>BSBN01001393.1:0-1200000 GCA_027924645.1 Cunninghamia lanceolata | reverse complement strand
ATAATGAAATTGTTTTAAGGCTGTGAGAATGCAGCAATTGGTATAGATATTGATAAGGAATATGAATAAGAAATGAAATGCGAAGTACAAATATAGTCTACTAAGGGACGTAAAGGAAGATGTAGGTGGTCAAAGAAAAAATTGAGTAAAAATTAAGTTGTTGGATTTGGTATAGGGATAGGTATGGGTTTACGGTTTAGGTACTCTGGTTTGACAATTTTTTTCCCTCGGGTATGGGTACGGGTTTGTGTGTATATATATAATTTAGAATTTTAAATTTATATATTAAAAATTCTAAAAAATAAAACAATAATACTCATAAATTCATAATTACCAATAAACAAAATATTTAAATTGCCTCATAACTTGCAATAAAGAAAATACTCATGAATTGAAATTCATAATTCAGTGATTTTTTAGATGTCAATACAAAATGAAAATTACAATCAATATTCAATTATCTTTATATGCTCTTCAATGTCTTCATCGAAAGCATGATAGTCAACATTTGGTTCAGGTTCATGTGAACCACAATCAATTGCAATGCCACTCCCACTACCCACGTCATATGTAGAAGTTGCCTCATCAATAGAGACTTTGGAAAGCTATGCAACAATAGCATCTAAGTCAGCACACTTAGGAGTTAAATCCCAATTCCTTGTCACCCCCTCGTTGTAACCAGGTTTCTAATGTGACAAGAGAAGCAAGTTGGAGTGCACAAAGACCAAATCCTCAATTATTTCTGCACCCAATCAGTTGCTTTTAATTGAGCGGATAAAAGAGTATGTACTCCAATTCTGCTTAGCTGAAGAAGAACTTGCAACCTGTTGAATTTACATACAACATTTACAATTATAAAACATAAATTATAATATATAGCAGCGAAAGAAAAATGCATAAATTATAAAACATAAATTACAATTTAAAAATAAAAATATGCATACTTGAGATAGAACTTCTATTGCAAGAGGCTACGGGTAAATAGAGCCTTGGCTGTGTAGGTAGCACCATTCATGAGCGTCTTTCATATACTTGTCTCAAAGAGTGCAAACATCATGATTCTTTGAAGATATGAAGTGGCCAAACTCAGTGAAGACAACACTTTGTATATATCTACATTTGGGAATATTCTTTTCAATGCAGTCTTGTACCTAGTAGCAATCTCTCTATCTCGATATGGTGCCACCCTCCTCGAGAAGGAAAGTATCTCTTTGCTATAATAGTTTGGGGACAAAGCAAATTCTAGGAGATGAAAGGGTGTAGTCATCTTGTTCCAACAGTCAACAATGATTTTTTGCACTCTTTTGAAAAATGCTTTTGTTGGATCATGCTCCTTGGCTTCTATTATGGTCGTCATTTTGTCAACATGGAGTCCATGCCATCATAAGTTTCACCCAAACATGGTCAATCCGTATCTACGTACCTAATCATACTCATGATGGGCTCAGTGAAACTCAAAACATATTCCACACAAACCCACCACTCATCATCTAGGATCAATGCTTTGACTTTTTGGGCTCTCAATGCCTCTCGCACCTTCACAAGTCATCTTAAGACGATTGTGTGTGATGCGAATTGAGTCTCAACAACCTATCATGGTGTAAAAAGTAAAACAAACTAAAAATTAGAAAATAGCAACCTACCAAAAATTTAAAAATAATAAATATACTAAAAAATAAAAATAAAATTACCTTCAACAACTCCAAGTTGGAGAAGGTCCTAAAGATGGCTTGTGACATCTGATGATTTGTCACAAACATTTGATTCTCCTTGGCCTCCATGTAGATTTCTTTGACCCGCTCAATCTTTGTGCCAGTCTTTTGCAATATCAAGTTGAGAGAGTGGATGACACATGGTGTCCAAAAAATATGCCCATATGTAGCCTCCACTATTGAACCAACTGCCCTCCAACTTTTAGTATTGTCCGTTATGACTTGGACAACGTTTTCAAGGCCCACCATCTCAATGACTTGTATGAGGATATTGGAAATGAAGGTTGCATCCTTCACTTGCCCCTCACAATCAATTGCCTTCAAGAACATCTTCCCTTTAAGGGACACTGCAATGACATTAATTAGTGGTCTATTTTTGACATTCTTCCATCCTTCAGAAATGATGGACGCTCCTGTTTCGAGCAATGTATCCTTGATTTCTCTCAATGATGCTTCTATGGAAGCTTTTTCCTTGGCCAAAAGGTGGTGCATACCTTTTCATACCCAGGACTGATGTAATCAGCTGGTGCATTGGCAATTGTTGTCACCATATCCTTCCAATATGGTGATCTAACAAGAATGAAAGGAAGTTTGTTGCTATTAATGCAACGAGCAATGCTCTCATATGCAACCTCCCTTGCCTCATTCTTGAAGGCCTTTCCAATGGCCCTCTTTTATGGGGAAGAAAGGGGGTATTCTCTTCTCGGGAAGATTATGGTAGCATGAAAGGATGTGGGCCAGCTGGTTGTGTTAAGCCACTAGGAGGTTTAGGTGATCCTCTCTTGGAGAGGATGTAGCCTTTCCTTTGCTTTGTTACTCACCATGTCAGCATCCTCTTGTTCTTTGATAAATCCCATTATTTGTTGCTTTGATAACCCTCTTTTATTTGGCCTTGGACAAACTTTTATTCCTAAGCCAATGATAGTGCACCGGTGAGCTTTCACTTGACTATATGAGCTCATATATTCATTCCCACATGGGCTACAATGCCAATGATAAACCCCAACACCAGAAAGTTGTCAATTATGGTTGTATGTCACCAAAAAGGTAACACTGCGTCAAATTTTAGTGAGCTCTCTACGTGTGGTGCAACTGAACTAGAACTACCAACCATTCTGTATGAAATTTGAATACAACAAAATAAAAAAAAATTACAATTTTACAACCCTACAACTTAAAAAAATCAGCATTATGATCCCTATATTATGTATAAAGGTTTAAAATAATATTTAAAACATTTTTAAAAAAACTTGAAAAAATTCTTCAAAACTTGAAAAAAATTACAAGATTCACTCACCTTTGATTGATAAATCTTATCCCTACAGCTCTTTCTCTTCTATTGGTGTAGGTCTTTCTCTCCCGTAGCCTTCACCTTTGAAGAAAAATGCAACAACCTTCAAAACTCAAGAATGGCAACTTGGAGGCAAAAATGCTGTTTTACATACTTGTGTTTGTGAAATGAGGCAAAACATGTTATAAGCCCTCACTTTAAGGCGAAATGAGGTGGTTAGGATGTTTTTTTTCAAATGTTTAAAAAATGTCATTTTTTTGTTTTGCAGGTCTGCCCAGCCGTGGGTACGCCTGGGTTTGTCCCAGGCACCTTGGGTTCCCTGGGCGAATCCCAGGCTGTTCTGGCCCTGAACTTGGCCCCATACTGAACCCATATGGGCATGGCAGGCTAAAATGCAGAAACCGGTAACTTAGAGTAAAAACATTGTCAAGCAAGGAGATGGCTGCTAAAAAGAACAGTTACTTTCAAGTTCTTTTCAATTTCTGTCTCCCTTTCATAAGTAGCTCTACCTTCAAGGACCATGGGCTTAATTTGGTCATTTGTAGAAATTAATATAATTTTTCTTTGTATCTTTTCTTTTTAGATGGCCTACTCTAATAACTAATGCAAACAACCAGTCACTGTTCAAGCACAAGAGATCTGTTGCATAGAAGAGTTTGGTATGTTGGTGATATCTTATTTGATATGGGAGGTTTCCTATTCAAAGAAAATGATACACTACAATGGTCTGGGAGGGTAATTCTCTTCAAAATTTAAATGTATGTAAAACTTTAAAATTTTACCCACTTATCCTTCCAAACAAGCTAATCTACTAACGCAGATGTGCTTCCTCTTTACTAATGTGTGAGCTGTATTAGGTAAATCACATTAGGTTTGTAACATGCTATATGCTTTGATTTATAAAAAAATCAACATAGAAAAAGATGGAAATGCAGACAATCAATGGTTTACTGTTGCTTGTGAATTTCTGTTCAAAACTAAGAATGCTGAAGAAAGTAGGTGAAAACAATGCACATAATTAGGTTGAGAAAAATAAGCAACATATTTTTAAGTTCTATCCATGCTTATATGGTAGTAAGGTTTCAATATCTACAGATCCCAACAAGTTGATCTCACATCATATCAAGCATAGATATCAATAACAACAAACTACAGCAGTGATCTCATTAGATTACAGATATTGTTGATGGCTCAGTGTCAAATGTAGGAAAAACAAGCTTCTTATTGTGGTCGAAATCTGATTTGGTAAGTTTGAGAAGACTTTTCTACAAGAAATTAGAAGATGAGCCATGTTGCTGATTCATCAAATTGCTACTGAAATCCAACATAATTAGCTTCCCCATATATCCACACCTATATGAAGAACAATTTCAGCCATTATTTCTTGTACAAATGCTTAAAGTGCTACTCCATTCCAAGAGGCCATTCATTCCATGAGAATGACCATGAAGGACATGAAAGGAAGTGAGTTTAGATACACGATAAATATAAGAATACCGACAATGCAAAAATTTACCTCAGCAAAACCCATTGTGAGAAAACTCCTCCATGGAAATTGTTTCCTCTTGGGATTGGTATTAAAAAACTCAATACAGTCACAAAATGGGCATGGCTCTAATGGAGTATGATACAAGTGCAACTGGTCTGTGAAATCAACCTGACTATCCTACCATGGACTTCAGCTTTTCCTTTGGATAGCACTCCTATTTCGTTCTTCCTTTCAGCTCTCGTAAACCTTGTATTTTTGCTTTTGTCTTGATGATTGTGCCTTGGAACTGAACAGACACCTCTTATTATTCCTTTTTGGTAGCTGAACAATCTCCCTTTTTGGAATTTAGTAAGGCTGATTTGTTTTTCTTTCTTTTGTCTTTTTTATCGTGGTGTCTTATTGACCTTGGAGACCCAAACAATCTAGAATATTTTCTGATCAAAATCTTACACAGCTGGTGAACTTGCAACATGTGCAGGAACATCTTTTCATCGTATGTGAATTGCTACGAGCTAATTTGTATGAATTTCAAAAATTCAATAAAGAATCAGAAGGGGAAGCTTATTTTACCATGCCCCGTTTACAGGTTTGTTCTGTTAATATCTTATTTTTCTCTGAATGCATATCTGATATTGTTATATATTATTTGCTTTGTTTCTCAAATGTATCCCAAATATTAGCTTTCTGAAGGCCTATTATGTGCTTGTATCTCTCCCTTCTCCATCTGCAGCTTGGAATTTTGTTATTATGGATGTTCTGAAGGGCTTGTCTGAAAATGTTCATGTACATTGCCTGGTGCAGTTTATAGCTCGCCAGTGCTTGGAGGCTTTGGAGTTCCTGCATGGTTTGGGACTTATTCATTGTGACTTAAAGCCTGAAAACATTCTTGTAAAGAGCTACAGTCGGTGTGAAATAAAAGTTATAGATCTGGGAAGCAGCTGTTTTCAAACAGATAATTTATGTTCATATGTACAATCACGTTCTTACCGTGCCCCAGAAGTTATTCTGGGCCTCCCATATGATCAAAAAATTGACATCTGGTCACTCGGCTGTATCTTGGCTGAACTTTGCTCTGGAAATGTAAGTTTTGATTTCATGTTTTGAGAAATCTTTAATGCTTTATTCATGATGTTTGCAATAGATCATGAAGAGAAAAATATGCCTACATATCTTTCTTGTTGCAATTTGGAATTACCTGGCACTTGTTTGTACTTTGCAAGAGAAGGAAATTTTTTGACAGCCCTGTATCTAGTAGTAGTCAGTATATGCATCAGACCTACTCCCACTTATCTGTTTGCTTCCGTAAATCATTATATAGGGAACATTTAGTAATGTTTGGCATCCAATGATTAGAATGCTCCAGGATAGTATGTAGAAGGAAAAAAATAAAAAAATAATGTTAACATCCATGGATGACCAGAATATCTCAATGTGACTTGAAAGCATAAGCTAGGATAAAGATGAAAAGTGAGTGTTGGAGGAAAACAAGTAACTGAGTACGGGACAATGTCAGAGGATAATAGGATTGGTCTCCAGTAGTTCTCCATCTGTACAACTTTTATTAGCTCTTAAATCTCTAACTTTGGAGTTTTCTAAAAATATTACCAGCCTTAATGAGTACAATGTAGCAGGCTCAAGCCTGAGTCCAGTGCTTGAGCATAAAACTGAACCTTAGTGGGAGGGCTTACCTTATCCTCCATTTTTGATGATGGCTTTGTATGTGAGCCATTTGTTTATCATGAATCTGTACTTAAGAGTAACTAATAATCACCAAAAAAATGAGGTTCATTGTTGGGTTACTCCTAATGTCATCTATGCATTGTTGATGTGACAAGCAGTGTAATGTGTTAAAAGTCAAGCATTGTATTTACAGTGAGTGAAGTTTTTGAGCAGTTGCTCCTGATGGTTGTGTTTGTTCATGTTGTACAAGACCTCCAAGTTTATAAGGAAGGTCCCGCAAATTGAGTTTGGCATGTTAAGGACACCAACAAAGTGGCCAATTGCATTTTGTAGATTATGGAAGGAAATGTCAATCCTCTACATAGAAGAGGTTCGAATTAAAGCAGAGAAGGATTAACTTCATTGGCAGACCCTCAATGTCAGAGAGGTCAGAAGCCTCATTAATCCTTGTGTCTATTGGATTAAGCCTAGAGATCAAAGTCTACTGTGCAATTGGATAGTGACACACAAGATAGCACCCTGGCTGATAATGATGCTATATCTTTAAATATTCAAGGCTTCTTCATAACCAAACTGTTTCATTCATTATAGGCACTATATCTTCTTAATTAAAGAGTATCAAGGGGCTGTTTTTACTTCCCTATGAAATCACTTTTGTTTTGAAACAAATAGTGCATCCTGTTGATTTTCTATCATCCCATTTGTAATGTCCCGTTTTCAAAATAAGCCGCTCGCATCATGTGAAGCCACCCCGATTCAGAAGTGGGTAATCTCACCCAGGGATTGTGTTATAAACTTCAAATAAATCAATATTTTATTGCTGGTGGAATCCTGCGCTCAGCTGGAGTTCTTTCCCATATTATACCAAATACTGCATATTTGTGAATCTTGTGGATTTGCCCATACTTGGCTGTATCTTTTTTTTGGTAGACTGTTTTGTGTGGCATCAACGATCTTATATACTCAACATTTATATTAGCATTTCAATTAATATGTGGCACGAGATACTCTTGGCCAAGTTTGTTGGTCTGATCAACTCAACCGATACAATTTCTCTTGTTGTAATCTGTCCCATTGAAGATCACAACAATTTCGTTTGGCATAGATTTCCCATACCACAAAGAGAATGTATTTTGGTATTGATTATGCGATTGTTGATATTGTGGCTCTTCCTTGACATTTAAGACTTTGTTAACCGCCGTCATCAATATCTTCATTTTACATTAGTTGAGATGGGAATAGTCAGCTAATCATCCACTATGAATACCTTTGGCTTATAATAATTTTTGAGGCAGCAGTCTTTAAGAACCCACAAATGGATCAAAAGCGTGCGATTTCCTTAAGGAAATAAGAAACTAAAATTATAATTAAGTTTAGTTAGCAAAAATGGCATTTGAAGGGTGATGTCTTATGAAGAAACAAGATATATATGGAAGATCAATCAAGGAGGAAGAATCAATCGTATCGAATATCATATCAATCATGAAGACATAAATATCTATTTTTCCTTGTGGAATACAAGATAAGGATTCGGCCAAAGAGGATAGAACCCCTCAAAGATGCAAAGATTTAAGGACGAAAACCCTTAACTTCTCCTATCAAGTTAGTAGACGAAAACCCCTAATTTAGGCAGAAATTAGAGACATTCATATAAAGAAAATTGCTGCAAATTGGAAAAAGAATTACAGAAGAGCATAAAGGATAAGTTTTATATTTTTAGAGATACATCATAAGCTTTAAATATGACTTTATAATCAAAATTACAATTTTTAGGATAAATTAATATTTATAATTAACTATCCAAATATTTCTGTGAGTTAGGGTTATTTATTTAAGGAAAAAATAAGGAAAGTCTAGAACGAGACATTACAATTGGTATCAGAGCATTGATCTTGCCAGCTTGCAGGGAAATCTAAAATGTTGGATCCATCCTCGTCAAAGAGATTTGAAGGACAACAAAGGGAAGAAGACATGGATCTTATGCAAGAATTATTGTACAAACTTGAGGCCCCTAAAATTATTGACCGGTATCAAGGTTTGTTAGATCATGCAAAAGCCTGTGTTCCCTTTGATGAGTACTTGGAGGCACTCGGGTACCAGTTTCCCAACAAATGAGACCTATATGACTACATAAGGAAGGAATTGATAAAGAAAGAATCAAAATCACAAGGAGAGGTAGTAGAAGTAATAAAAAAATCTAAAAAGGACATCGAAGATAAAGATTTGTTGGTAGGAAAAGATGTTTTATTGGTTTCTGATGATGGCATGTGTCACCAAAATATCAATGAAGGTATGACAAAAGGGGTTCCACTTGATGGATGGGAAGAATTCAAATTGAAGGAAGATGCCTCAAATCATGCTCTATCTTTCAAACTTCAAAATAGTGAGCCATTGATGGATATACAAAGTAGCATGATGAATGAATATACATTTGAGAAGAACACCTTGGTTAGCCACAATATGGGGGTTTTAAGTCACAACAATGAAGATGTTGAGGATATATCAACAAACTCACTTTTTGCAAATGAGGATGCCCATACTTCAGCTAGTGGAAAGGATGGTTCTACTTTTGAAATTCATGGCGATCATTTTGAAGAACAATGGACACATTCACCAAGTTGTCATCCCAACACACTTGAAGATAAAAGGGATATAGTCACCCCGAGGAGCTTGATGCTAAATGAAGTGAAAGACACGACTTGCAGTAAAGGACACTTAGATCCCTTTACTCAAATACAAAATTGGCTTTGCACAAAGGAATGCGATCTTGGTATTCACGACACTCCTGAAATTCATCATGGCAGAGGATGCAACATTTTGCTATCATTTTGGATGTCAGCAATGACAATCAAGAGTTTGTATTCATTGCCCAGGATCTTTGGTGAAAATAAAATGAGAGAGCAGAAGATCATGACAGCGTATGATCTCATTCAATGTGATCAAGCCAATCTTTCTTGTTCTTTTTCAAGGCCAAGATTCTTGAACTCTATACCTCAAATTGTAGAGCCAGAAGAGAATTCAAGATTTGCAATGTTTTCTCTACAATATGTAGAAAATGAAGAGAAACCGGATGGAGTTGAAATTTGGGAACCAAAGTTTTGTGGGCATCAAAGTCTTGGTGAAAGGGAAGCCTCGTTTAATGCTTGTGACCAAAAAATTCACTATGGCTTTGTAAATGGGCCTAAAGTCTCCCCAAGTACTGGATTTGATTTGTCTAAAAGGATGCACAATTTTTGAATACTTGCCACATTGTTGTTTCGTCAAACATCTTTGGAAACTTAGATAACTTAAGGACACCGCCTGGTAAAAAGGTTACACAGTCGTCCAAGAAGAATGTGAGATTTGTAATGTTTATTGATGAGAGAATGTTGAATACAATGTTCGCAGAGGGTTGACATCCTGATGACAAAGGGTACTCCATATGGCTTGACAGTAAGTTGCGACTCCAAAGCGATCCACTCCAAATACTGGAATACTTTTTGTGGCATCGAGGATTTGAATATGCTATTCCAAATCACTATGATCGTTACTGTGTGTGGGAGGAGGTGATGCAAAACAAGAAGCTGAACAAGTTTAATCACACTATCATTGATGAACAGTTTGCATTTTACCAATTTGATGGCCTTACAAGATTTAATGCCACAAATCCGAACAAGCTCCTTCCAAGTCATGTACTTGAGGGATCATTTATTGTGCAAGCTCACACCCTAATGTCAAATCTCTTTTCATGCCTTTGGTTTAATGAAGTTGATCGTTTTATGTAATAGCCTAAATGGGATATTTGGCTATTATTCTGATTTTTCTGCTTAAACCCTAATACTGCCCTAGAATTTCTGCACTTTAGAATTCTGCCCTAACCCTAACTGCTGCTTCAAAATCAGACTTTGAACAATAGCATATAATGATCATAAATCCCATCAAAACATCAACATAACTTCTTCACATGATCGGCCTAATAATGCAAGTAATATTCACTATGAAATACACATTTGCAACCATGATATTAACTCATAAATGAAAGAATCTGATCTGCTGTTATAAACTGGAAATATGCAGTCCAAAATGACAAGTATTTGACTAGGGCAAACAGCCACAAGTCACAAATCATATAGTAAAGTGTTTACTATGAAGTTACATACCAAACATGCCAAAATATGCCCTAAAAGGAGGGCGAATGAGGTCTGCCCTAGCTGCTGTCATAAACTCTGCTCTGCTGAAACCCTAAATCTCCAAATAAACTTCAGGTATGCAAGATATCTCCTTCCAAGAGGTGGCACTCCAATGATAGGCAATCTTCTCCTCAAATGATGGATAATCAACACCAAAGAAGTGCCTAGACGTGATCTTCAAATCTGATATATAATTCTGCTCCAAATAATGAAGTGCAAGTGAATTCCCATTATGGAATCCTCCAATAGGATAGTGAGGTTTTCGTCCCAATACCCTTCTCAAGAGATCACTCTCCAAGATGAATGAATAAGATGCTTGAATGATGCTCAAATGTCACAATTCCAACTTGTATTTATACATATTTCATTTCCCTTTCATACTGGCCAACCTAGCACTTTTCCCATTGTTTTTTTATTGAATTTCCTCATAGAGGCCGACCTAGGCACCCAATTCCCTAGGGCCAACCTAGACCTTGCAATATTGCATTTGAAACATGATTTCCCTCCAAGTGGGCTGACCTCCTCTCTTTTACAAGGGCGCCAACATAAGTTAAATTAAAGATATAATTTACTATTTTATCTCCTCTTCTAGCGCCCACATAAATACAAAGGATAATAACAATATGATCTCCCGATAGGATAAATGACTTGCTCCATGGAAAACAAACCTCCAAAAGTCCCAGAGTGAAGTGATAAGTCCAAGTCCTCTCTAATGGCGACCA
Source organism: Cunninghamia lanceolata (assembly GCA_027924645.1). Classification (NCBI taxonomy): domain Eukaryota; kingdom Viridiplantae; phylum Streptophyta; class Pinopsida; order Cupressales; family Cupressaceae; genus Cunninghamia; species Cunninghamia lanceolata. The sequence continues at coordinate 1,188,937 of BSBN01001393.1, read as the reverse complement.
TTCCTAGAATGGGAACATTACATTTTACCCCACGTGACTAGCTTAGCTTTGCTTCTATTTGTTCAAATAAATTAAACGACTCAATGGGTAAGATGCTTGAAAAGAATCATACAGAATACTCATTGATGGATAGAACTGAAGGAGACAATGCTAAATTCGAGAACTTAAAAGCTGGGAAACTAACTAAAGTAAAAGATTTGGATCCACAATTTTCGTTTGCACAAAACTCATATTTTCCCCTTGAGCTACACAACAAGTTAAGTAGCATGGATGAGAATTCTAATGAGGACGAATTGGTGAAGAGTTATTGTCAGGAGATTAGCATAAATTCTGATTGTGGTAAGCCAACTGAGGGTCTTTAGGAACAAGAAAGTATTGTTTACACTAATGCCTTTCCTCAATGGGGACTTCATTTCTCTGACAATAAGAGAGAACCAATTGATAGCTCAGAGGATGTTAGTTCAAGTCTAGAAGGCAGTGAACCAATATATGAAGGGGAAGAGTGCATTTTAGCTGATATTGTGCCTCTGATTTATGAAAATAGGGACTCTCTATGAGGGTGAAGTAGCTTTAGCAGAATAGGCGAACAAAGGAGCAATTTTGCAAGATGTAGTTGATGCCAAAAAGGAAATTGATCTCCAGATTGATGCTTCCTTTACTTGGTTTCAAACTATGTTATTGCAAGATGTCTTTTCGTTTCTTCCCTCTGAGGATGAGAGAAAACTTGTCTTAAATTACGGACCTTGCCAATTTCCAACTATTGGTTTTTTTGTTGAGAGTTATTGGGAAATACAAGTACATGAGCCAGAAGAATATTGGACAATAAATTGTCCTCATACTTTAGAGGATGGTATCAAACTTATGATATTAAAGGACTATATTGGCAGTTTGGTTAAGGCAAGTGTTCTAACAACTACTCTCCAAGGACATCCTTGTAGTACAAAGTCGGACCTAACCAAGACAATGAGAGGAGCGTCACTTAGTGTAGAGTTTTCAATTCCTAATTATATCAGAGTGTCATAGCAGAAGTTACTTACATCACAAGAAGGATCAATGTCTAGGAATTACAAATCTACAAGGTTGATTTGGGATCTTGGTAACTCCAGGGGCATCCTAACTTGTGATTGCTTGAGGACAAGCAATCTTGGGCAAGGCGGACTGTAATGTCCCGTTTTCAAAATAAGCCGCTTGCATCATGTGAAACCGCCCTGATTTAGAAGTGAGTAATCTCACCCAAGGACTGTGTTATAAGCTTCAAATAAATAATTATTTTATTGCTGGTGGAATCCTGCGCTCAGCTGGAGTTCTTTCCCATATTATACCAAATACTGCATATTTGTGAATCTTGTGGATTTGCCCATACTTGGCCATATCTTTCAATGGGTAGACTGATTTGTGTGGCATCAACGATCTTATATACTCAACATTTATATTAGCATTTCAATTAATATGTGGCGCGAGATACTCTTGGCCAAGTTTGTTGGTCTGATGACTCTGATCAACTCAACTGATACAATTTCTCTTGTTGTAATCTGCCCCATTGAAGATCACAGAAATTTCGTTTGGCATATTTCCCATACCACAAAGCGCATGTATTTTGGTATTGATTGTGCAATTGTTGATATTGTGGCTCTTGACATTTAAGACTTTGTTAACTGCCATCATCAACATCTTCATTTTACATTAGTTGAGATGGGAATAGTCAGATAATCATCCGCTATGAATACCTTCGGCTTATAATCATTTTTGAGGCAGCAGTCTTTAAGAAGCCACAAATGGATCAAAAGTGTGCGATTTCCTTAAGGAAATAAGAAACTAAAATTATAATTAAGTTTAGTTAGCAAAAAGGGCATTTGAAGGGTGATGTCTTAGAAGAAACAAGATATATATGGAAGATCAATCAAGGAGGAAGAATCAACGTATCGAATATCATATCAATCATGAAGACATAAATATCTATTTTTCCTTGTGGAATACAAGATAAGGGTTCAGCCAAAGAGGACGGAACCCCTCAAAGGTGCAGAGATTTAAGGACGAAAACCCTTAACTTCTCCTATCAAGTTAGTAGACGAAAACCCCTAACTTAGGCAGAAATTAGAGACATTCATATAAAGAAAATTGCTGCAAATTGGAAAAAGAATTACAGCAGAGCGTAAAGGATAAGTTTTATATTTTCAAAGATACATCAGAAGCTTTAAATCTGACTTTATAATCAAAATTACAATTTTTAGGATAAATTAATATTTATAATTAACTATGCAAATATTACTGTGAGTTAGGGTTATTTATTTAAGGCAAAAATAAGGAAAGTCTAGAACAGGACATTACACTATTCCCAACAACTAGCCCAGTCTGAATTTGTGTATTCAGCCAACCTGAAATCACTGCCTTTTAGAAACTCAATGCCACTATGTAAAGGCCTATTTATATGTGTATTCAGCTTTTAATATGCACCCTTCAATAAATCAACTTTGAAGATATAATGAACTTATCAATTAGAAGCTATTTTGTTTACATACATAAGTATACATTGATCAAATGAGTACAAAAGCAGATTTGAGTTGAAGGAAACATTGTTCTTAAATATATAAATATTCTCAAGTGTTCTAGGTGTACAAAACTCATGGATTATGATATCCATGGCATAAAAAAAATCACAATAAGGAATCATGAACTAATGTAGAGAGGAGCTTCTATCACTCAGCCCAACATCACTAGCTCTATGTGGAGTTTTTGTATCTCAGAAAAGTCTACAAATGTTGCTACAGCTATAGGAGTATTACTTAGGATAGGGATTGGGACAAACCAAAAGCATAAATGTAATTCAGTTTATTGGGATTTAATGGGAAAAAAGTCGAAAGAATACAAAAATATTACTTTTCCATCTAACATGGCCAAAAATTATTTTTATTTTTTGCTTTTCAAAGCTAGAGTGGGGTCTGGGGGTACGTGGGGTCGAGGGGCAGCATCAGAATTTTCACACTTCTAGGTTTGAGTGTTTTCAATTTTTTATTCTTTTTTTTTTCCTTGATTTTCACACTTGACTTGGCCGAATCTCAGCACTAGGACTCGCCGGGTTCGGCAAGTCTGGCAGACTTGGCAAGTCTGACCAGACTTGCTGGGTACCTAGTTCCCAAGTCTCAGGGCCTCGGTTCACTTTGCCCACCTCGAGACTCGTTGAGTCTGGGCGAGTCTTGTAATTATGCTAAATACAACAATCGTGTTCTCTGTTATATTAAAGATTCCCTCTTACAAACTTACAATTTTAAACTCTTAATATAACATAAGACCACCTTTTAACCCAATGAGAGTTAGCAAAGAAACCTAGTTAAACCATAGTAGCATTCCATTTAGATGGCATTGACACGAGATCGTAAAAGTATAAATGGAATTCAATTATGCAGTTTTAAAACAGGGAAAATTCGGGAAAAAATTGGGAGCTAAATAACAATGTACTTATTGTCAAAATAGAGAAAAATCTAATTTTGTTATTTCATGTCAAATATGGTGTGTACAGATTAAAAAGTACTTTATACACTATAAAAAATGGCATAGAACTTTAAAAAAAATATATTTTTACTTTCACCTGAAAGGGTTTATATAAAATATAAAAACATTTGGCTGCCCCTAAAATAACAGGCTGTTCTGTTATGAAGCATGACATACTATATTAGGGGCAGCCTTTTTTACCTAAACTCTCATCAAATTAAAAGGAAAACCCTCATTGTGGCATAGAATTTAACTTCTAAAAGAGATCTAATCAAAATGTAACTTAGAAAAATTAAAGTACCCAACCCTATACCAAAAGTGTTAAATCTTCCTTTGCTCTGTATTTTTTTCTCGTAAGTTCAAAAAATGAGCCTATATATATATATATATATCAAAACCACTTTGCAAAAAACTTGGGAAACAGCAAGGCAAACACGATGGTTGTGATTACTTGGGGTTAATCAGGGGTTTTTTGAGTGAAATGCTACTATGAGTTGAACTGTAAACTGAAATCCAAAACAGTTTGGCATATGATGGTTGCACTTGATGGATACTTTAACATTGTGTTATTCTTTGGTGTTGCTTTATTCATTCCCTTTATTTATTACTTCTGTGGCAAAGAGGTGAAAAGTAAAGAGAAGTACCAAAGATACGTATTAAACCTGTAATTGAAATGTTTGGTAAGATATTCAATATTTCTTCGACGTGAAAAATTAGTGTGTTATTAATACAGTGACTACAAGTTAGCAATATCTATCCTGTTTTCTGTTTCAACTTTCACGTACTACAAATAAATGATAAAATTCCTTCTTTTAGTTTCTTTTTGAGATGTTTGTGCATGTGGGTTTGTATCATCATTAGTGTTCATAACACTTTCTTAATACAGTTCTATTTTCATCTTGGTAGAGTAATATGAAGATTTGTGGCTGATCGAAATGGTTTCTCACTGTAGGTTCTATTTCAAAATGATTCCCTGGCAACGTTGCTTGCACGTATAATAGGTATACTTGGTCCAATAGATCCTGAAATGCTTGCAAAAGGACGAGATACACACATGTATTTCACTAAGAACCATGTATTGTATGAACGGACCGAGGTTTGTTTATCTGACCAAGATGCTTTCTATGCCATTTGTGGGTTGCAATGAAACTTATCTTTTGTAAAAAGAAATTATCTGAATCTTAATAGAAGAATTAAGTTTATGTAGATCAGTATGATGAACTTCAGCATTTGTTTCTTTCATGTTTACTAACAAGTTAACCTAAATAATAAATATCAATATGCAATATAGAATGGTGATGAGGTAATCATTTTTCTAACCCTTTTCTTTCATTTGAGTTCCACCTGTGATGAGAAATCTATCAATTTCTTCTCAAGACTTGTTTCTTCCATTAAGCTAATCTCCTAGTGAAGTGATTTCTCTCGTCTTAATTAGCAAGGCTTTCAGTTAGAACTTTATAGAGGGCGCCATTGCAACACTTTACAAAAATGTGTTTCTGCAATTCGCTACACTGCATACTTTAGGAAACACTCTAGGAGGTGAACTCTGACTTAAAAGTGTCAATGTTGTTTTGTTGTAGAAAATATTCTGAAGGACCACGAATGAACCTCATTTCATTATCAACAATTTACTGTACCGTATTGGTTTAGAAACAAGTTTCAAAAGTGAACCTGAATCGGGAGCAACAGAATTTTATTGTTGTGCATGAGTTCCAAGTGTGAACTCCAATTTAGGGCAATGGGGAATTGTTGATGATATTATAAAGAATTTGATGAAATTAACCATATTAAATAATAAAATCTAATAGTTTTGCAAACAAAACCCATAAGAAAAAATCTGAGATACAAATTTCTGGAGTGAAAACCTTATTGCTTAATGAAATCTGCACCATAAAAACACAACTCTGCTTGGACACCAACAGAACACTAATTGCGAAGATAAATTAATCTTCTCGCTAGGCTACTGCAAAATTGTGCATAAAAGAAAGACATCCTATCACAATACATCTTGCATACTTATAGTCTAGGAAGCCTTCTCCTATTTTATGCACACTCCTAAAGATAGTTTCCTTGGGAAATTATGCTGTCCTCTCTTTATGCTTGTTAATCAATCTTTAGCATTTTCATGGCTTTGTTTGCTTTGTTATCCTAAAGCAAGCTTTAACCTTTACATGGTTTTATTTGTTTTATTCTATCTTCATACTATAAACTTATGCTTTATTCTTTTTTTAGCTATGGAAATGGGTTGTTTGTGAGTCCTGCACCCTTCATTGATAAAAATAAGAGAAACATAAAGTTCAATTCCCACCATTACCATCTTTATAGTAACAAGTTTATCCAAAAGAACAGCTGTAATGCTACTTTTATCCTAGAGTTATTTAATTATTTGCAACGGATTTATTATAGTTAATACTAGAGTTACGATAATTTAGATTATGTAGTGTTAAAATAGATGTAAATAACAACTACAAATTACATGTGATAGTTTAATAAGGACTCTAAAGAAAAAAATTAGCATAGCAAATTGGATAACACAATCACATAATTCAACCAAATTAACATCAAAATTATATATATATATATATATATATATATATATATATATATATAAAATTCCAAATATCTTTTAAACATCAATAGTTTCAATACTTATTTGAATCAGAGTACTTGGATCGACCACTCTCACCCTAGGAAGATTTCAGTGGTCTTGGCCCTCATAGCTATGGAACACTCCAGGAGGAACAATTCTTATTCATAACACGACATGCTCAACACAAATGCTCTGGAGCCATGCTCAACAAAGCAAACACTCAACACAAGTGCTCAATAGAACAAATGCTCGACACAAGTGCTCTAGATCCATGCTCAACAGAAGCCTTGGCTAGGACAATCTAGAATGTACTCTGTACCCCGAGTTGGACACACTTTGTGTACCCCTTCTCCAATGCCCATAGCCCATTAGACCACCTTCTTCTTCCTTGAGTGATTTCCATGCCCTTCCAAGTCTTACATAAATGCTTTATATAACCTTTAAGGGGTGGTTTCCAACCATCGCACCCTTTCACAAAGGTTATCTTTAATAATTATTTAATAAATACAATTATTTGTCCATTTTTAAAAGGGTTTTTAAAAATATTCTATATTAATCTCCATTTAACTAAAGGATCATAATATCCTTCATTTTTTATATCCTTTTTAATTTTTAAGGGTTATTTCATGGAAAAATAACTTTCATAGTTGCCAAGAGACGGGTATTGGTACCAGTATGTGAGACAGGTACGGGTACCGATACATCATTTTTTGAAAATAGGAGACAGGTACTTGGAGACACCAACATATATATACATATAATAATAATATTTATACTTATAATTTTTTATTATTATATAATATATAATAATAATGTTATATATTATATTATATTAATAATTTTTTATTATTATATATAATATAATATTTTATTTTTATAAAAATAAAATTTCATAAAATTTAAAATAAAAAACAAATCATAAATTTTATAATTAAAAAAAATAAAATTTTAAAATAATACTTGTAAGTTTATAAGTTAAATTATTAAAGTTTAAACTTTAAGTTATATCGCAGAACCATATAGCATCATGTATAATACAAATTGCTCTAAATGTTACTCTAAAGGAGACCATATAGTTGTAGGATTCACTATAAACTAGGGCATGGATTCAGGTACGATTAGTTATATCGTAGAACCATATAGGGCATTAATGTTACTTTGGTCTCCTGCTTGTTGCTAGTGAACACAAATTGCGCGACGGAAATGACAAATCTTGGTCGATTTTTCCTATGAAAATGATTGCGTGATGTTTTTTAGTGGGTTTTTTTCGTTATTTAATTTCTATCGCTTTTTAGGGTGGTGAAGCGACAAATTAGGGCTTTTTGAAGGAGACAGAGACAAATGCGGGTAGGACGTTTCCTCTAATTGGGGACGTCTCAATACCTGTTTTTGGTACCAGAAACACATCCCGATACCCGAGACGAGTCCCAGGGGCTTGGAGACGCATCTCCCTGCAACACTAAAAACTTTCTTTTTACTTTGGGGAAAAAGTCTCATAACATTTCTCCCCTTGTAAAATAAACTGCTGTCCTCAATAGCTCAAGTTGAATCTACATCATAACTCACCAAAAATAATCAGTCAAATAAGTATGAATGTAATGCTATCAATATCATAGTGAATCTATTTCACTTTAATTTCATCTATAGTTGTATTTCACAAATTCTAGATCTTTTCCAATAATTCTTTCTAGTTTAACTTTAATCAAAATTAGATCAAATAAAAATACTTCATGCTAATGAATAACATGATTAGAACTATAAGTACATTTTCACACGAAATAGATCATGAATTTATACTTGAGGAGCTAATGCAAGTGTACATACTAAATCTCTCTTATATATATATATATATATATATATATATATATATATATATATATATATATATCACTTTGGACATTCATGCAAACCCTTATCTTGAATATCGATGTTTTAATTTTTTAGGTGTAAGTTCAATATAAAATTTACAAAAGTACTATCATGTGATCACATAGCACTTAGCTAGTGAATGACATGCATATACCATACTATGCAATCACTCATTGTTGAGTACCACATAATCTATATACTCAAAATGCATTCCAAGATGATAGTCATGCATTCCAAACTACATGAATATCCTCTTTTCCTTTACCAAATACAATTGAATGAAAACAAGTACACAATTATCCTTAAACAAAGTTCATACCATTTCACATAGTCACTCAAACAAAGTTTCAAGGCAAGTTTTGAATCCAATAAGGATGCAATGTACAGTAGCTTATCGCTATCAATAGGGTGTTTGTAACACCTAAATTTGTCATACTAAGAACTGCAACATACTTTACCTTGTCATAGACTCATATATAATACTTTATAAAATGCATGTACAAGATTTATTGGCTTGATTAGGTCCAATAATAAAGTAAATAAAATAAAAGATGGTACAAAAATATCATAGTTCATCTTAAGAAACAAAAGAACAAGAGCAAACAATTACCACCCACAAATCACTTCATAAGAAATACTAGGTCTAACCTTCCTTTTTCAAAAGTAACTAGGGTAATTCATAAATAGTAGGTTTACATTAATACTTAGTTCTTGTCGAACTTTGATAGCATGAAATAAAAAAATAAACAAAATTTAGAGGTTGTCTCTCCCCTTGTAAAAATTTGACATTTACCCATGTCTGAGCCGAAGAGAATCGATAAATCACATCCTATAAAAATTGATTCATTCCAATAGCATGTTTTCCAAGTTTAAGTGGAAAAATTGATCCTAGAACTTGTGGGTATGGGCCCACAATGTAACCTACGTTAGACTTAGGTAACAAATTTGGGCGTCAATTTTTCTAACAACAAGCATAGTATCACCCCCTTTCTAGGGAGCTTCCCTTTTTAATTCGAAGAACAATTTTACTACACATCTGTTGTGTTTTGTATTGCACTGAAAGGTGCAAATTAAAACGCTAACATATATGTGAATATATGTATTGTGTATATATATGTATGTATGAATATATATGCTCACAAATATACACATATATATGTATACATTTGTGCATATGTAGTGTCCCGGTTAGGTTTTTTAATAGTTTTCTGATAATTATTTATTTTCTGAATTTGAAATCCAAAGGGACATGCAATATTGCTACAATCTGGACTGAAATGTTGAAGCTCTACGAGATTCAGATAGCTACAATATTGAACTTTGCCTATGTAATATCTTCTTTATTATTATATTTTTTTATAGGCTGGAGCTTGCACATATCCGCATTGGTTATGAGTGGGTGGTAAACTCCCAAAGCACCAATGTATAGTGTGCAAGTAGAAAAGACAATCTTCCCAGGATGTGATCTCTTGTTATGTTTCACTGTTTCACAATATTCAAACAATCAACACTCACAGGAGCTGCTTGAACGACCACCAGGTTTAACAAATACCAGCCTCTCCACAACTATGATCAAGATGAAGGCAATGCTAATACCATAGAAGCTTCGATCAATATTCACTCGATATGGATTCTTTCGAAGATACAATCCTTAAAATGCATTGGCCCTTTCATTTAACCCAATTCACAAATATCCAAACCTCCTCAAGGCTTTGACATTAAATTGCCTGTGATTCAAGTGTAGCAACTGTTGACTGTGCCTAGGAAAGTAGCATTGGAGTGAACCGACTAAATGGAAGAAAGATGATGGCTGGTTTGAAGTTTTCCTTTGCTACGACTAATGAGGATAATTCTTAAAGGCTTCTGATTGGAGGCTTCACTGTTGCTAGCTTCAGATGATGCTGTGATTCCTTCCAAGTAAACCCTGAACTAATGCTTTGTGGATTCAATAGATCCACACTAGACTTGGAACGGGTCCCACCACATTGCTATGGCTGAAGCATAGAAAGTAAGTTGTTTGCCTATTCAACTGCGATCATATACAATACAACAATTTGCCTATTCTGTCTATAGAGTTGGTTAGAATAATCAATCGAATACTTAGATTGAATTATTTTCATGTAATACAAATAATAGAAATGCTCAAACATACACAACGATAATAACAAATCACAGAACATATAAAGCAGCTCAACAAATAGTCTTATTGCTTTTCAAAATGAGAGATTGGCTGCGCCTAATACAACGTACAAGTCTGAATTACTGAGCAGCTGAATAGATACTCATACCACACAGAAATCTGAAATTTTCAAATCCAACTAATAACTTGCAACCTCGCTGATATGACAAATTTGCTTGCAAATACAAATCGATCAATCGCCAACAATGAGCCCAATTGCAATTCCTGAGTGGAACTGCTTCCAGGGAGTAGGAGGGTTTTTGTCCTCGAGCTCGAATGGAGACCGAAGGGTTTTCGTTCTTCGATCCCCTGCACCAAGGGCTTCCGTCCTTGAATGCTGAGAAAACTCCAAATTGGAAGGAATAATTCAAAATGATAAATCGGATAATTTGCTTGATGCCTTTGTCCTTCTTTTATAGTTGCATTTTTCGGGCCCTCTATTTATTTTATTTTTTATTTCAATTTCATTTTACCTCCAAGTATTAATTTTTTTTTTCCGAATTACATCCATAGGTCCCCTTTTAGAATGGCATTAGCATAAAGTGTTAAAAACACTTTTATTACATAGGACCCATAATAATATAAAGTGATTGGGCCTAATTTTATTAATTTTTAATTCCAAAAAAAAGGGACATGACAATCCGCCCTTCCCAAAATTTGCTTGGCCTCAAGCAAGTGCAAACGCAAATGCTCAAGTATCACCGGGCCTTTGTGATGAGTCATGTTGTAATGTCTGTAGAGCCTAGATCCTGTGTCTTTATATAATGCATCTCCTACCAAAGAGCACTGTGCAAACCCGAATGCTCGAGCGTCACCGTGCCAATGCCATGAATCAAACTGTAATGTCCGTGTAATTTGGATCTTATACCTTTCCATCTTTGACTTGGATCAAGCAGTGAAGGCCATCGGCTCTCCATATGCTCGTGATGATGACGAAAAATATCCGCAAACTCCCACAAGACCAAAGGCTTCCATATGAATTTGCCACCATGTTTTTGCTACACCACTTTGATCTCAAAATGAGCATGATGATGACTCCCTCCAGTTTCAATGGATCCTACCATTGTAATGTAGGTTAGAACCCTCATGAGTTTCAGCTTCTATACAAGCTGGAATGAAGTTGCAACAGCCAAAATTCACTCTAAACCTCATCCAAAACAGTAGTGCAGTAGCTGGAACAATTGTTTTCTGCAACTCGAATGGCTGAGACTCTTCACAAATAGCATGATGCATGAAATCTTTTCACAAATCTACAAACTGGTAGCTGAATATGATTGATAACAGCAATCCAAAATCAAAAACCCTGAAAATCAGCAGTAGTAAAATAGTACAACATCTGCAATACTGAAAATTCCTTGCAAAAATCGCAACATAGAGGCTGGAAACATCCATACAATGATTTGAAACACTCCAACAACAACAAAAAACTGAAAATCACTCAATCCTAGGACTGAATACATTTGTATGGCTGCAAATGGTGGAGTGTAGTGGCTATAAATGGTGATGTTTGCAAACCCAAAGCTGGGCATTATGTGGACAACAATATTTGTAATGTTTCTTGTGCAACATAGTTAAAAATTGTCAGCATCACTTCTTCCTCTTATACTTGGTTTGTATTCTGAATTTGAACTTCTTCCATTAAACTCACTGACATCTTTAAAGTACCTTTGTACTATGTCAACAACTTACTCTATATGAAAGATGCCTTGAAACATTACATCCTCTTCCTCGGGTTGTGACCAAGGCATGCTCAAGATTTGGCTCATCTCTCCTAGATTGTTGCCATGATAATTACCTTGTGTTCCAAGGACTCTTACCATGTGTTCCAAGGACTCTTACCATGTCGCCCCAAGCTCTACCACTTGAAAGATGGTTTGGATCAGACTGTATGTGGGCTGGAAGGTGGCTGTAGCATTCATGTTTGTCTTGGAATTTCTTTTCAGACAGTGATATAGTAGCTGGAATATTGGTACTTAGAATCCCCAAAAGATGAGATTTCTTACACACCACATGAGGCAAAAAGATTTTTCCAATACCATGGCTGTAACACTGCATTCCTTTGCTAAAAATCAGAAATGTAATGGTTGGGAACCACCTTCTACTAGCTGCAAACACCTTAACAATGATAATGGATTGGAAACTCCTCCACCATGTGACTGGAAACTCTTCTTTCGCTGCAAGGAAAGTGTGGAAAGTGCTGGAAATGTTGAGGGCAGCAGATCTGAAATTAGAAACCATACTCAAAATGGCCCTTGGCTCATGTCTATTGCAACCAATACTCATCCCGGCTATGTCAAATTGGTGTTCCTCAACAAGAAAGTCCCATTTAACAATTATCCCTTTTGGTGGCCACCGTAGAAGTGTAATATCGAGCATAACCAAAATAGACCAAATATCATTATGATCAAGCATCTCGTCTTTGAAAAACATTGTGATTGTCACCAAATGGTTTTTCATCCACATAGCCATGGCAACTCTAGGATATCCTTCTTCAATGCCTTGAAGTTCTGCCTCTTCTTTCTTGAATTCTAACTCCATAGTGAACTCTCCCATAGAATGCACCCAATGCGAGCCTCGTGTTTCGCTGATCCCTCCGAGACCCATGAAATAGAGGTCTTTGCAAATCTCTTGTTCACCCAAAATGATGACGAATTGCCTTGCCTTCATGATGCTAGGAATTTGTAGTGTCTCATCCTTCATGAAACCTCCAACTTGTTTGTAGCTTGATACCCAAAGCTCCATACCACACTTAGTCACAAAATCTTGAACATCAAAATGACATCTATTTTGCTTACCATCATCTAGCATCAAGTACCCCGCGGTGATTATCTCCATGTGGCCATCACCTACGATCTTGTCTTCAATTGTGGTACTTAGCTTCTGCTAGTGATTAGTGACATCAATACCTCTATCCACTTTGACCCTCAAGAGATCACTTGGATCCCATGTGCCAAAACAATTGGGAACTTGAATCAAAGAGTCCACATGCTGTATACTACAAGTTGTATCCCTTATTCTATCACCCTTTTTTGCATGTTTTGCATGATGACAAGAATTTTGTAGTGACATAGGAAGCAACCCATCTGAAATATTTTCATACCTTGGGCTGTGAACAAAATGCTCAACCTCATTCGTCAAAAGAGAATTTGTTGAGATATTCTCAACACCTCCATTTTTGTGACTCAAAACTCCCAACATAGGGCTAACCAAAATATTCTCCTCAAATGCATATCCATCCACAATGCTACTATGAAATCAATCAATGGCTCACCATTTGGAAGTTTGAAAGATAGTGCATGATTTGGCACATCTTCCTTCGACTTGAACTCTTCGCATCTAATAAGTGGAAACCCATTCCGCCTTCACTTCGTCGATATTTTGTTGACACATGTAATCATTATAAACCAATAAAACATCTTCTCCTACCAAATAATATTTACCTTCAAAGTGCTTGTTGGGTCCCTCTTGTTCTTGCTCCATGATGTCTTGTGGCTTTGAATTTGACTGTTCTTCATTCTTCCGTTGTCCCCATCAATTTCGCGAAAAGAGGAAAATATATTTTCTCTTGCATATTTTCAATCTTTTCAATAGGACCGTTGTATATGTCATAACAGGTAATCACATGATCTATTATGACTGGATCTTTCTCACTCTCGCTTTGCCATTTCTTCTGTGAAATCTTTCTTATTAGTTCTTCATAGTTTGGAAAGGAAAGAGTTGCCTTCAACTTTTCCAACTGATGCATATATGTTTCATATCTTTCAGCAGTCTTTGCAAATTGAGATTTGTAGTAGATTACCATCGCAGTCTCTCCTCCGTCCTTGTCGTAAAGATCCATTCCAAGATATCTCTTAAGGAACACCATGTTCAACCTGCCCCTTCAATCTATAAAATTCTTGGTTGGACAATTTTCAACTAAACCAGAGTTTTTGAGAAAACTCTAACCACCGATTTTATCAAATTAAATATTTGATAGCAGATCTATCAAATAATTTGGCAAATCTACTATAATCTCTCCAACATGCAGATCTGGAAAACTCAATCACGATGATTCACAGGTTGCCAGGATTCTAGCTCTGATACCATTGTAGTGTCCTGGTCAGGTTTTTTTATAGTTTTCTGATAATTATTTATTTTCCGAATTTGAAATCCAAAGGGACATGCAATGTTGCTACAATTTGGACTGAAATGCTGAAGCTCTATGAGATGCAGATAGCTACAATTTTGAACTTTGCCTTTGTAATATCCTCTTTATTATTTTTTTTAATAGGCTGCGGCTTGCACATATCCGGACTGGTTATGAGTGGGTGGTAAACTCCCAAAGCACTAATGTATAGTGTGTAGGTAGCAAAGATAATCTTCCCAAGATGTGATCTCTTGTTTTGTTTCACAATATTCAAACAATCAACACTCATAGGAGCCACTTGAACAACCACCAGGTTTAACAAATGCCAGCCTCTCCATAGTTGTGATCAAGATGAAGGCAATGCTAATACCATAGAAGATTTGATCAATATTCACTCGATATGGAATCCTTCGGGAATACAATCCTTAAAATGCATCGGCCCTTTCATTTAACCTGATTCACAAATATCCAAACCTCCTCAAGGCTTTGACATTAACTTCTTGGGATTCAAGTGTAGCGACTGTTGACTGTGCTTGGGAAAGTAGCATTGGAGTGAACCGACTAAATGGAAGAAAGATGATGGCTGGTTTGAGGTTTTCCTTTGCTACGACTAATGATGATGATTCTTAAAGGCTTCTGATTGACAACTTCACTATCCCCAGCTTTGGATGATGCCATGATTCCTTCAAAGTAAACCCCGAACTAATGCTTTGTGGATTCAATAGATCCACACTAGACTTGGAACGAGTCCCACCACATTGCTATGGCTGAAGCATAGAAAGTAAGTTGTTTGTCTATTCAACTGCGATCATATACAATACAACAATTTGCTTATCTGTCTATAGAGTCGGTTAGAATAATCAATTGAATACTTAGATTGGATTATTTTCATGTGTGCTACTCCTATCCATTTAAATAGACCAGATAACGGTGCGGATCTTAGGAGTACAACTGCTCAATAATACAAATAATAGAAATGCTCAAACATACATAGCAATAATAACAACTCACATAACATATAAAGTAGCTCAACAAACAGTCTTATTGATTTTCAAAATGAGAGATTGGCTAAGCCTGATACAACATACAAGTCTAAATTATTGAGCAACTGAATAGATACTCATACCACATAGAAATCTAAAATTTCAAATCCAACTGATAATCTGCAACCTCGTTGATATGACAAATTTGCTTGCAAATACAAATCAATCAACTGCCAACAATGAGCCTAATTGCAATTCTTGAGTGGAATTGCCTCCGAGGAGTAGGAGGGTTTTCGTTCTCGAGCTCGAATGGAAACCGAAGGGTTTTCGTCCGCTGATCACCTGCACCAAGGGTTTTAACTTTTCGTCCTTGAATACTGAGAAAACTCCAAATTGGAAGGAGTAATTGAAAATGATAAATCGAATGATTTTCTTGATGCCTTTGTCCTTTTATAGTCGCCTTTTTTGGGCCCTCTATTTATTTCAATTTTATTTTCCCTCTAAGTATTAATTTTTATTTTTATTTTTTGAATTACATCTATAGGCCCCCTTTTAGAATTGCATTTGCATAAAGTGTTTAAGACACTTTTTATTACATAGGACCTATAATAATATAAAGTGATTGGGCCCAATTTTATTATTTTTTAATTCTAAAAAAAGGGACATGATAGTATATATATATATATTTGTATTTGCATTATACTATAAACAACAACATACACAAATGGCGTTTAAAATATCTCAAGGTAAATATTGCACCACATCTACACCCTCACATGATTGGTTGGTGGCAACAGGACAAAGAAATGTGCATTAGCAATTAATGCAAGTTGCAGTATGATGATTTTTTGGTGATGTTGTGCCTCTAGATATTTCTGACATACTCTTAGGCAAATTATTCATCTAGGATTCTAGAATCTGAGTCATATTCACAAATATCTTTAGAATTGGTTATCAGAAATATCGACTGCTTGATCTTTTGGCAAAGATCAATATTTGACATACTCTTAGGCAAATTATTCATCTAGGATTCTAGAATCTGAGTCATGTTCACAAATATCTTTAGAATTGGTTATCAAAAATAATGAGTGCTTGATCTTCTGCCAAAGATCAAATATTCTTATTTGTAAAATAGCCTAAAGATTGATTAGACATACCTAGAAAGTTTGCTTTATCATGTTAAGGATGCAAAATGATTTTAAAGTATTTACACAATCTCATGTCTCATTCATCGTGGAATCTACACAATACAAGTAGCTTGAGCCTTACTATAAGAGTAAGATGATGTTTTCATGAATCTGGATGGAGTACCCTTATCCTTCCAAGCACATTTGATTAGTTGAATTTCAAGAGCATTGTTGCCCAATGGCACTCTCTATCAAAAACCTATTATAGATAGTGATGAAAACAAGTGCAAAATATAAGAGCTGATCCAGAAAGGACAATTAGATGCAGTTATTTTGAATGCAGAAGTCCCATAGTCCTCGCACTAAAGAAGGATGGTGCTTTGTTTATGTCTACTGGATTGTAATGCATTCTGTAAGATGATGTCAAAAATATGCATCTGATACCCTTGGCTCAAAGCAAACTGAAGAGTACAAGATTGAAATTTGATACAGTTGATGACTTGTTTGCAGTAGTTTCAATTAGGTATCATGTAATGTGCCCTTTTTGGCGCATAGACCTTTTGTGCGCATTATGCTTGTTCCTAGTCTTTCGGAGGCTATTCATCATGTTTGGAAGAACTCCATCGTTCTTGGAGTGGCTGTGGCTTAGTCTTACAGAGTAGTTCGTGTTTTTAAGTTCGGCTAGTCATTTGGAGTTAATAGATGCTTTCAAACTTTAGTTCCGACCTATTGGATGCTCTCCAACTTTCTTGGAGAAACATGCTATTTTTAGACAGTCACCCGACGGCTTCCAATTTTCATTCCAAGTCTTTAGTACCCTGTTGGTATGATTAGAATTGCAAAATTATATAATTTGGATGCTTTCTGCAACTTGGGTATATTATTGAGTTATTTAATTATTTATTCACTTAAGTTGTCTAAGGATGGGAAATATTAAAAGATAACTTGAGTGTAATAGCTCTTCGGAAAGGTAATTAAGTGTTTTAAAAGATAGACACTTAAAAAGGGGACCTTGCACAAGAAATATTAATATTATTTCAAATAAAGTTCTTTTGGAGAGGAAAGTGCTTTTTCGAAAAAAACAACAAAAAATAAAACTCTTTTTCGAAAAAGCAACGAAAAAGCAAAAAGTGTTTTTTTGAAAAACAACGAAAAAGCAAAAAACGCTTTTTTGAAAAAGCAGTGAAAAAGCAGTGAAAAAGCAACAAAAAAGCAAAAAACATTTTTCCTAAAATAGCTCCAAAATGTTATAAAGGGGTTTTGGGCTCATTTGGAGGTTAATACTGTTGAATATATTTTCATTTCTTCTGAAAATTTGTGCTGTTGAGCAGAGTTTCTTCTTGGGGTTGTTTAGCCTCAACTTCTCATTTGGTCTCGGTTGTGGAAGATCAACCCTAGCTGGATATCTAGTGATTTTATTCATAAATCACAAGGAGCTTCAATGGAGTCATCATGCAGAGATTTTGGGTTGAATAGTTTTGATGTATTTTGATGTGTGAGGGTTTGAGATGTTTTTCAATGATATTTTTGGACTATTTTGTGCTAAGTTTTGAGGTGAGTTGTGGTGTGTGAAGAGTTTTGGGGTTGTGAGTAGTATTTCTGTGTATTTCTAGTTTGTTGGGTTTTGTATTAGACCTGAGTATTTTGCTGTTAGAGTGCTTTCAGAGGTGTATTTTCAGTGTTTGAGCTTCATTACATACATAATCAGCAACAGAGCTTCATGGGCATGCTTCAGGGTGATGTTTGGTAACTTCTCAACTCCCTATATTTTGATTTTTAATGCTACAACAGTTTATTTCAGTTCTGATCAGAATTAATAAAATATTGTAGCGTGCCTTAAATCTTGTGTTTCCTTTATATGTTACAATAAATCTATGTTTGTAATACCAGATGGTAGTACCGTTGGTTACTTCATAAAATTGTGCTTCATTTTGTAATATTGGACGGTTTACCGCCAATAAATTATAGCATGAACTTATAGCCCATTTTGGTATGAACAAGCTGGCATATCGATCTTATCGGTTTGAGTCAATCTTAGAAATTCCGCCAGTGGGCTACACACATACCCACGATTAAGTGGATGCTTGCTGCATAAGCAGATGCCCACTGAATAAGTGGAAGTTATTATTGCATGTTAGTTTTGAATGCTAACTCGGAAGCACTTGTATGCTCTCACCTTGCCCACACAGGGATTTGGGTGATTAGAAGAGTGTGGAAGAACTTAACCATTGCATCTTTCTTTGTGTGTGGAATTTCAAAAAAATTGGGGTGCTCATTACAATCAGGCACAAGAATAATACCGCCAACAAAGATATTGATTGCCTTGCTCATCCAATGGTCAGTTCCATGTAACAGTTTTGGATGCATGCAATTACAAAAAATATTTTTGTCCACAATTGTCAAAGCAAATTACGTTATGCATCAATCTTGGGAGCATGCGATTATTCCAAGTTTGCAAGACACTTGAAATTTATAACACTTGCAGTTTTATAGTTGTACTTTTAAAGGCCAAGTTTCTAAGCTTATATAGAGGCTTTCATTTGTGCTTGTGTTGCATATGCGATAGCAAAGGTACCAAGCATATATCACACATCGTAGGACCCTATTTTGAGTTTTTCAGTGTCCATAGGATTATGTTTTATTGAAGTTTCTCACCAGGTTGCCAACCACTGAAGATGATTTTGATGGCATGCTTGTTGTGGTAGATACTGGGTGCAATTGTGCACTAAGCACAGGTTCCTACTGTGTGTGTTATTCACCTGAGTAATTATGCCCCATGATAAATTAGAAATCACCCTTCTTTGCAAGTAGAGAAATAGGTATTTTTTGCTACATTTGACAATGAGGAATTGTTTCTTGCTTCGTCCATGAGAGAGTCATTAATAATCTTTGGCATGTGAATTCACTATATCAAGTACTCCATATGTGGTGGTTTCTAACATCATTTACATCACTAATTACCTCATCTTTGAAACAATGTCCCTCTTTCCGATCAACAGTTTTTCTCCAGGCCCACTTCCTCTCCCTCGTCCTCCCTCGTCCCCTACCCACCCGCCCTCCCCCGTCCTTCCCTCCCTCTCTATCATATATATATAGTTTAAAAAGTTCTTAATTTGGACTAATTTAAAAAAGTTCTTAATCTGAACTTTCTAAAAATGCAGGTTTCAAGTGATCTTCATGATATGTAATTAGCTTGCTTATATCAAATTCAGTTTCAGTCACTTTCACCAAAACAGATTCTAGTTATGTATGACTGAATTCAATTTGAAAATTTGTTATTCCAAAGTACTTTGCTTAAGAAATCAGCATTAAATAGAGTTGCATTACTTGCCACAGTGTTACAAATGAAAGGAATAGAAAAGGAAATGAAGAATATGCATGGAAAAGAAGAATACAATGTCACATCACCTTGAACAGATTGTCAACTCTGGTGAAAACCATTAAGAGTGAAAAATCCAGGAAAGATGGGGTTGTATCCTTACCAAATCACCAAAATTACAAGATCACAAGCCAGGCTAAACAATGGAGCATTGAAAATGCCATTGTGGGATGAGAATTTAATAATACAATGCCTTTACTCTTGCTCTGCAATGAAATACTACTCAAGTTGAGATTTAAACACTTCCTTTTTTGCATATCTTAAAAAACTCAAGATGTCTTCCAATGGTTTCCTCCTACATATTTATGCTAGTGGTAAGATGATAAACGTCAGAGATACTTGGAGGGGAGATACTTCACTTAAAAGGCACCTTTGGAGACTCGTGAGTTAAGCCCATCTATCTGAATTCTGATGAATTTTGCATGGACTATCCCCTTCTGCTAATGGCCACTTGGCAGACAAGTAGGATCACATAAGGGATTTTCGCTTGATTGTTTAAAGGCCCTGGTGCATACTGACGAGTTCAATAGGGGCTGCTTGCTTATGTCGAGAATAGGATGACGAGTCTAGCATGGGACTGTACTCCTCAAAATGTGACTCAGGTGCAAACGCAGATGAGTCATCTTTGATACATCACATGAACCCTATCCTTGCCTTGGGTGACCTCCAAGTCACTCTCGCTCTCGTGGCAAAAGCCAGTTGAGCGGGGGCGAGACCTGGGGGTGGTTTTGTTCTCGTGGGAGCATAACGTCATGGAGAGCGGTTAGCCGGTCCTAGGGCCTGTTGTGGATTGCAATGTGTTGAGCCCTTTCTGTGGCTGTTGTGTTTGAGATAATAATATGATCCGAAGGGTCACTGGTTATCAATCTCCTATTTGGGTTCCTTAGGTTCCAACACCTAGATGAATGTTGATTTTGATTGTTGATGATCCTAGTGCATTGTAACCTATCCTAAATGTCTTGAATGCGTTGTTGTATTTGGTCTCTTTGTTGAATTACCCTAAGAGCGTGTTCTTGCTCTTCTACCGTTTGTTGTGTTTGTTGTGGCCTAGGATGTATTTCATCTATCTCCTTTAGGATGGCCCTAACCCACTCACCTCTAATTTCTGGGCACATTCAAGTGCTTGGATAATAAGAGGGAGTTGACTAGAGTTGACCTTGTATTTTACTAGAGTTGACCTTGTATCAAAGGTTTGTTTTTGATGTTGAATTTGAAGTATTCCTCATGATGAAATCGAGGGTTTCGACTGTGTAAATGAATTGTACCTCGTGATTGAATCGAGGGTTTTGTGTACTTGTTTTGTTTTGATCTTTTCCAATGTTTTTGTATTTTTGTGTTTTTGGTATGGATGCAACTAGTATGTATGCAAAGCACTTTTTGATTCTTTTTTTGCAATTGAATAACAAAATGAACTAATTATCTACGAATTTAAATTTGAATGCACTTTAATAATGAAATTACCTAATGCAATTTAAACTATGTTTTTGTGTTTTACCGAAACGACTTTAGATCTAAACTATGAATTTGAAAGTACTTGGAATGAAATTAATGTATGAATTGCAATAAACTAATTTAACAATGCTAATCTACTCAACTTGAAATGAATCCTATCAAGGAAATTGCAATAACAAGATTACTTTTTCCAAGAGCAAATTTGTGATTTAATTACTATGAAAGCATAAAGACCCTGTATCCTTTGGCACATGAGCCTGGCGTATCCTTTGAAATCCTTTGTATGGCAACCTTTCCTCTCCTCTGTAGCAGCGGGGTACTCCTCTTGGCGGCAAGGATTGATGGGCAATTGATTGTAATTGAAAATTGGTTTTTGTAAGCAATTGGGAATTGGCTATGAAAGCTATGAAGCACTTGGGCTTGGAAATTCGTGAGCGTAACAACGCTAAATGAGGCCTTTGAAGGCTTTGACAACAATACTAAAAGAAAAAGGCACCTATGTCCTGCAAAGAACAAAAAAATGCTAAGTGGAGAGCAAAAACAAAGCTAATGAATGGTTGCAATAATGAATTTGCCTCCCTTATTGCTTGAGGGAGGGGGGTATTTATAGAGTTGGAGAGATCACAATGGGTGGGATTGATTGGGAAGTTAACTCAATTTGATTGAAGAGTTAACAGTGTTGATTGAGGAGTGAACTGGGTTGCTTGAGGAGTGAACTGGGTTGACTGAACAGTGAACAAAATTGATTAGGTAGTGAACAAAGCTTGATAGCTTATCACTCATGGAGGAAGGAGAGTTAGCATGAGAGTGAGGTGAGATAAGAATAGATCAATTGAGTTAATTATGGATGATTGAAATAGAAGAATGAGTTAAGAATGGGCTAGGCTCAGTTAGGGCCGAATTTGCATGCAAACTGGAGTCAAAATAGAGCTATTTTGGGCCCTAACTGAAGAGGAAATTGCATTTGAAAACATGACAGGGTCCCCCCTTTTACCAGTAGGGTCGCCTAGGGGCGACCCTAGGAAGAAGAAGACCTGGGAGTAGTTTGAAGGGCTAAGAATTCTCCTGAGAGGGTGAAGAAGACAATTGGCTCCTAAAACTGAGCAAAATGACAGATTAGAAGGGATCCCCCCTTTTGACAGTAGGGTCACCCAGGGGCGACCGAGAAAGGGGAAAAGACAGATGAAAATTGAGAGTTGGGGAAGGTGTGGGAGGTCAATTCTGGGGAAGGTGAAGGAGGGACTGAAATGAGTGAAAAGGATCGAGAAAAGTTGAATTTCTTAGGTTACGACACTAATAGGCCATGTCAACAAGGTTAGAAAGCGAAAAAGATGAAATGTCGACAAGGGAGAGGTGAAGGAAAAACAGGACCAAGAAGGGTTAACCACGGGGGAGGGAAATAAAGAATGAAGGAGAGAAGCCCATCCACGTGTCACCAAGAAGAGCGCTTGCTAAGAGGTCATATTTACATGCTTACATGTACGTGTTTAGGATTACAGCTCATCATAGGATTACTGTGTAAGCCCATGCGCTTTATTAGTGCTTATAGGGATGAACTTATTGAGATGAATATGCTCGTCAATTCTGGAACTGCCAATTGGCTGTTGTGCTCTTCTAAATTCTGAAAGGCCTTTGACTTGGTCCAATTCTTTGTGGCTGAATTTCTTGATCCCTTTCTCTTACCCTGCCATTCTTGATCTTTGTCTTGTCAATTTTGACTGTGAAAGAACAAAGTCATGTTTACAGAACTGAATAGATCCATTTCAGATCACTTAAGGTCAATCATTATGATCTCCTTAATTATATTTATCCTTTTGATGGCATTGAAGGGCCTTTCTTTATCTTCTTAGGTATTGCTATTCATTGTTTAAAACTTAAAATACTTCTTTCTCATATAAAATGGATTTTTGGGCATAATAGTTCAGTGTATATTCAGTAATTGCATGAAACATTCACAGTTGGTTTAGCATTACTGGGTACAATGACACCTATCTAATTTTTCATGTCTTTTATACATCCATGGTTTTCAAAATGATGTACATTTGTATCAGTGAACACATGGATTGTAATGATTAAGAATGCATGCATAATGACCTTATGAGCCACAAATCAAATCCCTAGGGTTTGTAGCAATGTCTAACTGTAAAAACATTTATGTGGAACACCAGTAATTTTGATAGAAGAATTGAAGCTACTATTGGCTTGAGCGAAGAACCTAGTGTGTTGGTTGGAAATTGGCCAAACCTAGATCTAGCGCATTATGCTTGATGTTTGGTGTTTGATTCATTTATTGCCTGTTATTGGGTGATTGTTTGTGTGGGTTTTTTGTTTGACAAAGGGGACGAGGTCATGTCCATGCATAGTGTTCTTCCAAAGATTTTGAATACAATGAGTCATGTGACTGCCTAATGCTTATCATTGGAGAGTGGGCTCCGTGGGAGGTTTAAGCCTTACTAGAGAAGCAGGTTTCCATTATGGCAATGATGAATAAATAAATGATTGATACATTCTTATATCCTTATGCTTGAGTAGATATGTTCTGTGCCAATCCTGTAACTTTTCCTTTGCCAAGCTTTGTGATTTAGGTTTTAGGGAGCATTGATCTGTAGCAAGTATATATACAAACCCTTGCAAGCTCTCAATATGTGGCTTAAGATGAAAATAAACACTTTTGAGTTTTATGAAATTGGCATTGAAGTAAATCAAGTTAATTGTCAGAGTCTAACTGCCTAACACATCTTTTTGTTCATTCTTCAGCATATTGCCTATGTTTAAGAATCTTCTTGTTCAAATTACTCATGCAAGCTGAACCAAAAGATTCTTATACCTTAACACACCACGGACATTCCATTATAAAAACTATAGTATCGCCACTATATCTGTTATAATTTGAAAATCTTGGAGACTTCAGTGATAATTTTCAAGTATGTTTAATTTCTTCATGCATTTACATCCAGCGATATGGTTTGTTTAGGCACAATGAGTTTTACTTGCCATTGAGATCTCCAAAATTGCATAAATTTTGTTTTGCTCTAGAAGTTTATTTAAAAAACCACTTCTATATGGACTTCTATGCTTTAACCTAAAGAATTGTGTCATGAAATTGAGGATCATTACTGGTTAGAATTGTTTGTGGACTCCATGATCAAAAGTTTACTTTCAAATAAATGTTAGATTTTAGAATTCTAATTTTTTTGGAACAAAGAACAGTCATTACACTAATGACATTATTCTTCATGAATGTCAACAATAATTACAAGGCAAGGGTAGCCTTTTAGTACACAAACACCTCATACATTTGTTAGTAGGGGTTGGAACAGTGAATGTAATCTCGTGAACTTCATCTTTAAGATACTGACTCTTTAAACCTGGTGTTTACATTCATTTATAATCTTCTTTTCTTGTTTTGAGATAGTGGATTTTTTATTTTGGGTTTACAAGCATTTATAATCTTCTCTATCTCTGGTTGTATCTTCAGGAAACTGAGCAAATGGAATATATTCTTCCAAAGAGAAGCTCCCTTAGACATCGTCTGCCCATGGGGGATGTTGGTTTTCTTGAGTTCGTTGGATACCTCCTTCAAATCAATCCACTGCACCGCCCAAGTGCACGAGAAGCACTAGACCATCCATGGATTTCTTACCCTTACGATCCAATTTCATCTTGACTTATTTCTTTGATGGCTGTCTTCCTCATTTGTTTCAGGGAATGATGCTTGTTAAATTTCTAATCTTGTATATTTCTGTTTGAAATTGACAAGGCTTCTCACCTGGTCCTGAATGTATTTTTTAATTGGTGTATTCATTGTTAGTGTAAGTTAATGGCTTGCATTATTCTTTATTGTCCAATAATGTCCATTTTATTTCTTAGCAAGATTTCAACTGTTATAGTGAAATCTGTCAATATGTATCAGATGTGAGGGTTGTAGTTTTCATTGCAGCATTGGGAGCAAATCATTTTATGGTAATTCGGGAAATTCAAATCTTTCATTGTATATAGTAACAAGTGTCATGTAGTGACTAGTCCCTGCCATTGCAACATGGTTGAAAGTATAATTAATAATAATCCATTTAAGGACTAACAAAGATTGATTTGTCATAGCTAGCTTGCTACGACGGAGAACAAAAACTTTTATACTAAACAAAAAGTTAACTAGTTTATTCAGAGATGTGTCAAGATGAGAAATTTCATGTTGCAATTGCAAGGGCTATTTTTGTTATGCATTAGGAAGTATATCTTGTGGATGTTCATTTAATTTTCTAAAAATATAGCTTTGATAATTATCAAAATGTCCAAATTTATATTGTGTATTTCGATTACACACATTAAAAATTCCTGTGAGCATAAATTCTGCAGATGAAGCTTGATAAAGCTTGTCAGATAGATGTACAAAAGGAATTAAAAAATAGGCAATGCATTTACAATCCCCTTGCGCACTTCCCCGAGTATGGGGTCTCAAACTCAATCTTTCTTTGCCGTGAAAAATTGCCTTTACCATTAGAATATATTTTTATTCTGACCTTTGTTTTCTTTATCATGCAAAACATTGGTCTACAGGCATCTAAATTGTAAATGGTTAAAACTGATGTCCCTTCATCTTTCTTGTATTTTGAATGATGCTCATACCCGTTCATTATTATGACATATTGTTTGTATACCATACGCTAATGCAACAAAAAATATTCAATGATGCTGATATTTCTTTACTATTGACAAACAAAGAGTCAGGATTGCTTATAGACATGGGGATCAATGGGTGATGCATAATTTGTTTGGAAGCTCGCAAGCACAGAGGAAGAAGTTGGCCTTGGATTGATGTTTTTGCAGAGTAGATTGCACTTCCCTCCTTGACCTTGCATCAAGACCTTCCATTTTACAAGAAGATGCCTTCAGATTTAATTAGTTTTGTATGAATTTTAACATATGAACAACAAACCAAAATACACAGTTGTATTCAGTGAGAAAATTTATTGTGAACTGTGCTAGATTGTTTCAACTTTGGTTTGGTTATTCTTAAACATCAAACTGTTCAATAGGCAAAGGTAAATTGTTGCTAATTAAACAAGGACAACTGTTCACCACTTTTGTGAGTGGGTGAGGCTTAAAACTACTATTGACTGTTTCTCCCAGCCATTTGATGTTTGAGTAGAGTGCCTTGGCTGCCAAGATGATGAGTATGGATGGGATTCCTCTCCTAAAAATTTGGCCAAAGCCTCTTAGAATGCTAACCAAAGATCATATTGAGCTTAGAATTGAATTATTGCCTAATAAGCAGATTGAGGTGCCCCTTCATTTCTAGCTTCCCCCATCACCTTTTGCTCATCAAAGTTGCATTCCAGTTTAACGTTTATCTAATTTATTTGATCAA
Source organism: Cunninghamia lanceolata (assembly GCA_027924645.1). Lineage (NCBI taxonomy): Eukaryota > Viridiplantae > Streptophyta > Pinopsida > Cupressales > Cupressaceae > Cunninghamia > Cunninghamia lanceolata. The sequence goes on along the minus strand of BSBN01001393.1, from coordinate 1,162,375 downwards.
GATTTTAATCTACCACACTCTGGAGAGTTCTTATATATTGATCCTTGTTCTACAGAAGAAAGAAACTTTGTATCTTAGATTTACGATTGCTAAGTGAGAAAAGAACCCCAATAGCTTTTCACAAATTACAAAGGTTATGCACTTTGAAGGACGACACTTGGAACAAATTATTGCCGCCAACTAACACTAGATCTTTTGACCTTCAACTGTTGTTATCCTCAAATTAAAATATTGAGTCTATCGAGTCAAAATGTATTGGTTGAATCAAGTTTGATCGAGTCAAAAACCATTAATCATCAATCTTGGTTGTAGGTGATTTGGAATTGAATTCGGTTGTTTTGTTGAAGTGTTTCAAATTACATGAGTTGAGTCCTTTGTCAATCAAGATTGATCGAGTCAAAAACCATTAATCATCAATCTTGGTTGTAGGTGATTTGAAATTGAATTTGGTTGTTTTGTTGAAATGTTGCAAATTACATGAGTTGAGTCCTTTGTCAATCAAGATTGATCGAGTCAAAAACCATTAATCATCAATCTTGGTTGTAGGTGATTTGGAATTGAATTCGGTTGTTTTGTTGAAGTGTTGCAAATTAGATGAGTAGAGTCGTAAAACCATGCAATCTTGTAATCCTTGTAGAAATTAAAAATTTCGGCAAAAAATCATTATGAACAGAAATATGAAACTTCAGTGTAGTTTCATAGGTTATGGTTTTCACAAGTTTGCATTTCCGTAGTTCACAGTTTCACAGCTTGTAGTTTTGTGAAATTGCAGAAGATTCAAAAAATCTGCAGCATATTAGAGGGGTGCTTTCGAAGTTTGTGTATGTTTGTTATAAACTATTTTCATGTCTAAAGGCATTTATAGTTAATCTGCAAATATAAATTTGTGGGAATTTGGAGTTTTAATGATTGATTGCAAGTTTTTGCACAAAAATGTGCATTACCCCTAAGATGTCAACAATGTGGTCATAGTTACATTTTGAGTTGTTCTATCAAATAAGAAGTTCGACGACGTTAAAACAAAAAAGATAATGTTGGTTCATTAGTTTATGGGGAATGGGAAACCTAAGAACAACTTTTAAAAGTTTGACACTTCATAAATGGCGGAGATACAAACTTTGTTTGTAACTTCGTAACTATTAGAAAGGTGCTCGAAAATCCCAAATTCTTGCAGTACACTTTGGGCGGAGTTGTTATTTACGTTTGTAATTCAAAATGTAAGTCAAAAGTTTGACAAAATATCAATAAGTGGTAATATGGGGTTTTGAAGTAATTTTGCATAGTTTTTTAACAAATGTGAAGTGAAAATTTGAAAGTCCGTCAAAAGGCCCTTGGTCTATTAGTGAAGTTGAAAGGTTTTGTATGAGTCCACTAGGGATCAAGTCTTGTAAGTGCAAGGCCCCCAACACCATAAGGGATGAGGTCGAGATCGTGCCCCGGGTGAATTTGGCGCAATGGATACCCCTTAATCCTTGACTCTTAACCGAAGAGGTTCAACCTAAAGCTAGTGCTCCCGTATTAAATAGCAAAAACGATATTGTGAGTGATCATCAAAAAATTTGAAAGTCCACCATAGTGTTGAATAGGGGGAATGTGAAGATTCGTTGCAACTTGGTAGTGTTTACAAACATGTGTGAAATTCCTGAAAGCTTGCAAGGATACCAATACATCAGAGTTTTAACATACAACTGCAATAAAAAAATCTCGCCACGTTAAGACCACTTACAAACTTGATTCAAAAGGATCATGATTTCAAAGAACGTGCTAATTGCAAGATATATACAAAATTTGTTAAAACAGTATGGAGAGTCTTAAGCCAACATAATGGGTAGCGTGATAAACCAAATTTCTCAACCTTTACAGGCATTCTTCCAACCTATGCTCAAATGGAAGCATAGAAACTGAATCTAGAAGCATAGATGAGGCACGTGAACTATTCAATAAAATGCCATAAGGAATGTAGCCTCTTGGTACGCAATGGTTGCAAGATATACACGCATGAATCTATTGAAAAGGCTCTACAAAGCCAAAGTGGAAGTATTGGCAGCATCATGAATCAATCTTCACAATCTTTATTTGCATCTTCACAGTTTGAGTTTATAGGCGGCTGTTCTTAAATATCATCCACTTCAATAGTTAAAGGTTAATTTTGGCCAACAAAAATAGGACAAATATTTAACATTTTTTATTGTAAATGAGGTGTAAAATTACTAAGTAGAGTGCTCATAAGCAAGCTTCATAACAAGGTAGGCTATCCATCGAATCATAATTGAAAGCAAATTGTTATTAGATGTTGATGTTACAACTGCCATGGAAAACATGTATGCGAAACATGGAAGCGAAGACATGGCTTTTAGACCATCTAACATGTTTTAAAGAAATTCGATATGATGGGAAATATTGCAGGGTATAGACAACAAAATTATGGAAGTCCTTTGAGGTTTTTAGCTAATGCAATGAACAAGTCTCCAGCCTGGTCAGTTCACTTTTGCTAGTACCCTCCCTACTTGTGTCAATTTAAACTAAGAACAATGTATAGACATCCATCAAAACATAACGATTAGCAAGAATTTTATCAAATGTTCTTGTTCCAGCCACCATGGTAATTGTACGCAGGTCAAGCTCGTAAACTGTTTGACATAATGCCTATCTCAAAGATGCGACATAGTAGCAAGGCATGTAGACTGTTGGACAAAAGGCATCGAGAAATGATTGCAAAACATGGGTGTAAATCCAAAGTCCCATGACATACGTTTAAAACATACTCCCAGCTAATGCCAAATGACATCTTTGGAACAAAGTGCTGTCATGTGTCGAAGCATAAAATATAAAGGGATTTATTCAAATAGTTGTAGTTGTAATTGATATGGTTGACATGTGTGCAAAATATGAAGACACAAAGTAGGTGAACTATTTCATACAATGCTTTGAAGATTTATATGTTGAAAAGGCTTTGAAGATTTATATGTTGAAAAGGCTTTTGGAAATCACAAGCAAATGTAGTTAGGGTGTAAAGCTAAATTCCAAAACCTTTGCTGGTACCCTGTAAAGATTCACACTTAATTTTTTTTTTAATTTGTAATAGAGAAGATGCAAATTCAATCTTCGCACTTTCTGATCACTAAGTTTTTAGTATGGGTAAAGTGAGAGCATATGATGTTTGAAGAACTCTCTAATTATTTGAATGAATGCACTGTTCAAAGTAAAGGCGACAAGCTGATGAAAACATACGTGTTGTAGAGCTATCCCAAATCTACACCTCTTCGGCGAATAAGTATGCTTTGAAATGAAAAGCCACTGGTGGATTCATATGAGTCTAATCAAGCCAAAATGGTTGATTGCTATGCAGATTTGATCGATGCCAAAACGAGCTATGAAAATGCAAATGGGTCTAGCGGTGAACTGACCGAGACCTTCAATGTTGAAATGCACACAACTGGCAGTATACCATCAAGTTTTTTACAATATGATGATCATGAAATGCATCACTTTTGGTGGTACTACCATCCATAATTATAGTAAGCATGACTAATGCATTGTTGATATGTATTAATTTAGAAACAACTACAACACAATACTGAAATCAGCTAAAGCACAACAAAATCACTGTTGCAAACGCCTAGATTAGTCTATTTAATCAAGAAACATAAGAAGATTAGGAAACATAAAAAGATTAGCTCATAGAGAATGAGCAAATTGGAAACTCCTTCTCTGAATGTTGAAGAAGGTTGAATTGAAGACTGAAGACTGAAAACTCAAATTGAACTGGAAATAGTAGATTGCCCAAAACTAAAAATCACCGATATACTGCAAAATACTGACAAATCAGAGATGTACGACTAGCAAGTACAACTGTACAACCCCATAAAGACAAGTATGGACTAATAGAAATCACTACAAATTGTTGCAGACAAATATCAGACTGGTGTGACCCTTCTGGACATTAGTACGACCCTCTTGAAATACTATACAACCCTTCTAAGTATGCTAAAATTAGTTGTAAACATCTTCAGATTGGTATGGTCACTTAGACTAAGCTATGGTGCCTAGGGAAGACAAGCATAAAGTCATAAACATGTAGTCACTCAGGTCAAAAATCTTGATGCCCTTCTTATGAGGTTGTATGGCTAGTACCAAGTGTACGACTTAATTTTTCACTAATTAAAGTCTTCAAAAACTGAAGCAACAACTTTTATTTTTCACACGCCCTTCTTAACATGTTGTACATGTTCAAAGGCATAAAACAACATGGGATATTGGTATAACCCTTTCTGGAAGTGTACGACCAGATAAAGCAGATGGAGTAGTACAACCCCTTTCTGGAAGTGTACGACCCGATAAAGTAGATGGAAGTGTACAACCCCTTCCAACACTACAAACATGAATTGGAAGTATACATATTAGCACATATATAATATTCAAGTTCATTCACACACTAAAACACATCAAAAGTCTCCATAATGTCTGAAAGTAAAAAATGAAACTTTAAAATCTCACAATCAACACACGGATGATTTTTAGATGAAATCACACAAACTAGTTATGAGAGTTTTCATCTCCAAAACTAGATTCGCCAAAGGGTTTTTGTCCTCACACAAATGGAAGAACTCACGTTCATTCAAAGAGCAAATAGAAATGAATTAACTAGGAGAAGTTTTTTGAAGAATGATCTCCCTTTTATAACTTTTTAGAGAAATAAAATAACATTATTTTTTTTGCTCATTTATCTCTCCAAAATAATAAAAACATAATAAAGTGTCTTGATGACCACCTTTTTGCACCTTGGAGCTAGCGACACTTTATCTGCACAACTTAAAAAACAATCTTTTTAAATAATTAAATATAAGTTGTCAATTAAAATATAACCTAAAAGCACTTTTTGACAACTTAATTTAATTATTTAACTATTTTCCCTTTTACCATCACCCAAAAAGCCTATGGAAAAATTTCAGAAAATAGGTTAAGGGTCACCAACAACTTAGGCTTGAGAAGGGAACATTACATATCCTTACATCCTATGTCAATGTGGGAGCTTTATGGCAGGACAATATACATGAACTGTTTGATAAAATGCCTCAAAGACATGAAGACACAAATAAGACTTGTTAATTGTTTGTGAAAATACCTCATTGAAATTTGGTCTCATGAAATGCATTAATTATAAAGTACACACCCCCAAAAAATGAATTTGTTGAAAGGGATGTGAAAACTTTTAAGCAATACAAATGTCGAGTTTGTCTGCAATGGAATCAAGGATAGTTATGAAGATTTAGATTTGTAAGGACAAGTTGCAACATGATGGGTATGCCTTGTACAGATTGTGTTACTCATACAATGTTTGTAATTGGATTTGAAAGATTTGAAAAGAGGCTTGAGATTGATTGTTTCCAACTCCATTCTTTGTTGATCCTGAAGGTAGAGATCTAAGAGTCCTCACTTGTCGTCAACTCGATGGAATTCTAAAACCAATTAAAGGCACCATTGTATCTGATATGTCAAATGAGCATCTTGATTCATTTGTTCTCTTAGGGTCAACTTTGCGGAAGAAATATCATATATGGAGGAATATTTTGGAATGCTTGAGTTTGGTGTAAGAGAAGATGTAATCGCAGATTTAGATATGTAATGCCCTGCCAAGAAACCCCAGAGGACAACTCTAAACTAGGTCAAATTAATGGAATAATTTTTTTTTAAAAGCAACTAATAATAGAATGCATAACATAGTTCAAAATAATCTAAACCTAGGTCATCTAAGGTTCCTCGACTGCGCTACTAACTGTTAGTGTAGGTTTTTATTTCTTAGATGGGTTATTTATTTTTTCCTTTATTCCTAGGTTTTTCCTACACTTCTATTAATCTCGCTTAGGTTAATAAAGCATGCTTAACTAGGTGAGTGGTTATGAGGTGTCACCTTCCTACATGTGAGCATCCATTAGCTATCTTGGGAAGATACTTTGCTATCTTTAGTCCGATGGATGGTTGCTCCTCATTGGTCGGTGTTGCCACCTCCTCCCTCTCCCTAGTCTATATAAACATGCTACCTGGCTTGTATTTTGCATCTATTACTTTTACATCCTCTTAATGTTATTTTGCTTCTAGCATTTGCATTGCTCTTGGAGACTGACTCTATGTTGCTATTTTGATTTCATATCATTTGCATTCATAGTTTAGATATCTATTCTTTTGCACTAGTTTTCTGGGTTAATCATCTTTTCAGATTCTAACATGGTATCAGAGCTATTCTATGTTTAAGAGTAGATTTTAGTTTCCATATTTGAGAGATTGGAGGGGGGGGGGTAATAAATCTTATTGTAGTTATATGAAAAACCCAGTATGCTCTTCTTTTGCATCTTCGGATGATCTGGAGAATCAGAAAAGTTTGATGGAAATATTTTAATCTCTGGGGTTGCACACGTGTTTTATGAAATCTGGGTGATTGCAACATTTCTGGTTATACTGGTAGCATTTTTGGCTTTTTTAACGCGTCCAGGAGGCTTGAGAAAGTCAGATTTGGCTTTCGTTTCACTGAAATCGGAGATCGTCATACATAGCTGCGGAACTCGGGTTTCAAGCTCAAATCTGACAATCAACTTGCATATTTGGTGTTTTCAATCAATATTGCATGTTCCATCATGCATTTGCCTATTCTAGGTAGCTGATTCAGCCTTTGCATGCCATTTTTTGGTTGTTGGGGTCATTTTTTATTGCTAAAGGCATTTTGTTTACATTAGAACTACATCTTTTGTACATCAACAAGAAAAACGCCTTCTAGGTTTTGTTTGCAGCATTGAAAAAAACATCTAGGTATCTTTTAGTTTTTGCATGCAGTTTGTATATTTTGTAGAATCAAACTCAGAAAGCTATAGCAGTACCCCTCTTCATTGGTAGTTGCAGATTTGAAGGCAATTTTCAAATGCTCCGTTCTTGCTCATACGGACTCTGTTTCTCACGATTTTTTTTTAATTTTGGTTATTTTTTTGTACTCTATGCACTAGTGTAGACGTTTTTTTGATTTTGATGCAAATTTTTTTTAGAAATTACAGATTCTCAGTCATGATACTGCATAGTTCTCGTTTTGGGAACTTCGGAGGATCATAAATTTCACATACGACCTCGTATTGAAGCGATTCTTTTTTTGAAAGTGTACGATTTTTTGAGTAGATCCTAATGGTGCTATTTATTTCTTTGGATATTGTGCCAAAATTGTATTTTCAGCATATGCTCTTCGTGAGGGTTTTGTAATGCATTGAAATCAAGACCACTTAGTATTTCTTTCTAGTGGCAGTTGTAAACGCACTAATATAAAGTGCCAAATCATATTTTCTTGGGGGGGATCTTTGATTGAGTGAAAAGGGGGGTTATCTTATGCGCTCTCTTTGAGTTACATTTTTTATGGGGTTATTGTAACCATTTTGGGGGTTCATCATGGATTTTAGTTATTTCCATCCTTTTGTTGTTAAGTTAACCTCAGAGAACTATTTGTCTTGGAAACAAGGGATAAAGAATCATTGCCTTGAGCAGGATCTATTGCCCCATCTCCTTGGATTCATTCCTGAGCCAAGTGACTGAACAAAAGAATGCATAGTTTAACAATAATGACATGGTATATGGACTAATATGTATTACTATTTCTAAGGATATTATACATCACATAGAGCACACTAAGTGCCCTTTCACTGCTTGGACCATCATCCAACAGTTGTATGGAGACCTTGGATCTTCATCTAATAGTGATGTTTCCTTGGATGACCAGGCTCTTATGGATAATACTGAGATTTCTTTTGCCCCATCTTGTGTTACATACATTGATACCCCATCTTCAGATACATCACCTGTTGCTTCATCAGATTCTCGAGATGCTTCTTTGAGAGCTTCGAGTGGTTCTTTACAACAGGATCATTACAGTCTTCCTGATTGGGATTCCTATCTATCAGACATTGCATCTTTGTTTGTGGATTCTCACATTTCAGATTTGGAGAACACATTTGAGGGGTTATCTCTCCTCTTTCATGACAATTATTTTGTCCTTGCACCTGTTGTTACTTTAGAGTTCAGAGTTGCTTCTTCGAGGGCTTCCAGTGATTCTTTACAGCAGGATTAGATATGTCTTCTCGATTCACTTCATTGGGACCAATTTCTACCAGACATCTCTTGTTTGTTTGTAGAGTCTCACATTTTGGATCTAGATGACACTCTTGAGGGCATTCAACTCCTCTTTGATGACAGTCATTTCATCATTGTTATCTCATCTTCCTTGTCTTTGGATTTTGTACCTCCTGGTTCTACACATGGGATTAGATTGCTTCTACCTTTGTGCATTGAGGCATCTTTTGATATTCACATGGGGACACTTGAGGAGAGTTCTGAGATAAGATACATCATGAGGCTTCCTTCCTCACCTTGCTTCTTTGAGTGGGAGTTACTTCGGCATTCACCATTGGAGTTGTTTCTTCCTAAGGGGAGAAATGTTATTTACCACAAATGGATCATCTTCAGCATTCATAAATGGGCATCCTCCTTCGACACTGGAGCTACTTCATTGTGGGGGGGTTTCATAGTCTCTTTCACTCTCTCTACTTTGGAGGGGTCTCTTCTCTCTCTATTTGGGGGCGGGGGGGGGGCTTCTTCTCTTTGGGGGGAAATTTTATGTACATGGGTACCTCATCAGACTTGATTTTCCGGGACCCATTTCTACATCCATTTAAGCTTCGCTTAAGGGGGGTGTTAGTGTAGGTTTTTATTTCCTAGATGGGTTATTTATTTTTCCCTTTATTCCTAGGTTTTTCCTACACTTCTATTAATCTCACTTAGGTTAATAAAGCATGCTTAATTAGGTGAGTGGTTATGAGGTGTCACCTTCCTACGTGTGAGCATCCATTAGCTATCTTGGGAAGATACTTTGCTATCTTTAGTCCGATAAATGGTTGCTCCTCATTGGTCAGTGTTGCCACCTCCTCCCTCTCCCTGGTCTATATAAACATGCTACCTGACTCGTATTTTACATTTATTACTTTTGCGTCCTCTTAATGCTATTTTACTTCTAGCATTTGCATTACTCTCGGAGACTGACTATATATTGCTATTTTGATTTTGTATCATTTGCATTCATAGTTTAGATATCTATTCTTTTGCACTAGTTTTCTAGGTTAATCATCTTTTCAGATTCTAACACTAACAATTCAAGATTACAAGAAACAAAAGGTTACATAAGGAGATACAAACGGAGATACATCCCAATTTACAAATACATGATAAGATATCTTCTCAAACAGGAGCAAGACATCTCTCATGCATTTACAAACAATTATAGTAAGAACCATAAGGTCATCCTTAGCATAGTGGAAAAACATATGCTTTGCTCCAGTAATCTGCTCAATTAACAGACATGTATCTGTGCATCTAAAAGTGAACATTAGTTCCACAAAGGTTATCAATAAACAAAAAAGAGAACTATATACTAGCCTAAGGCCCTAAGGGGCCGACCTAATGTCTCGGGGGCTCATGATGGCCTTGCCTACATACGCATAACGCAAAGACTTCGTAGTTCGAAACTTGATCTTACAACCACAAGATGGTGACATACAACTTATAACTTGAGTTAAAATGTGTAATATAAGCTTTATAATCTCAAGATCTATTAGGGGATACAACATCCAGCGATGCATTCTCATAACTAAAACATACTGATTCAAGAAGTTCAACACATCCATTATAGTAAATGCATCATTTTGAAAAACACATCTTAACAATAAATATGATAGTTATCTATCTTCATTAAAAGTCTAAATAACTTCTTCTATCATATAATCTAGTCTTCTTTTCAAGAAGATTAAATTTATCTAATCCAAATCATTTCATATAAATCCCATAAGTTTCCTCATGATCCAGTTCACATTAGTAAAGGTTCCTAAGTTTACCTCTTTCATTAGAGGACTCTAAATTATAACGTCATTACATCGTCCATACATACAATAGAAGGAATTAAATTGGCTACCACAACATCTAAAGCTAATCAATCAAAGCAATAATGTTCCAAGATCACATTTGCCTATGCTTTTGATTAGATCACATTGCAATAAATAGGATATCAAAACCCACATAAAATTCTTTCCTTGTAACATTTACCATGGTTCAAGGAGCAAGATACCATAATAACATCTAACACACAAGGTAACATTATTGTACTATTTACTATTATCTAGAAGGCCTTGACATTTATGTCACTAGGGCCATGGGAACTAGTAGATGAAAGTTATAAAGACTAATAAGGAGATCACTATATTTTCTATTATTTCCAATAACATTTAAACTAATACTAATTATTACAATACAATATTATTACTACAAGATTATCACATATCTACTTCCAATCCTAATAATTCTTTTCTAGGAGCTATCATAAATTAAGCAAGTGATTACCTTTACATTCAACTACAATTGACAAGACTCTAAACTCTCTCTCTCTCTCTATATATATATATATATTCAACAACTTGGCTAAAGATAATACTATTCTTTGGCTAACAATACCCCAAATGATACAAAAGAGGGTTGATAAAACATCACTTAAAACTAACGGAACAATCTTATACATGTTAATAAAATATCTCTAACCTCATTTCCACATCGCTCGATGACTTTAAAAGATTATAACTTAGAAAGCTTTCTCCTTATATTAGTGATAAGGCAGATAGTTGCGGTGAGGCGTTTTGTTTGCATAATTACATATTACTCGTAGTTCTGAAGATAGTTTACATAGCTATTAAATAAACCTAAACACCACACTACTACAACATTAACTTCCAAAATTGGTGTAAGAGAAATAAAGAGAGATGTGAACCATTTTCATCATTTTATTGAGAGGCATATTACTTTATGACTAGAAAACCCTTATAGTTTAATTTTGGGAGGCCCTATTATCGTTTCTTCTTTCTGCTTATGATAGGTCAATCTTGTTTTCTATACCAAATTTGGCCTCGTTGTAATGTTTTAGTTGAACGCACATGGAAATGCCATGTCTACAAAAGCCCATTCCTTGATAGAATTTGGATAACATAATTTAAGACTATTAATTTATAAGTGATCAACAACGAATATAAGAGGTAATGATTTATAAAATTGCAGTAAAAGGAAAAACTATTGAGTATGCTCTCAAAGAGTGATACAGTAATATTTGTAGAATACTTAATGTATAAGGTTTACCTGTGTTTGAAGTTTGTAGTGACACCCACATATGTCTTGTGCATATCTGCAGATATGATGAGATAAACATGCCAGTCCTTTGATTCCTTCTCTTTTTCTTCTTCTTCAAATTTGTATGTTCCTCTTTCAAATCTACATACTTATCTTTTCAATCTGTATTTGTTCCTCTTTACAAGTCTGCCATAAATGATCTTTTTAATTGAAATATGCAGATCTATTGTTGTAAGATCTTATATTTCCTTCTACTCCCCCCTAAATGTCCACACCATCTTCCATACTTTATATCGAGTGAAGGGAGGCGTCTTCAATGAATGGATGTATCTAATAGGCATAACTCCTCCAAATACTAACTGCTGCCTAGAAGAAACTCTTCTAAAATACTAATCGCTATCTTGTCTTGATCGCCACCTTTTATATATCTCTTTTGATCATTGTTTTCTTTATAATATATATTCCTTTCTAGTCGCACCACATACATGTTACAATGATACTTTTGTCTTATTTGTTAAACAAGTTGTTTGTCTTCTTCTTGCAAATCGTAATACTTAGAAAATCATTGTTTTTCTTTTCTTATACAAGTCGATGCATATCACAAATATCTTCACACAAATCACATCATTACCAATCTTAATGGTTGCCTTCAAATAGTAGTGATCAATGACCAATTCCTACTGTTGTTCTTGCATAAGGATCGCTGCATACCAATATCACTGTCAAATACATGGATCGCTGCATTCAAATATCCTGCTTATATGTTAAGCATTCCTCATAGTATCATCGCTGCTTTAATGACTTTTAATTTATCATTATCTTTGGTCAGCCTTCATAATTACAAATCGTTGCCTTATAAGAATCACATCACCTCTTAATACCTTCGCTCTTTTTGTATGTATAATTTCAAACTGAATTATGTCATTCTTTGGCACCAGACAAGGAAGTCGGCCTCATCAAGCATCTTTGATTATTTTCACACTTTCCACTTTGAAATCCTTTTTCTATGGAGGTGGCAGATACATCGACCAGATCTTATTTCTTTATCGACTTGGAGAACTTAAACCAATATGTCTATCTTTTAGATGTCTCTCACAGTATACCTTCTATGCATGCAGCCATGCTTGCTTCTCTTACCACCTATTCTCTTGTTCAAATCTTCCATCGATAGCATGCAGATTTTGATTCTTTGCAAAGTCTAGTGAGTAAGGAATATAGCAAATATATTTTTTCATCTCTTTCACAATATCAAATGCTTCCTATAGCCTTAGTTGACTTTATTATAATTTTTTATATGTATGTGTCTTCAAAATCATTAAAATAAGTCGGCCACCAATATGAAACTATCCTTTGACATCCATGACTCAATGGATTGATTCCAATCTTCTTCTGATATCAACGACAACCTTTGCAACATAACGCTCATTTTTAATTGTGTGTACTGTTGTTTAGTATAAAGTAGTAGTAGAGTACCTTACTATCCAGGTTAATTGTATTTTACCTTAGGTACTTGATTGAACATATTGTCTTATAAGGGCATAGCATAGTACTAGATTTCTACATAATAGTTAGGTTGAGGTCTCTACATGGGATCATTCCAATGAAAAGGTGGAAGTAATGGTAAATTTTTTACCTAGCACTTATATCTTAGAGTCAAGGCATAATGTTTGATCATTATATCTAGACTAAGATTGGTAGAACTACATTGGTGGGTGATAATGGTTCAACTATTTCAGCTACTATGTTGTAACTATATATAGTGTTGTAAACTCTTAACATTAATAAGAAAGGACATAATAGACATGAACGATGATTGCATTAATCAAGAAAGAATGATGAGGGATCAAAATTACATTTGTCTATTTCATGATGAAAGAGACTCTTTGGTTTGACACTCCAAATAGAGGACATCATTGGAGAGAGGATCCATGTTGAAGTATATGCACACAATTATATATGAAACACAAAGCATCAATATATGTAATACATAAAGCATACACAAAGCTTATACACTTAATACATGTTACACAATGTATACGAAGCATGAAGCATGTAATACATGAAACACATAGTCCATAAATTCATAATATACAACATCAACTGCTTAACATCATTAGCACATACCTTTAAATATCCCTATTATTCTACCTTCATCTCCAAGTTCCAAATCCAACTACCTACACATCCACGGTGAGAATGGAGGGGCACTACATCCTGCCCCCCCAAAAACTTGACTTACTCATGGAAGTCACAAACTAGGGTGGAAACATAACACATTAGTACTGTAATTTTCTATTACCAACATCAAAGCTGATTCATTACATCAAAATAAGATACACTAGTTTTGCCTATGAAAATAATTCATCTGACAAGGATATATACTTATATAGTCTATTTCAAACATGACCTGTCCTTTTAGTTTGCAATGTCACAATAATAACACAATTAAGACTCGTAATTCAAAAATGATTCCATAGTACATAAACCACTCAAAATGCTTACATATTAGCATTAATACCTCTCAGTTTCTTTCCCAACAAAGAAAACATTGCACCCTTTTAGTTCTAACTAGCAGAATTTCTATAAAAAAAACATATAAAAGTATTAAATTTCAAATGCATTACTATTTCATTTTCTTTACCCTTAAATTACAATTCCTCTTCCAATACACTGTTAAGCAATCAATACATCAGAATGCTACACTTCTATAAAACATAACATAATTATACACACCAAGCACACATCCTTCATTAACTATCCATCAAGACATTCCATTTTATTCATTTTACAACACTAAATCTCATAACATATTCGACAAAGATCGTGATTTTACACCTTTTTAGAAGAATGGGAACACAATTTATCATTTCATAAGTACTATATTCATGATTTAACATACATTCTTCACATACACACGAATGGACATCACCGAGAATCACATCACAAGGCTACACAAGGGTCCATCTAGACATCGGGAAGCAGCATACTAAACCATGATACATAATCCATGAGCCAAGAGCCAATATCCATCTCACATAATCCATACCTCACACTCAGTGGCTTGTTGGTGTTAGGCCACACACACAGAGTGAGACCATCCAAACATGACCACAATGACCTCTCTCTTGTTGTATAAGGTGGTTAGCCTCCAAGAGATATACATCACACATAGGTGGGAAGTGGTCCTAGCTGTATAACAACCTCACATACCCCCATCCTCAAGGTTCCCTACGTCTGCTTCCTGTATACACTCACCAAGTCCACCTCATATGTCCTTGGAGAGGAATCACAATATGACACATGGCTGACATAAAAAATAATAAGGATAAACCAGTTTAGCCACTAAAGTCATAAAGAAAGATCAAATAAAAATTCAATTTCAACAATAAAGAAAGAAATATGCACAATTTCAACACTAAGTCAAATGTAACCACAAGGGATGAGTGCAATTAATATCACAAGGTGTGGATAAACCATCACAATCAAATATAAACAAAGTGTTGGACTTCACAATCAATAGAAAATCATCAACAACCATAAATAAAGTCCACAATCTTTGAAATTGCACTGTACAACACTGCATGACTAGATACTAGCCACTGAAAGAGGAAGGAGGGAACAATGTCAAGCTATATCAGTAGCCCTCATGTGGTGCGAAGTGAGCACGCCATCCACATGGCTCAGAGTGTACTCCTCAGCTACACCCTGCATTGTGTCGTCACGCGGCATGGACTAGCTAAGTGGTCCATGCACTCCTTGGTTGCCCGCATGGGATGTGCACCTCAGCCACATCCCGCATCGCGTCTCAGCATGAAATGGTCATACGCCAGTTAGAGAAGGCACATACTGGTCGTATACAGCATGGCAGTGTGTTTGTGGCTTCGCAGAAGTAGGCACGCAGAACAAACCCCACATAGCGATACCTCGTGGAGAAGGCACACGCAGGTACTCATCATAGCTAGAGGTATACATGGCTAGGACATACCCATATGCTAACCGACCCAACACTGTCGAAAGCAAACATGAGTATCCCTCTACAAGTTTACGAGGCCCCATTACGCTCATCACACAAGTAGGCTATCAACACAATCTCATAGTGTACCTTCACGTGCCTATGCACGTGGCATCGTGTCCTCAAGCCCAGCTCACTACCATCAGCAACACCACATCATCACCAGCACTGTGTTGGAACATTAGTGGGGTGTGGCATTGTACCTATTGCATCATGTTAGAATATGTACAGAAACAGAATCCATCTCAGCATGGGTAACAAACCTCCTTCCACATGCTAGACCTCAAAATATACATGGGGCACATGGTCTCACTTGGGTTGTCCATGCAGGTCCCTTTCAACCTAGATCTTGGCCCCCAAGTGGTGACACATGTCATCACATAGTTCCAGTTGGGTTGTCCATGCAGGTCTCTCTCACCCTAGACCCAACCCCCAACTGACAACTCATGTGGCATATCATACATTTCATAAAGACAAGGTAGATGATCATCCAAGAAATACCATCAATATGCTCAAGAATTGTGGGGATTAGGCTAGCACATATGGATCAAGTACCCTGATCCATCATAAGGAGAAGTAGCGAGTACTTTCCTCGGGATCGATTGAGCTAAGAACACTTTGAGCTGCAATATGCATACGCTGCACACTCGGCCCAAGGAACTTTGTGGTTGCTACTACCCCTTCACGGACTGAGGGACTGGAGAACCAAAAGAAGAGAATCTATGAAACCAACTTTTGGCTACTCTCATATATATAAATTTCAACCACACATGGGTTGGCCCTCAATCAGGTAACAAACATACACACACACATAATGGTATGGTTAATCCCACACCTAAAATTCAACATATTCCCCATGGATGGGTATCTAGTATCACCATCCCATGGGCACACAAAGCAAGTACAGGGTATTCACAACACTCAACCAATGCATAGTTATTGGTTTCTCATATTTACAGGGGGGTTACATTTACATAATAATTCTATTATTTTCAAAATATCACATATCATAAGTACATTTATTTCCATAATTAATATGATTCCCTTTTCCAAAATCATATCATTACCTATTAGGTACAACCCAAAAAGGAGAGGACTAAATCACCCTCCTTGCAAACATTGCTAAAACTACATTCATTTTAAACACCAAATTTAAATATTCCTAACACCCCTTCCCACTTATAAACAACAAAACATAATCATCATAGATTCACTTGCAATGCTTTCAACATAATACAATAGTGCATGAACATGTATAACATCATCACTACCATCTTTACATTAGTACATAAACATAAGTAACATCTTCACAATCATCATTACATTCACTTCTATATTCACATAATGATATACATCTCATTTTACACCCATTACATTCTCATCTCATAATAACACATAATGCGACATCATATCACAAGTCACAATAATACCATTCATTCACAAGAACATGAGAACTAGCAACATAGTTAGATTAGTTTGGTTGAGGACCTCTAGTCATTTCTCAATGTTCACATCCATACATATAAGAATAAGTAACCTTAGCTATGTCAATGCAATTCAGTTGCTCACTCAAAGCAAGATATGCAACATTCTTGTTACTTTAGCATTCACTATTTTCAGTTTGCATTAAAGTATAAGTGTTCACCTATATGATTTCATTAAAATCACAATGCAATAGAGGAGATCAAATCTCATCAACAAGATATATCCACTAAGCAATTAATGTCCTCATTCAAGCTCATTAAACAAGGAGGCACTAATTAACATATAATCACCTTCAACACATAACCAGAACAAGCATAAGATCTTCTTCACTCCTATCTAACTAACTCTTTTACTTATTGGAATTTTAACATACTAATTAAATCCATATGCCATTATTCTAACATCTTGTCAACTATTGACAACTAAGAGGAGGAGAGAAGATAGATTTCATCTCTAGTCAAGACATTACATGCCATCCAATATTCATCATGCAAATTCTACTAAGGGGGAGTTTAAGGCACCATCAATGCACCAATTACTTCAATTTGTAACTAAAGAATGATAAATGAAGTAATCTAGCACATCAAGAGGTTACAAGAAAAATTTGGTCACATCACCCCAATCTCAGCAACCATACATCACTTACAAGAAAGCATGCAACATTCATTCTAATCTATCCACATCCGCAACATCTACACACTTTCATCCTTTACATCTATAATACAAAAAAAGAATTACAAGAGCAATTTATGACCAATTAGGGTTATCTCATTTACTAGTGACATAAAAGAAGACACAAGAAGAGTATGTCCAAGCAAGGGTAATTAGGCAACCCAAGTTACCTTCAACCCACAAACACACAAGGCAAAACATTCTACCCCCGTCTAATAACATGGGAGAGTGATCACTCTTAACCATGGGAGACTCTCAACCAAGGTCAACACTCTAGTCCCATTGAGTAAGGTAAGGCCAAGGAGGCTATTTCCTCCACGATTTCTAAGAATGGGGTTGTAACTTAACCCACTAATGCTATGCAAAGGCGTGAAATCAATCAAGACTATAAAAACAATATAACAAGCTCACGCCAAACACAGTGAAACATAGAAGGCTCAAGTACACCAAAGCTACCAGTGTGTGCACATGGGCTCTGATACCAGGTGTAACACCCTGCCAAGAAACCCCAGAGGACAACTCCAAACTAGGTCAAATTAATGGAATACTTTTTTTTAAAAGAAAATAATAATAGAATGCATAACATAGTTCATAATAATCTAAACCTAGGTCCTTTAAGGTTCCTCGACTGCGCTACTCACAAATCAAGATTACAAGAAACAAAAGGTTACATAAAGAGATGCAAACAGAGATACATCCCAATTTACAAATACATGATAAGATATCTTCTCAAACAAGAGCAAGACATCTCTCATGCATTTACAAACAATTATAGTAAGAACCATAAGGTCATCCTTAGCATAGTGGAAAAACATATGCTTTGCTTCAGTAATCGACTCAGTTAACAGACATGTATCTGTGCATCTAAAAGTGAACATTAGTTCCACAAAGGTTATCAATAAACATAAAAGAGAACTATACACTAGCCTAAGGCCCTAAGGGGCCGACCTAATGTCTCGGGGGCTCATGATGGCCTTGCCTACATACGCGTAGCGCAAAGACTTCGTAGTTTGAAACTTGATCTTACAACCACAAGATGGTGACATACAACTTATAACTTGGGTTAAAATGTGTAATAGAAGATTTATAATCTCAAAATCTATTAGGGGATACAACATCCAATGACGTGTTCTCATAACTAAAACATACTTATTCAAGAAGTTCAACACATCCATTCTAGTAAATGCATCATTTCAAAAAACATATCTTAACAAGAAATATGATAGTTATCTATCTTCATTAAAAGTCTAAATAACTTCTTCTATGATATAATCTAGTCTTCTTTTCAACAAGATTAAATTTATCAAATCCAAATCATTTCACATAAATCCCACAAGCTTCCTCATGATCCAGTTCACATTAGTAAAGGTTCCTAAGTTTACCTCTTTCATTAGAGGACTCTAAATTATAACGGCATTACATCGTCCATACATACAATAGAAGGAATGAAATTGGCTACCACAACATGTAAAGCTAATCAATCAAAGCAATAATGTTCCAAGATCACATTCGCCTATGCTTTTGATTATATCACATTGCAATAAACATGATATCAAAACCCACATAAAATTCTTTCCTTGTAACGTTTATCATGGTTCAAGGAGCAAGATACCATAATAACATCTAACACACAAGGTAACATTATTGTACTATTTACTATTATCCAGAAGACCTTGACATTTATGTCACTAGGGCCATGGGAACTAGTAGATGAAAGTCATAAAGACTAATAAGGAGATCACTATATTTTCTATTATTTCCAATAACATTTAAACTAATACTAATTATTACAATACAATATTATTACTACAAGATTATCACATATCTACTTCCAATCCTAATAATTCTTTTCTAGGAGCTATCATAAATTAAGCAAGTGATTACCTTTACATTCAACTACAATTGACAAGACTCTAAACTCTCTCTCTCTCTCTATATATATAAATATATTCAACAACTTGGCTAAAGATAATACTATTATTTGGCTAACAATACCCCCAAATGATACAAAAGAGGGTTGATAAAACATCACTTAAAACTAATGGAACAATCTTATACATGTCAAGAAAATACCTCTGAACTCATTTCCACATCGCACAATGACTTTCAAAGATAGTAACTTAGAAAGCTTTCTCCTTTTATAAATGATAAGGAAGATAGTCGCGGTGAGGTGTTTTGTTTGCATAATTACATATTTCTCCTAATTCTGAAGATAGTTTACACAGCTATTAAATAAACCTAAACACCACGCTGCTACATCATTAACTTCCAAAATTGGTGAAAGAGAAATAAAGAGAGATGTGAACCATTTTCATCATTTTATTGAGAGGCATATTACTTTATGACTAGAAAACCCTTATAGTTTAATTTTGGGAGGCCCTATTATCGCTTCTTCTTTATGCTTATGATAGGTCAATCTAGTTTTCTATACCAAATTTGGCCTCGTTGTAATGTTTCAGTTGAACGCACATGGAAATGCCATGTCTACAAGAGCCCATTCCTTGAGAGAATTTGGATAACATAATTTAAGACTATCAATTTATAAGTGATTAGCAACGAATATAAGAGGTAAGGATTTGTAAAATTGCAGTAAAAGGGAAAAACTATTAAGTATGCTCTCAAAGAGTGATATAGTAATATTCGTAGAATACTTAATGTATAAGGTTTACCTGCGTTTGAAGCTTGTAGTGACACCGACATATGTCTTGTGCATAGATGAGATAAACACGCCAGTCCTTTGATTCCTTCTCTTCTTCTTCTTCAAATCTGTATGTTCCTCTTTCAAATCTATATTCTTATCTTTTCAATCTATTTTCTTTCCTCTTTACAAGTCTGCCATAAATGATCTTTTCAATTGAAATCTGCAGATCTGTTGTTGTAAGATCCTATATTTCCTTCTACTCCCCCCTAAAAGTCCACACCATCTTCCATACGTTATATCAAGTCAAGAGAGGCATCTTCAATGAATGGATGTATCTAATAGGCATAACTCCTCCAAATACTAACCGCTGCCAAGAAGAAACTCTTCTAAAATACTAATCGCTATATTGTCTTGATCGCCACCTTTTATATATCTCTTTTGATTGTTGTTTTCTTTATACTATATATTCCTTGCTAGTCGCACCACATACATGTTACAATGATACTTTTGTCTTATTTGTTAAACAAGTTGTTTGTCTTCTTCTTACAAATCGTAATACTTAGAAAATCATTGTTTTTCTTTTCTTATACAAGTCGATGCATATCACAAATATCTTCACACAAGTCACATCATTACTAGTCTTAATGGTTTCCTTAAAATAATAGTGATCAATGACTAATTCCTACTGTTGTTCTTGCACAAGGATCGTTGCATACCGATATCACTGTCAAATACATGGATCGCTACATTCAAATATCCTGCTTATATGTTAAGCATTCCTCATAATATCGTCGCTGCTTTAATGACTTTTAATTTATCATTGTCTTTGGTCAGCCTTCATAATCACAAATCGTTGCCTTATAAAAATCACATCACCTCTTAATACCTTCGCTCTTTTTGTTTGTATAATTTCAAATTGAATTATGTCATTCTTTGGCACCAGACAAGGAAGTTGGCCTCATCAAGCATCTTTGATTATTTTCACACACTTTCCACTTTGAAATCCTTTTTCTATGGAGGTGGCAGATACATCGACTAGATTTTATTTCTTTATCGACTTGGAGAACTTAAACAAATATGTCTATCTTTTAGACGTCTCTCACGGTATACCTTCTATGCATGCAGCCATGCTTGCTTCTCTTACCACCTATTCTCTTGTTCAAATCTTCCATCAATAGCATGCAGGTTTTGATTCTTTGCAAAGTCTAGTAAGGAATATAGCAAATATATTTCTTCATCTCTTTCACAATATCGAATGCTTCCTATAGCATTAGTTGACTTTATTATAATTTATTATATGTATGTCTTCAAAATCATTAAAGTAAGTCGGCCACCAATATGAAACTATCCTTTGACATCCACAACTCAATAGATTGATACCAATATTCTTCTGACATCAATGACAACCTTTGCAACATAACACTCATTTTTAATTGTGTGTACTATTGTTTAGTATAAGGTAGTAGTAGAGTACCTTACTATCCAGGTTAATTGTCTTTTACATTAGGTACTTGATTGAACATATTGTCTTATAAGGGCATATCATAGTACTAGATTTCTACATAATAGTTAGGTTGAGGTCACTACATTGGATCAACCCAATGAAAAGGTGGAAGTAATGGTAAAATTTGTACCTAGCACTTATATTTTAGAGTCAAGGCATAATGTTTGATCATTATATCTAGACTAAGATTGGCAGAACTACATTGGTGGGTGATAAAGGTTCAACTATCTCAACTACTATGTTGTAACTATATATAGTGTTGTAAACTCTTAACATTAATAACAAAGGACATAGTAGATGTGAACCATGATTGCATTAATCAAGAAATAATGACGAGGGATCAAAATTACATGTCTATTTCATGATGAAAGAGACTCTTTGGTTTGACACTCCAAATAGAGGACACCATCGGAGAGAGGATCCATGTTGAAGTATATGCACATAATTATATATGAAACACAAAGCATCAATATACATAATACATAAAGCATACACAAAGCTTATACACTTAATACATGTTACACAATGTATATGAAGCATGAAGCATGTAATACATGAAACACATAGTCTATAAATTCATAATATACAACATCAACTACTTAACATCATTAGCACATACCTTTAAATATCCCTATTATTTTACCTTCATCTCTAAGTTCCAAAGCCAACCACTTGCACATCCATGGTGAGAATGGAGGGGCACTACAAGATAAGTAACAAAAAGTTTTTGACTGAAGCTACATACAAGTTTGGTAAATTAGTTATAGAAATAGAACAACCATGATATTGAAGTCGAACTTTATGGAAGTTGACCATATGAATGTAATCGAGCACATTGAAGACTTGAGGAAAAAGGTGTTAAGAGGATGAATCGGAAATGAACAAATTGGATGGAGAAAATTCAAAGAAATAATCACCTCCTTCAAAATGTAGACTTTAACATAAACCATCTTGAAGAAGTGCTTGTGACATTTGAATGCTTGTCTAAATTATGCAGAGATATAATTTTTAATTATAAAGTTAGTGTATAAAATTTATAATGTAATATTTAATGGGCTCAAATATATGCTCATTTTAAATTTTTATTTCAAATGTTTTTGATTAAGATAAGTAGCAAACTAGGGTGCTAATCCCTTTACACAAAGGCCCCTAGGGCAAAGCAAAATAGGCCACAAATAGTACAGAAACAATAGCAAAACAACAACCTAGCCTCAAAATAGAACAAGGGATCTAAACAACACTAGATCTCAAGGGCGTAAATCTAACTCCCTTAACCCTCTGTCACAAAGCATCGACATATTTGGGGAGTCCTTTCTTCTTTCTCTGTGTGTGAGCAGGAAAAACCAGGTTAACAAGATCAAGCATTACAATCAAAACCCAATCCTACCACCTTCAAGAAATCTATCTAAATGACACAAAATGAAAGCAAATCAAAGTGTCGCCTAGATTCTATGGATTCTCTGGTTGAATGTGGATTGCTTCTCAAAAGTGGACAACCATAGTTACCAAATCTGCGATGATGATAGATGATATGCTCAAAGTGTTTAATGGATGCTCAATGGAGGCGATATGCATAAGATGATAATCTGGACACTAAAGAGATTGTGTGTGTTGAAATGAAATGAGAGGGTGTATATATATCTCTCAACTAAGATTTATCAATGGTGGAGAAAAAGTGGCTATATGAAGAATTGAGATAATTCAAGAGGCATGGATGAATGTGTACAAGACATGTGTTCATAGGAAAACTTTTATTAAATGATTTAGTTGGTTTTGTTGGTGGAGATAAGACTGATTTTCTTAAAATAAGATGCTTTTCTATTTTAAGAGTTGGATGACAAGGATAATTGATTTTAAAACCAATTAAATCATTTTTTGTATTTAATTTTTGACAAACTATGGACAAGACCAACTTGTACACATAGAAGAAAGTGATTAAAGAGGAAAATGATAAGATATGATGGAGGAAAAAGCTAAATTTAGAAAATTGGAAGAATAAATATAAATTAAATAAATAAATTTATTTAATTTATATGCATGATGAGAAGATAAAAAAAAATATTAATTTTATTTATTTAAAAAGGTCAAATTAAATAAATTTAGAAAATTTATTTAATTTTAGAAGAATAATGGGATAATTAAATAATTAAAGATTATTTAATTAAAGATAATGAAAATAGATGAAATTAATTAATTAATATAATTTATTTAATTAATGATAGAAGTGGATGATTTAGAAGAAAATAGATAATTGATACAAGTGTGCTAGACAAAACCGACATATGCAATGGTGAATAATGTGACAAATCGATAAATGGTACAAAGGGTCAATTTTGGGTGTCTACACTCTGAACTACTATCCAGGAAAACTCTGAGTCTAAATCCTCAAAGCGAGGCGAGAGGATGGGACCCTCAATAGATGCTGTAGCTAAAGAGAACTCACGCATTGAGTCAGAAGTCGGCAACGTAGAAGATAAAGTTGGGACCGACAAAGTAGCAATCCGACCGAGGGCAGATGGGGCCAACAAGGGAGATGAAGGCCAAACAAAGGTGGTGTTGTGTGGTTGCACAACATGCCCCATTTTTCCTGAGCAAAATAGGGACCGAACTTTTGGGCGGTATGGTAAAATTAGTCCCAGATACATGTCAGAAAGTTATCCTCTGCATTTTAGAACCTCAAGATCATGACAAAATCTAGAATTAAAATTTGTTGTCAAGACCCTTTCCATGTGAAAGAGCGTAAAATTTCAAACACGTTTGCCTTTTCAAGCACCTTGAAATTTGTTGAAACAAAAAAGTTATCCTTGGTCAAAGTCCAGTCAACGGGTCATCAGGATATTCATATTAACATATCGTCCGGATCTTAACTTAGTATCCGGATATTCACCAATATCTGGACATTAAAATTTGAGTCACCAACGGTTTAAATGTCAAGGCGGATGGATATTACTTAATATCCCAATTGTAGTAAAATCTCAACCTTGATGACATCATGTCTAGTCAACTTAAAGAAGGAATAGTGAATTTGCTTACGTCATTAGGAAATCACACTGTATCCTGACCTTAACTTAGTGTCTGGATCTTAAGTTAGCATCTTGACATGTGCTACTATTCGGATGTCAATCTTAAAATACTTAGTGGTTTGAACGTCAAAATGTCTCGATCTTATATAATATCCTGATCGTACATAATATCTGGATCTTAATCTAATATCGAGACGTCAAGCTTGAAAGACTTACTCAGTCACCAGTCATAGGCATAATGTTGGTTTGTGCTTATATCCTGATCTTATTAATATACGGATCTTAACTTAGTATTCAGATCTAAAATAACATCCCAACCTTTCGAATGCTCACACCCCGTGTACCCAATAACATGATGGCATGTGTTCGTATCCACATCCATACTCAAAATATAGTGTCAGCCGGATGTCTACCTCAGGATATTCCCTAGAATATTCTTTAATCAGATGTTCCTCACACCCACACCTTTTTGCATTAAATGTGGCAAAAAGGTTGTTGGCTTTTAAATTTAAACCCATGCTAATAGACACTTGGGGTTATCTTATGCAATCTGCTAAATTGAAACTGTCAAATCGCATGAATACCATTAATGAACCCTAAATGTTCAAGGTAAAAGGGTTTTTTCTCAACCTAATTGACACAATTACATTTCGAGAGCCCTAATTTTAGTGATTAAGAGTTTGCTACAAACTAGAGCCAAGCCAAGAAGACGAATTTACAAAGAAATCTCGCATCTAGAGCTATTATCTTGATACTTATACATTTGTAACAGGTGAATGAAGCATATACAGGTACGTACAATACCCTATACTTCTGGTTATGTTTATAAAATCGTAATTAATTAGAACACAATGATAATGTTTATACGCTATACATAACATTCATTCAATCCGTGAAGTTTATACATATTGCTAGCCTAGGATGTAAAATCATTAACGTGCTAACCCTAGATAAACGTATAAGTTGTTATTTGAAATTGTATGTTCAAATTGTAGGATAAAATGCCACACCCATGCATAGACAAATGGGATGTAGAGTTCAAATCATCCCTGTTCCCTAAATCACGTAGTGTGTACAACAAATTGGGATTCACAGAGGAAACACATTGTGGGAATAAAGACATCAAAGCATTCAGAGCCTGAATTGATGCACAAGAGGATGATCCAGTTCTATAGAACATAGTGGCTTCTGGTTTGTTTCATGCTGCTGAATTTTCATACTCTACAGAGGCCTTTGACTTATTGGTTGAAGCTGCACTGTATTATGATGTTAACACAAGGAGGATAGAAAAGAAAGAGAGATTATATGCATATTTGTCTATAAATGGAATTGCAGAGGTGTTCCATTTGCCCGCTTCTCGAAACATGTATGTACCTGTATACACCTAAAATTGGCTCGAGTCAAATTAAGTAAATATTTTAATATTTATTTTAATTCTTAATTTCTTCTGTTAATTAAATAAATATTATAAATTTATTTAATTAGCTCATTATCCCATAATTAAATAAAGTCATTTTATTTAATTAAATTCCCTAAATTCTTCTTATGTCTCACATCAATTAAATTCTCTAAATTCTTCTAAAGGTCTAAAGTCCAAAATCCACCTCATCAATCCACCTCATCTATTCCACCTCACCATGTTGCACATATAATTAAATATTCTTAATATTTAATTAGCTAATATCCTCCATTTTCCAAAATAAATCTTTAAATCAATTATCCTCCACAAAATTGAATTTTTAATTCAAATGTCATAACCCATTGTCCCCCACTTTGAATTTTTAATTCAAATGTCATAACCCATTGTCCTCCACTTTGAATTAAAATATTTATCTTAATTCTTAATTTCTTCTGTTAATTAAATAAATATTATAAATTTATTTAATTAGCTCATTATCCCATAATTAAATAAAGTCATTTTATTTAATTAAATTCCCTAAATTCTTCTTATGTCTCACATCAATTAAATTCTCTAAATTCTTCTAAAGGTCTAAAGTCCAAAATCCACCTCATCAATCCACCTCATCTATTCCACCTTACCATGTTGCACATATAATTAAATATTCTTAATATTTAATTAGCTAATATCCTCCATTTTCCAAAATAAATCTTTAAATCAATTATCCTCCACAAAATTGAATTTTTAATTCAAATGTCATAACCCATTGTCCCCCACTTTGAATTTTTAATTCAAATGTCATAACCCATTGTCCCCCACTTTGAATTTTTAATTCAAATGTCATAACCCATTGTCCCCCACTCTGAATTTTTAATTCATCCATTATAAATTAAAGATTCACAAATAATGAGGGCCATTGATCTCATCATTGAATCCTCACCCTCCATTCTATTTTCAAAAATTTTATAAATAGAACCCTCTTCTAAGCCATTTAAGGGGGATTCATTATTGGCATCAAATCTATACTCAAAATTCTCTCATTCCACTCTCCAAGTATCCTCCATTATTGTGCATTGAAGCTCATCTTCAACCACACTAGGTATCAATAGCCATTCTTCCTTTGGCATCTTCAAACAAGCAAGCAAGCAAAGAAAAGAGCTTCTGAGGACTTCAATCAAGATCAAAGCAAGATAGGCAACAATGGAAAATGATAGGTAAATGGGTTTTTGTAAGTATTTCTACTTCTTTGTTTTGATTCCTCTTTACTTTCAACTTCTATTGTGCTTGGGTTTTTATTATGTTTTATTCATTTGAATCTAACATCTCCATTTCCTCCCTCACATTTTGGCGCCCACCGTGGGGCCCTTGCCCCTCTACTAATAAAAAAAATGAGTGTTTTAGTTGCAGGTTTCGTGCAAGTTTTCTTTTTGCCGGTCCGTATAGGAGAAAAGGTGAAGAACAGGTTTCCGGCAACAGTTTTGTGCATACATGCTCCCCAATTGCGCATTCATCTTCCATAGCTGCGCATACAATCAATTTGCGCATTTAACCTCTACAGTTGCGCATTCATGCTCCCCAGTTGCGCATACGTCCATTTTGCGCATTCACGCTCTGAAGTTGTGCATTTACCCACCGCAGCTGCGCATACGATCATTCTGCACATTTAACCTCTACAATTGCGCATTCACCTTACGCAGTTGCATATACGTCCATTTTGCGCATTCATGCTGCAAAGTTGCGCATTCATACTCCGCAGTTGCGCATCCATCCTGACTGTAGAAACCAGACCTAATTTACGCATATACTCTGTACTATCGCGCATATGTAGGATTTGCGCATTCACTCTGTTATGTTGCGCATTTGTCCTATGTTTTGGCGCATATACTGGTATTGCGCATATACCCCGTAGAATTGCGCATTCATCCTCTATTTTTACGCATTCATTTAATAGTCGCATACACGCCCTGTTTCTGCGCATTCAGGCTACAGTGTTGCGCATCTGTTTCCTACTTTGCTATTGTATGGTTTTTGATCTTTGCATGTTGAGTTAACATCAGTTTTGCAGGGGTAGTAGCTAGACTAGTTCATCTAGTTATTTTGCTTAGACCATCTAGCTTAACTAGGGGTGAAGTAATCAAATGCATTTCATGACAAAACTACACATAGTCCCTAACTAGGAAGGAAGTAATTGGACCAAATTGCTATCTTGCATTGTGGATGTATTTTTCTAGTTTTATCACTGCTATTTTCTGCCAACGGGAAAAGAACAATGCTATGATTAATCACTTTCAAAGTTAACAACTAGGAAATGAACATTGCTATGGTTAATCACTTTCAAAGTTAACAACCAGGAAATGAACATTGCTATGATTAATCACTTTTCAAGTTAACTATTGTGTGAGTGCACAAATTAGCGTAGCCCATCTAGTTTTTGTACTTTTAACTAGGTTGGATTTACCATTGTTCTCTGTGCTTGTGAATGACAATAGGCTTATGCTTTCCCCTTAATTGGGTGATCAAAGTGCCAGACTTGTCATTCTATTTGTCAAACCTTTAGGGGGGCCTGCCCTTGGATGCACACCTGTCCAAGTGGGAACGACCCTGAGTGGTAACAGGCTAAAGCCAAGCCCTACCAAGCCACTTAAAATAAATTGTGTTTGGGGTGAAAATCTCAAACAACTAGTGCTGCTGTGTTACACCAACGGCCAACCTCCCCCAAAACCCTCAAAGGCGCAACCCTTTGAGGCTGGGAGACTCCATAATGGAGAGTAGTGCCGCCGCATGTGTAACCACTCGAACGGTTGCCCTATCTAAGAACCAAGTGTATAGCAAACCAAAAACCCCTATTTGTTGATGCAAAGGGCGGATCCCTTGAAGTGGCCTCGATTCTTGTGGTTTTAAGTAGAGGTAGCAGGGACAATCGTAAGGTTCGGTGTGGGTACGAGCCTAAGGAAACCCAGATCTGGTATGCGTGAGAAGTGAGTGCCGTGGAGGGGAGCTGGTACTACCAGATCCTAAAGCTACATGCTTTTAGTTTGCACAGCTAGAGGATTCAACAAATATTATCTCATCTTGCCTAAGTTGTACTTGTGTTCTGAGTCATAATAGTCCCAAAAATACAAAAAAATATAAAAAGATAAAAATCATGAAAAACATTTATGTGTGTGCTGTGCTTTTTTGCCATAATTGAATATCAACCTCAGCAGAAACACTAAATTTTTCAAAAAAAAACCCAAAACACTGAGAAAATCCTGAAAAAGATCCAAAAACTGAGAAAATACAAACAAAAGCCAGATTTGCGCATATATACCGACATTTTGTGCATTTGAACCGACTTGTTGCGCATTTGTCCGTATTGCGCATGTATACTCTGTTGTTGCGCATACAAAAAAATAGTGTTGCGCATTCATATCGACTTATTGCGCATTTACATCCTGTATTTGCACATTTAAAACAAAGAGCAAAAAAAATCACATCTTCCAAAAAAGCCAAAATTGTCAATACTTTGTAAAAACCAGTTCAACCTGTTCTAGTTTTCAAATCTGATTAAAGACCCTGCAAAATCACCATTGTCGCCCTTTTTCACACCATAGTTGCTTATCCATCCAAAATTTCACCATTTTCTCCCAAGTTGCCAAACAAGGTTATAATCAAATTCTTCTTGATCAAAATCAAATCTTAAACAAGACCTAGTGAGCCTCCAAGTATCAAGGATTACTTATCCTTCTCTATCGGAACTCCACTAGTGGATGGACGAAGGCTAGTCAACATCAAGTAACGGATTCCTAACATCCTAGCTTTTGACTATCGCATTCATATATCCACCTTGTTTGATGACACCTAGATCTAAGAGGAACCTTGCTAAAACCTTGTTCCATCCTAGCACCTTGCTCAAAATCTCCCAAGTCTCACTCCATCCCATCTCTTTACCACCTTGCATGGTCTTGACAAGATTACAAAAACAAAAGTAGTTAGAAATGGCAGAGAAAAATATTTTTGACGATCATAACAATGATGAAGAACCTTCCATGGAAGAGATCCTCCAAATGCAGCATGACCCAAAATGTCAACGACTACTTGAAGGGGTGCTTGCCCAAGATCCATCAAAATACTTTTTATATCTAGCAAGCATAGGAGCCAAATTCCCTAAGGATTACGACGTGGAAGCTCTCAAAGAAACTGACGAAGAGAGAATCCCTGAAGGAAGTAGACAAGGTGAAATACCCGTAGAAAAGAGCAAAGCAACAATTGACTCTTTGGATGCTCTCACTCTGATGGACCAGAAATTTGAAGCCTTCAAACAAGAAGTTTTAGACGTGAAAGCAGGAACATCGACCAAAAACTACACCCTAGAGGATATTTCACCATATCCTTTTGATAGGTCCTTAATCATGATTCCCTTCCCCTCAAGATTTGAGGTGCCTAAATTCGATAAGTATCGAGGGAAGGGTGATCCAAGAGATCATATCAGAGAGTTCAATGCTACTTGTCTAGAGGTCACACATAACGACACTTACCTTATGCGACTATTCCCACGGAGCTTGCGAGGACAAGCCATGGATTGGTTCTCGAGACTGCCACCTGGTATTAAGACATTCAATGAACTTGTCAACCAATTTGTCACCCACTTCTCATACAATATTGAAAACGACATCTCAAAATTGGATCTCTGTAACACCAAACAGAAAGGAGGAGAATCTTTTGCTGCCTTCTTACAGAGATGGAGACAATTGGCAAGAAAGTGCCCACACCAAATACCAGAGAAACAGATGCTAGAGATGTTTGTCCACATTCTGCAAACGGACTTAAGTTACCATATCCAAATCCAATGTCCTACATCTTTTATCAAGGTCATCGAAATGGGCCTCATCATAGAGAAAGCTCTCATCGCGAAGGGCCAAATCAAACTCTACAAAGACTCTCCCAATACCAACACCAACAACGATAAACCTAGGTTTTGGACCAAAAACAAAAACATTGTAAATGACGGGATAGTAGATGTCAAGAATGTGGCACCTAAACAACCAATTTTTAACCTATCAACGCCCCAAAACAACCCCACACAAAATAAACCAACAAATAATCAATCTAGATTCACCAACTTCTGACCAAAAAGAACGTTCATGCCTTTGGATGAACCACTAGAGATAGCTCTACGAAAAGTGCTCGCCAGCAATCTCATAACACTCCCCTCAACACGGGAGTACGAGCCAAAGGTCAAACCCCGCTGGTGGAACGACAATGACTTCTACGAATACCATCGAAACAGGGGGCACAAGACAAATGATTGTATTACTCTCAAACATACAATCCAAGACCTGATAGAGCAGAACACGATATTTGTTAAAGGTCACACCTCCAATAATGACCATCAGGCATTCAAAGATCCTCTTCCCAATTACGAACAAGAAGAATCTTCTAACAGAAAAAATAATGGCTCTAACAACGCGGACTACACAAACGTCAGTTACGACTACGTTGTTAACCATATCCGGGAAAGTGGCTCACATATCAATGTGATCACTATAAACAACGACCTAGAATGTAACGTTACTACCCGTAGTAACAGAGTTACCCTTAGGGGAGCCTCCGCTCCTCTAACCAATCAATACAATATTGTGGATCAACTCCACAAAACACTGGCACACATCTCCATGCTAGAACTTCTGCGTCTGTCTCCTTCTCATAGGTCCATACTCGACAAAGCCTTAGCAGAAGCCTCCGTTCCCACGAACCTAGCTGAGGAGCAATTCCAAAACATGGTCGGTAACATCACCTCACCACACTCCTTATCATTCACTGAGAAGGATGATATGTCTATCACTCAACCACATAACGCCTCCCTTCACATTGAAGCTTTCATACACAAGCATAAGATCAAAAGAGTCTTGATCGATGGAGGGGCTGGTTTGAATATCTGCACACTAAAGCTAGTCCTTACATTGGGGTTTTCAGGGAAGGCTATAGATCCGAAAAGAAAAATTACCATAAAAGCCTATGATGAGGAAGAACAAACATCTAAGGGAATTGTTACTCTACCAATCAGAGTGGGCCCTGTAGTAAAAGATGTGGCTTGTCAAGTCCTTGACATGGAGTTAGCATACAACATTCTTCTGGGACGACCATGGATACACGCTTTGAAAGTAGTACCTTCTACATACCATCAATGCATCAAGTTCACACATGACAGACAAGAGATCACCATCCAGGCGATCCTAACCCCTATCAATACTGCAAATCCATTCAGTCCAAACCGGATGTTGTAATCCCTAACAACCGTGCTTCTACATCCTCGTCATCTCATGTTGATCTAGCTACACTGGCTTCTTCTTCAGGGGCACCTCCACCTAAACTCCAACTCAAAGATAAAGGTTTGGGAGAGTACTCGGTATCTCAGTCCCTCTACTTGGCACAATTGCCCCTCTCTCCTTGATCCTATGGGAGACCTATCTTAAAAACACCCACAGCAAAGAAGCCGACCAAAGGACCATTTATGAAATGGGGAAGCCTGGAAGATGAAAGTGATGAAAAAGATGTCCTACAATGGTTGTACAAAGATGAAGCTATCTCCTTAACGCCACATGATCAGCCCACAATACCGACAGAACAGTATGGGCAAGGCTACCAAATACTATAGAAAATGGGATATGAAGGACACGGTCCACTTGGATCAAGAAAGGATGGCATCACTGAACCCATCCAACCTCATACCTTAACAGCCCAAGACACTACAGGGCTAGGCTACACTGGAGCACCAAGAAATAACAAAAATAAAGAAAAACAAATAGAAGTAGCCACTAACAATATGGTTGAATAGATTCAGAGGATGCAACTGGGGAGTGACATAGATTCTAATGAGTACGAATGGGATAGCCTCTCTGAGCTGTCTTGTGACGAAAAGGATATTGACGTTGTCCACGAGTATGACCCAACCCTTGCGAATGAGATATAAAGTCTAAGAGCTAGACCGCTAGAGTCCATTTCGCATAATGACAATAGTGACAATCACGAGGAAACAATGATACCTCCCTCGACAGATCCCCTACTAGAGAGTACCATCGTAGACTTTGTTCATTCCCTCAACAATTCTGTCCTTACTATCAACTCTGTTGAATCCAACCAACCTCATGACCGCTTGCCTCTCGTACACCGCGAACTTATAGACTGGGACCTTGAAGACACCACCCCTAAGCTCGATACTTTTGAAAATGACAACACCATCATAGATTTTCTTGAGCTTAGGGACCATCTACCCGCAGGAGACCACAGGGCTAGCTATACTATTGAACTCAATGAGCAGGCCTATTTTGGAGAGAGAGCCAAGCCTTTCAGTCACAAAAACATCTAAATAAAAGAATGATCTAATGGTGAAAACTGCTCTGCGGCAGTGTTAGATCATCAAAATAGTAAAAACAAAGACACATCCAATGGTGAAAACCTCTCTGAGGCACCAAAGGATGGAAGGCTTGACTCCCTCCCCAATCTCACACATCAGGAAAGATCACTGATCTTGATAGAACCGGCGGAAGCAGTCAATGTCAACACAGGAGATAATCCCAGAATGGTTCACATGGCAAAGGCTCTAACCGAGCAGGAAAAACCAGCATTCACGGATTTCTTCAGAAGAAAACAAATCAAATTTGCATGGACCTATGCCGACATGCCAGGACTTGATCCAGATCTCATCATGCATCACTTGTCTTTAGCTCCAGGAGCTAAGCCTGTTAAACAAAAGCTCAAAAAGATGCATCCGCAAGTGGCCCTCATGGTGAAGGAAGAACTCAAGAAATTGCTAGATGTCGGGTTTATCAAGCCCATAGATTATCCTCAATGGGTTTCAAATATCGTACCAGTGGCTAAACCGGAGGCAGGGTCAGAATCTGTAGTGACTTCAGGGACTTCAGGGACTTAAACAAAGCTTGTCTGAAGGATGATTTCCCCTTACCCAACATCGAGATGATCGTAGATCTCACGGCAGGTCATACTATGCTATCACTCATGGACGGTTTCTCAGGATACAACCAGATAAGGATTACACCAGAAGACCAGCACAAGACTACATTCACATGTCCTTGGGGCACCTACTATTGGTGTGTCATGCCATTCGGTCTGAAAAATGCTGGGGCCACATACCAAAGAGCCATGACAACGATCTTCCATGATATGATGCATACTATAATGGAAGACTACGTCGATGACATTCTAGCAAAGTCTCTCACAAGAGAAGGGCATCTAGCAGTACTGGACAAGATATTTAACAGACTGGAGAAATTCAATGTGCGACTTAATCCAAAAAAGTGTGTGTTCGGGGTTACATTAGGAGAACTACTAGGCTACATAGTATCAACAAATGGTATCAACGTTAATCCCGCTAAGGTGAAAGCCATAATGGAGATGCCAACTCCTAAAAACTTGACTCAATTGAGATCCCTACAGGGCAAACTATAGTCTATTAGACGGTTCATTTCCCAACTGGCAGATAAGTGCCACCCATTCTCTCATCTGCTGCACAAAAATGTATCATTCAAATGGAACGAGTCATGCGAACAGGCTTTTCAACAGCTAAAAGAATACCTAATGAAGCCCCCAGTATTAATGCCACCAATTCAAGGTAAGCCTCTGTTACTATATATCTCAGCTACACCAATGGCTCTGGGAGCTCTCCTTGCTCAACAAAACTATGATGGAAAGGAGTAGGCTATCTACTACATTAGTCGAACACTCGTCGGATACGAGTTGCAATACACACCAATAGAAAGAGCATGTCTAGCTGTTGTCTTTGCCTCGCAAAAATGGAGACACTACATGCTGTCACACTCTGTTAAACTGGTGGCAAAGATTGACCCACTGAAATACTTACTCAACAAGGTGGCCTTAACAGGTAGATTATCAAAATGGGTCATGCTTCTCAGTGAGTTCGACATAGAATATGTGGATAGAAAAGCAATAAAAGGACAAGTGCTTGCAGATCAACTAGCAGAGGCACCGTTAACAGATGACAACCCCCTGAGCTTTGAATTTCCAGATGAGTCTATCTTCCACGTCAGCATAGCAAATTGGAAAATGTACTTTGATGGCTCCTACACTCAGCATGGATCGGGGGTAGGTATCCTGTTGATCACGCCTAATGACGATACTATTCCAAAGTCATACAGATTAATGTTCCCTTGCACTAACAATGTAGCAGAATACGAGGCTCTAGTCATCAGTATCAAGCTAGCAGTTGAGTGGAACATCAAGGAGCTTCAAGTCTATGGTGACTCCCAACTGGTCATCAACCAAGTAAATGATGACTACCAAACGAAGGATGAAAAACTGATTCCTTATAAACGCATGGTAGACGACTTCAAGGAGTATTTCATCCAGATATCATTTGAACAGATACCAAGGATCGAGAATAAAGCTGCGGATGCAATGGCTACAATCGCATCTCTTCTCGACATTCTAGGCAATCAAACACGATATGAGTTCTTCGTAGAGCCAGTCTCTCATCCTGCTTATGACACTCCAGATTCCCATATCATATGCCGCATCGTAGGAACTGATTCCCCTCTCTATGGTAAAATATTTGCCTATCTAAAAGAGAATACACTTCCACCCAACCTTCCCATAACCAGAAAAGAACCTTCATCCGACAGGCATCCCGATATGCCATTGTTACTAACACCCTGTATCGCCGAGGTCTCGATGGTACTCTCCTTAGGTGTCTAGATAGCGAGGAATATCAAACTGCTCTAAGCGAAATACATGATGGAATATGCGGAGCTCACTCTAGTGGCCTTACCTTAGCCAAAAAACTCATACACATGGGATACTATTGGCCAACAATGGAACAAGACTCCTATCAGTTTGTAAAGAAATGCACAAAATGCTAAATCCATGGGACCCTGATACATGTGCCAGCGCAAGAGCTACAGCCGTTGACGACGCCTTGGCCTTTCTGTCAGTGGGGACTCGACTTAGTGGGCAAGATCCACCCTCCTTCCTTAAGCGGCCATAAATTCATTATCACTGCGACAGAGTATTTTACGAAGTGGATTGAAGCCGTGCCTCTAGCCAACATCACAGGCAAACAGATTGCCTCGTTCATCCTGAACTATATCATTTGTCGCTATGGTGTCCCTTCGTCCATTATCACGGATAACGAACGACCCTTCAAGAACCAAGATGTCAAGGAACTATGCGACAAATTCCATATACAACACTGCTTCTCCACTCCTTACTACCCACAAGGTAATGGCCAAGATGAGGCATCTAATAAAACCATTCTAAAAATCCTAAAAAAAACTATCAATGATGCTGGCCGTGACTGGCATGTCCAACTGAATCCCGTGCTGTGGGCCTACCGCACAAGCATCCGTACACCCACAAGTGCAACCCCATACTCCCTAGTCTATGGCTCTGAAGCTATCTTGCCCATTGAAGTCAAGATCCCATCATTGCGAGTCTCATTAAAAGGCCTCATATCAGATGAAGAGTACAGAGTAACCAGACTCCAAGAGTTAGAACTGCTGGAAGAAAGAAGGCAACAGGCCTTCAACCACCTGAAAGCATATCAACAAAGAATGTCCAAAAGCTATAATCACAAGGTAAAGCCCCGAGTCTTCCAAGTTGGTGATCTCGTACTCCGAGAGAACCCCCAGAATCAGCCAGATAGAGAAAAGAAAGGAAAGTTTGAACCCAACTGGTTAGGGCCTTATGTCGTCATTGCAGCCTATGGATCAGGGGCATATCAATTGGCCACATCTGAAGGTGAACTCTTCGAGGATCCTGTCAACAACATGCATCTGCGCAAGTTCTATACCTGAAAACCCCGATGTAAGGGAGTCCTGAAAAAATCCAAAAAAAAAAATTGAAAAAAGTGATAAAAAACAGAACAAAAATATCAAAAAATGGAAAAACAAAAGGATCGGTACCATGATGAAAACCTGGCAAACAGGTGTCATGTGTACTCTTGGCTACGCGTGCAAATAAAAGTAAGTGGTGAAAACCTGGTAAACAGGCGCTATCTGTGACAAACCACTCCCTCCATCTATGATGACTTCATTTGACTCTTGTCCCCATCACACCGAACTAGTCCCTCCATGGTCCCATTCCTGAACTACGTTGCCTCTGAGCTATCACGTAGGCAAGGTCATTATCTATGCGCCCCCGAGGCTCCGCTGTCCCATCAGTCCCATACCTGGTCTTTCTATCCAAGACCATACCACTTCTGCAGGTCCACCATCACCTAGGTCTTAGGTCCATCAGGGTTCATCCCGAATTACATTGCCTCTGCATCGTCACGTAGGCAAGGCCATTTAGCAATGAGCCCCCGAGGCACTAGGCCAGTCCCTTAGGGTCTGTCTCTCCACATCTATCATCATCTCACCCATAATAAATTGATCCTGGTCTAAACTAGAGGCAACTCCTTGACCTAGTTGCGGATTTGGGTTCTTGAATGCCATCATTCTGAAAGGAGATACCAATAAGGATTGTGATACCTTCTGCTAGACAAACAAGAGCAACAAAGTCTGCTTCCAAACAAAAATCCCTCATCATCTTCAATTGATACACGGTTGTGCATCCAGAAACTCTCAAGTTAATTGAGCTACCATTTGTCGATGTCTTCCGAGACCTCTTTGATGTGCACCATTCAAACATTAGATAAAGACCCAGAGGAAGCTAAAATGGACTTGGGAGGTTCTTTACCTCGAAAAAGATGCATACGAATCTCCTCATTTCTATATTCCAATTTACGCATACATTCACAGCTTTCTCTGTCCTCCATGCACTCTTTACAGATCTCTGGTTGTGTTCTTAGAGTATGGATTTTACTCATCTTACACTCCTGATCATCAACATTTAAGTCCTCCTCTGTTATTGGCACTCCCCTGTAGCTTCCATAAATATCATTTGCTTCAGAATTACATCCAAACAAAAATCTTGACGAAAAACATCATCCTGTCCAAGGCAAAACAGAGCACCATACCGAAACACTCAAGCTAAATCTCATATCAATTATGGCAAAAAGACACATCTAAATGCAAGAATATTTTGTGTTGGTTAGATTCAGAGTCTTGATTTATGCTATCATGCCTTTCTATGCTACTCGAGGATGCCAAAAGCTAGAGATGCTATGATGGGGGCATGATTATTTTCTTTGTCTGTTGCTTGTGGATAAAACTTTAGTAATGTGACGACTTTTGTCTAACGACATGATCGACAAAAGATCATCGAGGACTCCAAGGTCTAAACATGAAAAAGGGCAATCCTTGTTTGGTGAAATGCAAGAAGTACTCAGGTCATCTAGATTCAAGTTTGACTAGATGCTTGTATCAACTTGCTATATCAAAATCCATGTAAGACATACTCAGGTCATCTCGATCTAATTATACCCAAATGCTTGTATTTTCTTACAACATTTCAAAAAAGCGAAAAATACAAAAAAAATGCCCGATGATGAAAGCAAAAAGACTTGCGAAGATGACAAATCCGTATCCGCATCCGTCTCCTATCCAGCAACTCCATATCATCCGCACAATAATGCAAACCCTGCAGTATATCACAAACAAAAGTCAGTATTTCTCCATGTCTTCTTCTATTCCATTCGTCTATACCATCTCTGTGTCGATTGAGTACATTTGGACATCTTGACACATCAAACACCTAGCATATAAGTTGCATATCACACCACATGAGATAGTCATTTCACATGATTACATCATTTGCATACATAATAAAATCCATGAGATCAAATTTCCATACATTTTAGATCATACATATACATTATGCATCCATACCTCATATCACAAGAAAATAAAAAACATAGGTCACATACATATCGAACTGCATAACCATATCCATACACATTAGCATTTGCATAACTCAAGCATTTTCCATCTAGTCTGCATAACATATACAAACGCATCATAACATCCAAGTGCATCCATAGCATATAAAATGTCAGAACACATACATATAGACCATCAAATAGGAAAATCATATAAACATCCAACGCATGTCCAAATGTACAAAATCTCAAAGATCTCTGTCCAAACCTAGAGCCTTGCCATAAATGTATACATATAACAAACGGTGATACATGTCTTAGAAAATAATAGGTACATATGTTGGCTATCTCAGCCATCTGTCAAAAATGTGCTACAATGGGATCAAACAAAAACACTGGTACAAGTATCTGGGTCTGTCTAACCGTACTGTCGTGGAACACTACTCCCTGCACTGGCTGCTCCTCTATCCCCCCTTGATGGAGGTGGACCCCTCACTGAGCCCACAGACCGAGACCCACCTGCTCTCTACGCCACCCCTGACTAGCTCCGGAAGGTCGCAGCTCTCTGACTCGCTGGCACAACACCGTGATATAACCCCCAGTAATACTGAGTCTATGCCTGAGCTCTAGTC
Source organism: Cunninghamia lanceolata (assembly GCA_027924645.1). NCBI lineage: Eukaryota > Viridiplantae > Streptophyta > Pinopsida > Cupressales > Cupressaceae > Cunninghamia > Cunninghamia lanceolata. Next base: position 1,123,042 of record BSBN01001393.1, on the reverse strand, counting down.
AGATCACTCTGCAACTGCGCTATCTAGCCCTGTGCCTGCTGTAACTGTGCCATCAGGAAGCTAGTGGTGCCATCAGTACCCATGGCTATCACGGCTACATCTCGCTCTGCTATCGCAGCCCACGTACTAGCTAAGGCTGCATCCCTCTCCCTACTCAACTCGGATATCTGAGTCGTGTCTGCATCCTGTCGTGACTCTGTCGCTCTCAGATGAGCCCTCAGCTACCTAATCTGGGTCTGTAAAGAAACCAGAACCTGCTGCTGCGCATCAGGCTATGGAGCCTGCTCAGCCTATGCCACCTGCTGCACTGGCACCTATCCATGTATCAGCTGTACCACTTGCCGAGGCGGCGGCATCTGCCCTGACACTGCCACTGACACCTCTACCTGAGCTTGAGCCTGTGCCTGTCCTGCAACTGCCTGCTGCCCCACGAGCCCCTCTCTGACTCTCTGCCTTTGCCTCTGCCTCCCCTCCTCTCCCTGATCCCTCCTCCTCCGCCGTCCACCCCTCCCCCCGCCACCTCCATCGCCTCCGTCTGAGTCACCCTGATCTATATGAGGCGCTACCTCTCCAGGCCCTGAGTACCGAGGAAATGGATGTGCTGCAAACCACTCCTCATAGTCTGGCGTCATGCTAGCATCCACTATGTCTCTCCGCATCGGCCAGGCTGCATATGAAATCTGTCAAAAATCGGCCAATGCCTCCTCATAAGAAGCCACAGGACCCCACCTATACCACTCGGCGTAGGTCCTGGCAAAACGGGCCTCTCCCTGCGGTCTCCCTGCACCTGATCGAACTGTCGCTACACGCGGCTGATAATCTACCGCTCCAAAATAAACCGAGTCTGACCAATCAGCCACCTCGTCTGAAAACAATACGGGAGCTCAGCTGCCTCGTCATCCCATACCTCGCAGTCAATGTACGGATGCCAGACAACTACATCCACGCCATCAAAGGCATGCTTCCAGTACTCAAGCCTCCCCAGCTTGTGCTGGGAAATCACACCAGCATTCCCATAGCTGTAGGGCTCACCCCTTTGCCTCTGAAAAACATAGATCAGACGTGTGATGGCAATGTGCTCCCACAGCCAAAACTGTAAGAGCGACGCACCTGTCACTAAGCCAGAGCCTCGGTGGTATACTGCCTGATGCAGGTCTCTGTATAAGTGTGCAAGCACACACACACCCCATGCATACCGGGTCCCATCGGTAATCATGCTCTCCAACACTTGTCCCCAGCCAATGGGGAAGTCGTGTGCTCTCCTATCGGGGCATACTACGCCTCCGATCAGTCCAGCCACTATGCCTAGAAAGTAGTCATAGCAGTCATACATGTCCTGCCACGAGATCTCCTCCCCTACCAACTCGGGATCATCAAACACCCGCCTACACTTCTCTAGCCCAGCGCCACACTGTGACTTGTACTCAACCAGCTCTCCCTGGATAGGGAGGTGCAGAATCTGATAAACATCCTCTAAAGTTATGGCCATCTCCCCCGTCAGAAAATGAAAGGTCCCATCCTCACTGTGGAATCGCTCCATGGCTGCTGTCACCATCGCCTAGTTCATGCGAACCTTGGGCATGAAGAGCACATGATATAATCCCATCGTAGCTAGAGCCTCTCGATCTAGATTAGTCAGCATGTACCACTGCAACAACAGCATCGGGAACAACTCTCGTGATGTCAACACATCCCGAATATCCTCCTGCAACCAAGAAATGCATACGGTCAGCAAAAAAAAAACTCCAAATCCATATCGACAACCTACTCCAAGCAATCAAGCTATTCTATCAATGACTCAACATATCAAATTAATCAAACAACATATCATCTCTCGACTAGATTCTCAGCAATCTCAGAGATCGCTCATCAATTAACGCATCAATTAGGATGCCAATTGGGTTAATTTCATTAAGTCAACTGATTTGCCTAAAAAGTGCAAATGCGTAAATCCATGGGGCAAATGCACAATTTCATAACAAAAGCACAATTTCCCCATAAATGCGCAACTCCACGACACGTATGCGCCATTCTGGCAAATGCGCAACCTATTGGATCAAATGCACAAATTCCCTACATATGCGCAATTACATAACTCAAATGCACAATAGTAAATATATGCGCAAACTCACAGTGAATATGCGCAACTTCAGAATGAATGCGCAACATATTAGAACAAATGTGCAAGACACACAAATGCGCACATTCAGGAGACAAAAGCGCAAAACAAGCGAATGCACAATTTCGCAGCATAAATGCGCAATCCCGCAACAAATGTGCAATTTAAGAGCGCATATGCACAAAACTAGGGTTTTTGCGCATTCATTTTAGTTGGTTTTCGTGACCATTAATACGCACAAAAATTGACTTTCGACAAGTTTTGAAGAACTACATACTGGGGGTCCTGCCTCTGCTAGCCGATCGAACCGTCGAATCCGCTCAAACCGATGCTGCTCTCATGGAATATCCATCTCTCTGGCTGCCATGCTCTCCTAAGCTCTCTAGAAGACCAATCACCTATGGCCAAGTGTACAAATGAATAGTTTGTGTGGACCCAACTCCTATATATAGCAAGTGGCCCATATTGGACTGTATGACTCTTTGATTGCTTCCCAAAGCTGTTTCTCCGAACCATAACCTATTTTTCTCCATCCTAACCCATTTCTTCGCCTTCTTCTTCATGAGATTGTCTATCTCACGCCCCGTCGTCTTTCTCCCGTCTAATCTCCCGAGGGGGCATCCTGTCGTTAAACTTGTACCAGGGGCAAACTAGGGCATGTATCACTGTCAAAAATTCTTATTCTTTGAAACAACGTGATAAAACACATTGCTTCAAAGAGGGGCAAAATGTATACACCTAAAATTGGCTCGAGTCGAATTAAGTAAATATTTTAATATTTATCTTAATTCTTAATTTCTTCTGTTAATTAAATAAATATTATAAATTTATTTAATTAGCTCATTATCCCATAATTAAATAAAGTCATTTTATTTAATTAAATTCCCTAAATTCTTCTTATGTCTCACATCAATTAAATTCTTCTAATTCTTCTAAAGGTCTAAAATCCAAAATCCACCTCACAAAATCCACCTCACCAATCCACCTCATCAATCCACCTCATCTATTCCACCTCACCATGTTGCACATATAATTAAATATTCTTAATATTTAATTAGCTAATATCCTCCATTTTCCAAAATAAATCTTTAAATCGATTATCCTCCACAAAATTGAATTTTTAATTCAATGTTCCCCATTATCCTCCACTTTGAATTTTTAATTCAAATGTCATAACCCATTGTCCCCCACTTTGAATTTTTAATTCAATGTTCCCCATTATCCTCCACTTTGAATTTTTAATTCAAATGTCATAACCCATTGTCCCCCACTTTGAATTTTTAATTAAAATGCCATAATCCATTGTCCCCCACTTTGAATTTTTAATTCAAATGTCATAACCCATTGTCCCCCACTCTGAATTTTTAATTCATCCATTATGAATTAAAGATTCACAAATAATGAGGGCCATTGATCTCATCATTGAATCCTCACCCTCCATTCTATTTTTAGAAATTCTATAAATAGAACCCTCTTCTAAGCCATTTAAGGGGGATTCATTATTGGCATCAAATCTATACTCAAAATTCTCTCATTCCACTCTCCAAGTATTCTCCATTATTGTGCATTGAAGCTCATCTTCAACCACACTAGGTATCAATAGCCATTCTTCCTTTGGCATCTTCAAACAAGCAAGCAAGCAAAGAAAAGAGCTTCTGAGGGCTTCAATCAAGATCAAAGCAAGATAGGCAACAATGGAAAATGATAGGTAAATGGGTTTTTGTAAGTATTTCTACTTCTTTGCTTTGATTCCTCTTTACTTTCAACTTCTATTGTGTTTGGGTTTTTATTGTGTTTTATTCATTTGAATCTAACATCTCCATTTCCTCCCTCACAGTACCTGATTTGGATGTATTGGCTAAAGAATTTGAAGCCAACGATAAAAATTGGAGGAAAGTCATGTACCAAGGATGGATACACCCAACTAACACAGCCAATGCAATTGCCAAAATGGTGGTGCACTTATACAAATTTGACTTTAATGAGGAAGTGCAGTATATGATGTTCATGCTGAGCAAGATGGCTGTATTGGTGGACTGTGGGGTCTTTCAGCCATGGATGTTTGGTCTGATAAGAATGGTAATATAATATAAACTAGAAAATGCAAAGGTCCAATGGGCCAAAATAATTAGTGACACAATTCATGACTAGATGGTCAAATGGAAGGAAGGAAAGGGGATGATCTTTCAAATGACATCCTACCTGGTGTACGCCTGTGTGGCGAAGGGTACATTCAATGGCCTACAGATTGTAGGAAGGATTGGGAAGTTGCCCAATGAGAAAACACCCTAGGAACATTTTCCACAGCTAGAGAGGAGACTCTCAATACATTATTATAAGATGGTTAATGATGCCTTTTTGATGCACCTAGTTCAACTCATGGAGGGGGGCTGGACAAAAAAGATTCTCAGTTGGCACCACAAAGGCCATTGGTGGATATGGGTCTTGGTTCATCCATGCTAAGACATATTCATATACTTGGATAGAATGTTTCTGTGGGAAACCATACATGTTACCCAGGTACCCTACAGATAAAGTGGTACTGATGGAAATGATGAGGCAATAGTTGCCTACCTTTGAAATGTTAAGAGTAAAAGAAGGAAAACCATACAAGAAGTTTCTTATCGATATAAATTGGTTTGTGGTAGGAGCCATAGAAAATGCAAGAAAGGCAGAGGTAGAGCTGAAAGCTCTAAATTTGAAGTTGTTCCCCTAGCCAGAGACTATGATCCTTATCACAGGATTGAGCAAAGGTTCAACAAGAAGTGCAAGCACATTGTCCACCTTGAAGATTATTGGGCAGATTGTGATGACGAACACAAAGTTAGAAAAAGAGAATATCAGAGACTGTCATTGGATCAGATGAGGACCATAGGGTAACTTGAAGTGCCTCCTCAAGTTAGGAAAGATGATGATAATCTCATGGATCCTGAATATGAGGAGAAAAAGATATATAATGACACTATTTCTGCTCTAGACTTAACACAGAGGGAGGAGACTTCAATTGATACCCTCACTACTAAGGTGATGGCCAGAACCAAGAAGTGGGTGGCTCATAAAGTAGAGGAGCTTAAAAGCAAAGGGGTGACAATTACCAGTGACAAGAAAGGAAAAAGAAAAGAGAGAGAAGAACATGGATATGATGACTTCCTAGTGAGGAAGACAGGAATCCTACGGACAAGGATACTGGAACCTGGTTCATCTTCAGCTACAAAGGAGGTTACTTCTGAAGGGGTAACCCTGACATATAGGCCCTTAGAACCACCTTCAGGACCCACACTCCAAGCCATCCCTCTAGTTGCACCTCAAGTATTTATATCACAAAGAGAGAGTTCAAAAGAAACTACTGCACAAGAAGCAGTTCATGAAGAAAATGAAGAAGATAAAATGAATCTAGGGTCATTGAAAAGGAAAAGAACTGATGTATTGCAGGGTGTCAAGATACCTAGATTAAGTAGACATCATAGCCCAAGCATGAGAGGGGCCATTCCACATCCAGTTGATGCACCATCAACAACATCCATGTCAAGTGATCCATCTCTTAGTGTAGTTAAAGAACTGCAATATGATGTGCCTGTAGGAAAGATAATTCAAGTGAAAATTGAATTGGCCCAAGAGGCTAAGTGACAAGCAATGGAGAAGGAAATGAATTAGCCTCTTCCCTTAAGTGATACTGTAGATTTGATAGAAGATGAGTTGGTGAAGGATATAACAATTCACCCAATCAAGCCCCTACTACAACACACAAAAGAAAAACATGAAGATGATGTAGAAGAACATGAAAAGAGAGAGAGAAGTGAATCTCCTGAAGTGGAAGAAGTCGAAGTCCACATGGGGTCACTGGATACATTGATCAAAAATGTGACTAGTCCAGATGTAGTGGACTTAACATATGCGCCTAAACAGAAAAATACCGAAGAGGAGGGAGTTATCAGAAATGATCAATCCCAAGGGGAGGTCCTCATGGAGGTAGGTGACAAAGAGGAGAAGATACCAGATTAGGTAGAACAAGAGGATATCCAGACGGATAAGCCTGAACAAGTGGAGGTATCTAAATCATTTATAGCTACAAGAGGAAAAGATGATGAGCATAAAGAAGAGCATCATGATGATCATCAAAGTGAAAAGGAAAATAAAGGCCAAGGGCCTAAATCTGATGAAATCCTAGAAGAGCATGAAGATCAGGCATCAGATAAACAACCCCCTCCAGAACAAAGACAAGAGGAAGTGCATGAAGAGGAGGATACAGAAGCCAGAAATGAACATCAAGAGAATATGCAACATCCAAAGGATCAAGGGGAAGAGCAAGATAAGGATGCTCAGATCGAGCAATCAGATCAAGATACAGGATCACAGTCTAATGTTTTGGCTTTGATCACTTCAGAGGTAAGTCAGGAGAAAGTACAACCAATACCATTTGATTTTAAATCATTGTTTACAATTGATTCTGCTAAGGTAATAGAGCTAGCACAGTCTCCAACATTAAAAGAGATCTGAAGATTAGGAAAAGGACAACCCAAGTTGTTGTATCCATAGTGGACAAGGCCAAAGGTGAAATAAGGCCAGAGGAATAGCAAATAACATAGGTTGATTTAGGCCATGTGACCACTGAACAAGAAGCTCAAGAGCATCTTCAGAGTGCTGAGCAGTGCTGGCCAAAATCAAAAAGCTCAAGGCAAGGAAGAAAGAGCTAAAAGAATACAATATGCAGTTACAACAATTCATACAAGGATTGGTTAAGCCAGATACCTTGGCATCCACCTTACAGGCTACTGAAAATCTAGCTACATTGACTCTAATAAGTGAAGCAAATATAACTAGGTTGGATATCCAGAAACATCAAGCCCATGTTATGGAGAAATGGTACTCTAAATTCATGACTTCTGGAGAACAACTAATAAGGATATCCATATCTAATTGGGACACATTGTCTAAATTAAAGGAAATTATAGATTCTTTGAAGGGTGAATTTACCCAGCAGATCCATAAGTGTAATTATGCAATGGCTAGACTTAAAAGAGCCAAAGGCATGACAGATAGTGAACTGTTGAAAAGCAAAATTGTTACAAATGTGACTCTACCACTCATGGGGACATGGATAACAGAAATGGATTATGAACTTAATGTATTGAAGGCCAACATGGATAAAGTGAAAGACATCCAAACTAAAGTTCATGATTTGCTAGCTGAAGAATTAAGAGTAATGGAAGAGTTACTAGAGGATGCTGTGGAAGAAGAAGAAACACCAGATCTAGACAATGCTATACAGGCGTTCAAGGATAAATTCAAAGAAATAGTTGAAGATCCTAAAGATTTCTTCACAGAAGATGTCATGAACAAGATGGCTGAATTGAGTGTAAAAGTGAAGACATATAGTAAAGAAGCTGATAAAAGGACATCAATGATGGAACCCTTAGATGAACAAATACAGGCATTGAAATATGCCAAATTGAGAGCTACAACAATAATCAAGTTTCAAGTAGACACATTTGTACAGGCATACGATAATTATAAGAGAACAAATGTAGGAATGCAAGCACATGAAGAAGATCCTTCGACATAAAGGTATTTTCAAATAAGATAAAGTGGAAGAACATAGAATATTCTAGAATGCAACTGTATCCACTAGAAGGTTGCTAACTGGCAATCCGTGCAACGTGTCTTACCTGTTGACTTGGTCAAAAGTAATATGAACCATTGATTGTAATAGACAAATCATGATCGTAGGATCTTTTGTAACTGCCTCCTATCCTTGTTCTATAAAGGAGATGGAGTGCACTTTGTAAAACATTTAGAAGCTTAATTGAGGAGTTGTTGAATTTCATGGTCCTCTCTCAAAGTCAATTGTAAATTAATACTCTTTTGCATACTTAATGAAGAAGAAGCCCTGTTGATTACCAACAATCATAAACTTTGAGTAGTCAGTGGATGAATTCTTGACACGTTACTTTGATTTTCTGCATCCCTTGGAGTGCATTTCATGTTGTGTATGTTGTCTTCATTCCTTTCCTTTGAAGTTAGCATCAATCATATCTAGCTGTAGAACATCCTGGTGAACATATGGTTTGATTTCTTCCTTTTCATGATAGTATCAAGAGTATATATGATCAATGGCTAAAGATTCACTTATTTCGGTAAATGTTAGAGAGCATTTATTTAAATTTGTTTAATTTCCTTCAATCATCATCACAATTGAAAATACACAAAAAATAATAAACAAATACAAAGAAATATGCTGATATCCCATAGGTAACTGGACATCTTTAGTATATTTGAGCAAATAACATGTCAAAATGGCAAATATCATGCAAATATGTACAAATAATGTTAGGAATCATAAAAATATATGCTTATAGGCACATCATTTGAATGAATTTATAGTGCAGAAGTGAAATCCAGTTAATATGAGTAATATGCAAAAGAATTGATCAAACTTGCATAAATATCTGCATCTTCTGGTTAAATACAGTAGGATTTAACCTTGTTTGTTAAGAATTCATAGAAAGTAGGTGAAATTGAGATTATCTGGATATGAATTTCTTAGAATCAGAAACGTAAGGCCCCTTAAATGGAAAACAACAATGCACATCAAACAATTGAGTAGTGTCAGATGATTATGAACTAATCTACGGAGACTTGGGATCATGAATTCTTTGAATGCATCATATCTTTTAATATGATAAAGGTTTGATTTGTATTTCTTTATCTATGTTTGCTTATGACTAACATCATGATCAACAGGTGGCCAGAGATAGCATGTGTTAGATAGGAGCCAAAGGAGGAGACTCGACATGATCAGAAACAACAACCACCCTATCCGCCATAGGCTCCACAAGGGGAGTAGGCACGATGGACAAAGATTCCTAAAAAAGAATGTTCTCCTAGGAAGAATCTCCCTCCAGGGAAGGCTCGCCCTCCTGGGAGGAACCATCTGTTGGGGAAGCACAAACAGTCAAATGATCAGTGAGTGCATTCTTCCACCAAGTTTACATACCCTTGCAATGAGAGTGAGGACAACCAGAGGCTAAGTGACCAATAGAGAAACATCTCTTGCATCTAAATGGCAGTCCCTCATAGTCTAATAGTTGCATCCATGTCCTATCCCCAACCATCAAAACTACATCTCCATGAAGGGGTTTGGAGGTGTCAATATCCACTAATATGAGAGCAGCTGTTGTATGCCCTAAATATGAGCTCGTAGAGTCAACTTTCAAGAAGCAACCTATAACATTGCCAATTGCCTCATTGCAAGAATCCTCCCAAAACTAAAGAGGGAGATTTGGGAGTCGAACCCATATTGGTCTAGTATTAAGCGGCTCATGGTTTGATGGAAAGTGAATGTTTGCCCAACAACCAAACCCTATCCAACACTAAGTCTCTCTCCTTAGAGGAAGCAAAAGTCACTATGAAGAACCCCCTTGCATTGGGATAAAGCTCAATTTGTCCAACCACAAGAGGTTTCCAAGATTCCATGACCCAACTATGCAGATTGGGGAGAGAGGGCCATAAACCATTGAATTGACAAGTTACTCCACACTTAATATAAAACTACTCATTTTTTTGAAACTTTGGGGCCACACACCACCACCGGAGAAGAACGGGCACAAGGCATAGGCCTTGGGAGGTTAAATAGTTATTTGGGAAAAGTGAATGATTTCACATATATATTGTAATGTTTTATCATTATAGAGGGGTCTTTTTACATTTGACACAATAAATATACAGAGAACAATGACTAGGACTTTGTGCTAAGTCTTGAAGGAATAAGAAGATTTGCAGGACTTTATGCCTTCTCCATGCTTTGTAGATTCCATATTATTCTTAAGTATAAAGTTGAATCATGTTTTTGTGTGTTCATTGTATGTTTGTGGAAAACATAAATTTTTGAATCTTTATATATTGTATTTATGAATTAAACTCCATCTTCCTATTTAATTCTACATACTTTATTTTCCCATTTTCCCTATCTCCCAAGTTATCTTGATGGTTGTCCACATTTATCCCACCTAGGGTTATCATATGATGGAGCTGCCCCTCTCAAACATAGAGGGAAATCACCCATCACACAATGATTTTTCTTCCTATTGCAAGTACATGTCGTTGTCCAATAGGCAAGTCAGAGAAATATTATAGTGACCAATTTATTTGCTAATATTTTTTTGGTGACTTTACTAGGGATTTAAATTGTTGATGCATTTTGGGTTTCTAGATATTTCAAGGAACCTCCCTTGGCATGGAGGTTGGTAACTTAGTTGGAAGATAGAACTTGAAATAATGGGTTGTACGAAAAAGCATATGCTATATGTAGAATATGTTCACTCTAAAAAGAATTGCTGGCAAGAATAAAATAAAAAAGAAAAACCCATGAAAAAATTCATGTCCACAGTTAATGAAATCCTTGCCTCTCATGAAGAAGTGGTCAACTCTTTTTGGAACTAGATCAAAAAAAAAAAATTGAAGTTGAAAAAATGGAGTTAAACCCTTGGCAAGATTATAGATCTAGACTCTTAATGAAAGGACTTCAAAACATATTTAATATGCCAAAGGAGCAAGAAAATAGTAAAGAACCCACAAAGCAAGCCATATCAATCACCAATGAAATTCTTGCATCAAATAATTATGAAGTCAAATATTTGTGGAATAGGTTTATGAAGAGTAATACATAGGCTAAAAGGACAAGGCTTAACCTTTAGAAGACCACAAGTCTAGTTGTCTTATGAAGGAGCTTATAAGGAAATTGCATATCCTACAGGTTCAAAAGAAGCAACTTAAGCTTGAAAAAAATTAGCGTGCAATGAAGTTTTCACTTCTTTTGATGCTAATTTCATGAACAAAACACATGCAAAAGAGGAAATCATAGATGAGTTTGAGCATACTTAAGTTTTCATTCCATGTAGATTCTTGGAAGCTTTCTATGAAGATTTTTTTGTGAAGAAACAAAAGAGGTTGTAGACAATCATTGGGTTAATGAGAAATTGAAAGCCTTGCCTTTTCTTTGCCTCCCTATTGAGAATTTCATGGCATATGGAGATAAAGAAATGGCATCCCTATGGGTGGAATATGTGCTAAAGTTGCAAGTGGTAGTCATTGGAAGAGCTAGTCTTGATCTCAATTGCAAATTGGTGCATCTCATTGAAGCTATGCAAAAGATATTTGAGAACTAGAGGGTTCAAGACAACAACAAATAATTGGAAATCAATAAGTTCTTGAATACTTTTAGCACCGTGAAGTCTTTATCCCAAATGAGTTGCTTGAGGCATCTGATGATGATTTTCTTTGATAATAAGGTGTTGTTTCTTCCCCTTTGCTAGTCATTGAGGAAGACCTCTTTGTTGATGAGACAAATTTGCCATTCTCCTCTTCTCCTTCTCAATCATTGGAAGAAGAATTTTTTGAGGTTATTGTAGTGAATACGGATGAAAATTTTTATCATAAAGGAGATGATCCCATGTTCATTGAAATTGTTCATAAAGTGGATCCAGAGTCAAAACTAATTGAAACTTACTCATGTAATGGTTTATACAAAGTAGATCAAATTCAAGATTCGCTCTTCTTGGAATCATTTAGCCAAGGAAATATCCAAACATTGGATAAAGAAAGAGTTGATATGATTTGGAAATAAGTGATAAAAAAGCATGCAAGGCTACAACATAAAAGAGATTCAACAAAAAATTGAATTGTACAATGAGGAATGTAAAACATGGTGTCATAGATTATTATTGAAGCTTGTACATTTCAAATGCTTTGAACATCCCACCAAGAACATGAGATGATAATTTGGTTTGTAGACACTTCACAGGTACAATCCATTGTTTTTTACAACTACCTATTTCTCTGAACCTCTTAATGGGTTTGCATAAACTTTTCAAAACAATGATCGTAGGTCATCCCCTACCATGTACATAGGTATTTTAGGAAACTTTGTTGTGCTTAGTCCTACTTTTGTTGTGCATCAATTTCTTGTTTAGTTTAATTTTTATTGTGTCCAAACTCTTTTCTTGTCTCTTATTGTGTTGTGTTAAACTCTTGACTCTAGGGCCCACTAGATAAAGGATTGATCTATGTTGAGATTTTAGGTTCATTTTGTCTTTTCAATCCTTGTCCCCAATTAGAGTCACTTGTATCATAAAAATTTGAACATGCCACTTTTAAAATTTTGAGTTCACCATGTCAAAATGCATTGGTCAAATTATCTTCTCGAAATTCACACTAATACTTCAATTGTTTCATTTGTCAATCAAGATTTATCAAGTAAGAAACCATTAATTGTGAATCTTGGTTGTAGGTGATTTGGAATTGAATTTGGGTTTTTTGTTGAACTGTCACGAACTACTCAAGTTGAGTCATATAACCATGCAATCTTGTAATCCTTGTAGAGGTGTTTAAAAATTTGGCAACAAATCATTATGGATAAAAAATATGAAACTTCAATGCAATTTCACAAGTTTATAATTTTCACAAGTTTGCATTTCCACAATTCACATTTTTGCATCTCATAATTTTGCAAAACTGCAAGAAGATTCAACAACTTTGTAGCATATTAAAAGGAGGTGCTTTGAAGTTTGTGGTTGATTATTTGGATGAGATAATGAAGAAGGAAAAAGTTGTTGTGGATATAGAGTAGGCAATATGAGATGGGATGGGTAATGTTGGTATGGTGGTAGTGGTGGTGATGTGGTATGCCATCACTATTACCATGGTTGGAATTGGTACCATTTTAAGTATTGGTTTTGTCATTGTTGGTAGTATGGGGGTTGGTGCCATTCACCATTCCAACTAGTTTACAATTGGAGAAGTATATTGTGTCAGAGCATATTGTCCTCCTAGTTCAATATAATTAAAATGGCTAGACATATGTGGATCTTTTGCATGTAGTGTCTGACGTCATCTTTGAGCTACTAAGAAGACTTATGTACTTCCATCTATTAGTGTGAATCCGTGGGGTATATTTCCTAACCAGTTCATTTTATAACTAGTTCTCCACTTAGGTCCTTTTCGCACTAGGTTAAGTTTACTTAGGGATACACATTATCCCACATTGCTTGTGTTTTTAGTCTCCTGGGTGATATATAGTATATATACTCACCTATAATTCCTTTGTAATCACACATTCTAAATTTCTTTACATTTCCTATTGAATAGAATACAATTTATTATTTCAATTTTTGATTCATTTTTTATCTTTCCTTTAATCATTTGTATTATGTGTGGCTTCACAACCAAATATTACATGGTATCAGAGTTGGTTGTGAGTTGTGGGTTAGCAAGTTTTTAGGAAGTCTAGGAGTGTAGAGATGTTTATTTTTTGAAGCATGGAGCATGCTCTTCTCTTGCATCCTCGGATGATCTGGAGAATCAAAAAGGTGTGAAAGAAATTTTAGTCTTTGGGGGGCTTCTTTTTTCTAAGAATCCTAGTTGTACGTACTTTAGAGCTTCTTGGAGACATTTTGAGCTCACCATCAAGTTCAAAGCAATTTAGAAAGTCAGGTCATCCTTTTATTTCATCCTAGTTGGACACTGGAGGCTAGATCTGCAAGGGTTCAACGAACATAGTTTTTTTGTAAAGATCCAGCGTGTTGCTCAAATTTGGGGCATTTTGAGGCCAAATGGACTTTGTCATTGTGTCCAAAAGGTCCCAAAACCCCTATTTTTATATAAAGCTGGTCTAATTTGGACAACTTTGATTCATAGGTCAATTTTTTGGCATTTGAGTCATACGACCCCCTCTACGCATGTATATATATATATATATATATATAGGCACTGTGTGCCCCATTTGGGATTGTGTAGGTCCAAGTCGGCCAACTCGACTTGATTTGTGGGTCTAAACTTGCTTAGTCAGACACCTCCTGCAAACAAGTAGTTCGTTTACTAGGCCACCGCCAACCCTTATTAGTCCATCACCATCTTGTCACACAATGGCCACCCAATTATCGCCACCACCAATGGCCCTCAAATGCACCTCTAGGGTGCAATCGCCATTGCTACCAACTTTAACAAAAGAATTGGTGGTCGTTTTAAATTGGCAGATCTCCAAATTTATCTGGTCATTCACTGAATTTGGTAGGAGTTCTAACTTGTTTAGTGACAACTATCCTTGGTAGGTCCTCCATATTTGGTTGGAGTTCAATCAAATTTTGCATGTGACATCATGCTGATGTCAACATAAATAGATTCTTTCAGGGGACACTATGCATTTCTTGTTTTGGGAACTTCAAAGGCATTGTTCTAGCTCATATGAGCACCTTTTTTGGTGCAATTTTTTTGAAAGCGTGTGATTTTTTGTGTACTTTGTAGTGGTGCTATTTGTTTCACATGGTTTTGTTCTAGAATTATACTTTCAACATATAGCTATTTCTGAGGATTTGTAAAGCATTGAAGTCAAGTCCACCTTGTGTTTCTTGTTAGTAGCAAATTGTTTGCACTAAATATAAAGTGCCAAATCATATTTTCTTAGGAGTTTCTTTGATTGAGTGAATTTGGGAGGTGTCTTGCCATGTTTTGCGACCATGCATCTCCTTCTATTTTTGAGTTTCAACTTGTGCTTTTCTTTTCCTACACATATGGGAAATTCTAAATTTCCTTTGTTAAATCCATATAACTATGCAACATGGAAACAAAATGCATGGAATTCCTTAATCCAATAGGGGTATTCTCCCTATATTGAGAATACGGTTCTAGAACCCACAATTGATAAGGATAAATTTTCTTGGATGCTTGAAAATGCCAAAGAACTTGGATGTCTTTATATCTTTGTTTCTCTTGATCTTCTATTTCACATTGATTCATGTACTAAACTTGATGAAGATTGGGAAAATTAAAAATATTGTATGGTAAAATTGATGAAGTCAGAGGCTATCAGATTGACATAGAGTTGACGAGTCTCATGTTGTGTGTCTTTCACACACCCTATTTGTGTCAAATCGGTTGGGGGTGACATTGGCCTTTGAATTTGAGTCATGCGACATCATTTTCTAAGTTTGTATCATGTGTCCACATCTTTCGAATCTGCGACGAGCATCATTTTTATGCCTGGGAGTCTCTATTCCATGCTGAGGCATTTCATACCACTAGAGGTTGTTAGGTCTGACAACTTTCAGGCAGTGTGCCATTGGACAAACTGTAGTGAGTTGTCATGAGGTAGGTCCCAGGTTTCAAGTGAGATTCATCAAAGGAAGGTCAAATCCGATGAAACTATCAATCCATAGTCGAGTCAAATGATGCCAGGTGTTTCTACCACACACCTCAAAAAGTGGCAGGTGTTGACACACTTTTGTGTTGCGCCATTGGTCAAATATGATGAGTTAGCATGTGGTGGCCCCCTCCCATGTTGCATAGTTTCAAGTGTTTCGGTGAAGCATCTGTGCCAAGTGGTAGCACTACACATGATGTTGAGGTTGCAGTTCTAAGGCTTTCTTAGCACTACGCCTTTAAGACAAGAGGCACTGAGTCACATCTGGTGGGCCCTATTTCAATAGCATAGAAGCATTTCACAGAGACTCTTCCCTATGCCATGTGGTGAATCCACACTCATCATTTTGGATGGCAGCGTTGACACTCTTTTGTGTTGTGCTATTGGTTCCTAAAAGATGACTTAGTTGGTGGGGATTGCTCTTTGAGATTCGATGAAGGAATGAGGTTGTTGAGCGCAAAGCGATTGTTAGAGACACATGGTGATTTCGTGCATGCCTAGAAGTTGTCAATTCTGACAACTTCTAGATGGTGCGCCATTGATTGGTATCAATGATTCAACCCTAGGGAACCACAGAGAGAGATCAAAAGGAAAGTCGAGGGGGAGGTTAAGGAAGGTAGGCACTGACACAAAAAGATGATGCGTCATTGGCTCTTGGGGGTCATGTCAGTCAGTAAGTGGGTCTGGGCCCTTCTTCATGAAACATCAAGGATCCCAGGTTATTGACCTTAAGCCCAAGGCATCCGATGGTCCGCACATTATGAACCTCTCAAGGCCAACAAAGGAAAGGTAGTGCACTGGTAGCCAAGGTAGATGAATTAGCAGGCCTCTGAGCCTTGCGATGGATTTCTGAGGGATGCGTGGAAATCCAAATCAATGGTACAATGGTGCATCAAAGGATTTTGAGTCTCATGCGTGGGATCTTGGTGAGTCTTGAATGCATCAACGTATCATTAAGGCAAATTAAAGATTCAATTGAAAGCAGTGGAGTCGATGTGAATTGATGATGAGTTAGATATAAATGATGTCATAAATAAGTCTTCAATGTAGAATTGATGGAGTGGGGGCTATTGAATGTGGTAGTTGCAAAAGTTATTAAGGAAGTTGTTTCCCACTTGATGCAGTTGCTATATATACAGAATCCTAAGATGTATTGGGGGTTAGGCAATGTTTAATCATTGAGCCAATTTTGCATCCCAGGAGAAGAATCGACAAACACTTTCAGCATTTGTGGATACTTTTCAGAGCTAATTAAATGTTTTATAATTGTGCATCTTGCCTTTTGTAACATGTTCTCGATTCACTAATTATGAGAACTAACATTCTGTGCTTATTCTTTTATTTGTTTAGTCTTCTTTTAGATATTTTATATTGATGTTGTGCCTCTATCATTTGTTTCATGAATGGTGTTAGTAAATGGTCTATAATCATGCATTTTTGTGCTCTTTAAAGCCATGAATTAGTATTCTGATTGAAAAGGAACACATTGTTCCATTTTACTATCTTTTTAAGTACTATCTTTCAGCGTATCACCTTAGAGTAGTTTTATTTAGTTAAAGTTTCTCTTATCTTTTCTCTCCCCCCATTGGAAGAAATAATGAGATTCATAAGAAGAGCCAGCTTCTAAAATCTTGGAGGTCATCCTGTGAGTCAAGTCCCACACTTGTAGGATTTCCCATTGTTTGTGTTAAGTTTGTGTTTGATAGTCATCTTAGGTACAAAAATAATTGCTAACAATTTTTGGCATGCCCGATGGGACCGATTTGATGATCCTTACATCATCCATTAAAGATTTTTGGTGTGTTCTTCAGTGCATCTTGCCATTTAGGGTAGTTTCTCCAACACCATGGTGACTTTGAGATCAAATCTATTGGTTTAAGTAGTCCAAGTGCTTAAAGACTACCAAGGATCAGGATTTAGGTGATATTCTTGATCTCTTTCCTTCTTTTTGAAGCTTCTCAATCTCCTAGTGACTCTATTGGGATGTACCTAGTCCTCAAGAAGCAGATTTGATTTCTCTTGTTTGAAGAGTACTTCCATGATTTTTTGGCTTCTTTGAATGTTATGTTATGTCAAACTATTATGGGGGTTATGTCTCTTCCCCTCTACCTTGTCAAAATACAGTTTCTACGCCTCCCTATCATCCATATCGGATTGAGAATGCTCCTAGCCTCATCCCAAATAACCCTACCATAGTAAGATATCAACATTCTCATAGTGTTTACCTTCTTCCCACCCCTACTTAGCCTTCTTGGCAGCCTGCCTATGCTTATAATTAGCCTCAAGAGGACTATTTTTCTTTTAATCAGCATGGTTACCCTCCTAACCAACCACAAAATATTAACAACATGAGTATCAGGGATATAATGTTAAACTTTCAAAGAGAGTCAAAAGAGATTGAAAGAGAGGAATATAACTTGCAGTAGGAAGTGCTCACCTTTCAAGCTTATCCTTGCCAGTAGCAAATGGGGGCACAAGAAAGATATGAACAAGAATGTCTTACTATGGAAATTACAGTTAAGGAGGAGTAGATGAGGTAAGCACTTGCCAAAATACAGAGGATGGAAGCCCAGTCATCCTCCTTTGTTCCTAGTTTTAGACAAGCTTCCCTTGCAGCTATGGATCAACATCCTCATTTCAAAGTCCCAAGTTTTAGAGGCCCTCTTCCTTTGCAAGAGTATGTTTCTTTGCAAACTCAGCCTATTATCCCTCAAGAACAACCCTCTCAAGAGCCTATTCTCCTTCCAAAAGCTCAACAAACCCTTCAAATCCTCATTCCATGTCATCCTTCTTGTTTGGATGGGAAAGAGAAGGACGTGTTCGAGTCCAAAGAGGAACAATCTGCTGATTGTGAGCATCTCGCACATGTGGGGAATGAGGATTCATTCCTGATAATGAATCCTCTATATTATGATTCATTTGAAGTTTTTTCCCATGATTTCAATGAGATGAATGAGAGAAGAATGCACAAATCACATGGTGAGAATCTGTAGTTGCAAAGGCAATAGGATCTTCAAGAGGAGATGCAATCAAATGAAATAGGGAATGAGGAATGTTTAGATGCGGGTCCCAAAACCATAGCTCCACTTCCTAGAATGGAATCACACTTGCAAGGCCAGGGTTGTCGTCATGAAAGCGTAATTGATCCATCAATGAAATGTGGAGGGTTGAAGGTCAACTCTATGGGAGTGGGTTGCATCTCTTGCACTTTGAGCTCAACTAAAATCTGGAGGGATATTCCAAGGGGTATACCTTAACAAGTATTGAGTCCAAAAAACATGAACATCTAAAAACCAATGAATAACCAAATCCAACCTATTATCTTGATCCTAAAACTATCATTGAACCAAGAACAACTGGTTGTCACAAAACCCCTATATAGCTTATACAAATTGTGCTAGTATACGTGCATAGAAATGATAGTCCTTCTCCTAAACCTCTGGCAAATGTTTATTTGTTGTAAATTATGTGAGATTACTTTACAGGAGCCAAGACCAGTGCCAATCCAACTGGGCTATAGAGTCATAGGTAACTGACAAGAAAACTATGAAAAGGAAATAAAGAAAAATTGATCTAAGAAAAATGTTTTATCAGATTGCAAGTTTTATGCTTCAAACATACTTAGTTATCTAGTATGTGTTGGGAATTAAGGTGTCTCAACCTTGGTAATTCTCTGCATTTGTAATGTTTGTATTTATTATTCAATTGCCTATGTTGTAAATAATTGGAAATTCCACTTTGTCATATTGTGGGATGTGGCACGGTGATGTGTCAATCCTACATGGATTATGACTTGTTATTTTGTCCTCACATGAGGAGATATGCATCCCACTTAGTGGTAGGAATATTTTGCCATGTGTCAGCATCTTCTATGTTGTGTAAGGAATGTTTGACCGAAACGGTTATGACGGATTCCTATGACGAATCTATGACATGTAAGAGTCGAGAATAGAAGGTTGTAAGACAGGTAATGACATGTGTCATGTAGCATCTTTGAATGAGGCATATTTGGGCACCCCAAGGTGGAATATGATGTGTTGTAAGAGAATATGTTATTTATAGCATGTGTATGACAGATTCTCTTACAACTGTAAGTTGTAACCGCTATGACAGATTCTATGATGGTCGTAAGTGTCATAAGAGCATCTGTCATAGCCCATTTTGGAAATAGGTGACCTCTTTGGGATGGGAGTTGTGGACAAGTGTCAAATACATTCTACAATGTTGACCAAGTGTCCCTAGGCGTGGGTTTTGGTCCAAGATGCCATATTGGACGCCCATTCCAAGATAGGTCCAATATTGCCTTGTATTTTCTTTATATACAGGTGCTTGGAGATGGAGTTTGTATCACAGGTTTACAGGTACTTTTATGCTATCGGATTAACTCTAGACATGAGTGTCGAAGACCATTGAAGCTTGCATTACAAGTGTATTGTAAACATTCTTTCAGATTTGTTAATACATTGTGCATGTTTCTGAGTGTGGGGTTTTTCACCCAATAAGGGTTTTCCCCACCATAAATCTTTGTCTCTCTTCTTCTATCTACTTTTTGGTTCTTGCGTTTTGCTGCAATATCTCATGTTAATGGTTTAACATTGCTGTAATAGTTAGGATAAAATCTAATTTGCATAGCCCTCTCCTCAATAGATTAGTGTAGGAAGCGTTTTCCGCATACTTAGCTTCCTTTCAGTTGGTATCAGAGCTTGATCACCTTTGGTCCTAATTGTAGTGTAGGGGTTTTTTGAGCTAATATTAGGTTGAGTGGGAGCCTATACAGAGAATTTTGTATCTTATTGCAGCAAGGAGATGGCAGGCACATCAGGAAGGTTTGAACTAGAGAAGTTCAATGGCAGTAATTTCGAGCTGTGGAAGCTCAAAATGGAAGACATGTTAGTTGACCGAGACCTTTGGGAAAGTGTGAATGGAACTAAACCAACTACAATGATTCAAGATGAGTGGGATCTCAAGGATCAGAAGGCTAAGGGTCTCATAAGACTTAGTCTTGCCGATTTTATGTTGTTAAATGTCCATGAAGAGACTACTGCAAAACTCCTTTGGAAGAAGTTGGCGGATATGTATCAAGCCAAATCCCTAGTCAATAAACTTTTCCTGAGAAAGAAGTTGTATTCTCTTCGAATGGAGGATGGAGGATCCATGGCTAAGCATATGAATGCCTTTAATATGCTGGTTGCACAATTAACATCTATTGATGTAAAAATGGAGGAGGATCGGTCTATGACCCTGCTTTGTTCTTTTCCGGACTCATGGGATCATCTTGTTATGGCAATCGGAAGCACCACATCCACATTCAAAATGGAAGAAGTGGTTTCTTCACTGTTGTTTGAAGAGATGCAGAGAAAGTCTTCTGAGGCAGCCAAAGAAGCCCTTGCAGTTCGTGGAAGACCCAAGGAGAAAGGGAAGAAGAAGGACAAGAAAGCTGAGAAGGGTAGATCCAAATCCCGTGGGAGATCTAAATCTCTTGGAAAGTCCAAGGCTCTTTGTTGGAACTGTGGCAAGATCAGGCATTTCTGAAGGAATGCAAAGAGGAGAAGAAGAAAAAGAAGAAAACTCCTAATTCAGATTCTGACAAATCACAAGATGACGGTGATGCTTTCATCACAGCCCTAGCAATCCATGCATCTGATGATGTGTGGCTAATCGACTTTGGTACATCATTCCACATGACCTCGCATCGAGACTAGTTCACTAAGTATGAGGAGTTTGATGGTGGAAAGGTGTATCTGGGTGACGACTCTCATCTGAAGATCATTGGTCATGGAAGAGTCTCTATCCCATTCCCTAACGGTCGAGTGAAGGGGATCTCTGGGGTTATGCACATCCCAAGCTTAGCACGGAACCTACTTTCTGTAAGTAGTTTGAATGATGCAGGTGTGTAGGTTGTCTTTTCGAAAGAAGGATGCAAGATGACTAGAGGATCTATGGTGCTTGCTAAGGGTACTCAGAGAGGTACTCTATTTCAGCTGGAAGCATGCATTGCACAATGCAATAGTTCTTCTAACTCAAGGAAGAGGGCAACAGTCACTTCATCCCCACCATCTGAACGAGCAGTGAAGAAATCTATTGTTTCTAGTCTTGATGGTTGTAATCGTGCATTGGAAGTTAAAATTCCTGTAGAAAAGACAATGTTATGGCATAAGAGATTTGGCCACATTGGTGAGAAGGGTCTGCGTACCCTAAAAAATAAGAACCTCATTGAGGGGTTAGATGATTGTAATCTTGAGTTTGAATTTTATGAACATTGCATTTATGGAAAACAAAACAGTGTTCAGTTTTACTCGAGTTCTCATAAGTCTTCTGGTGTGTTGGACCTTATTCATTCTGATGTGTTTGGTCCTGTTAATGTTCCTTCGTTATCAAAATCTGTATACTTTGTATCTTTTATAGATGATTATAGTAGAAGGACATGGATTTATTTTCTCATAAGCAAATCTAAAGTCTATAGCAAGTTTAAGGAGTTTAAAGCTTTTTCTGAAAATCAGACTGGTAAAAAGATTAAATATTTAAGAACTGACAATGGTGGTGAGTTCTGTTCTACAGAATTTGATAAGTATTGCAAGGAACTTGGGATTGAAAGACATAAGACAAATCCATACACATCGCAGCAAAATGGAGTTACAGAAAGGATGAACAGGACACTGATGGAGAAGGCTAGGAGTATGTTTAGTGGAGCTGGTCTAGAACAAAAGTTTTGGGCCGAAGTTGTTGCCACTGCTTGCTATCTGATAAATAGATCTCCTACATCAGCTCTTGTTGGAAAGACACCCATGGAGGTGTGGTCTAGTAGAAAGCCTTCAGTGAGGCATCTTCATGTTTTTGGTTGTGAGGCATATGCACATGTACCTAGGGAGAAGTGGTCAACGTTGGAGAACAAAGTTGTTAAGTGTATCTTCATCGGCTATGGTGTTGGTGTGAAAGGATACAAGCTTTGGGACCCCGTGGCTGAAAAAGTGTTGTATAGAAGAAGTGTCATCTTCAGAGAGCTAACACCTTCTTCCATTGTTTTGTAGCCAGAAGAAAAAGAAAAGAAAGAGGATGTTCAGTTTCCTCTCACCCCTGAGAAGACTGAACAAAAAGACAATGTTGGACCTGATGATGAGGAGAGCTCTAGCAGCTCTGAAAGCTCAGATGAAGAAGCTGAACGTCAACCTCAGCTCTTGAAGAAGTCTACACGGATAAGAAAGCAACCTGAAAGGTTTGGTTTTACATTGCTTGATTCTAGTTGTGCTTATGCTTTAATCACTAACAATGATGAACCTAGAACTGTATCAAAGGCTTTGGATATGAAGGATGCATGTTCCTAGAAGGAGGCCATGGAGGAAGAAATGGATTCTTTGGAAAAGAATCAAACTTTGGACTTGGTGCCTTTGCCTCCTGGACGGAAACCCATTGGATGCAAATGGGTGTTCAAGAAGAAGATTGGTGCAGATGGCAGTATTGAGAAGTATAAGGCCAGATTGGTTGCGAAGGGGTATTCACAAGTGGAGGGTATAGATTATGGTGAGATCTTCTCTCCCATTGCAAAGCTGACATCTATTTGATTCCTGTTGTCACTCGTAGCAGCTTATGACTTGGAGGTAGAACAGATGGATGTGAAGACAACTTTTCTTCATGGTGACTTGGAAGAAGCGATCTACATGTCACAACCAGAGCATTACATGGTGAAAGGTAAAGAAAATCTGGTTTGCAAACATAAGAAGTCTTTGTATGGTTTGAAGCAGTCCCCTAGGAGATGGTACTTGAAGTTGGATGCCTTTGTGTTGTCAATTGGACTTGTGAGATCAAAATCGGATCACTGTGTGGATTATAAATTTGATGGTGATCGTATTCTCATTGTTGCACTATATGTTGATGATATGTTGCTCATTGGGAAGGGTAAGAATATGATTTCTGATTTTAAATCTCAGTTGTCAACTCAGTTTGAAATGAAAGATTTAGGAGCAACCAGGTACATTCTAGGAATGGAAATTAGAAGAGACAAAACTAACAGAAAACTTTGGTTAAGCCAGAGTAAGTATGTGAAGTCCGTGTTGGACAGATTCAGCATGGAAGATTGTAGACCATTGTGTGTTCCCGTTTCTTTGGGGACAAAGTTGTCTGTTGAGGATTGTCCAAAATCTCCTAGTGAGGTGGAGGACATGAGAAAAGTACCTTATGCTAGTGTTGTTGGTAGTTTGATGTATGCTATGGTCTGCACAAGACCAGACATTACCCAAGCAGTGGGAGTCCTTAGCTGATTTATGGCAAATCCTAGACGGTTTCATTGGGATGCAATTAAGTGAGTGTTTAGATATTTGAGGGGTACTTCTAAGTATTCCATTTGCTATCATGGTAATGTTTCAGGACCTCCGCATTCTGTTGATATTCATGGATTTGTGGATTTAGATTGGGCAAGTGACATTGACAGCAGGAGATTCACTAGTGCTTATGTTTTTACACTATTTGGTGGTGCTATTAGTTGGATGAGTAAGCGACAACCTGTTGTTGCTTTGTCCATGACAAAAGATGAGTATATGGTAGCAACTCATGCTTGTAAGAAAGCCATTTGTCTTAAGATATTATGTTCTGATATTGGTGTTGATACAGGTCAGATCATGACCAGTTGTGATAGTCAGAGTGTAATTTGCCTTGCAAAGAATCCAACTTTCCATGCTAGAACCAAGCACATTGATGTTCAGTTTCACTTCGTGAGGGACATGGTTGAGGATGGAAAGGTAAATTTGGAGAAGGTAGATACTTTGAAGAATGTTACAAATGCATTGACAAAACTAGTGGGCACATAGAAGTTCAGATGGTGTTCGGAGTCTATGGGCCTCTCGGCCTATAGCAGTTGAATCATGTTTTTCTATTGGCTCTTACAAGGTGTTCAACAAGTGGGAGAATGTTGGGAATTAAGGTGTCTCAACCTTGATAATTCTCTACATTTGTAATGTTTGTATTTATTATTCAATTGCCTATGTTGTAGATAATTGGAAATTCCACTTTGTCATATTGTGGGATGTGGCACGGTGATGTGTCAATCCTACATGGATTATGACAACTTGTTATTTTGTCCTCACATGAGGAGATAGGCATCCCACTTAGTGGTAGGAATATTCTTCCATGTGTTGGCATCTTCTATGTTGTGTAAGGAATGTCTGACCGAAACGGTTATGACGGATTCCTATGACGAATCTATGACATGTAAGAGTCAAGAATAGAAGGTTGTAAGACAGGTAATGACATGTGTCATGTAGCATCTTTGAATGAGGCATATTTGGGTGCCCCAAGGTGGAATATGATGTGTTGTAAGAGAATATGTTATTTATAGCATGTGTATGACAAATTCTCTTACAACTGTAAGTTGTAACCGCTATGACAGATTTTATGACAGTCGTAAGTGTCGTAAGAGCATCTGTCATAGCCCATTTTGGAAATAGGTGACCTCTTTGGGATGGAAGCTGTGGACAAGTGTCAGATACATTCTACAATGTTGACCAAGTGTCCCAAGGCGTGGTTTTTGGTCCAAGATGCCACATTGGACACCCATTCCAAGATAGGTCCAATATTGCCTTGTATTTTCTTTATATACAGGTGCTTGGAGATGGAGTTTGTATCACAGGTTTATAGGTACTGTTATGCTACCAAATTGACTCTAGACACGAGTGTCGAAGACCATTGAAGCTTGCATTGCAAGTGTATTGTAAACATTCTGTTAGATCTGTTAATACATTGTGGAGGTTTCTGAGTGTGGGGTTTTTCACCCGATAAGGGTTTTCCCCACCATAAATCTTTGTCTCTCTTCTTCTATCTACTTTTTGGTTCTTGTGTTTTTCTACAATATCTCATGTTAATGGTTTAACATTGCTGTAATAGTTAGGATAAAGTTGAATTTGCATAGCCCTCTCCTTAATAGATTAGTGTAGGAAGCATTTTCCACACACCTAGCTTCCTTTTAGTATGAACTACATGCGTTCAAATGGAGAGAACAAATGATAATTACAAAGCTTGTAATATATTTAAAGTATTACCACATTTTCAAATGTCCAATACACACTTATCAGCAAATGTGATAAGAGGAAAACCCTGAATGCATACAAACAAACATGGAGACATTATCTACACAACCCCTGCAGCACACTATCCTTCATCTGTGTCACTGCTCCATTACTTCTCTGCAACTAGACATTTCATGATTTGGAGCCCTAGAAACATTATTGAACCTGTACAATCTCCACCTGCCACCAAAGAACCAACCCTTTTGAATGAGTTTCAATCTTGTATTTATAGCCTTTGCAACTCGGATTTGAAGATGGAATGGGAGGGAAAACCCTAACAACCCCCCCAATTGCAATAAACACATCATTTTCAACCACCCATTTCAAATTAATGGCAACTTGGTATGGTTTTGCATCCATCTAGAAGTCATAGGAGACTGTCACTTTTCATTTTTATGCCCTTTTTGGAGAATTGAGGGAATTTGAGGGGGTCCATAAGTGGGACTTTTGGGGGATTTTAGATGCAGGAGTTTTGAGGGGTTTAGGACATGTGTTGAACCACAAGGAATCAATGCAAGAAGATGTTATGGAAAATTGGCAGAAGAATGAAATAGTATTGGATGGGAAATCCATGTCTTGGTTGATCGGAAATCCATGGAAGTGAAAAAGGAAGGAGTTGGTGGAAGGAGACAGAGGTATAGGATGGGTAGAGAAGACACTAAAATAATTGAAAGTAGGACTTTTGGGGGGACGTGGAAATGTCTAGACCGATATGGAAGTTCCACCAAGTCTAGAGGCAAACAAAAGTTTCACCAGGAATGGAAGAAGGGAGAAAGCATAAATTTTGGGAGATGTGGAAAAACGAGTCTAGAGGGATGACAAGGATACATCTTGAAAGGGGTGAAACTTCCACAATGTCCTGAAGGGGTCCAAACGTCCGCCAAAGATAGAAAAACTTAGGATTTTTTGCAAAGTTTAGGTAGGTATATACATAAAATAAAACATTTAAATATAATTTTACATTTACTCTTGGGTATTCTCCTTTCTTATAATTTAAGTTATAATTTATGTATATACTGTCAAGATGTTTGAGAGTGATTTCAGATCCATAGGAATTAAACTATAGATTCTAGAATTTGGAGGATTTCACAGATTTTAGACTCAACCAAATTTTTAGGGATTTCAAGGGACAACACCAGACACACAAAACGGGGTGAATACACAGGAACTCCTTAAGAAAATGTTGATGAATTTGACAAGATTTTGAAAATATAGGGCTAGAAATAGGAGTCCCAATAGCCCCTGAAGTTGAAGGATACTTTAAAAAGAATGATGAGGAAGAAGTTGTAAAGGAAATTTTTATGGAGGCTACAAAGAATGATGGCATTGACCTATTTGATGAGCTTCCACATTTTGTATGGAATAGTGTTGAGGAGTTTGAACATGATAGAGAACAAATTGAAGATTTTTTATCAGTTATCCAGTAGGGATATCAACTTCTTGATGAAGGAGATTGCGCCATTAAACAAGTGCATGGCTTCTTTTCAGAGCCTATTCTAGATGATCACCAAGAAAGTACAAGTGAGGAGGAACCACATATGCCCTTGAAGCCCCATTTTTGTAATACATCAAAGGACATCTGCAGTAGTAAAGAGTTGCTTTTAAGCAACAATTAGACTCCATCCAGGAGGAGATTCTAGTCCGATTCAAGATAGTCATAGGCAGCTCCACCACCTTGAAGCCAAATTTTTGTGTTGTCTTGGATCACAAGCATGAAGAGGAACATGCGAATGAAGCCACTAGTAGCTTCAAGTCACCAATCACCTCCAAATACCAACAAGAGCATGAGCTTCGATGCCTGATATTCCATTCCCACCCTCCACTGAATGGAGAGCAGTATGCAGATCAACATGAATGACATTTCAAAGTGGAAGAGGAAATTCCTAAATGTATACAGGCAAAGAGGTACAAGTTTTTATTGTATTTATTTATGCAATTTGTCTGGTTTTTCATCAGTTCAAAGTTGATCACAAGGAGCAATACCTTTAGGAGGGGAAGTTATTTTATCACTCTAATGAATGGGCATGTTCCCATGTTTTATTTGTTTCCAAGAATAAGTTGTGGTTTACAACATTAGTTGGCATTTCAATTTTAGTTTTGTCTTTCCAATAAAGTCAGTTGCAGAAGCAGTGGTGATCACATGTTTGGCTCATGGTCACTATTTTTACTAGTCAAAGAGGTTTGTAGTCTTAGGAATTTAGACTCTAATGCCAATGGAGTTGAGACTTTTCATTTGGGGTATGATGTGTTGAAGCACACTTCCCTGAAAGTCACCAAGAATTGTTGTGTTTTTCACACACCCCATTTGTGTTAGATTGATCAAGGGCAGCATCAGCCTTTGAATCTGAGTCAGGCAACATCATCTTCTAAGTTTGTATCACACAACCACATCTTTCAAATTTGTGACGAGTGTCATTTTTATGCTCGAGAGTCTTTGTGCCACATGGAAGCATTTCACACCGTTAGAGGTTGTCAGGTCTAACAACTTTTGAGTAGTGCACCATTGGATAGACTGGAATGAGTGATCGTGAGGTGGGTCCCAGGTTTCAAATGAGATTCATCATTTAGGAAGGTGGAAGCCCACATAATCATTGATCCACTATCAACTTAGATGATGCCAGGTGTCGCTACCATGTGCAGACACACTTTTGTGTTGCACCATTGGTGGAAGCCAATGAGTCAACATGTGGTGGCCCCCTCCCGTGTTGCATAGTTTCAAGTGTTTTGGTGGAGCATCTATTCCATGTGGTCCAGGAATGATGTTGAGGCTACATTTCTAATGCTTTCTTAGCACTGTGCCTTTAAGACAAGTGGCACTGAGTCACATCTGGTGGGCCCCGTTTCAACAACAGAGAAACATTTCATGGAGACTCTTCCTTGTGTCATGCGGTGACTTCGTGCTCATCCTTTTGGATGGGAGTTCTAAAACTTTTGTGTTGTACCAATGGTTCTTGAATGATGACTCAGCTAACAGGGCTTGCTCTTTGAGATGTGATGAAAGAATGAGGCTGTTGAGCTTGAAGCGATCGCTAGACACATGGCAATTTGTGGACACCTAAAAGTTGTTAGTTCTGGCAACTCCTAGATGGTGTGCCATTGGTTTGTATCGATGATTCAACCTAGCGGTGGGCCCAGGGTACCACAGAGAGGTTGAAAGGAAATATGAGGGGGAGGCCAAGGAAGGTAGGCGCTGACATGAAAATATGATGCACCATTGGCACTTAGGGGTTGCGTTAGTCAGTAAGTGGGTTTGGTCCCTTCTTCATGAAACATCAAGGATCTCGGGTCGTCAACCTTGAGCCCAAGGCATTCGACAATCTGTGCATTATGAAGTACCTTTAAAGGCCAACAAAGGAAAGGCAGTGCACTAGTGGCCAAGGTAGATGAATCGACAGGCCTTCAAGCCTTGCAAGGGATCTCTAGGGGACGTGCGACAATCTAATTTAGTAGTACAATGGTGCATTAGAGGATTTTGAGTGTCACGCACAGGATCTTGGTGAGTCTTGAATGCACCTGATGACTCCGCCATTAAGGTGAATTAATTAAGTATTCAATATGGAAGTGCTAGATTTAATGCAAATTGATGATGAGTCAAAGATAAATGATGCCATAAATAATTCTTCAATACAAAATCGACGAAGTGGTGGCTATTGAATGCGGTAGTTACAGAAGTTGTTGAGGAAGTTGTTTCCTAATTTATGAAGATACGATACCAAGTTATGTCAGCCCTAGGCCAACAAGGTCTTAGGCCCCTGATCAGTATTGGTCACTGAAGCTTAGGCCCCCTGCAAGCTCATTAAAACCCAAAACATTAAAGTAGGTTCAATAAAGTTTTCGAGTCTGGCGGTTAAGACTTTTGAAATTTGAAAAATGAAATATTTAAACATATTTAATAGTACTTTGAAATATGCCACCACACAGTTGCCACCTTGTTATCCTCAAATTTTGCTAGCTCAATGCATGGGATAACCCCTATGAAAATTGTCCATTTCGTAGCCCATGTCCTCTAAACATGCAAAATGAGGTGAAATTTAAATGGCCTCATGTGTGGCCAAACCCGTTGAAAAGTTATTTCAATTTGGGTTACTTTTCACCTTTTGAAAAAATGCAAGAGTCAAGTTTCTAGACTTAGCCTTTTTCCTTCATATGTAGTATCACTATTTTTTAGTGATATTACATATTTGTTGCAGTTTCAAACATATGTAAATGTGAAGAAATTCTCCACAACTACACTCTTGGACCAACGCGTTTGGTAATTAATGCAAATTAATGCCAGATTATATATGTTTTAAACTCAGTTAATCTTCATTTTAACTATTGTTTTTACCATTCCCTCACCATTTTTGAGACCTCTTGTTGTCTTTCTACCTGTCCTCGCATGATCATTTGTGTTCTAGATTTGATTGTGGATTTTGTTTTGAATCTTTCACAGGTATGCCATTTTTCTCATCATTGCTTTTGTGAAGTTGTTTGTGGTTTAAATGTTGTTTCATTTATGTTTTAAAACCCTAGGTTTTCGATATGTTTGTATCGACTGATTGAACATAGTCATCTTTTTTGAACTTTTTGTATGGATGTAGCTTGGAGAATAATCTTCGAGCCACATCGCCAAATGTTTGTTTTAAACCTGAGTTTTTTGTCTTATTTTAAACCCTTGTGACATTTCATTCTAAGTTTAACACCGATGGTGTGTTGTTCAGAGATTTTTCTCTGAACAACACAACTGGTCTTTTGGACCAGGTGTTGTTCGAAGAAAAATCTCTGAACAACACCCCTGAGTATCCTTTTGAAACACCTTAACAATTAGGTGTTGGTCAAAGAATTTTCTCTGAACAACACCCTTGTTTAAAAGGTGTTGTTGAGAGAAAATTCTCTAAACAACACCCAACCCCGAACTAAAACACAATCGCCTAAGGCAAAATGAAACATGACTTTCAAAGAAAATTCTCTGAAAGTCATAAACATGAGCTTTACCACATATGACTTTTAGCGAATTTTCTCCAAAAGGCTCTTGAAGTTTTTACTCCATGCACTTTGAAGAAAATTCTCTGAAGTGCATCCACATGTTTTACCTTGTGCATTTTAGAGAATTTTCTCTGACTTGCAACCAAAGAACTACCTTCAATGATGCAGTTCAGAGAAAATTCTCTGACTTGCATCATCATTGTTTGACCTATCCATTTTAGTTCGGATAATTTTCTCTGAACTACACCCAAGTTGTAAAACCCATGTAATATCGGAATTTTTTTAATCTTACATCAAAAGTGATCTATCTCATGCAGTTCAGAGAATTTTCTCCAAACTACACCAAACACTGCTCAAAATGCAGAAGTGCAGTTTTTCTCCGCACTTGCATAGTTCCTGATGGATGAAAAAAATTCAAACTCTGGAGAACTTCAAAATCATTTTGCAGTTCCTTGGAAAATGTTAGAGCCTTCTCTCAAGAAGAAAAACATGAAGTACAAGTATCAAGGCATGATCTCTATGACCTCTATGGAGACTAATGTGGACAACATTAGGGATACAAAAATAGGTCATGTTGATATGTCAGAATTCCTGGAGAGACTGAACAAACATCCCGTTGCATCAAACATGTAGGTTGTCCTTGATAGTAACATCCACTTGGTTTCTGCCTTCCCAATGTCAGCCTAGAATCCAAAGTTTGTTTTGGCAACAGCTGCTCATTTCAACAAAGAGAGCAAGAGTATAATGGATGCAGATGGTAAAGTGGTGATTAAACTAGATGAAGAATTCTTTGATAAGATATTTAGTCGTCCTAAATTTGAAGAGTTTTCAAATATCACTATATAATCAACACAAGATCACTATGACAAAAACATGGAGAAGTGTAAGAAAATTATCAACACTTGGTGGCTTAAGACTTCCAGGACTAGTATTGCAAGGTGGCCTAAGAACGTCATCTAGAGTGAGTTCATCAAAGAGGTAGGTGATCTAATTACTCTTCTAAGTAGAGTCAAGGGACTCCCTACGTCCAATACTTTTTAGGAATGGATGTACCAATACATAGTTGTCATTAAGAAAGGTAATTAGAAGATATTCTGGGGCAGACAAATTAGTGATTCAATTTGCCACCAGCTCTCAGAAGTGTCAACTTCTATGAAGTTCTATATGAATTCATATTTGGTATATGATGCTGCTTGTATTAGATCATTTTCTAGTTTGACTTCAGTTGGTGATAGAAGAAATATACCAGTGTATGAGTACTATCCTCAATTGACCCTATATGAAAGTATCAAACATTTCAGAAGGGTCAATGATGCTTTCTTTTATAGGTATTTTTGTATGCTTAAGAAGAAAAGAGTTTCTGATGCTGCTTGGGCACAAGTCAAAAGGTTTGGGTGTATATATATGAAGTTTCCTACTTTTACATATATCAAAGTTGGTTGTTTCAATGGGCAACCTTACATGTTGCTGAGATATCCAGGAGACAAGTTGATCTTGATGAAATTATGTCGACAGATGATGAATGTACATAGAAAGCAAGTAGAATCACATAGATTTGGCTTCAAATTCCCAGTGACCATTGGCCAATACACAGTGTCAACAACTCTAGAAGAAAAGGCAATGGAAATTGAGATGCAATGGGTAACTCTCAAAAGGTATAAGAAAAGGAATGATTTTGACTATCGATGCATGAAGGACAAGCTTAAGGGGAATCACACTCACGTGCATGAAATTGAGGATATATGGGTTGAGTGCAGAATAGATGAAGAAGTAAGGAAGCTAGACTACTGTCGGCTTACCCTAGAGCAGATCAAAAATTTTGAGCTTGCTGATATTCCTGAGAATATGCAAGAAGATGGTAATATATTGGATCCTTTGTATGTAAGTGGAAAAATTGTTGACACTCTTCTCCCACAAATTCAATGGTCACACAAGGAGATGACTTCTATAAGAGAAAGGTTTCAATCAATTCTTGCAAACAACAATGTTTGGTTGGAGAGCAAAGGGATAAAGATAAATCTTTTCAAAACATGATCAAAAGAAGAGCATGTTGAAGGACCTTCTGGAAAAAGAGAAGAACTGAGAACAAAGAACAAAGAAGATGCTCCTAGTATTGACAAGAAGCTGAAATTATTTTTTTAAGAACAAAGGAGAGAAAGGTAAAGGCAAAGAAAAAGAGGGAACATCTGCCCAAGTAGATGTTGAAGAAGAAATTGTAGCCAATGAATCACAAGAACCTCCTGTTACTTCTCAATTGGAGTCTTCACAAGTAATACCTCCCTCTTCACCTCCTATAATTTCAGTAGTGCAAACCCCACCTCTTGTTGTTTCAAGTGCACAACCTTTGCCTTCTATTTCTGCTACTCCCACTATGTTTGTTCAGACTATCAGTTCATCTCCTTCCTCCCCCACCAGTGAGTCATTGTTTCAAATTCTTCCACATGGAAACATGGAACATATGTTTGGTTCCCTTTCTTCACTACCTAGTCTATTAGGTGTGTCGTCACCAAATTTTGATGCTTTTATTAACACCCCATTGGACTTTGATAAGTTCATATCTGCATCTGCACCTAAAGTGTCAAGACTTGAGATTCATGTTGCCATGTTAACCCAGACACCACCAATTGTGACCACCACTTTCATTTCACTTGATATCCCATCCGTTTCAAAACTCACTGTTACCATCAACTCGTTGCCACAATCATTGGCAACACAAACAAAAGATGATTCTTCCATTCTCCCTCTTTGGATAGTATCACAAAAACCAAAGAGGAAGAAACAAGTTGTATCCCTAGATGATTTTGACTTTGGCCAATTAGTTCCAGCAAAGCCTAAATCATCAAAAAAGGCCAAAATCATATCAAGGATACTTGTTGATCCATTAGGGAATAAGTATGCTGAAGTAGTTGTGCCTCCACTAGATAAGAGCATCAATGAAATCCAAGTTTCTGATTATACTATTTCAAGGATAGAACTTGGCAATCAAACACATAAAAGTGCCAAGGAGGATTTGCAAGAAACATTGGTTTCTTGGCTTGAGAGATATGATAGGGATAAGTTGATCAAGGATCAAATTAAAGCATAGGTAGAACAATTGACATCAATTCTACTCAAAATAGCCCAATCTTCATAACAGGTAGAACCTGTTGAGACATGTGTTGATGAAGAATCCATTCAAAAGGCTGAAAAGATTAGAGATCAAGGTTGGGCAGTTAGCGCCTAGATTAAGAGGATATTGGCCCAAGGTACTTAGTTGATAAATTCATCCATTGATCTTTATAATAATTTGGGTGAAGTAAAGAAAGAGGTAGACCAGACACTTGAGACACTCTCTCAGGACCTATAGCTGATAGAACAAGATATTGAAACATGGACCAAGCTATGATATTTCAAGATAGAAGTGTTGGTTGAACATGGGGTGATCCCCAATAGCAAAATGTTTTTGGAATACAAGAAGGCGATGATAAACAAGAAAGAAGTCATCAAGAGCCTGATTAGAGACCTAAATGAAGATCTGGATAGGGGTATAGACTAAGGTTTGGATATTTCAGGCAAGCTTGCTAGGCTTTGTTGCCAAATGTTAGATGATGGTCAACCCTTCCTGTTGATATAGTTGTCCAAGAATTTACCACACTGATACATACAGAGATAGAGGTAGAAGCTTTCTCATTGGCTTCTATTGATAAGTTGGTAGATTTCTAAGTAATTTTGGACAAACTACAAAAGATCCTGAACAAGCACAAGAGTGGGCTTGTCACCATAACAGACTCCATCACTAGAGTGCTCACCATCTCTAGATATACACCAGGACCTGACAATAATGAAGTACAGGTCATCTTGAAGAGATACAAAGATTTTCTGGAGAAGGACAAAGAGGAAGAAATTCCTGTCTTCAGACACTTAGATTATTTTCTATGCTTTCATTATGTAGTTTTGTTATATGTAAATGACATCCTATATGTATTTTTGTAATATGAAATTTGCATGTAGGAGAAGTATAGAGTCCTAAACAAAATTGGACTCTATCTTGAATAAGTCAAAGTAGTTGTAACTTTCCTATTTTTGCTCGTAGCTTCCTTCTATAAATAAGAGGGGGCTCTTTTGTAAATATTATCTTTTAGCTATTGAAGTGAAATGATGCCGCATTGAGGAGCATATTGAAACATTGTGTTCAAATTGTAAATCTTATTCAATCAATATAAGAAAATCAAGTGGGCATTCAATCTTTGTCTTGAAACAAGCTTGTGGTGTATTAGAATTGTTCTTACGTCTTTTCCATTGCATTTTGTTGTGCATTTGATCAAATCATGGTGTGGAATTAAATAATTTGAAAGGTGTTCTAAATCTTATTTTGTAGTCTTTGAGCTGCGATATCATCTTTGGATTTGTGTCTTATGTTCATGATTGGAGGTGACTTGATGACTTTGAGTTGCAAGTTATTATCTAAGATTGTTTAACCTTCTTTTGGCATATGGTGAAGACTTTGGGCTGCATTATATTCCATAAAATTTTCTTTTCCAATTGGCATAAGAAGCAACAAAAGACTTTGGTCTTTTATGGGTTTATTGTTGTTGACACATCTTGGTATCATTTCAGTTACTCTTTCGTTTAACTAATTTGGATATCAGCTATTATTGCTCCAATTAGTAGTTTGTGGTTCATTATATATTGTAAGCATCACGGTATTGTTATTGTAAGTTTGCAAGAGAACAACAATTCTAAAATAAGAGAATTAGATGATATTGAAACACCCAATGGATAGTTTTAGTGTAAATAAACATAGTCGATTACTATTTGATCATAGTTAGCAATAAGAAGGGAGCCTCCCCTTTCTGAGAGGAGAGATTTTATCTCATCATACTGTGGTTGATATAACCATTTTGTCATCAGTTAATTTATAACAAAATATTCACCCAACACATCTCTGTGCCACTGATGATGTAAGCATGACATCAATGTACAAATAGGGTCCTTTTGGGCCCCTTTTAGCCCTCAGAGGGTGATTTTCTTCCACAGGGCATAACTTTCACCCATAGTATTGGATTTTTGACTTCTTATAGGCATTAGAAATATATCTATGAGTAATACATAGTGGTAAAGGTTTAGTCATTAGATTTTACTATTTGTGTTAGAATTTTGTGCTTGAAGATGACATTCTTTCAAAATGGTTAATAGATTAGAACTTGAGCATATGGAATCAGATTTTAGATTTCAAATAGGCGATGGAGATCATTTGCAACATACTACTCAATGGATTAGATGGTTTTTCCCTTGGATAAGTAGAGAGGTTTGGACTTGTTTGAGTGCTTGTAGGAGCCTAAGATTTAGGTTGTGATTGTGTGAGCATCCAGATGAATTGGTGGGTGAGAACTTATGGGAGCGCATATTTAATGAGACCAATATGATGGTATAGGAGGTTATGAGCTTTGGTGCTTCCTAATACATGTTTACATGTAATTTAAGAGTGTTGAGTTTGATGGAGATAGGTACATAGGTTGTCTTCTAGCTTGAGGACGTGTTTGATACGTGTTTGAGACTAGGAGTCTCAATTCAATGAGAGTTGAGTACAAGTATAGTGATGGTGATGATTATGGTTTCATGGATATTCATTTATGCTTGAGCATATGCATGACATGGTCATGTATGCACATGATAGGTTTGGGTTTTAATGATTAGATTGATTCACAATTACAAT
The DNA here is from genome assembly GCA_027924645.1 of Cunninghamia lanceolata. Lineage (NCBI taxonomy): Eukaryota > Viridiplantae > Streptophyta > Pinopsida > Cupressales > Cupressaceae > Cunninghamia > Cunninghamia lanceolata. The sequence goes on along the minus strand of BSBN01001393.1, from coordinate 1,087,016 downwards.
TGGTGGTGTGGTTTAGTTTTAGGAGGCTGTTCTTATCTCTTGGGTGCTTGTTTGGTTCCTTGACTATGGTTACTCATTTCTGGATTTTTTTGGTAAATTAAATCTAGAGTTGATAGATAGTGTTTAAGTCTTGAGATATATATGTTATCTTCTTTGTTATCTAGAATTACAAGTTACTGATGTGATGATGAGTTTGCATGTTTCATTCATTTGGGATCTATAAGTTATGTAGTCTTGTGGGTTTGGTACCACCCATTGGTTACAACGGGATGACTTAGATGCGAATTGTTTATATTTATAGGTCTTTTCAATGTTGATGTAAATTTAGTTAGTTGGCCTTGTTTGTGGTTATTTTTGCATTGGTATCTTGCATTAGGATGAGAGGATGGATGATTAGAGTGCCTGAATAATTGGTTATTGGGACTAGTAGAATGGTTGTTTATCTTCTTGGCTTGGAGATCTTGGTTCTACTTTATTCTTTTGATTTGTTGCTATTGCAATTAAGTGTGTGTGGACCATGGGTGATCTCCATTTAGGAGATAGTTATCACAATGTCATGGATAGCTTGATATCATAGTTCACTAGGAGCTTTGGCAACGATGTGGATTCATCACTTGGTGATGGATGATATTTTGCAGTAGTTGTGGGTGTCATGGAAAGGCTCTTGGATTATGATTCTTGTATGCAATGAGAGTGCTTCGACATATTGAGTCCTATTGTTAGGAGATGGTTATCTTCATGTGTTTGGAAATGTTGACATATTAGTTTACCATGGAGGACTCTTGGAGTCTTTGGTGAGGTGTCAGTTTATGATTTATCAGTTTTTACAAGTGATCCTTGGTTGAGAGGATGTTTGGTATTATGTCTTGGTTTACTTTGGATAGTAGTTGGAGATTTGACATGATATAGGTGCTCTATGGAGTAGGATATGTTCATTGGAGAATATGATCTTCTAGGAGGATATGTTAGATCATGATGTCATGGTGTGTTCCTAGATTTTGCAGATGTACAATGGGAGCTTTGACAATGGTCTAGTTAGTTCTCTTGTTATTGAGGGTATTGATCTTTCACTTCAGAGCTTTGTGATAGTGTGGTGTTGCATTTGGATTTTAGCATGGATTGATCAGTTGTATGTGCTCATGGATATTTGGAGACTAAGGTGAGGCTAGATTTCTCTTGAGTTAGATACATTGTTGAGACAGTTATTCTTTAGATGTTTCAACAGGAAGTCTGAGGAGCCTTGACCTAGATATGGATGTGAGTTCATGATGGACCTTAGAGGAGATTGTTCTTGGAGAGAGTGATTGTAGCTTTTTGTATCCTAGAGTAGTAATCTCATTCCCCACTCATGGTCTACTCAGTGGATAATCATCTAAGAGGTATTTCCCAACCTATTTTTAGATGAATTATGTTTTATGCTTGTCTTCTCATGTATATGGATCTTGAGCTATGTTAGTTCTGGAGGGTTCATTTGAGGAGTGTTTGGCATGGTTATCTCCTTGTGCATATGAGTTTGATTTATGATGTCATTTATGAGGATTTAGTAGATGTTTATTGGGTTTATTCGTAGTTTTGGGAATGGATTTGAGTTTGATCTTCCTTGGTTAGAGAAGCTTACATCCATGTTGGTTGCATAATACATATGTTTTGTTTGATCTATAAGAGTGAATGGTAGGGTGTTGTTAATGATTTTCATTTGGAGTTGTAAAGGAGGTCATACTTGACATAGCTTAACACTTTGAGGTGTTGGTAGAAGGACATTGTATGAGATATAATTTACAAGTTTTATCTCTTTTTTCTATGGCTACTTCTTGGAGGTTCATGTTCACATGGTTTGTTGTGGTGGACTTGGCAAAGTTATGGTGACATGTTGTGAGGGAGTATGCATAAATTTGTGTTACATGTGTGGATCATTGCAATTGTTCTTTGTTACCACATGGTATGATTATTATCCATGCCTTGGTATGAGTGTTGATTGGTAGACTTGGTATGCCTTGATCTATTTTAGATTTGACATTACCCATGTATTGGGAGTTACTTGATTTCTATGTTATTCTTTGATAGGTTTTATACAAGGAGCTTGTGATTGCAATTTATGGGTTGGATATGTTGTTGGCATAAGTGTATAGAGGTTGTTGTATACCTTTTGAGGTATGGATGGTTGGATGTATTAGCATTTGTTATGGGTACTATTTCTAGTCATGTGGGTTTTTTCCTTGGTAGCATCTTGGAGTCTTTGTTATCACTTGGATTTGATGCTTGTGTTCTTTGGATTTGTGCATCTTCACCTTGGCTTATTCCTTTTCTTCCGTAGGTGCCATGTTGTAGGATGAGAGTTCTTGCTTGAGATGGTGGTTACTTTGGTTTTGTTGTGAGTAACTTTATAGAGCACAAGAGCATGTTGGAGATTCATGTATTTTCATGGATGGTTATGATGATGTGTTTCTTTTATTGACCCTTATGAAATGTATACAACAAGTGGGAGAATGTTAGAAAAAATGGTGTTGTACACCTTAGACAAGAAAGAAATATTTGAATTATGTAAAATAAATATTTACTTGTGGTGCATTTATATTGATGTGTTTAGCCACATTAAATATTTATTTGGGTCCACTTGTAAAGTTGTACTGTAACATTGGTTAGATATTTTATGTTTGAGAGACAGAGGACAAATATTTAATTTTAGAGTTAATGGTTTTGTGCTCTCATGGTTTTGATTCACATGGTTTAGCCAATACCACTTGGTGTTTTTGTGTGAGCTTGATTCTATAAAAGCAAGCACATGTTTAGTGGTTGAGGTTGGCTATCATTTGTATTAAACTCTCTTTTAAGTGCATATGTGAAGCATGGCATGGGATGTATGGTTGCATGGTTACCCATTATGTTTGGACACATGGAGGATGCATTGAAGGAGCTTGATGTTTAAGAAGTATTCATGGAGACTTTGTAAGTGTATTGTAATGTTCTCATTGCTAAATAATACATTGAGTGTGGGTGCTTTTGGAGGTTGGGTTTTTCCCTCTTGAGGGTATATCTTGTGTAGTATTGTGGCGTGTCTTTGATTTTTGCATTATGGTTATTTTGTAAGCTTGCATGCATGATTTTCTCTCATAGGGTTGTGTAAGAAATGGTTTGATCAACCTAGTTAATTTCTTAACATTCAACAAATAGTAATTAGTTTCATTCATGGCATGTATGCTTTGGATATTTTCTACATATTATACTTTAGTATGATGATATTCTAATCAATCATACATTTGACATAATTTTTTTAGTTCTCACATGACTTTTGGTATTAATTATAATAATATGTCATGGTTGGAACGATTTTTGGGACATTCATGTATAAGTGGCATTTTCTAAATGTTTCATTTATTTTTGGATTATTGTACTAGTATAAAGAAGATAATAATATTTTTAATTGAGTAAAGATCGTGGTCCCCCACCCGAGTCATAAATGGCATTCAAATTTCTTTTTCTTAGTCATTTATTTTTAAGATTTTCAAATCTTAAAAGGCTAAAACAAAGTTGACAAATAATTATTATAAAGTTTGTTTTAGTTTTGATCAATAACAACTAATTCATGTTTGAAAGGAAGGTTGTTTAAGAGACATTATGATAAAAAACAAAGGAGGAAATACACAAGTATACTTTACAAACATAATTTGCAAAAAAATCACATTGTATTCTCTATGCAATATAATTTTTGAGATGATTATTTGATCAACATGATCTTCTTGCAACACATCTCTTAATGATTAAGTATTGTTTTGGATTTATCAAGTATATCTAATTTTAATTTGATCATTTTGGTTATCTAAAATATATTTCAAATCTAATCATTTTAGTGATTATAGATATTCTTGCATATCCTAAGCTTATTTGAATCTATACTTATCATCTACCATTGAATACTTCATGCAAAAATGTTTGATAGTTTGTGAGAGGGTTATAATATTCTTGAAATGGAATTAAATGATTCAAATCTCATATCATTTTTCATGTTGTAAAACTTTTATTCGATGAAAGACATACTTTTTTAGTTGTTTTCTCAATTGAATCAATCCAAAGAATTTTAGTTGGTCTCTAATACTTGTATAATGCGTGCAATATGTATCATTATCATTTTAAATAGTTCTATATGCATACACTTATACTAAAAATATCCCATATATAGATTATTCCCACTTGATTTAAAGAATATTTAGTCAATAAGTGTTTCTTTATTAGAGTGAGATTACATAATAGATTAGTGGTTTCTTCCTTTACTGTTGATTCTCATGTATTCATTACAATTAATCCAAAATATCCTTAATATATTGTTGGTATATTGCAATGGTCATACTATGGGTTTGATTTAATATTTTTATGCTCCGACTTTCAGAAGAGGTGATCTTCACAATAGGTCATTATCTTTTAATTCAATCATATTTTATATTTAAATGTTTTATTTTTTGACTTGCAAGAGGTTTGATCTCTTCAGTTTATCATCTCTTCACAAGTTTATCATAGTGTAGTTTTTAGTTTATCTTTTATTTTTCTGAATGTTTATTGTTCCTTTGTTTCCCTTTCTCATCGATGATACAATATTTTCCTAGAATCTGGTAGTTTTTATTTTTTGATAGTGTTTTATTAGATGACCTAGCTATAAATTGCTCTTTTATGCTTAATCTTGATTCTTAGGTACCCGTGATTATTCCTCTTTCACCTTTGTGATAAGTAAAAAGGTTGATTAGTTGTCATAACATTTTTTAGCAACAAAATGTTCATCTACCCAGCATGGAGAAATTAAAGTTCATTAAAGAAATGCTTGGCCCTAATGGTATCAACACATCAAGGTTTATTCTAGAGAGACCATTGTAGATGATTTCAAGGTCAAACTAATAGAAAGGTTGTAAACTGTGTGATGAAGGATTAGACTTTACATGTGGTTATTATAGTAAAGTTTGACAAAGGAGGAACATGATTAGGAAATGGTAAATGGCTTGCATGAAGAGCTATGTGTTTTGAAAAAGTAAATTCAAACCATTTATCTTTAGGAGGATTTGGCTTCTTTCTAAAAAGACCTTTCCATGTATGTAAGTGCTCTCAAAGTTATAATAAATGACTTTTAGCTATTTATGTCCAATTCACAATGTCTACCTTGCCAAGTGAAGGCCTTTACATAGCTTTGAAATGATCAAAAGTCAACTTGGGATTCAATTTAAACACACAAAGAAGTATAGTGAGAAGAAGGTTTAAGAGAGGAGAGGGATCTATTGGCATGTATCTAAAATCTTATGAAGTCTCTAGAGGTGATGGAGAGGATGGCCTTTCTCCAAGCTCATCTAGTTGCAGGGGGTGTAAGACCATGTTGGTTATAGATTGGTTTTTGTAGATTCACTTTTTTTGTCTAATTTGTAGGGCATAATATTTTTTTGAATTTTTATTTTTGTTAATTTTTCTTTTGCAAATTATTGTGGTGGTCCCACTTGGTTTGGTTAGTTATGTAGGTGGTTTTTCTACTAGATCTATGAAGGGAAGCAGGGCATCTTGTGTCTACTTGTTTTGTATCTTGTGTATGTTCCATTATTATAACTATTAGTTATCGCCCTAATAGAACCCTCATTTACCACTAAAAATACTATATATCATAACATGTAATGCATATTTGTTCTATTAAAATATTTTTTTGATGAGTAAGTACTGCTTGTATGACAACAAATATATTAAAATAGTGAAACTAAACCAAGTACAAAAGTCAAAATGGTTGAAGACAACCATAACATAGTACAGACACAATCCTAAACTATTAGACATAATGCTAAAGGAATCTAATCCCTCAGCCAATTCGCTTGCTCGTTCCAGTTGGGAAGGGGACAAGAGATCCACTGGCTAACAAAATAAGTGAATGTTTCCATATTATTCCTATGAATACCCTACCTATAGACTCCAAAAGCTTGGTCTACCACCTTATTTTTTCTAACTACAGTAGCATCGAAGACTCCAACCATCATGCCATCATGGCATCCTTTGTTGTGTTCACCATGTTTGCATTAACGAAGTTGGTTGCTAGAATTTTTCCACTGCTCTTTCTTCCCAATATCAAAACCTCATTCATTAAGGACTCTTCATATAGAAACCCATCATGGATATGATTATCGTAAAAGATATGCACCCCAATAACTTTGTAAATAGCCTCTGTCACCGCCTCTGAGCCTGCATTGAAAAGCCTCTTGATTTATGCTTTTGGGTCTTCCACCACATTCTCCTCTTGTTCCTCTTCATCATCCTCATCTTCTCCTTCCTCTTCTTCTTCCTCTTCCTCACTTTCCTCATCTTCATCCTTAGATTCTTTGGTTTGGCATCTATAAATGCAGTTTATTTCCATCATGTTTACCATAATGAATGTGAAAAATGATTTTCCAGAAGCTCCTTTATACTTGAGCTACGAGAGAACTCTGGGAGACTCGAGTCTTGATTAATGCATGTGACTCCCTATTTTTAAATCTAAAAAGATCAAAATGTCTTTCTAAAATAGATCTTTCATGGGAGCAAAATGTCCTTCTAAAATAGACCTTCTGTGGGAGAACAAGGAAACAAATTGCACCTTTTGGATTCGAATGACATCTAATCAGGCTAGTCCATGTTGAATTTTAGTTATTGCGAGAATATGTTTGAGGAATGTTCCCAATCGGGACTCAAAGTTTTTGAGTCCCATCAGCGTCTTTGGCGTGCTAGGATGCCAAAAGTGGGACGAGTAGCCCCTCAACTCTTTTGTTTCGGGGATAACATCAACACCCCACCAGAGATGCACCACAAAATTTTTGATAATTTCATGTTAATTATGCGGTTTCCCATCCCTAGTGAATTTCTAGCTGTCGAGGGAGGTTTATTCATACAAGGACCCATCGCCGATTCCTTCGGTGTCCAATCCTCTGAATAGCCTAGATTCTTATTAGGAATTGGAAGGGCTATGTGATCCTAGAGATTGGAGATCGATGTGATTGGACCACAAGTGTCATTTTGTATTCTAAGAGAGGCTTCAGTGTCTATTTCTCCTGTAATAATCGGTGCACGGGTGCCATCTACTGCAATTCCTCCCTAATTTGAATTAGCCTCTTGACCTTGGGAACCTCAAGCTTTGGTGTCTGGAAAAGTACAAGGCTGTGGCTTATTCTTCTCTTCATAAATCTGTTCTAGGTTTGCATGTGTGTCCCTTTTCTTTGGGCAATTATCTTGTGAGTGACTACGGCTACGACAACTTAAACAGAGAAAGTGCCTCTCTTCGATCTTCATTTCTGCACCCTTTGAAATTCCTTGGTGTACAAAATGATTTCGTTTGGTATTTTGTAAATTGTCACCACCAAAATTCTGGTGAAAAGATACAAATCATTGTTGAATAGGTCTACATCGATAGATAGAACCGTTCCAAGACTGCCCAATTTTTAACAAACAATCCTCCGTCCAGCATTCTAGTGGTAGGTTGTATAACCTTATCCATCTCAGTTTCTCATATGGATCACACTTTGTTAGATCAAAATTTGGTACCCATTTCCTCATATACAATGGTGCTCCATTTCTTGTCTAGTTCTTCCCTCTTAGAATCATGTCCCTATTGACATTTGTTAAAAAAGCGGCAAGAAAAAATCCTCTAGGAAGGAATTTGAGGATACACTAAACTTGCCATATCTCTTCCGCCCACTCCTTAATCTATCTTATGCTAAGCTTTAGCCCAATGAAATGGCATATTAAAGTGATCTCTGCTAAGACTTCAGCTTCTCTTTTACTTTCCTTTGTGACATCAATCCTAGGTAGGGTTTCGACAGAGTAGCATCTTCGCTTGCCATTTTTTGGTTTGTTCTATTAAAATATTTATTATATCTAGTATATTAGTATAATATTAATATTCATTTATTTTAATTAAAATATTAATAATACAATCATTTATGCAATAATCAACAATTTCAATATACAAAGTATTTAAAACCAATGTACCATTAATTTTTTCTGTTACACATACAATATTCAAAATTCACTATTTTATTGTGATATTTCTCCATTTGTAAAAAAACTAATTAGGAAAAATTTAAAAAAACATGTAGCTTCATTTTTTCTAATTACAAAAAGCTAAAAAAACTTCTATATACAAATATATTTTTAAAACTCTAATTCTAAATTTTTTAAGTTATCCAATGCCTAAAATTACTTGATCCTTAATCTTTTGAAAATAAAATAAATTTAAATAATGTTCTTAAAAACACCATTAGATCCATTACCAAAACATCAACAAGACCTAGTCTCTACATGACCCTTGTTGAAGGAGCCATCCTCTTAAAATATTAATGGAGACTATTTGCATTGCTATTTTCCCATCAAAGGTAAATCCAAACTACTATACATGTAATGCCCCATCATGCAACCCTAGAGAGAGTTAGACTAACAAGAGCAAAATTCTAGAAATAATTTTTTTTTAAGCAAGTAAATGCAATAATAGTAACCAAGATATCATAATACCCAACATAAAGAAAAGTGCACTTCCAACTCCTCTAGGGAGACATAACTGCATCAATGAATAGAAAATTAAAACCACACAAGAGATATACATTATACTGCTACTACAGATAAGATCCACTTTTACATTAGCAAGATAGATAATAAACAAAGTTACAATACAAGATTACAAGACTGATCACGTCAGTTTACAAAAGAATGCATAAGAAAGTATACAACACCACCGAAGGTGGGAAGCAATCTAGAACTGGAACACCTCTACACAGGACTCAAACTGAATCTCCAAAAAAGGCCAATGGATAGCTCTGCCTCCCAACCATGTGGAACCCTGAGGTCCACCCCACCGAGCTAGGAGATAACATCGAGGCTCCACTAGGTTGAAGTTACAACAATGAAACAACAATAAGATACAAACTCCTTACAGGCATACATGATAACAAGACTGCACAGAAATGACCGTAATCCACCAGACAAAACAAACATTCAACCAAGATCAAACAAGAAGCCAAGACTATACTCCAGAGGTATCAACAAAATAAGAGAAAGTAACTGAGTTGCGTAAGGAGAGTGTCATCGCATGGTCCTAGCATGGGTTACCCAAGCTGTCTATCACCAGAAGCCTACCCCCATCTATGGTTACCCAGGCAGCCTCTCTCTAGGCACTGGCCCCATAGGGTGACACATGCGGAGCTGACGAGTCCTCTCATGGAGACAAGGAGGTCGGCCTTGCCAACCAGGCGTTCTCATCCCATCCTTAGCCTGTGAGAGCACTCAAGGCATGGGTGAGGTATCTTACTTATCTTGTTATGTGGTTTACTACCCCAACCCTCCTAAAGTTATTAAGTTTCCACTTGCTCATAACTTCCATGGGGTTACCCAGGCAGCCTCTCACTAGGCACCGGCCCCACCATGAAAGCCACTCCCTTAGTGTTCTCTGATCAATCATACATACCACAACATATAGGGATAAAAGTCATAAATCAGTTTCGACCCATAACTTATGCCCTTCACTAGGCCACAACAAGAAGTTCTTAGGTTCCCTTCAAAAAAATTTGAAGCAATACAATCAAGAAACCAAGTACTATATCCAAGAGACCATTTCCCATTCATTACAAGACACGAAAAATCCAGTGAACCCATTGCATTGGCATGCCATAATCTAGACTAAAACCCAAGACACCACCCCTCTGGAGTTAGGTACAAACCAATGATAAAGTAACCATTATCTGTCTAGAACAACACTTCCGCATTGACACCAATTGGTCATGACATCTCACAAGATTACTACTTCACAACAAACCAAAACATAGACATAGACTCCACCCAAGGTGAACGCAAAAATCCATTACAAGCATACAACTATGACCAGAAGGATAAACAAACATAAGATATCCACTATACTCCCAGATTCAATCATGAACACAACTTATGAGAATTAACAACAATTTATAAGAACAACCGAGTTTACGACATTAACAATTCTCTCTAAAAAAACAAAAATAAATTCCCTAACTAAAATTTCCTAACAACTACCATCTTCTATGTCATAGAATAAAAACCAACAAGAATTTTCTTTCTAAGTTTCACTAATAATACTTCCTACTAAGAATAAATACGAATAAGTATAACACTTCCGATGGTCATATAACTATCTCATTTTCTAATAACTACCAGCAGTTAAACAACATCTATATTTATATTCATATAATTTTCATAAGCATAACTTACAAATTCAATTCAACATTATGCACCTACCTTGTTTCTTATAAGCAAAGGTTCCCAACTAACATCTTACCAAAATCATTTTAATTCTAAAACATATATACCTTGTTAAATTTAAATAAAGGTATCTAATTTAAAATGCTATAATTTTAAGCCACTAGAACACATTTTGATTTCGTGCACAACTATACGAACACCAAATTTTAAATTCTAAAACCACCAATTTAGTAAAAAGAAACAACTATAACTATTAAAATCTTTCAATAAAAAAAATAGATTTCCATACATCATTTATTTTGTATAACTCTAGTCCTTCATACCTAAAAGAGACTATAAAAAGAATAATAATTTGATTTGCAACTAATTTAAAACAATGTCTAACCTTACACACCACTATGTTATAACCCAAGAACAATATATTTCAAGAACCTAACAATCACTTAAATACAAGGAATAATACTTTTTAAGTATTGTTTTAACTATGCATAAATACATTTTTCCTATTCCAATAGTTTCCAATTCCTAAAACAATAACTATAGGTATCTATGATTCTCACTATAAGCATAAATTATTAATAAGCATCTACAATTTAAAACAACTCCTATAACCTATAAGATTTCCTAACAATTAACCACTAAAAAAAATCAAATCAAACTTATGTATTTACCTATGAGCACGGATTACCATCTATTATTTTACCACTTAAGATTTCTAATATCAACAACTACCATGATATCTATTTCTAAAAAAAAATAACTTCTTTCCATTATATATATTCTAAGATTACAACTTTCTAAATAACCAAATTACAAAATATCAATAACAAAGTTATATTTAATAAAAAAAGCACAACTTAATTTATTAACTTCTTGCATATACCAAAAAACAACATTAATTAAATGAATTTAATTCTAAAATAATACATTACTAACAAATGAACCTTCTAATAACAACTTCTCCCTAACATAGACTTAATAAATCCAAACTACACTCAAGACTAGAAGTTTTCTTACTAGCAAGATTTTCTCCAAGCTTTCTATTTAAGAACAATCACAACAATTAACTTGCCTATGAGCTCAAAATTGAAATAAATTTCAAGATTTCTATCATATGGTATTCATTAAATAAATTTCAGATTCAAAGCAAGATATAAGGAAGACCAGGAGGAACTCAAACCATTCATAGAAGTTGCAAGCTTAAGGGAAAAGTAAGAATCATAAAATTCATTCAAAAATAAGGCAATGAGGGGGTCGTACGGCGGTCGTACAATGGCACAAGGGAGGGCATACATTCTTCAAAAAGAATTTGCATCAGCTCCCTCTAAAAACCGTATGGTCTAGGTCTGCCATAGAGGAAAAAAAATAGAAATTTAATCACAAGAAAACAAAATAAAGATGGGGTCCCTTTGTCATACAATCAAGGCAAAAACTAAGGTTTTTTCTTAGTCTACAACAACATACTCATACATTTAGAGACTTCTATTTCTAAGGTAACAAAATTTGTGTAATTTATCATATGGTTAAATTGTTTTCTAAGGAATAAAGCCAGAGCTTCAAATTGAGTTTTAAATCTATTGCAAAAGACGAATTAAATTGTATCTTTTAGCCAACAAGAAATTTTTTTAAAGCAGATTTGAAGGAAATTGTGAAGAAAACTTCACAAGATTTGGTCAAATTCCTAGACATGCTTGCAGGGTATCTTTCTAGGGAAAGTAGTGTTGGAGTCACAAAATCTTCATCAGGGATACATAGTTAGAAGCAAGGAATCCAAGATAAAAAGGTAATATGAATAATCTGAGGACTAATTACATGGTTGCAAGCATTAACAAGTTGCAAGGAAATTAAATATAAAAGCCAAAACACTTCTTTCAGAGCATTTCACCTCTATCAGAGAGATACAAATGTGAGATAAAATGCAAGAATGACAAGGACAAGAGATTGGTAAAAGCTTAACATTGAGTCATCTATTTCACAGGATTGAAATCACAATACAGGGTTACAGATGATGGCACATAATTTTAAAAGGAATCTAGGCAAAAGCTAACCCAGAAGAATACATCTTGGAGGAATCTACACAGGTCCAATCTACAGGACATGCAAGTTTCACACACAGGACATGCTAGTTTCACACACAGAACATGCTGCAATAAAATATAACTTACAAGCTACAACAATTGTAAATTCATAGAGAGAGACCATTCACATACTCGAAATTCCGTCTCGCCTCTAAAATTTCTCCAACTCTTGCAACTAAATTCTCTGTTCTTCTCCCCAATCTCTCCATTTTCTTTCCAACTCCCCTCCGAATAGAATTTTTTCATATAAAAATGGTTCAGCTCATAAAATAAATGTAGACATGCATCTGTTATCCAACAACCCACTCCCTGAGAAATTCAAAAATTTGCTATAAAAAGAGATCCCAATCTTCCAATTTCAAAAATGACAACTCAAGGCATTAATTTCACTTACCAAAAATTATTCTTAACCCAAATATATACTAACTACCCGTAGCTACAAATGATAACATAAATAATCTTGGACAATAGATAATTTTAATTCTACACTATTATAAAATTTAACCAAGGTGTCCATCCAAGTTCTAAGCCAAAACAAATATTATCCAATAAACATAATAGAAGCATTATTAGTTAATAATTAATCATTAAAGTATTATCCAACCACACATGAACATAATTAAGCATTATAAAACACAACTCGATGATACTCCTCATCACAAGATTACCAAACCTAAAAGGCAAGGACCAAGCAACACAACACGACTCGAGACCACCATAGAAGACAATGACCGACCTAGTGGAATAGACCTCGCATTATCTCCCATCACTGATACCCATTGGTGCAAGAACCTGCTCAAACTTGCTATATCAGGTGGAGTCAAGGTTCGATACCTGTAGCCTGCATCCGAACAATTGGTTGTATACAATCAAACATATATATGTCAACACACACAAAGTCAAAGAATCACGGCGTAGTAGGGTGCTCGAAGCGAGTAGTACTACACTGTCTATGCTCTTATAACAACTTTTATCTGAATTCAAATACCAACAAATCAAATGAAACATGATAATATTAATTCGCATCGTAACTGGAATAATAGTAATGCCATCATAAACTCATAACACATGTCTAATTATATCAGTCGAACATAGTCCATCAAGATCAAAATAAACATAAATCATACCCTCCTAATCAAATGTCTCAGAACTGTATCAATGCAATGAAAGACTAACAACTGCCTTCGATTGACAAAGAGCAATGCAGAACTACCACTATCACAAGCCAACAACGAGGGGGCACTACAATACACTACCCAATTTTTAGATTGTGTTGAACAAATTGTGTTATAATAGAGTCAATTTAAGATTATATACCAAGAAGTATTATAGGTCTATCCTTTCAAAGACTGCTCTTAAACATGATAATATCTTAACTTTCTAGTTGCAATTAGTAAAGATATTTATAACTAATTTATTAACACAAATATTATTTTCTAAGAAATAACTTAATTGAATATGCTAATTATTCTCCTAAAAATTATTGAAGGAAAAATAAATAGTCGTAAAATTATACTTATTTAAGTGCTAGGACTAATTATATAGATAGTTAAACATACATAAAATGAAAAATAATAAAGAAATAAAATATTTTAAATCGATAGAAAAAATTATCCATTCTCAAGAAATTTTTGCATTTAGTGGCTTATTAGTTAAGTGAAATAAATAAAGAATTGAAAACATACATAAAATAGAGAAAATAAAATTAAACACAAGAAACACAAAATGAAATAAATCCATAAGAGTAAAGTTATTCCTTCTCTTTCAACTATCTTTCTTGCAACATTACAAGCTCATTTATCTTATTAAGACCTCCAATAACATTAACAACATATCAACAATGCTACATCTTTACTTGTTCTACAAATTTCCATACAATCTCATACAATGCACTTAAAAGCTACAACTCTAGAAAAGATTCTACTAAGAAGAATTACATGACCCTCAATAGAAGGACCAAATAAAGATCCTAAATTAGATTATCCTTTAAAAGAACAAAATCAAAGAATTTGAGCTTCCTTGAATCATTAGTGTCTATTATTTTGTCCTTTTTATATGGCTTGGCATGGTAAAAGATATTTTGGTTGTCTTGTTTTCTATAGCATGGGTCAGAATGAAGGTAAACCTTTCTGATGAGTTTGCCTATAAACGAATCAATTATGTAGGCATGCTTTTGAAAATTCCTATAGACCTAGTTTTCAGTATCAATACTAAACGTTTCAGCACCTATATCATGCATCTACAAGGTAAATGTAAGTTAATAAAGGACCATTAAAGAGGCTTAAGCAGTCACTATTTTTTTTTGAAAACCAATACTAGTCAAAAATAAGAATTCCAACCCTATCAATTTGATTTCTAAATTATTAAACCTTTTTTAAATTGATAAAAGGTAAGTGGCTTTAATAGGTTAATTTGGAAGAGGTGTATCTCTTTTAACTAGAATATAATGTAGAAGGAATTAAGCTACCCACCATATTTTGAATAAAATTATTTATTTTGTAAAACCTTTTGATAACAAGTTAGAGGATATTATATAGATGTTTACACACATATTTATATATGCATGTGTATGTACATATATAAATATATACATATACGGACATTTATATGTATGTGTATGAATATACACACATACATATATACATATACATACATCTATATATGTGTGTGAGTATGTATATACATATACATACATACATATTGAAAAGAAATATCATTTTCTAATTATCTAGGTTAATTAATTATTCAAAGCAATCAACAAACAATTAACTTAAATAAATAGACGAGTCTAAAAATAGTACACTGAAATATGATATAGAATTGACAAAGAGGATAAGAGATACTTACCTTTGGATGCAAAAAGATGTTCTAGTGTAACTCAAACTCAGTAATCCAATTCTAATTTTTGTTATCATACATGTGATCATGAAGTATGTACTCTATTTTGGTCTAGCCTTGCAATTGTTGTTCTAATTTGTGCACTTGATATTTTTATCATTTTTATGTAGTCTTGAATCTATTCTATGACCTTGATCTTTACACTTTAGTTATTCAAAATCATGTGTGCCTCTGATATTTGAGAATGGTGATGCTTAGAATCACTAATAGAACTTGATATGCTAGGGATAGGAAGTCATGATGCTTTCCTCCTTCTACCTTATTCAAGTGCATGGATTGATTTAATAATTTGGAACAAGTTTAAAGATATGCCAAGAACAATTATAAATTCTTATGTATTTCCTTATGATCTCAGATGTTTATGCAATACACTAATAATTCTCAATTGGTATGTGAATTCCATGTTACTAAATTGATTGTGGATGTCCAAAATAAACTAGGGATTTATCCTTTTATACAACCCCCTAGCATGCAAATTTGAATAGTTTGTCTTGAGTCAGAATGAAATGGCTAGCTGGAGGCAAGTTTGCTTGGGCCTATGGCTAAATTTGATTTTAGAAAATTGATGTCACTTCCACACATGTAGTTCTAAACCAAGTTTAGGGCTATAGGTTTTGAATGAAGACTTGAAACAACAAATTTGAGTGTTGGGTCCAACTCATTGGTGACTAAGGACTTGGAGTTACATAAGCTATAGTCTAGATACCAAATCTTTTACAAAAATATATCATTTAGACACTCAAATATTGTATTAGGAACAAAGGATCAAAGTAAGTAAGTCCAAATAAATGGGGATGCACTTTTCACCATTACATTTTCTCCCTAGTTTAATTTGCATGTGAACTACTATGAATCATGCATGTTAAAGTAAACAAGTAATAAACATGAAAGTAAATGAACAAGCACATATATAAAAAAGATATGGATGATGAGTTGCATGTGCTCCTTGCAATGATAACTCTCTATCTTCAACTTGCAAGCACAAAATTTCATGAGTAGCATCTGATAAAATTCAGAATTAAGCATAAGAAACTACTTAATAATGTCAACAAACAATGTGTAAATGTAAAAAATTGAGTGTAGGATAGTGAGTGTGTCAATTTAACCTAGCAATGTAGGGTTGTGAAGGAGCCATACTAGGTGTAGGGCTACAAAGGAGACATCATAGATGTAGGATTATAAATTATTCATCATAACCAAAAGATAGCAATGTAAGGTTGTGAATGATCCATCATAACCAAAAGTGAATGTTAGTGAGATTATATCCTGCCTCCAATCAGTCGCATGTGAATGATGGAAGGAATTGAAGGAGAGGAGAACAAGTTATATGTAAAAATAATGATCATGTAACAATGTCATAGATATCATCATGTGATAAAATGTCAATACAGGATCATGAAAGTGTGTATAATAAGAAGCAATAACCCCAAATTTTCCCCCAATAATAAGAACAATGAACAAATAATAGTAGCCAAAATGCTAGATAGAAACATGGAAGCATATATATGTGTCATGTAATAGTAATCATGTAAGCATAAGTGAACGTAATGTAGGATGTCAAATTGTAATATTTAAGTAATCGTCATCAAAGAAGATAGGTAACATGGATAAGATGGGGAAGGTGTCAAGTATGCTATTGAGGAAACGAAGTTTGTGGATATAGACTTGTTTGTTACATCCACTGCTAATCAACTTGTGTTGAAGGATAAAGGAAAATCCTTGGTAGTTGGTGCTAAAGATAAGAAAACCTCGAATGTGAGAAGGTCAAACCATATAGCTGACATTCAGACTCCCAACCAAAAAGGGATTGATGTTTCTAGTGACTCTTAGTATGAGGAGGAGAAAAATTTGGAAGAGGAATACAATGGCACCCTGGAGGTTTCTATACAAAGGGAAGAGGGTAACAACTTGTTCCTGAAAATGAATGAACCTTATTCTAAGAAGGATGTGGTTGTTTAGGAGTAACCTGTGGCTGAGTAGAGGTGTGACGTATGTGAGCAAACTGCTAAGGAGGTGTCTACCCTTAAAGCTTGAGAACAGTTGGAAGGTAATGGCACGCTTCAGCACTAAAGTCATGCATCGTTCAGCTACAACCCTCTCTGTGCTATAGGACCTTGAGTTAAAGAAATAGGGGATTGGTACTCAGTGTATGGTTCAATATGAGGAAATGTATAAATTCCTCATGAAGACTAGGCCAAAATTTTCCCCTAGTTTCTTTTGTTCTGTTTGTTTCTTCTAGTTTTTTATTAAGTGTTGTATGAACTTTATTTTTGAGTTTTGTTGTTAATCTATTGTTGAAGCATTGTTTTTGGCCATTTGGGGCTCTTTTTGTTGTGCCTTTGAGGCAGTTTTTATAAAGGGATTTGGACCCTCTTTTCCATCTTAATCAAAATCATGGATAAGATGCTCCCAAAGTGGGAAAATAAAGGAATCATGGACAAAAGCATCATTTAAGAGACATACAAGTATATAAGAGATAAGACATAAGACATGATATAGAAGGTCAAATGAAAATGAAGGCACCACAGAATGAAGATAAGCTCAATAATGAAATAAGGCAATAGAAGACATAAGAAAGGAGGAACACAACAAACATAAATCAATCAAAAGGCCAAAGGAAAAACACAAAGCAAACAAGTTATATGTTTGGTCAACATGATGAGAGAGGTTACTAATTATTCCATAACTTTGCATCATCCCAAACCCATAGGGAAAACACATGAAGAAAAGACAAAAAATAAAGACGAAGTGATAAAAACTACCCAACACATGTTTATAGTCACTTGTCTTAACATGTACACTATAGGTGTCTGCATCATGCACACATTGACTAAGAACACAAAAATAAAATAAAAATAAAAGTACAAGGTCTCAACCAACAATCTTGGAAGAATATTCCTCAATAAGATTGTCCCTATCAAATCATGAATATATGTGTTCTCATACCAATCTTGTGAATCATTTTGTAGGTTCTCCTCATCTTTGTGTAAATTTGTGATCTTAAAAAATATCTTAGAAGGAGGAACTATTTCTAATACCTTTGTTCTTTCATCTTTTCTTAACACATGTAATTTTTTGCTCATAAGGATTCACTATGGTAAAGAAGATATATAAATCCTTAAATGCTTATGAACTATAGATGGTACCACTTATGGCTTTTTTAACTTTGTAGTCCCTAACTATTTCCAAAAGGAAGTCATGTAAACTATTTTACTTGTTATTCTTCTAGGCTCTTTAGGTCTTTCAAATTATTACATCATTTTCTCATTTTCCCTCCACTATTCTTATGAAATTTACACAAATAATTTAAATCATCATTTCACTCATATGGTAGTTCCTTAGGTGTTTTAATGCATGTATCCAAATAAAAATACTTAATTCTAATAAAGGCACATATGGATCTCTCGAAATAGTAACAACTTTGGCCTTATGGGGTCAATGCACAAAGATGGGGGACCAAAAAGTGGCCACAACCACTTTTTGGTCTCATATGAGCTATAACGCGCTCATGTTTTAGGTTAGTAAGAAATCAAAATAAAAAAAGCAAAAGTGAAACCTGCAGTTCATTTGCAAAAATTGGTCGCAAGTTTCACTTCTACTATTGTGAGTGTGTTATAAGAAAGATTGAATCAACAATTGGCAATTGACAATTTCACCATGCCACCTCACCAATCTCACTCCCGAGGATGTCATGCATGAGATGTAGAGGGTGTAGCAGTTGAACAAGGTAGGGTTTAATTTTTTGTGAATTTGAAAATAAATTTTTAATTTTGCAATGTTTTGATTGGATTTTTATCTTGAACTTTCAACCAATGAGCCACCACAAAACCCTAATCAATAGAGAAGGCTCAAAACAACCCCCCTCAAACTGAGGAGATCCCTCAAAAGTCCCCACCTTAATGTCCTCACCATCAAAGAGACACACAAGAAAACTATTTAGGGTGAATTGAAGAAAACAAAAAACAACTTGAAACCTGAATTGAAACATTAAATACTCCAAATACAAGCACCGAGCATAGGAGAGCCCTTGCCAAGTCATTAGAGGTCATTGTTTCTCATATTGAATCAGTGACAAACCAAATCACCAAATTGAATGACTATAGGGAGAGGAGTCGGCAATACTATGCTGACAAATTGTCTTACAAACAAGTTAAGGATAAAAAAATAACAAAATCTCAATTATGTTCACATCTTATCAATCCTAAAACTAGCCAAACACTAGAAGAGAGTTGCAAACAGTTCCTGATTCATTGATGTGTGCACGATGGTATATCCCAAAACTTTTGGGATAGATGGTACATGGTATTTGATGAGCATCCTTGTAATAAAAATGAGGTGCTGCAATATTTCCTGAAGAAACTCTATTGTGAGTTCATCCTCAACCAGATTCCTAATTACTTTGACATTCAAGAGTTCCAAGGCAGATGTGGTGGCTCTGCCCAAGATAGATAGGGGATACATCAAGACTAGAATTACGTACCTAGACACCTCATGAGGATAGCACATATCTCACTCCCTTCAACTTTGAAGGAGAGTGTTGAGGTGGAGACACTGTATTCATTGAGTTATCTCACCCAGTCTCTAGCACAACATGGTAATGATCTTACCTAGGCCGGTGAGGATGAGAGAAATAGGTGTTGTTGGTCCCCACATCTTTGCAATTCATTTGGGAACTTGTATGATTATGGGACCGAGGACTCTCGCCATTTAGGCAATCCAGATGATGTTGCAGTGTTAGAACGCTGCAATGCAGGGGCAACAACCAGTGATGGACACATCCATATTGGATGATATTGCCCTCACAGATGTCATCTTGCAGGAAACATTTGGTATTGACTCCCAGGTAATTTTTAACAAGGTTTAACTTGATTTAATATATTTGTATTTGAAATTTCTAATTAATTATATGAGTATCTATATTATAAGTCAAAATTAATGTATGTAATTGTCTACACTATGAAATTTTAGGGTCAAAGTATTCATCCTACATTTGTTAGTTTTCCAGTGCGGGGTTATGAGAGGAGGTCAAGTCAATAGGTATGCAGTTTATCACAAGATCATAAATATAGTACATTTATCAATGGTAATCTTATTTAGTGACAATTTCATGATGAACATGGAGCTTTACCACCACCATCATAATTTCCTTGGTCCCCTACACACAAAAGCACTTTTAATGAGGTAAATTTTACCATTTATAATCATTATGCATTTAAATAATGTTTATGTATCTATTTTGGTCAAATAACCTTGAACTCTATTTTTAGATGTTGAATATGGAGACTCCTCATCTTCGTCAATCAACGGAGGTGGGCATTGCTACAACTATTGTGTCTACAAATCCTTTGACTGAGGTATGAGCCAGTAACATGTATATGTCATTTTGTATTTCTTGTTTTATCTCATGTCATTTAATGTACATAAATGATATTCATGTTTACTCAATTTTGCTTCTTCATGCTTCTCACAGGAGGTAACTCCAACTCGTCCAGCTATGGATGAAGAGAGACAAAAAATGATCAAGAGGGATAACCATATAGTGGTAAGTGATTGATTACATATGCCATGTTATATATTTCATGTTTTCTATATTAATGTGGATATTGTTTGATTGTATTAATAGGTGGAGCTTCAAAAATCTTTGACGAGGAGTTCTAGTCGACGGGAGAGAGAGAGAGGATGAGTCACTAATTGACTCTCCATCTTCATGGCCAAGCAAGGGCAGTTGATTATTTGATAGCAGTTCATAGGAAATTTAATTTTGGGATATTTTTTTGTATGCCTAGATGGATTTGTATACATACTTTTGTGTTTTATTGATGTATATCTTTATATATGCCTATATGGCTTTATTTGTACATGCCTATATGGCTTTATATATACACTATATGTTATTTTCATGACATTATGTATATGACATTTTACATTAAATATAATATGATGATCAATTATGGTTACATGATAGATATTGTACCATGCTTAAAAGTTTTGATGTTGCATACGTGTTCTCAATGTTTCCATGAAATGATATTATGTTCAATTATAGTTCAATATATGTGTCAAGTATGGTTTGATTAATTCAAATATTATGACAACATCCTTGCAAAATAAATTTTGTGCATATCTTACAATCATTGCATTCCATGAGACTGTATTTCTTTGAGGCATCATGTCAAACAGTTCACGCACCTTGTCTATGCTTCCACACTTTGCATACATGTCTACAAGGGCAGCTGTAAATACATCGTGTGACAAAATTCCTATATCCTTTATGCTTTGATGGTTGTCCACACCCTATTATGAAGATTCCTATTTTGGCATAGGCATAGAGGATGTTAGATAAGGTTGTAGAATTTGGCTTGACACCAACCAATTGCATTTTCTTGAAAGTTTCTTTAAAGCCTTATCAAAAATTCCATTTTGTGCATATCTTGTAATCATTGCATTCCATGAGACAATATTTCTTTAAAGCATCATGTCAAATAGTTCACATGCCTTTTCTATGCTTCCACACTTTGCATACATGTCTACAAGGGCAATTGCAAATACAACATCTCACAAAATTCCTATATCCTTTATGCTTTGATGGTTGTACATACACTATTCCAATGATCTTTATTTGGCTCAAGCAGGGAGGATGCTTGCAAAGGTTATGGAATTTGATTTTACATGTACCAATTGCATTTGCTTGAAATTTTTTAAATCCTTTTCAAAAAATCCATTTTGTGCATATCTTGCAAACATTGCATTCCATGAGATTGTGCATTTCTTTGAGGCATCATGTCAAATAGTTCACGCGCCTTGTCTATGCTTCCACACTTTGCATACATGTCTACAAGGGCAGCTGCAAATACATGTGACAAAATTCCTATATCCTTTATGCTTTGATGGTTGTCCACACCCTATTTCGAAGATCCCATTTTGGCATAGGCAAGGAGGATGTTGGATAAGGTTGTGGAATTTGTCTTTACACATGTCAATTGCATTTTCTTGAAAGTTTCTAAAGCCTTTTTGAAAACATCCATTTGGTGCATATCTTGAAATCATTGCATTCCATGAGACAACATTTCTTTGAGGCATCATGTCAAATAGTCCATGTGCCTTGTCTATGCTTCCACACTTTGCATACATGTCTCCTAGGGCAGTTGCAACTACAACATCTATAAAAAATCCCATATGCTTTATTCTCTGATGGATATGCATACCTTGTTCTGAAGATCCCATTTGGGCATAAACAAGGAGGATGTTGGCTAAGTTTGTGCAATTTGGCTTTACACCCACCAATTGCATTTGCTTGAAAGTTTCTAAAGCCTTATCAAAAAAACCATTTTGTGCATATCTTGCAATCATTGCATTCCATGAGACAACATTTCTTTCAGGAATCATGTCAAATAGTTCACGTGCCTTGTCTATGCTTCCACATTTGCATACATGTCTCATAGGGCGGTTGCAACTACAACATCTGACGAAATTCCCATATCCTTTATGCTTTGATGGATGTCCATACCCTGTTCTAAAGATACCATTTGGGCATAGACAAGGAGGATGTTGGCTAAGGTTGTGGAATTTGGATTTACACCCACCAATTGCATTTACTTGAAAGTTTCTAAAGCCTTATAAAAAAACAATTTATACATATCTTGCAATCATTGCGTTCCATGAGACAACATTTCTTTGAGGCATCATGTCAAATAGTTCACATGCCTTGTCTATGCTTCCTCACTTTGAATACATGTCTCATAGGGTAGTTGCTTTATGCTTTGATTGATGTCCATACCCTGTTCCGAAGATCCCATTTGGGCATAGACAAGGAGGATGTTGGCTAAGGTTGTGGAATTTGGATTTACAACCACCAATTGCATTTGCTTGAAAGTTTCTAAATCCTTATCAAAAAAACCATTTTGTGCATATATTGCAATCATTGCATTCCTTGAGACAACTGATACTAATTTTTGTTCACACTTAAAATTAGTTGAACCTAAGTGTAATTGTTTAGAAGGAATAATAGAAAACTTCAAGGTTATGCATTCCTTAAATGATTGATGCCTTGACAGAGTAGAAAAGAAAATCTAGTTGTCAGCATAACCCATTAGTCCAATCAAGACTGATAAGTTATCATGACAAAATAATTGATTATCAAAGGATCAAACATTCAAGGAGATACAGTTGTTCTACAAAGTTTGATCTTTTAGGAGTTATAAGTTAAATTGATTATTCAGTTAATCAGTTTTGAATAAAAGAGAGAAAGATATTGTATTACACTGTTATTTCATGTCATGTTTTGAACATACATCTAGGTATCTATTATTTTATCTCATGCATTGATTGAAAAGGAAATACATGTACATCATATGCATCAAAGAAACTAACTGATCATGTTTAAAAGCAGTGTTCAAATGTGTCCCACATAAGTCATGGGAGTAACTAGACTGAGCAATTGCAGACATGCAAGCTATGTATCTGTTTGATAAAAGAAAAGAGAAAAGAACATATGATAAATCTAAACATCCATGTATAACGCGGTGACTCGTCAATGTGCTTTTGTGAATGGAACAGTGTCGCATTACTCATGTTTGAGTACCCTGCCACGCTGCGATTTCCATTCACTATAGGACTGCATGTGGATGTATATATATATCTCGTGTGGTTAACTGTGCGTTGCTGCAGGATGCAGGTACTAGGCACCGACTCCACCTGATTACCAGGTTTGAGCGTGCCTTCGCCAATGGATTAGTTGATTGGAGTTAACGTGAGGTCCCTAGTCAGTGTTGTCTGGTCGTCAGTTACCCTAGTGGTTGTTGTTTGTCATTCGATCATGGCTTGTGGTCAGGTAACATTGCACCTTGAAGTCTGATTTGGTCTGAAGGTGTCTAAATGTGTTAGGTATCATTGTGCATCAAATAGAATCTTTTTACGAAAATTATAATGTTGATAATTAATACAATATTAAAAGTCAATATTTGGGCTCAATGTCGATAGTTGTTAATTATTGTTGTAAATAAATTATTATTTTATTAGTAGTAGTGTTGTTAAATAAAAATTGTAAGAAATTTTGTATTATCTAATATAATATTATTTATAATAAATATTTAAATAAATTAAATAGTTGTAGTTATGTTGTAAATTGTGAATTACAACTTAATTAATAAAATAAATTAAAAATATAATTATAAAATTATTGATAGTTGTAATATTACAATTTTGTTTAGTTGGTCGGCCATAAGATAAGTAAATTTTGTCAGAACTATGTGCTAATATTAAAAAAAATAATAATCTTGTGGGATCAAAAAAAATTAAATAAAAAAATGTTCTCGAGGAAGGAGAAGCACGGGATCGCGTGCCGAGCTCCTTGGAGGAAGGAAGGGTCTGTGTTATAAAAAGAAGGCTTATAGAGGCAAAAGGGGGGATCTGGCAGATTTTGGGGAGATTGGAAGAGACTGATTTTGATCTAGCAATGAATCTTCACCCAGTCAAACATTGGTGTTCAGGTTCCTTTATCTTCTGGTCTCTCTATCTCTCTTATGCAATTGAATATTTGTTCCTGTATATGAATTGTAGTCAATCTCTATTCAATAATCTTTATCGTTCAAGATTTCAATAATAATCTGCATATCTTCACCCTTATTCAACAAGTGATTTCTATCTTCTGTCATTTTGTATGAAATCTGCAATCAATTTCAGTACCTATCAATCCACTCTGCCTGAAAGAGTTACAGCTCTCAGTCTATCCTATTCGTATGCATCCTATAATCACTGCATTTACTTGAATGATCTACAATCTAATTTGGCAAACAAATTTAGAATATAAGCTTTTAGGATTTGTTCTGAGAAAATGCATCTATATCACCATGTTAGGAATTTATCTGGCATCATTTATTCTCTAGGTATACCATGTTACTACAAGATTTCCATTGGGAGTTGATACTGTCAAACTCTTCGGCGTACCCATTGCTCACCATAGTGCAATTGCTAGTTGAAATCTTATATTAAGACATTCCCTACGGACACAAAACTATATAGAAATTTTACCATAGGTATGCTAATTTTACCATTACACAGAGAAATTAAGGTTAATCATTGCCCAAAACAGAAAGCTAAACCCAGATCGAAAGATGATTCGTGTGCTCCTCTAGGAAAAGTCGTGAGTCATCTAAGTCAAGCTGAAAAGTCTTCTCGAGTTCTGATCAACCTTGATTTTTAATGGACTAAATAAAAACTTCTGCATTTCTGGATCCTCACGGTTTGGCATACTTTAAACCCTAATTTTGGCCATCTGCCGATTCTTCAATGCCAGTATGCGCGATCTAGAACATCGACAAGGCCAACAGTTGCCCCTGGAAACCGTAGGGTTTAGGCAAAAATGCAGGGTTTCATGAAAACTATGGGGCAATCTAAGGTTTCTGCATATCTGTTGATAGTTTTAGCGATCTTCATTGAAATTTGTGGCGTGGCGGAGTCGAGGCATCCGCAGCTGAAGAATGTGCTGGTGGCTCTACGAGCAAAATGGTCAGGCACTCCGCTACTTTTGGAGGCGGGGAGCCAGGAAAACGCCTGGCAGATTTAACATGCATCACATTGATAAAGTTTATGGCGTCTGCAAGATAGCCGCATGGGCTGGGAGGTCAACCATGTGCACATAATAGATTGTTTACCTGCATGATGCGATCAAGGTTACAAATGTGATTCAATAGCACATCACTCCCTATTATAAACTTGCAAAATCCATTTCTTACCTTGAAACCCTGTCAGTAAATTCATCAAAGAGGTATGTTAAGAGTATGATGCAGGGATCATGTTTCGAAAAAAAAAAAAACATTGTCCCGGGAAGGTAGGATCCTCTGATCCATGGGCCTCATTCTGGACTCAATGCATAATTTCAGGTATGTGCTAAAACTAAGATCTGTCACAGTGTAATATTTGAGTTTGAAACTTGATTTCATCCAATATTTTAGAACACCATACCATTGTACATATGCGGTCCTTGGGCATCAAGAAACACATGAGCACAAGCCTATCTTAAGCTATACCGTGTCTATTTATCCACTGATTCCCTATTGTTTTATTATTGCTAATGATTGTTCCAAATTGTCTGGCTCTCTTTCTCTCTCTCTCTCTTTCTGTTTCATAACGTTGAGGAGAGATTTATCTCAAATTTGGTAAATACTCACATTCAATCACACTGTCTAAAGAATATTTATCCAATTCTTACATAAGAAGTAAAACTATCCTCTTTTGAGCTCCTCCAAGCCGCGGTCTTAGTTATCTCCTTTTTGCCAATTAATGTCAGGTGTCTTGTCTATGCTTGTCTTGTTTGTGTTGTGGCACTGACACGAATCCTTTATACTTTATGCTTAACGGATGATTTTACCCTCTTCTAAAGCGTCATTTCAAGAATAGGACCGAGTGTTGCTAACAAAGATTGCGAAGTCTAGATCTACTCACTACCAATTGCATTGTTTTCTTAAGCCATTTATTGTGCAATATTATGCCTATCTGGAGTTAGTGAGAAGTCACCGGCAAAGGTTATGGGATTTTAGTCTTACACTCGCCTATTGCATTTAAATATCTAAAGCCTTCTTAAATAAATCCCTTTTGTGCATATCCTGTAACCGTTGTGTGTTATAAGATGACATCTCTTTGTTTTCTTAAAACATAAACTAGGGAATACGCTTCGAATAGATGATACTCTGAAGTTAATTCAATTTGCGTGGATCTCCTGTGTCAAAGGGTGTGATCTTCTTTGCTTATGGGAAACTATGCCATTTTAATTCTTCTTCTTACCTCTATGTATGCATTTGGCAATTTTCTAAATATTGAGTTTATAGAATCTTGTGAAGAATGGATAGGGGGATAGACCTAGAGCATCATGAATTAATTCTTGATAGATTTTAATTTGGCATGAGTATGGAAACTAGCGGGTACTAGTATCTTTCCTTCTAAAATTGTTTCATCTTAGGTATGAGGAGTATATTCTACTTAATCTTATTGCCATAGCTTATCATTGTTTGAAACTTTGTTACTCAAGTGATTGGTTAGAATCTTTTGAGTGGTTATGTTGAGAGTATATTTTATTGTTTTATTGTTGAACTATAAAGAAAAGTAGGTGATATTAATTACAAAGTTTAATCTAAATTGTTACGATTATTGTTGATTAAATTAATTCTGGAAACAATCTTATTACAACCTCATTATGAAGGTTTTGTTAATTGAAGTTTGGTTAAATAGTCTCGATAGTGGGTTTA
This sequence comes from Cunninghamia lanceolata, assembly GCA_027924645.1. Taxonomy (NCBI): domain Eukaryota; kingdom Viridiplantae; phylum Streptophyta; class Pinopsida; order Cupressales; family Cupressaceae; genus Cunninghamia; species Cunninghamia lanceolata. The sequence continues at coordinate 1,059,586 of BSBN01001393.1, read as the reverse complement.
TGAACATTGTTATGAGATTGTTGGATGTAATGGGGTCCATTGTGCAAGTTGTTAGGTTGTCATTCCAGAGGCATAGGATAAATTAATTTGTTTTTCAAGAATAGTATTGTTATGTAATGTTCTAAGATCATGATGCCTCTTGTCATGTATGAGGGTTTGGTAATGATGATGTGAATTGATGAGTATTCGGAGCTGTGAGTACATTATGATGGGGTAATCATCCCCTTTGTGGATGTAGTGATTGTTCGTTTAATTGTATTTATCTTGTTTTGTTTTTGTGAAATGGGGAGGCGTTGAGTACTGTAACGGAATGATGTTGATGTACTGTTATGGATAATATTTTGAGAGTATGTCCTTGTAATTAAGTTGATATGCAAGAAGGTGAATACCTTGCAGTATTACATATACATGTGGATATGAGGATAATTGTTTTTGCAAGATGGTTAATGCCTTGCATGATTTATGAATCCTCGTTGTTCTGATGATGTTTTCTTGCTTGATGGTTAGGGTTTCTAGATGCAGGTAGGGGAGTGGCTTTCAATGTGGGGCCGGTGCCCAAAGTGGCTGTCAGGATAACCCATTGAAAGTTGTTAATTAAGTGAAAACCTAAAAATGAATATGGGGGAAAAGGGTAAATTACACATTAACAAGATAATTGGATTTCCTCTCCCATGCCTGTAGTGCTCGTTTAGACTAAGGATGGGTAGAGAAGGCCTGGTTGGCATGATCAACTTCCTTGTCCTCACGAAGGGAAGGTTGATTCCGCATGTGTCACCCTATGGGGCCGGCGCCTAGTGAGAGGCTGTCAGGATAACCATAGATGGGGGCCGGTGCCTAGTGAGAGGCTGTCAGGATAACCCATGTTAGGACCGTGCGATGACACTCTCCCTACTGCAGCCTAGCATTCCCTAGTTGTTCTCTCCCCATTTGTCTTGTGTTGCCTCTGGAAGTTCGGTCAAGTTGTGTTGTGCTGTTATGTGTAGTATTGGCGTTTGGTCGTCCTTTGTTCATGTTTAGTCTTGTCTACCTGACTGTTATTGTTTGGGACCTCATGTTAACTCCTAGCTCGGGGGGTGGACCTTAGGGTTCCACATGGTCGGGTGGAAGAGCTTTAATCCATTGGTTTTTGTTTGCTATTGTTCGTGTGCGAGGATGTCGTATCTTGTATCAGCCGTCAGATCTTGTACCAGATATGAAGTAAGTAATTTGTATTCATGTTCTTGTTTGTGTATCAGTTGATTTATAATGTATGTATTTGAAGGTGTTAAGTAACAATGTAGTGATGTACTTGTAGGGGAGAAGAAATTGTAACTATGTACTAGATCCTAATGATTATTTATTTGATGTAAATGTTAGTGATTTAATGTATTAGGATTAGAATGTTCTCCTGATGTTAGTTAATGATGTATGTCAGATTATATTGTTTGTTGGTAAAGTAATGCTCCCATGATATCTTAGAGGACTAGTCGTAGATCAAATGATGTATTTAGATGTGTTAAACATTACTTTGTCACTTTATTCATTTAAAAAAATTTATTCCATTTTTGCATAGCGTAGATGTATTGTTCTCTAGGTGTTCATGCGGGGCGTTACAATCCATCATTTCTTGATGATGGAGGTTGATGTTGAAGTTGGCCTTCAAGTCTTCAGTCTTCATTCTTCACTCCAAGCCATCATCAGTTGAACCTGCAAAATTTTGGGGATAGCCCTGTTAGTGCTCCAGATGTTTAAAGTTATCACATGTTTTTATCAAACAGAAACATCTACTTATCATATCATGCATTCAGATGAGAGATCATGTCAGATAATGACACAAATCAGGAAGAAACCATGAAGAAGATCAATTAATTACTCTTAGATACATTTTTATGCTAACTTGATTGTTCACTGTGCAGGTATAGGACAAATATTGTTGCTGATTTGAAGACAAATAAACATGTGGATTAAATGTAGCTCCCACAAGGGTTAGAGCCTAGCATGTTTCCTTCTTATTCATTAAAGAAGGGCATCAGATTTGCATAAACAGAGTAATCATACAAATACAAGAGGTACTGTTCATTTTCTTTATCATTAATGAAGTGTGATGTTTCATAAACAGTCCCATGCCATCAAAGAGTACCATCAAGTATAGTCATAAATGATAAACAATAAGCAGCTATACCACAAGAGTAAGTAATCAGGTCTAGAGGACCAAGGCGCATCCTATAAAGGCTGCCATTATGAAGTACATGAAGGTACAATGACAAAAGGAGAAAGGTACTTTCATCTTTGATATAAATGAGATATATTCTTTTGCTATTTAGATATGTCATTCAAGTATGCAATAGTACAATGAATTAAAACATAAAGGTAAAGTATATTGTGCAAAGGATAGTTAATAAATGTAGAAGGGAACATCATAAATGATACAGTATAGCCTCACTAAATGGAGCAGCAGTACAATAGCATATACCAGCTAGTAAGGAGATCAACATGATAGTCAAGTGCTGTAGCTAACAAGTAGGAGTAGTCCTACTAAATGAGCAAGGAGAAAAAGTGAAACAACATGCATATATGGAAGCCAATGAAGAACAAAGAGACAATCAAATCTATTCAACATTGTTGAAGATGAGGTTAGAAGCAGCTAGTAGAGATAGTCATGACAACTTCCAATCAATAGAGATAGAATAGCATTACAAAATGGATAGTCATTTGCATCATCTTGAGTTTCAATAAGGAGCACTGGCATCATGGACACCAAAGGCAGGCAGGAGCAGTCATGGATGACTGATAGATGTTTGTCCCAGTCAAAGCAATCAAGGGAATGACTATCCCAATAGTCACTACCAATCTGCATGAAGGCTTGATGTTCAGTTAGAAGCAAAAGATCATATGTATTGAAGTAAGTAGGAATAGCCATGTAGAAGACATGAGCCACAGTGCCATGATACAATTTAAGATAGTAATGCCACTTATCCCAATATCACCAAAATAAAATAACGCAATGTCATCATTGTCATACATCAAAGAGATGACACTCACAAGTATGCACAATAAGGACATTCATAAAGAGATGAAGCAATCACAGGAAAGTATCATTTCTCCAGTTTATCACAATATAAAGTAGAAGAGACAAAGAATGAAACCCTTATTCATAGTTTTGCCAAGGTATTCTATTGTCTTTATCAGAGAGAATGAGTTTTCTTTGTTTTTTGTGCACAACATCCATCAGAAATAGATCATAACAGTCAATAGAATGAGGTTTCAATCAAAGCATAGAAAGCTTACTGAATGGCACAAGATCATCATTTGCTTCATCTTAAAGCCATTAAATTATGCCAAATTTTGTTTTTGGCCCAAATACTTCATTGGAAGGTGTTTAGAAGTTTGCCCATCAAGTTTAAAGACTTGCATTATAGTGCCAAAAGTATGCAGTGACAGTGTAGTAAAGGTATTGATGTTTCTCTCACCAAATGATGGAAATACAATATTATCTCAATGCTATTACCATGTTTAAGGATAGAGCTAAGAGTTAAATAAGACATTAGAGGGACATTGAGTCTGTTGTGAAGAAGTAATCTGAGCCATTGAAAGAACATTCATAAGCAACAGTCACCTCTAGCATGAAGAATGTTAGGGCAAATACAAATATACTGACACCATCCATGATGTGGAGGAGCAGTCCCAACAGGTTCTCTTCAACCACTGTCAAAGCATAAGAGGAGTGAACAGCATGCAAGGGTCAATACAGAAGACTCTGCAAGGATTAAGGGCAGGAAATGCAAAGAGGGCAGAAATTATCTAATACATAGTAGAAGAGTTGCAGAGATCATAGCATATACCATTAGCAGCTTCAACATAAGATACGGGATAATAGAAAAGCCCTAACAGTTTTTTTTCTTTTTCTTTTCATCAATAGAAGCAGCATGAAGACAAATTCTTCCATAATTATTAGAGGTTTTTTTTAGCACAAGTATACAGTATTATAATAAAAATGTAAAACATCTAAGTTTCAGATAGCAGAGAATGAAAGAGATACTTTTGCCATTTGCATAACTATGTTATCATGAAAGCCATATAAAAAGGGAAAGTGTTATACCATGTCAAGGAAAGGGCAACTAAGTAAAGTGGAAGGTCTATTTTGTGGAGCTAGCAAAAGAAATAGTATAAAGAGCATGACAAAATTTAGTGCAAACATCAAGTAGTAACAACCATCATAAACTAAAGAAGAGCAACATTATAGTCATTTTAAATGACTGTCACAATAGCCAACCACAGAATATAGAGATCCAGAGCTCGAAGAATGAAAGAAGCTCAAGTCCAAACCCTAGTTGGAGTTTGCCACAAAAGGAGACCATCATTCTCAAACAAAATCCATGCTAAATCATCATGCCTTAAAAGCCGAACAAAGAAAGAAGAATATGCAGAGATATAAACAGGTAATAAGCAGATATTGTGCTATTACAACCAATCTTCATGTAGAAACGAAAGTATGTGCAGTATGGAGACTTACCTGATGCAAAGTAATGATGAAGATAGCTCAGAACATCAAGTTCAAGCCACCACAAACCTCCAAGAGCAGCATCTAACCCTTGCATATCGGCGGTGAATGGGAAGCAGCACAAAGAGTGCAGGGCAAAATGAGTGAGAATTTAGGGTTTGTTCTTCTCTTTTGACCGAATGCCCTAGCCATAATGGGCTTCTTTTCTATTTTTTGACTTTCTTTTTAGAATCATTGCAAGCCTTTTCAATATGTGGTCAAGACTTCTTAGTATTTGAAACCTAATAATTCAAACCACATTGTGCCGTGGGGGGGGGGGGGGGCGTACGATAAGTCCTTCCTTTCCTTTTCATTGATTTTTTTTTCTTTATGAAGTCAAATGTGTAAATCATGACAAAGTAAGGCATATTACCTTTGTTGTTTTCTATCATAATGGTCGACAACCTAGATAGATCAAATAATGGTCAACTGCCTTGTGCCACATAAAGACCAAGTGAAAGGTCAAATATTCATTTTGCCTTATGCATTGAAATGTTTATAAAGTCAAAACAAAACATCATATGAAGACATGGTTATATGAAAGATGGCAGTTTGTATGGACAGTGCATGCATGGAAGAAAAGTCAAGTGTGAGATATAATGCAAAGGTGAGAATCAAAGTCAAAACAAGAAGATATGCCTTATGCATTTCTTGAATGCATTTAAAATCAAAACAAAGATAAGGTAAAAAGATTTTGCATGGAGATATAAGGATTAATTATTGCCTTGGGTGATAAAATAAATGCAAACTAGGGGTTTTTTCTTAGTGTATGGCATTTTGATATTGTAAATGGAGTGATAAGGGTGTAATTTTGCCTTAAATGCATATGTCATGCAAGTTGATGTATTTTCTCACAAGGAGTTATAAGGATTGTATTAATCTCTAAAGTCCTAATTTTGGCCCAAATCATGCAAATTAGGCAAATGTAATTGGAGAGATAAGGAGATCTTTTTTTCTTTTATCGTGCATGATTTTACATACAAATCAATTGTAAATAAATAATAAAGTAGTATTCTATAAATTACTTTATTATTTTCCACAAATTGTAAAGTCAAGATAGAACAAGTTGTAACCAGTAATAAAGTAATTATTTTTATTACTTTATTATTTACTCACAATCAATTTTGCTAATGCAAAATCATGCAAATTGATTAGTTGAGTTAGCTAGGCCACCTAGGAGGTTCTTGCATGATTTGAGGAGTAATTTTAGGGTTATTGGTTAGCTTTTTGGTCAAGCATATGGAGAGGCCCAAATTGGAGCTATTTTTGCTTAATTTGTGGCAGTTTGAGTCCCTATTTTTGAGGATTTTTGAGGTTGCTCGGGAATGAGTATTTTTAGAGGCATTTATCTGCAAGTCCATATTTTTTGCATGCCTATTGGAGAGAGTAGACCTATATATTGTAAAGCAAGAGTTTGTTTTTGCTAGTTCTTAATTCTCATTCTAATTTAGACAAATTGGAGAATTCTTGTAGCTCACTTTTTACAGTTTTATTGAGAGATCGGCAGGGTACAAGTTATCTTTTGTCTTGTTGCAAAGCTTTCCTTTGTTTATTTTAGATTAGTTGAATTACCTTTCCTTTTTGTGCTGAATGTTGAAGTGATTTTGATGGAATTTTGTTGTGTTTTATTATTAAACCTTCAAAATTATTGTCTCACCTCCTTGTTTGCAGCATTAAAGCATATATTCATCACAGGTCTTAGGTTGTGTTAACCAGAAATAGTCTTTTTATGCTGTGAAAAAACTATTTCCTTCATAAAAACCTATTTTCAAACCTTCCTTAGAATCATTTTTGTGGTGTTTATGCCAAGTCTACATTGTGTAGAAGTCAGATTTTTGGGTAAACATTGTGAATCAGATTGCATTATTTTTATCCATATCAGGTGCATCACCATTTTACCTTTAGTATTCATTTAGTTTCCTTCTTCTCCTTTTCCCAAAAAGTAAAAACATACATCTCAATAGAACATTTGAAGGGAACCAACCCATAATCTAGAGGTCTAATCTCATCATAGGGCACCCACAACCTGATATTAGTCCCATGTTACACGAAATTACAGTGCTTTAACCAGCCTTGCATACGGGTGCAATTCCCAGTGATAACAACAACATTTCTTTGAGCCATCATGTCAAACAGTTCATGTACCCTGTCTATGCTTCCACACTTTGTATACATGTCTCATAGGGCAGTTGCAACTACAACATCCATACCATGTTTGGAAGATCCCATTTGGGCATAGACAAGGAGGATGTTGGCTAAGGTTGTGGAATTTGGCTTTACACCCGCCAATTTCATTTGCTTGAAAGTTTCTAAAGCCTTATCAAAAAATACATTTTGTGCATATCTTGCAATCATTGCATTCCATGAGACATCATTTCTTTGAGCCACATGTCAAACAATTCATGTGCCTTGTCTATGCTTCCACACTTTGCATACATGTCTCATAGGGTAGTTACAACTACAACATCTGACAAAATTACCATATCCTTTATGCTTTGATGGATGTCCATACCATGTTCGGAAGATCCCATTTGGGCACAGACAAGGAGGATGTTGGCTAAGGTTGTGGAATTTGGCTTTACACCCGCCAATTGCATGTGCTTGAAAGTTTCTAAAGCCTTATCAGAAAATCCATTTTGTGCATGTCTTGCAATAATTGCATTCCATGAGACAACATTTCTTTGAGCCATCATGTCAAATAGTTCACGTGCCTCGTCTATACTTCCACACTTTGCATACATGTCTCATAGGGCAGTTGCAACTACAACATCTTACGAAATTCCCATATCCTTTATGCTTTGATGGATGTCTATACCCTATTCCAAAGATCCCATTTTGGCACAAGCAAGGAGGATGTTGGCTAAGGTTGTGGAATTTGGCAAGAAAACTTGATATGCATCCTTGAATCCACTCATAATTCATAAATTTATCATACATTTACCTATGTGGGCCCCATTAGTAATCTCATAATATTAATGAAAGTTAATGGCCAAGTAGGTAATGGCCTCCAGTAGCATCGATCCACCAACCCCTACGTGTTGGCATAGTCAGTTCAGCCCCATGAGGTGGGAAGAATAAAATACGCCTGTTGGCACCTTTTCACTACTCTCAAATGACACATTTTGCAAGAATGCATACATTGTTGGCACGGCCAAACGGTCTGGAGTTGACCAAAATTGAGACAGGATACTGTAGAGGGACCTGACATCCACTTGTATGTCTAGACAGAACATTCATAGGTGCCATAGATCGAGAGAGAAAAGGCAAGTGAATTTTTTTCAACCTTGTACTCTTTGGGCTCTTTAGAGACTCCTGGTGCAATGTAGCCTGGAAGGATTGGAAGACTTAGGGAACAAATTGATGCCTCCCCTAGCATTCACCTACCCACCCAGACATTTTGGCATAGTCGGTTTGGCCCCACAAGACAAAGAATGCAAAATATGGCTCCTAGAAAGTTTTTGTTGAACGTTAATGACGCTTTTGCAACATTTCATACATCGTCACCATGGTCAAATGGTTTGGAAATAATAAAAACTAAGAGAGGTTATTGTGGAGGAACTCTACATGTAGCTTTAGGTTCAGACGAAACAGTCGTAGGTGCCATAGATTTCAAGTACTAGTCCATAATAGTTTCGCAGTCTTTTGCACTTAGGTCTCTTAAGAGACTGTCAGAATAATGTAGCTTGGAAGGATTGGGAGACTTGTGGAGCAAACTAAGGCCTCCCCTAGCATTCACCTACTCACACTAACATGTTGGCACTATCGATTTGGCCCCATGACACATGAAATGAAATTTATGCTCACCGACAACTTTTTATTGAACACAAATGATGCTTTTTGCAACTTTTGAAATATTGTCACCACGACCAAATGGAATTAACAATTCAAAAACTAAGAGAGTTTATTGTGGAGGGACCCTACATGACCCTATATGTCTAGATGAAATGTTCCTAGGTTTCACAAATTCTGAGAAATAGTTAGTCAAAGTTTGGCAATTTTTGGTACTTAGGGCTCTTAAGAGAAAGCATCAGCACAGTGTAGTCGGGAACGATCGGGATAGTTGAGGTGTGAAAAAAGACCTTTCCTAGCACTCACCCACCCACCCAAATGTGTTGGTGTTGTCAGTTTGGCCCCACAATGCATGAAATGAAAATTATGTTCACCAAAAACTTTTCATTGAACACAACTAATGCTTTTTGCAATTTCTGAAATATTGTCGCCATGACCAAATGGAATGAACATTTCAAAACCTGAGAGAGGTTATTTTGGAGGGACCCTATGTGACCCTATAGGTCCATATGGTACATTCCTAGGCACTACCACAAATTCTGAGAAATAGACCGTCAAAGTTTGGCAATTTTAGGCACTTAGGGCTCTTAAGAGAAAGCGTCAGCACAGTGTAGCCAGGAACGATCGGGATAGTTGAGGTGTGAAACAAGGTCTTTCCTAGCATTCACCCACCCACCCAAATGTGTTGGCATTGGCAATTTGGCCCCATGATGTACGAAACAAAATTTATGTTATGAGACAACTTTTCATTGAACACAATTGACGCTTTTTACAACTTTTGAAATATTGTCGCCACGACCAAATGGAATGAACATTTCAAAAACTGAGAGAGGTTATTGTGGAGGGACCCTATGTGAACCTATAGGTCCAAACATAATGTTCCTAGGTGCCACAAATTCTGAGAAATAGTTTGTCAAAGTTTGACAATTTTTGGCACTTAGGGCTCTTAAGAGAAAATGTCGGCACAGTGCAGCTGGAAATAGTCGGGATAGTTGAGGTGTAAAATAGGACCTTTCCCAGTGTTCACCCACCCACTTGAATGTTTTGGCACTATCATTTTGGCCCCATGATGCAGGAAATGAAATTTATGCTATGAGACAACTTTTCATTGAATATAACTGACGTTTTTTACAACTTTTAAAATATTGTCGCCACAACCAAATAGAATGAACATTTCAAAAAATGAGAGAGATTATTGTGGAGGGAACCTACATGACCTTATAGGTCCAGAAAGAACGTTCCTAGGTGCCACAAATTCCAAGAAATAGTGTAAAATTTTGACAATTTTTTAGCACTTAGGGCTCTTAAGAGAAAGCATTGGCACAATGCAACCAGGAATGATCGGGATAGTTGAGGTGTGAAATGAGACCTTTCCTAGCATTCACCCACCCACCCATATGTGTTGGCGCTGTCATTTTGGCCCCATGATGTACGAAACAAAATTTATGCTCGCCAACAACTTTGCATTGAACATAACTAACACTTTTTGCAACTTTTGAAATATTGTTGCCAAGACCAAATGGAATGAGCATTTCAAAAACTGAGAGAGGTTATTGTGGAGGGACCCTATGCAACCCTGTAGGTCTAGACGAAACATTCCTAGGTACCACAAATTCTGAGAAATAGTTTGTCAAAGTTTGTCAATTTTTAGCACTTAGGGCTCTTAAGAGAAAGTGTCGGCACAATGTAGTTGGGAACGATCGGGATGGTTGAGGTGCAAAATAGGACCTTTCCAGGTGTTCACCTAGCCATTTGGACATTTTGGCACTTTTGGTTTGGATCCACGATGCATGAAGCAAAATTTATGCTATGAGACAACTTTTCATTAAACACAACTAACACTTTTTGTAACTTTTGAAATATTGTCACCATGACCAAATGGAATGAACATTTCAAAAACTAGGAGAGGTTATATTGGAGGGACCCTACATGACCCTGTAGGTCTAGACAAAACATTCCTAGGTGTTACAAATTCTGAGAAATAGTCTGTCAAAGTTTGGCACTCAGGGCTCTTAAGAGAAAGTGTTGGCACAGTGTAGCCAGGAACGATCGAGATAGTTGAGGTGCAAAATAGGACCTTGCCTAGCATTCACCCTCCCACCTAGATGTGTTGGCACTGTCATTTTGGCCCCATGATACACAAAATGAAATTTATTCTATGAGACAACTTTTTATTGAACACAATTGACGCTTTTTGCAACTTTGAAATATTGTCGCCACGACCAAATGGAATGAACATTTCATAAATTTAGAGTGGTTATTGTGGAGAGACCCTAAGTGACACTATATGTCTAGATGGAACATTCCTAAGTGCCACAAATTTTGAGAAATAGTTCGTCAAAGTTTGACAATTGTTTACACTTAGGGCTTAAGAGAAAGCATTGACACAGTGTAGCCGAGAACAATTAAGATAGTTGAGGTGTGAAATAGGACCTTGCCTAGTATTCACCCATCCACTTGGATGTGTTGGCACTGTCGATTTGGCCCCATGATGCATGAAATAAAATTTATGCTCGCCAACAACTTTCCATTGAACACAACTAACGCTTTTTGTAACTTTTGAAATATTGTCGCCACGACCAAATGGAATGAGCATTTCAAAAACTAAGAGAGGTTATTGTGGAGGGACCATACATGACCCTGTAGGTCTAGATGGAACGTTCCTAGGTGCCAAAAAATCTGAGAAATAGTATGTCAAAGTTTGGCAATTTTTGGCACTTAGGGCTCTTAAGAGAAAGCGTCGGCACAATGCAGCCGGGAATGATCGGGATAGTTGAGGTGTGAAATAGGACCTTTCCTAGCATTCACCCACCCACCCAGATATGTTGGTGATGTCAGTTTGGCCCCACGACACACAAAATAAAATTTATGCTTGCCGACAACTTTTCATTGAACACAACTGAATTTTTTTCAACTTTTAAAATATTGTTGCCACGACCATATGGAATGAACATTTCAAAAACTAAGAGAGGTTATTGTGGAGGGACCCTACGTGACTCTAGAGGACATCAATAGAGGACATACTATAGGACATCAATAGAAATAAAATTAGAGGACATCAATAAAACTGAAATTAGAGACATGATCATACACATATACAAATATAAATCAATATATATATAAATGACATGAGAAAGTTAGTGTACATAATCATAAACATAAAAAAGATTGTTGTACATAATCATACACATAAACAAGAGTATTGCACATAATTATCTCATAAGAGACATGATTGTAGATAAGGAACAAAATTTTACTTATACAAATATACAAATAAGCTATATATATTTACAAATGAGCATGAAATTACAAAGTTTTTCATTTACAACCAATCCAATGAACCATTCAGGTCTTTTCTACTCTTTATTGTGTTAATTACTACCTTGTGGTCAGACTCACGAACCTTACACAAGGTTTTGTTTAATGGTCTACCCCCATATTTGATCAAATGAACGTTTGATGCCACAACAAGGTTAGAATAATGAAGAATCTTCCTATGTGTGTCAAAGTCCTCAAACAACCACACATCAGTCTTCTTCATTGGGTACCTTCTAAGCCATGTTTCAGTAACAACCACTGATCTTGTAGGGTAATCGATGTTTTCTCTATCTATAACAGGGGCATATAATTTCTTTTTTGCCTCAACATGACACAAATGATAATTTGTTCCTTCTTCATTGTCTTTAGCTACAATAACTACATAAACATGCCCTGCGTTGATATGTGCATTCAATTTGATGAATATAGTCAACAATACAAAAAAACTACAAAATAAGATGGAATATTGAATTTTATTAAATTTGAATGTTGATAATATCTGGTTGAACTAGATCTAAAACATGGTCAAAGTCAACTAATGATTCAATCTCCATGAGTTGTAGTGTTGTTGGGAGTTGATACATGTCAATCGTGCTTAGACTTCTTGTACACCATTCATCGACCCACTCCTTTGACTCACATTCATACCAAGCTTTATCTGTACATGAAGAGCAAAATCATACCATCTGTCATGTATGAATATTGTACATGAACCTACATTAGAGCTTCTAAAAGAGTGTAGCTCACTTGATCATCTCAATGTAAAACAATCCTCATATTTTGCAATGTTAGTATCATCAACCAACCAAAAATATCTACAAACTGTAGACTTACCTTCATTACTTGGACCCATTGTAGCATTACACCATTTGACAATAGAACTTGCATCTATGAACTTTGTATTGTCTTTGTACTTCAACTCTTCTTGTGTTAATGCTCTTTTGATACATGATCATGTACCATCATGCTCCCCCTTTCCATGCCCAGCCTCAGAGAAATTCCACATATGTTGAACACCATTCATCCTATGCATCCTACTCAACCAATAGAACATCCATGAGTTCTTGAATTGTGATGCACAATTTTTTGACCATATAATATGCTAACCAAATGATATGCTCCTGTAGCACATCTAAAAAAAGCCTTGCATGAACTCTATAGAATGTGTGCGATCATCACTAATATAAAAATGATACTTCCTCAAGATCTTTTTGTCATCCTTTGTATTGTCATCTACATGAATGAATGCACAAATATAGCAACCTGCGTAGAGTTGTAATATTGCGATTGCACCTCATTTTATGGCCATAGTGTGTAGTTCTCTGCAAAGTCCAAAACTGAATTGATGGTATCAATTGGAAATGTGTCCTTGCATAACTTGAATTACATGTCCAACCATCAAGCTCTATAGGTATGACTTGCATACTCGTAAACTATATTCTCTCAAAAAATAGAGATAAATTGATACACTGGAATCTTTTCAATGACCAATTCACACCTTTTTGCTTCTTCACCATCTTTTAGACTTTATGCCACTGTCTTATATTTGCAAAAATGTACTAGTTCATTTCCAATTGCATGTGTGCTCTCCATATGTTCACAAATTGGCAAATGTTGCAACCCACCACAATGATCACACGTGCCATCCAAGCATAAGTTCTTGTGGAATAATTGACCATCCACTCTTTGACATAAGATGCTCGATATGAAATATCTTGAAGATCTAGGTGGACACTTTATATTACACTCCTGCAAAACATTTTTAGTATGCAAATCTACACATATATCTATAAACATCATAATGATTAGAAAACTCAATATGTACTCTACAACAAGTTGTATGTGTGTGATTTATTTTGAAATAAAAAAGCTTTACCATTTCAAAATACCTTTGACTAATTTTGATTTGAGGATACATCTCTTTAAATTTCTTAAAAACTATGTTTGAGTCACATCCAAAAAATACTTTGGATGTGGCTCACGGCTTCGACAACCAATTCTCCTTCTTACATCTCTTGCATTAGGAAATACCCTTGTGTTATTTTTCTAAAATTCTTCAATGAGGGATCTCAAGGCTTCAACAACTTTATCTTTCCATGGGAGTCTCCTAGAGAATGCACACGATTCATTGTTATTTGGGTCCTCAACTCTTTCACAACTTCCAACAGCTCTCATTAGAGATTTTCTACTTATTTTCAATGCTTCACTTGTCTTTCTAATGAGGTGATATTTCTTTGTTTGATGGCTTCCTATTGTCAACGTAATGACACATCATGTGACATTACTATCCTTGGTGTGTGAGGTGGAACCCACATTGTCATATGCACTCATTAGATTCTTTACAATTAATTTTTCACTTGAAGCATCTGATGTTCTTAGGCCAAGAATCTTCATAATGGGCCTAAATTTTAGATTTCTCATCAATTCAACAAATAGTTGACATCTTCCAATTTCATTTAAGTTCTCAAAAAATAATTTCCATATATTATTGGCATATCTTTGGCAAGTACACTTGGGAATCTTATCCTACATGGGCTTCAAAACATTCTCATAAATATCAATTAGAAACTTAGGCTTTCTATGCAAAATTCTAGGAGGCATTTTCAATGGTAAAGTTGACTCGGTATTAAGAATTTCTTCAATATTTACTTGAGATAGGATAGATGGCATAACTTTAATTGGAGATGGAAAAGATGAAAAGCCTTGAAGTTGAGATGGATAAGATGGTGTACCTTCAACTTGACATGTGAATGACGGTGTGCCTCCAACTTGAGAAGAGAATGATGAAGTACCTTCAACTTGACATGTGAATGATGGTGTGCCTACAACTTGAGAAGAGAATGATGATGTACCTTCAACTTGACCTGTGAAAAATGGAGTGCCTCCAACTTGAGAAGAGAATGATGATGTACCTTCAACTTGACCTGTGAAAGATGGAGTGCCTCCAACTTGAGAAGAGAATGATGATGTACCTTTAACTTGACCTATGAGTGCCTCCAACTTCAAGATTCAATTTCCTGTTGAATGAAGGTTTTGCATTCGTTTCCTATGTGCCACCAATTCCATCTCTCGCTTAGCTTGATTAGATGATTCATGTTCCTCTTTAATTGGCAACGGTGGTATGTCTTCTTCTATGGTTTATAATTTCCTACTTTCACAAAGTTGCCTTATTCCTTCTCTTTTCTTCGCATTCTTAGCTTCACGCTCTTCTGGTGTTAGAGTCCTTGTTCGTTTCCTCGGCATGATGATGATTTCTATATGCGTCATGAATAAGACATAGATAAATTTGTCCATCTTGGTATGATAGAGTAAATTAATCTCATACATAAATCTCAAAATAATCATATAATTAAAGTGAATAAATGCTTATAAATCTAAAAATTTATAGTTTCTTAGGGTGGTCCAACCTGAAACATAGAGATCACACACATGTCATATACTAGCAATCTTTTAGAAATCAAGATTAAGCTAGGATAACATTTGAATTACAAGTCAATATGACATATCATACCATTCTTTCTTCATGGAGTAGCTAACATTCATTGTTCAGATGATATTTAAGAATGTATCATAGTAATACACATGAACTTTTCTAACACTTACAATGTCATTTAGCTCTCTCTCTCTCTCTCTTTCTCTATATATATATATATATATATATATATGTAATACTAAGTTTTTAGCATTACATCAATGGCCAAGATTAATTTGATCCTAAGGCTTAGATTTAATCTTATGATCTCAATTCAAACTCATTTCATTTTGGCTACAAGAGTTCTCCATAATTGGAATAAGGGTCTCTTAGGATATGGTCAACATTTACAAATGGTGGTAGGCACAATCTCTAGGTTAATTTCATATTTTCTTAACATATCTTGTCAAAAATGCTTGTCTCCTTCACCTAGGTGAATTGGGAATGCAATTTCCAAGGTAACAACTTTAGTTGACAAGCATAAATTGTTCTATAATGATCTTCAAATCATTTAGTATTCCTTCTTTTATCATAAATATTCAAGAGAAAGGCAACTTCCTTATAGAAATAGAATAATTCGCTACCTTCTTTTATTCTCATATTTATAGATAAATTATATGGAGCTTGGTTTTTTTAGAATAATAACAAATCAGGTCATCAAATCAGTAATCTGTCCTTTGTTCATCTCATTCTGTTAGCCAACATTTTGCTTGATCTTGTCTTTGGTTCTCTTTTAGTACTTTCTTCCTCTATCATATTCTTGTTAAAATAGTGTATGTAGAGCAACAAATCATGTCTCTAGATCAACATTTTTTTCTTGATTATCCACCTTTCTCTTGAAACCACAAGACAAAGTATCAAACTTTTTTAAAGGACCACACACTACCTCCTACTAGTTAGCAAAAAATTGAGATAAATGAAAAATGAAATACAAAGATTTTAATCAAGATCAATGAAAGATCTGAAAACATGACAAGTTAGATTAAAGATGCAACATATTAATTCCTATTTAGGACAAATCCCATCTCTAATCCTTCTCCCATTCCTAGTCAAATTGGTTGTGAAATTATAATCAAGTGTCAAATTTAGTTTCTTTTTGCAACTTCACCAAATTTGGTGTCCTTTTGATCTTGACTACTACTTCATGATGCATGACTCTTTTATTTTATGAAAAGGTTATGCACCCACCAATATCAATACTCTATCTTCCTTAACTATCTAATAAATCCTTGACAAGTCACTATATATTCAAGATAACCCCATTGTGATTATAATTGTCCTAATAACTATGCCAATGACATGTATGGTTAGCTTTTAGTTGACCTATTTGGTCATCTAGTGTCCACGACAATCTTCCCTATCATATGAATATCCTTTCAAGACCACCTCTATGTTTATTTAGTATCATGGATACCTTTTTGCATGGATTTGAGATTAATTGACTTATCATTTAGTCTTGATTGTCACCTTGTGTATCAGTTGCTATCCTACCATGGGTGAGAGGTCATAGCTATTCCTAGGGTTGCATGATAGCTATTGTGGTATAATAGTATTTAGGTTGATATGAGAGTTCTTGCAAGTAAGTATGCTCAAGTGACAATCCTTAGCTTGATTTTAGCATGACGATAATTATTTGACTAACATGATTTCCCTTAGTATCCTTCTAATTATTTAGGTTAGTGTTTGAATCATAATAATATCAACATGATTGCACATCTACTCCACATTGAAAGTGCTTCCATGACCTTGCTCTATTTTAGGATTATCCTTGAATGTTGATAAGACTCCCTTCATAAACATATACCAATACTATCTTGATGATTTCCTTCCCATGGTGATATATCTTGTTGTCATAGATTGTTATCTCAAATAAATATAAATTTTCACTTTTTCATGATAATAACTTGTCAAAATGATAATCCTCTCACTTCCCTCATGATTGTCCTATAACATGAGAGTAATATTTGACTGTCTAAAATTTCTTCAAGATCCCTAATATTTGACTATCTATGTATCTTTGATACCTTTCTAGGATCTTCAACACTCAATTGCTCCTGCACCCAATTGAATATTATCTATGAATCTAGCAATCTTATGCTTAGAGGAAAATATCTTATTCTTCACCATAGCCAAAGCTAAGGTCTCATTATCAAGTTAACATGACTCTTCTTCTTCGAGAGGTGATTGGTTGATTTCCTCAAACTTAGTTAACTCTTGAGAAAGAAGAGTACTTTTCTTTTCCTAGATGATGAAATGCATCCAATAAATGGATGATGAAATGTACATCCAATAAAACTAACATATTTTTTTCATGAATGATGAAATACATCCAATAAATGGATAAACTAGATTTAATGTCATAGGGTTTTAATGCATCGTTAATGTAATAGGTTTTTAATGTCTAGGGCTTTAGTGAGAAATTTCCAATAGGATCTTATTTTATATTTTTGGGTGTGCCATAATAGGATCATTTTGTTGAAGCACAAAACCACAAAGATCATAATTTTGTGTTAAGAAAACTTGCATTATTATCTTCACAATATATAGATGAATTTGGAGATAAATTAGGTGTCTACATATCATTGTCATATTTAATAGGAGTTCATGCTAAAATAATCATAAAGTGAAGTAAATGAATACATAAAGAACATACCTTAGATTTCAATATTTGAGTTGCCCAATTGTACAATTATATCTACTTCATTTTTTGGCTTCAAAATCCTAAAGATTTTGAGCTTTTTGGCAAGTTCCTTCATATTCAATGTTGAATTCTATTTAACTCTAATATGTTGGTAGGTGGTGACTGATCAGGAAAGTAGTGTTCTAGAGCCTACATAAAAAATCTTATTTTTGTAACCGACATTAAAAAAACCCTATTTTGTAACCGATAAAAAGGCTTGATAAAAGTGGCTAAGGGTTAGGGTTTTGAGATATAGTATTGTAGCATTTTGCAGCGGTATTGAGTTGCAGGGATTGTTGATTGTAATCAGTTTGATTTATTGGATAATAATATTGGACTCTCTGTTTGGTGGATGTAGCCCGAGTTTGGGTGAACCACGTTAAAACTTGTCTCTCGCTTTTATTATTTCTGTGTATTTCCATTCCTCTGTTTAATCTTTATTTGCATTTAATTGTTATCTTCTATTAGCTAACCCTAACAAGTGGTATCAGAGTGGGTTGTGTTCGACTATCATCTGCAGGAAAGTCTCACGATTGAGTGGGAGCAATGGCAGACGAGGGTAAATTGAAGGTCGATAAATTCAATGGGCAGAACTATTAGTTATGGAAGATGCAGATGGAGGATTACCTCTATCAAAAGGATTTATGGATGCCGTTGGAAGGAGTATCCAAGAAACTAGCAACAATGTCTGATGAGGATTGGAATCTTCTTGATAGAAAGGCACTGGGAACCATTTGGTTGTGCCTGGCACCATCGGTGGCATTCAATATAATGGAAGCAAAGACAACAGATGGTCTAATGAAAGCTTTGGCTAAATTGTATGAAAAACCCTCAGCCTCAAATAAGGTATTTCTCATGAAGTGTTTGTTTAATTTGAAAATGGTTGAAGGTGGATATGTGACAGGTCATTTAAATGAATTTAATATGATTCTCAGTCAATTGACTTCTTTAAATGTAAAATTTGATGAAGAAGTTAGAGCTCTCTTGATATTATGTTCATTGCCTGAAAGCTGGGATAGTTTGGTAATGGCAGTTAGTAACTCTGTTTCTAGTTTAAATACCCTGAAATTTGATGATTCTGAGTGAGGAAATTCATAAGAAAAGCTCAGGTGGATCCACATCAGGCAGTGTTTTGAATGCAAAAAGCAGGGGCAGATCAAAGGAGAGAGGAAAAGGTTTTGGAGGTCATGGGAAGTCACGAGGAAAATCAAAGGACAAAAGATCCCAAACTAGAGGACAAAAGGATTGCTGGTACTATGGGAAACCAGGTCATCTAAAGAAAGATTGTTGGTCTCAGAAAAATAATGAAGGAGACAAACAAGAAGGCAATAAGGAGGCAAATGTGGTAAGCAACAAGTCTGAAGATGATGCTTTGATTCTTTCCCTAGATAATGCTAATGATTCATGGGTTTTAGATTCTGGGGCCTCATTTCATGCTACACCCCATAGAAGTTATTTTCTTGATTATGTCCAAGGGGATTTTGGGCTGGTTTATTTGGGAGATAACAAACCCTGTCAGATTGTTGGAAAGGGAAGAATCAAGATTAAGTTGCAGAATGGGAATCATTGGCTACTACAAGAGGTAAGGCACATTCCAAGGCTCAGTAGGAATTTAATTTCAGCAGGGAAGCTAACTGAACAAGGTTGCACTGTTACATTTACTGATAAAAATTGGAAGGTTTCAAAAGGTGCCTTAGTAGTAGCAAAAGGTGTAAAAGTAGGCATCTTATATCTTTGTACAGGTCATACTATTCCTTCTACTTTAGCTGTTACAGAGAAAAAACAAACAGGTTCAGGAACAGTTGCTGCAGGTTTGCAAGAAGAGACTGGAAAAGTTGCTGCAGGTTCTGAGACAACATTGTGGCATAACAGACTTGGGCATATGAGTGAAAAAGGTATGAAGGTACTTCATTCTAAGAAAGTTTTACCAGGTTTGAAATGTATTAATATGGATTTCTATGAAAGTTGTGTGTATGGTAAACAAAAGAAATTCAGTTTTCTCAAGGATGGGAAGGAAAAGAAAAATAAAAAGTTAGAGCTTGTGCATACAGATGTATGGGGACCAGCTCAGGTATCTTCTCTCAGTGGCTCTCGGTATTATGTTACATTCATAGATGATGCAACTAGGAAGGTCTGGATTTATTTCCTTAGATAGAAATCTGATGTATTTGAAACATTTAAGAAATGGAGAAGCTTGGTTGAGAATGAGACGGGTAAAAGATTAAAATGTCTCAGATCTGATAATGGCGGTGAGTATTACAACAAAGAATTTGAAGATTTTTGTTCCTTTAATGGAATTCGTAGGCAGAAAATGGTTCTAGGGGCTCCACAGGAAAATGGAGTGGCTGAACGCATGAATAGGACAATAATGGAGCATGCAAGGACCATGAGATTGCATGCTAGGGTACCTTTAAACATGTGGGCAGAGGCTGTCAACACTGTTGTATATTTAATTAACAGAGGTCCTTTAGTTCCTTTGGGTTGTGGTATTCCAGAGGAAGCATGGACAGGTAAGAAGGTGAGTTATTCTTTTTTGAAAACCTTTAGCTGTGAAGCATTTGCACATATAGATTCTGAAAATAGAACCAAGCTGGATGCAAAATCAAAAAAATGTACCTTCGTTGGATATGGCATTGATGAATTTGGTTATAAGCTTTGGGATTTTGAAAATCAGAAAATTGTGAGAAGTAGGGATGTTATATTCAATGAGAAGGTGTTGTACAAAGATCAATTGCAGCAGCATGAGAAGAAAGAAAAGGATTATGTGGTGCTGGATGATACTCCAAATAGTGATGTTCCAGTGGTTCCTCATGCTCTGCAATAGCAACTAGAAATACCACAAACTCCAGTGAATGTTAGACGATCAACAAGGATCAGTAGACCTCCTGAAATGTTTTCTCCCTCTTTGTATTCTATTTTGTTAACAGATGCTGGTGAACTAGAAGGGTATGATGAAGCTATGCAGGTGGATACACAGGTTCAGTGGGAGCTTGCAATGAAAGAAGAAATGGACTCCTTGCTGAAAAATTAGACTTGGGAATTATGTAAGTTACCTACAGGCAAAAAGACTTTACCAAACAAATGGTTTTACCAACTAAAAGAGGAAGATGGAGGTAAGAAAAGATTTAAGGCCAGGTTAGTTGTAAAAGGATTTGTATAGAAAAAGGGCATTGATTTTGATGAGATATTTTCTCCAATTGTCAAGATGACTTCTATTCGTACTCTTTTAAGTATTGTGGCTACTGAAGATTTGCATTTGGAATAGCTAGATGTGAAAACTGCCTTTCTCAATGGTGATTTAGAGGAGGAGATATACATGGAACAGCCCCAAGGATTTACGGTCAAAGGTAAGGAGAAACTGGTGTGTAGATTGAAGAAGAGTTTGTATGGCCTAAAACAAGCACCTCGGCAATGGTATTTGAAATTTGATAGTTTTATGACTGACCAAGGCTATTGTCGGTGTAATTCTGACCATTGTGTTTATTTTAAGAGGTTGGATAATGATAGCTACATTATTTTATGTTTATATGTTGATGACATGCTTGTCGCTGGGTCTAACATGGATCACATAAGAGAGTTAAAACAATAGTTAGCACAGTCATTTGATATGAAGGATTTGGGGGCAGCAAAACAAATCCTTGGTATGAAAATTTGCAGAGATAAGATGAACAGAAAATTGACTCTATCTCAGGCTGCTTATGTTGAAAAGGTGTTGCAGAGATTCCACATGGAGAATGCAAAAGCTGTCAGCACACCTTTGTCTAGTCATTTGAAATTGACTAAGGAGATGTGTCCTAAGACACAAGAGGAGGAAGAAAAAATGTCCAAGATACCATATGCTTCAGCTGTAGGAAGTTTACTGTATGCCATGGTATGTACGAGACCAGATATAGCACATGTTGTAGGAGTTGTTAGCAGGTATATGAGTCATCCCGGATTTGAGCATTGGAATGCAGTAAAATGGATTCTCAGATATTTGAGAGGTACATCCAATAAACAATTATGTTTTGGGGGCTCTAATACTGATTTAGCAGGCTATGTAGACTCAGATTTAGCAGGGGATATTGATACCAGGCGGAGTACTACAGGTTATGTCTTTACTGTAGGTGGGACAATAATGAGCTGGATCTCATGATTGCAAAAGGTGGTTGCTTTATCCACCACAAAGGCAGAGTATGTAGTTGCAACCGAGGCAAGCAAGGAGATGATATGGTTGACCTCTTTCATGGAAGAATTGGGCAAACAACAGGCTAATAGTTCTTTGTATACAAACAGTCAGAGTGCCATACATCTAGCAAAGAATTCTGCTTTGCATTCAAAGACCAAACACATACAATTGAGGTATCACTTTATTCGGTCGGTGTTAGATAATGGATAGTTAAGGCTGGAAAAGATACATACAGATGAAAATCCAGCGGATATGTTTACAAAGGCAGTGACAAGGGAGAAGCTGAGCTCATCTTCAGCTTCGGTTGGTCTTCTAGACTGAAAACACCAAAAACAAAACAACAAAGTCCAGGGTGCTTATTTCCAGTGGGAGTTGCATGTGCAGCGGTGTCGTCCAGGCTCAGTCTCCAAGTGGGAGATTGTTTGGTGTGGAGCCTGATTAGTCTCCAAGTGGGAGATTGTTGGTAGGTGGTGGCTGATTGGGAAAGTACTGTACACTAGCCATGTATCCTCGCCAAGGTTTGGGTTAGCTGCCCTGCTGAAATCCTATTTTTTGTAACTAACATAAAAAAACCCTATTTTGTAACTGACAAAAAGGATTGATAAAAGCGGCTAAGGGTTAGGATTTTGAGATATAGTATTATAGCATTTTGTAGCGGTATTGAGTTGCAGGGATTGCTGATTGTAATCAGTTTGATTTAATGTAGAGCTTCTGGAATCACTGTGTATTGCTTTTTTACAGTCAACGTTTCGGATCATACTCAATGATCCATCATCAGGACTAAAGAAGAGAATGAAATGGATAAAATTGCAGAGAGGTTTGTATAAAAGGAGAGAGGGTTGAGGGCACGAAGGACAAGGAGTAGACTAAAGGTACTAAAATAAAAAGAAAAAAGGGGGGAAGGGACAAATAAGAGAATGGAGGAGAGAAAGGAGAAAAGGTAAGAATGGGGAGGGAGAAGTCAAAAAAGAAAAGAAAACAAGTCATTGAAAGACATAAACCCGAGAAAACCTAGATAAAGGTGACTACAAAAGAACAACAAGGTAATAAATATGCTAAGAGTAATACAAGTAAATAAATAATTATTCAAGAAATCGTTGCATAAAGAAAAATATAAAATAGGTAAATAGACTATAAGTCTATAGCCTTTAATTAAAAAAGGGTTCTATGAATAATAATAACGAGAGAAGCATAAAGAAATATGAAATACACAGAACTAGAAAAGTTATAACCGTAAGAAAATTAAATTAAATTAAAGAAGGAATGATGAAAATAGAGAAATTAAGCCATAAAAGTATGAAAGAGAAGAGAGAAAATAAAATGGATAAAACAATAAGAGAGGTACTAGAGTACAAACAAATAAAGATTAAAACAGTAATAATAATAACTATCAAAATAAGAATATAAAACTAAAGATAAAGGCAAAACAAAACTAGGAGAAATCTACAAGAATATGATAATAACGGTTGGGATATCAACCTAGAATTGGTGAGAAAGAAATAAACCAAAATATAGGTAGATAGGGAAAGAATAAGAACAAAATGAATGAAGACGGAAGTAAAAGAAGAAACAAAGATACTAGAATTACCATAGGAGTGAAATTAAAAGTAATACGGAGAAGAAGACGAAAGAGAAATTGAGAAAAAATCTAAAGAAAAATCAAGAGGAAAGAGAAAGAAAAAGATGGTAAGGGCAAGAAAGGAAGAGGAGAGAGGAAGACCATGGAAGTGAGAGCTATGTTCCAAGAAGAAAGGAAGAGAAGAAGAGGGAGAAACCAGAGGGGAACACCTAGTGGGGAATCGGTAACCTCGCAAACCAAGGAAAGGGAAGACACAGATTGTAGGAGCCAGGTCAAGAGAGGAGGGGAACAAGGACTCAAGCAAGGGAGAGGGAGGGAGACGGGCTGGGTCAATGGTCTGGTAGAGGAGGAAAGTGAAGGTATAAGGAACCGGGGGGTGGGAACAAAGCAGAGGGAAGAAAAGGAAGAAGGTGGCACGGTAAAAAAGGGGGTTTAGAGGGTAGGGTGGAGAGGTTCGGATACAGAGAGAAGGAAAGGAAGGGGGAGACGGAAGGAAATTGGTGACGAGGATAGAGGGGGAAAACTGGAAGAGGGGAAACAATGGAAAGGAGAGGAGGGGGGATCAAGAGGGAGGGGGGTTCTTATTGAGGGAATTGAGGAGAGGGTTCCAAGTGTGACTCAGGGTCCAGCCATCGTCCCTATTAAGGTTTAAAGGATGGCTTCTAATGAAGATAGCCTCTTTAAGTTTTCGTTTAAAGAAGTTATCTTCCTTAGCCAAGATGAGGGTGTCCTCCAAATGAATGTGATGCTTGGTGCTTGAGGAGTGGTCAGCTAGGGCTGATTTAGCAACCCTATCATGTCTAATATCTGCACTATTTTCTTTGATTCTAGTACAGATGGATCTACCCGTCTCACCTATGTAAGGGGTGCCACACGAACAATCAATTTTATAGACCCCCGAGTTTAAAAGAATGTCATTGGAGTCTTTGGTGGACGGGATGAGATTTCTAATGGTAGAAAGAGGTTTAAAGGCACAATTGAGACCTTTCTTACGAAGGATTCTAGCAATCTTATTAGAGATGCCTTCGATGAAAGGAAGGGTGGCACTATAAACAACCTCAGAGTCTTTCACCAAGGGTTTGGATGAAAGGCGGGTATGGGCTTGTTTGAAGGCACGATTGATGCACTTGTTGCGGTAACCATTAAGCTTGAAGTCATGGGAGAGGTGGGACAGCTCTTGGTTTAGGTGATCTTTGTCATAGATGCGAAAGGCTCTCAATGTCAAGGTTTTTAGGACACTGGCCTTTTGGGCTGGATGGTGGTGGGAAGAGGCATGAAGATAGAGGTCAGTGTGGGTAGATTTCTTGAAAACACTCCGGCCAAGAGAACCATCTCTTTTTCTAATGAGAAGGATGTCGAGGAAGGGGAGTTCGCTATTAGATTCTAGTTCTTTGGTGAACTTGATGCAAGGGGAAATGCTGTTAAGATGATGGTGAAAAAGTTCAAGTTGTTCAAGGCCATGTGGCCAACAAATGTTGGTGTCATCCACATAACGTTTCCACCAAGTTGGTTTGAGGGGGAAAGAGTTTAAGGCGAGTTCTTCGAAATGCTCCGTGTAAAGGTTGGCAATGACAGGGGATAGAGGAGATCCCATGGCCACCCCATCAGATTGCTCATAGACGACATTTTGGAAGGTGAAGAATGTGGATCTTAAACATAACTCAACCAGGGAAGCAATTTCTCCATTGGTCTTATGTCTGACGAGCATGATGGAGTCAAGGAGAGGGACTTTGGTGAAAAGGGGAAACCACATCAAAACTGACCATAATGTCGTCATCATTGACTTTTTTGTCTTTGATAAAGTCAACAAAATGTGACGAGTCTTTGATGAAGGAAGAGGATTGGCCAATGAGAGGAGAAATTAATTTGGCCAAGAAGGCTGCTAGTTTGATTTACTGGATAATAATATTAGACTCTCTGTTTGGTGGATGTAGCCCGAGTTTGGGTGAACCACGTTAAAACTTGTCTATCGCTGTTATTATTTTTGTGTATTTCCATTCCTCTGTTTAATCTTTATTTGCATTTAATTGATATCTTCTGTCGGCTAACCCTAACATAATAGGATTAGTCAAATTTATGAAAAAACAAATCTATATCATCAAATTCAATTTAAATACATGAAAATTATCATTCAAACAATATGAAACATGAAAATATTAGTTCAAATAATCAAATTCTATCTAAAAACATCTAATTTACTTCTTCTATGTTGAAGAACCAAAAAAAAGTGGTGGATTGAGTAAACAATGATGGTCTAAATGTCAACACCATGAAAAGTGTTTTTTTGTCTGATAATGCATAGAAAGTAGAGAATAATAGAGCATGTGGTTTTGATTCACAGATTGCACATGCTATTTGTCCATTTTTTTGGTTCCTCAAAATGTGCTCGCATTTTTGTCATGCATGGAAATTTTTAAGTGTTACACTAAATTCTAAAATTACTACTATGACAAGATTTTCACTGTCCCTAAATTACTAAATACCCTATAACCAACCTTATGCCTTAAAGCCTATACACTAGACTCTCAACCCTATACACTCAACCAAAGAGAGGGGGTAGGAGGTAGAGAGGGGAGGGAGGTAGATAGGTGAGAGAGGGGGGCAAGGGAGAGGATGGAGGTAGAGAGGTGAGAGATAGAAGGTAGGAGGTAGAGAGAGAGGGGGTAAGGAGGGAGGGAAAGTAGAGAGGGAGAGACCTAGAACAGAGAGAGGTGAGTGAGAGAGAGAAGAGAGGGAAGGATTGATAGAGAGAGAGAGAAGGTAAAGGTGAGATGATTTTATTTCACAATAATGCGAGCACGTTATAACACACTCACGTTATTGTTTGCTTTGGTAATTTCCTAGCCTTTGGCTTGGATTTTCCTTGGGCTTCCAACCCAAAGGCTTGTCCACTGAGTTTTGAACGTCCAAAGATGTGTTTTTGTGGATTGTAAAAAATTTACATAATCTTGTTGTGCTCCCCATCAGGTTTGCACTTGTTTCAATGACAAGTCAAAAAAATACCATGATAATGTTAACCTCTCTCTTAGCTTTCTAACCATATAATTTTTTTCACGTTTTGAGTATGTTAAGGTTTTCATCTTTAATTTATTTTGTTAGTGTATCTATTTTTTGTCAAAAACTAATGTGTGGTATTTTTTACTTTATTTTATAACTATTTATTGAAATTTCAAATAAATTAGATTTTTAGAAACTAGACTCCATTATACATGTATTCAAAAAATATTGGATTTTTGATTAGTTTTCAAAAAGTTTAGGGGCAGCATGCTCAATTTTCTATTTTTTAGGATGTGTCCACTTTGAAAATTAGTAAAAAATCAATTATTCATGAAAAAATTATCAGAAAAATTGGGGATAAACTATATGATGTCAGCTAATTTCTCACTGAAGCAATATTTGAAATACTAAAAAAATTCAACATGTTAGGGGGGCCACATCAAATGCTATGTTACGTTTTTTTGAAAAAAATAGGACCAATTTGTGTACCCCTCCTTTTTGAACCCCTTAATCTCAATCATTTTTTAAAAAAATAGTAATTTAGAAAATAGATTCAGAGCACTACGACTCTTGTTTTTATTGCATTTGAAAATTTTTGATTGTAACTATCTTCAATTTCTCATCCAACATCAGTCTTTCCTAATTTCAGAAAAAAAAATTGGCCACTTAAGACCCCATTTTGGTCCCCCATATTTGTGCACTTACCCTATGAACATGTTTTATGCATTGATGTAACATAAAAGGCACTACTTAACATTGTTCTATCCATGGAAAACTAAGTAATACATGAAACTAATCTAATGAAGGAATAATATGGCATAACGCAAACACTTCCTTCAAACCAACTATTAAAGGTAAAATAATGCATATTCATGGTCTTAATCAAAATACCATTAGTCATCTTAGGTGAAACCCTTAAATGTGCATATGCTTGTTGTTGAAAATGATGTTTAAACAACAATTATACCATCATTAAGCATGCTTATAAATTGAGTTTTAGATGCATGCAAATCAATAACTTTTGACTCACTAGCATGTGCATGTTCCTCAAGTTCCTCAAACAATTCCACATGATGAGACTAATTATGAATAAGAGAAGGATTTGTGTAAATATGTAAATTTTAATTAGGAGGAGCAACCAAATGATTTCTCCCATCATTAACATTCTCAACATGTATCATATTATTATTAATCATATCTTAAATATTATGCCTTAATGTCATACAATGCTAACTATAATGACCATTAACCCTATGATAATCATGAAATGCTCTCATCATATGTAACTATAGGTGAAAGAAAAGAAATTTTTAATCTATTTTTCTTATGTATAAACTAACTTTTAAATAAGATTCAAATAAAGCACTCAAACACATAATTTTTAGATCTTATCTAAGGAGTGTAAATACAAGGAGTTGGAACTAACAAAAGACAAGAGACATACAAGTGGAAACATAAGTTGGAAACAAACACATGCAAACTAGGGAAAAGAAAACTTGTAGATGGAAAAAATAGGTTATGTGCACCTAATAGACTAATGATCTATAAACAAAATGTGCTTAGAATCACGCTAAGGATCTACAACAAAAAATTAAGCACTATGAGAGTTTATTTATGTCAAAGGGGTGAGCTTGTTCCTTTCAAGGGGTATTCATGTTTTTGTCTCAAATTCTTGTCAAATTTAAAGTGAAGAATCATGAGACCATCTTGAATCTAGATCTACCATCAACTATTAGGATCCTACATAGAAATGAATAAATCAAAAAACAAGAGGGTCAAATCATGGAAAATACACTAAAATTAGAAACCCTAGTATATAAATTTGAGATAGCTATGCTTTGTAAAAATGAAAAGTGTAAAAGACAAATGTTTAAAATACAAAGATGCAATTTTTAAGAAATAATGAAAGTCCTATGAGTTGATTTGTGGAAAAGGGGCGAGCTTGTTCCTATTAAGGGGTGTTAGCAAGACCAAAAGATCAACTTGTTAATGCCCGATACAACCACCAAAGTTAATGAATCCATGGGGGTGGTTAAGCCTTATCACAAACCCAAGCATTGTGCTACACAGCACAAACCAAGGGCGCACACCTTTTAACAATCCCCCCAGTGCAAGAAAGGGGTTTGAACTATGACCCAGGCTTTGATACCAATTGTTAGCAAGATGATTGTCGTTGCACCAAAAATTGACCCGTTAATACCCAATACAACCGCTAGAGTTAATGAATCCATAGGAGGCAGTTAAGCCTCGTCATGAACCCAAGCATTGTGTTGCATGGCATAAGGAGACCAAAGGTGCACACCATGCAACAAGGGGAACCCACATTTCGTGGGTCTTAGAAGCCTAAAATTTTCTAAGAAGCTATGTCACATTTGAAAATCACTTTTTTTATTATGGTCACTTGCATGCATCCCCATAAAAATACCTACAAAATAGAAAAAAACTACAAAAAAAGTGTTAAAGGTGAGTTTGCCTCATTTATCCCCCTTATAGTTTTTTCAACACAAATCTACAAACACATGATTTTACAAATCAAATATAAATAGACAATGGAAATAGAAATAAGAAGATATGGTGGCTAAGAAGAGTGGAAACACACCAAAACTAATGATAATGGACAAATCCCTAGGACATGGAAAGAGGAAAACAAAGGAAGGAGAAGATGGGTGAAAAAGAGGATATAGAGACAAGGTAAGAGCAAGGAATGATGAGAGGATAGGAGTATACAAAAATAGAAGAGAAAATGTGAATCAAAAGGCTATAGGAGAAGAGAACTAGGTAAAGTAATAGTATGAATTAAAAGGATAAAGGGCCAAAAAGAGCTAAGCCCTAATCCACAAATTGTTGCAAAATGGCTATAAAGTAAATCTTTAAAACAAAGAGAATACTCTAAGGGACTCTAATCTCCAATCTCTAGCAAATACTCCAAAAGCATAAACACAAATATTTAACTGAATTCCAACTCAATTTGCATTGCTTGCTTATCTTCATCAATCATTACATATCAAAGAATAGAACTACACAAATCATTAAATGTTTCCATTTTAAAAAGATTTGAAAAGAATAATTTTTAGAAAAATTGGAAAGGATAAGATTTTTTATTTTTTATTTTATTTTTAAGATAGAATGCAACAAATTTTGTAAACATGGTGTCCTCTAAAAAGACTAAATATGTATTATGTATATATCCTATATTTTTAACAGCCTCATGGTAATCTACTATCTGTATTTCAATTATGTATTTATTAAAGTATTATTTGAAAACATTTTTAAATTATTAACTTATGGAAGCAAAGAGGGAGTGGAATGATTTTAAGTACTAGAGTAAATATACCCTTTACAATTTATGCAGTTATCTTGATATAAAGATATGTACACATTTTTAGGATTACGTGTGTCATACACCTTGCAATTTCTAATATTTGAAATATTTCTTTATTTGTATTTTAGCAATTTGTTTTTTTATCACTTAGTGTCATGGAAGTTGCTAAATACAACTATGACAACTTGGAATGTGTGTAAGAGTTGCTAGAATGGAAAGAGCTAGTGAGAGGGAGTTATCCTAGAAATTATGACAAGTATGATTTTAGGAGATCGTGGAAGCACAATTTTAGGAACCAAAAATGGAGTGCTAGATTTGGAGAGTCAACTATGTTTTGATTAACTTTCTATATTACAATGGATTTGATTCTTTGTGACTAGGTGTTGTAACTCTTGTTTTTGAGTTTCCATTTTGGGTGTTTTCTTGTATTTTAACTCCTACAAATTGAATACTTGAGGAGTCATTTTTATAGAGAGGATAATTTTACAGGTATCATTATGCTATCAGAATTACTCCAAAAATTGTATGTTGGGGAACTCCTGTAATAAACTTTCTCTACAAGTGTATTTAATCTTGTGTTAGATTTGTAATACATTCAGCAAGCTTTTGGAGTGTGGGGTTTTTCTCTCGAAAGGGTTTTCCCCACGTATATTTGGTGTTATGGTATTATTTGTTTATTGTTGATATTTTATTTCCTACTTGTGTATCTTCTTCATTGTAACTATAAAGGATTAAAAATTTACACAACGCATTCCTCATTAGATTGGTGTAAGAAGTGTTTCCGCACACCTTGCTTCCTTTCAGTTGGTATCAAAGCCTACCAGTTTTGATCATAGTTGTTGGATAGAGGGTTTTTTGTATTGATCTTTGTTTGAGTGGGAGCTTGCGTAGAGAATTTTGTGATCTTGTTGCAAGAAGGAGATGACTAGCACATCTGGAAGAATAGAGATGGAGAAGTTTAACGGTGGCAATTTTTAGTTGTGGAAACTTAAGATGGAGGATATGCTTGTAGACAAAGATCTATGGGCTACAATATCTGGTACCAAACCTATGAGCATGAAACAAGAAGACTAGGATTTGATGGATCAGAAATCTAAGGGTCTTATGAGACTCTGTTTGGCTGGCTTTGTCTTGTTAAATGTTCATGAAGAGGCTACAGCGGCAAGTCTATGGAAAAAGATTGGTGAAATTTATCAGACTAAATCCCTGGTAAATAAGTTATTTTTGAGAAATAAGTTGTACTCTCTGAGAATGGAAGATGGAGGATCTGTATTGATCACCTGAATGCACTTAATATGCTTGTTGCTTATTGTTAGGAATAGCATGCAGAAGATATCAATTAAATGTAGATAAAGATTAAATAGAGGAATGAAAAATACATAGAAATAAAATAGCGAGAGACAATTTTAACGTGGTTCACCCAAACTTGGGCTACATCCACCAATAGAGAGTCCAATATTATTATCCATCAAATACAACCAATTACAACCAATAATATCATGCAACCCAAATCCGCTGCAATGTACTATAGATACAATCCAAATAGAAACCCTAACCCTTAGCCTTTTTTATGAAGACTTATGTCGGTTACAAAAATAGGGTTTTTTATGATGGTCAATAGAAAAATAGTTGTCGATGCCCCCCCTGCACTCCCCCGTAAAATACTTTGGGGGAAACTGCACCAACAAAAGTGGGGAAAATTTAACCTCTGAGTCTGATTAGGCTCCATATAACAACAATCTCCCACTTGGAGACTAATCAGACTCCACACCATATCATCTCCCACTTGGAGACTGATCAAACACTGCGGCCCCTGTAGCTCCCATTGGAAATAAGCACCCTAGACTCTGTTGTTCTGATTCTATTATTTTCAATCTTGAAGGCCAACCAAAGCTGAAGAGAAGCTCAACTTCTCCCTTGTCACCACCTTCGTAAACATATCCACTGAATTTTCATCTGTATGTATATTTTCTAGCCTTAATTGTCCATCCTCCAACACTAACCAAATGAAGTGATGTCTCAGCTGTATGTGTTTGGTCTTTGAATGCAAGGCAAAATTCTTTGAAAGATGTATGGCACTCTGGCTGTCCGTAAACAAATAATTGTTAGCCTTTTGTTTGCCTAATTCTTCCATGAAAAATTATAGCCATATCATCTCCTTACTTGCCTCTGTTGCAGCTACATATTCTACCTTTGTGGTGGATAAAGAAACCACCTTTTGTAACCTTGAGATCCAACTCACCGTTGTCCCACCTACAGTAAAGACATAACCTGTAGTACTCCGCCTGGTATCAATATCCCCTGCCAAATCTAAGTCCACATAGCCTGCTAAATTAGTATTAGAGCCCCCAAAACATAAATATTTATTGGATGTACCTCTCAAATATCAGAGAATCCATTTTACTGCATTCCAATGCTCTAATCTAGGATTACTCATATACCTGCTTACAACTCCTACAACATGTACAATATCTGGTCTCGTACATACCATGGTGTACGTTAAACTCCCTATAGCTGAAGCATATGGCACCTTAGACATTTTTTCTTCCTCCTATTGTGTCTTTGGACACATCCCCTTAGTCAATTTCAAATGACTGGGCAAAGGTGTGCTGACAGCTTTTGCATTCTCCATATGGAATCTCTGCAACACCTTTTCAACATAATCAGCTTGAGATAGAGTCAATTTTCTATTCTTCCTATCTCTACAAATTCTCATACCAAGGATTTGTTTCATTGCTCCCAAATCCTTCATAGCAAACGATTTTTCTAATTGTTGTTTTAACTCACTTATGTGATCCATGTTAGACCCCACTACAAGCATGTCATCAACATATAAACATAAAATAATGTAGATTTCATTATCCAACCTCTTAAAATAAACACAATGGTCAGAATTACACTGACTATAGCCATGCTCAGCCATAAAACTATCAAATTTCAAGTACCATTGCCGAAGTGCTTGTTTCAAGCCATATAAACTCTTCTTCAATCTGCACCCCAGTTTCTCCTTTCCTTTGACCTCAAATCCTTGGGGATGTTCCATATATATCTCCTCCTCCATTGGAGAATGGTAGTTTTCACATTGAGCTATTCCAAATGCAAATCTTCAGCAGCCACAATACTTAAAACAGTACAAATAGAAGTCATCTTAACAACTGGAGAAAAAATCTCATCAAAATCAATGCCCTTTTTCTGTGAAAATCCTTTTACAACTAACTTAGCTTTAAATCTGTTCTTACCTCCATCTTCTTCTTTCAACCTATAAACCTATTTGTTTGGTAAATCTTATTTACCTGCAGGCAACTTGCATAATTCCCAAGTCTGTTTTTGCAACAAGGAGTCTATTTCTTCTTCCATTGCATGTTCCCACTAAACCTTTGTATCCACTTTCATAGCTTCATCATACCCTTCTAGTTCACCAGCATTTGTTAATAAAATAGAATACAAAGAGGGAGAAAACCTGTTAGGAGGTCTACTTGTCCTTGTTGACTGTCTAACATTCACTAGAGTTTGTGGTATTTCCTATTGCTATTGTGGAGCATGAGGAACTATTGGAACATTGCTATTTGAAGTATCATCCAACCACACATAATCCTTCTTTTTCTTCTCATGTTGCTGCAACTAATCATTGTACAACACCATTTCATTGAATACAACATCTTTGCTTCTCACAATTTTTAGATTTTCAACATTCCAAAGCCTATAACCAAATTCATCAATGTCATATCCAACTAAGATACACTTTTTTGATTTTGCATCTAGCTTGGTTCTATTTTTAGAATCTACATGTACAAATGCTTCACATCCAAAGGTTTTGAGAAAAGAATAACTCACCTTCTTACCTGTCCATGCTTCCTCTGGAATACCATAGCCCAAAGGAACTGAAGGACCTCTATTAATTAAATATACAACGGTATTGACAGCCTCTACCCACATGTTTAAAGGTAGCCTAGCATGCAATCTCATGCTCCTTGCACACTCCATTATTGTCCTATTCATGCGCTCAGCCACTCCATTTTCCTTTGGAGTCCTTGGAACCATTTTCTGCCTACAAATTTCATTAGAAGAACAATAATCCTCAAATTTTTTGCTGCAATACTCACCACCATTATTAGATCTGAGACATTCCAATCTTTTACCCATCTCATTCTCAACCAAGCTTCTCCATTTTTTAAATGTTTCAAATACATCAGATTTCTACCTAAGGAAATAAATCCAAACCTTCCAAGTTGTATGAATGTAACATAATACTGAGAGACACCGAGAGAAGGTACCTGATCTGGTCCCCATACATTTATATGCACAAGCTCCAACTTTTCATCTTTCTTTTGCTTCCCATCCTTATGAAAACTAACTCTCTTTTGTTTTCCATACACACAACTTTCATAGAAATCCATATTAATACATTTTAGACTTGGTAAAATTTTCTTATAATGAAGTACCTTCATACCTTTTTCACTCATATGTCCAAGTCTGTTATGCCACAGTGTTGTCTCAGAACCTGTAGCAACTGTTTCAATCTCTACCTACAAACCCGCAGCAACTGTTCCTGAACTTGTTTTATTTTTCTCTGTAGCAACTAAATTAGAAGGAACAATATGACCTGTACAAAGATATAAGGTGCCTACTTTCACACATTTTGCTACTATTAAGTCACCTCTTGAAACCTTCCAATTTTTATCAATGAAAGTAACTATGCAAACTTCATCACATAGCTGCCCTGTTGAAATTAAATTCCTACTCAACCTTGGAACATGTCTTACCTCTTGTAGTAGCCAATGATTCCCATTCTACAACTTAATCTTAATTCTTCCCTTTCCGAAAATCTAATAGGGTTCATTATCTCCCAAATAAACTAGCCCAAAATCCCCTTGGACATAATCAAGAAAATAACTTCTATGGGGTGTAGCATGAAATGAGGCCCCTGAATCTAAGACCAAGAATCATCAGCATTATCTAGGGAAAGCATCAAAGCATCATCTTAAGATTTATTACTTACCACATTTGCCTCCTTATTGCCTTCTTTTTCGTCTCTTTTATTCTTCCGAGACCAACAATCTTTCTTCGGATGACCCAATTTTCCACAGTACCAACAATCCTTGTTTCCTCTAGATTGGGACCTCTTGTCCTTTGATTTACCTCATGACTTCCCATGACCTCCAAAACCTTTTCCTCTCTCCTTTGTTCTGCCTCTGCTTTCTACATTCAAAACACTGCCTGATGTGGATCCACCTGTCATGCGCACATTTTCCATGTGGTCACAACACGCAAACATGCGTGTCATGTCCACATGCGACATGTGGTCATGATACGAACTATCAAAAAAATTTCCTTACTACTTGAAATTTCCCCCTTACACGCGTAGCGTACATGGTTGCGTATGTTTAAGACGTCAATGATAGAAGTGTTTTCAGAATATTCCACACACGTGAACATTCACTTTGTTGGACCTACAATTTGCTTGAAAGATGTTCACTACGTTTGTTAATTAGTTGGCCTGTATTGGTTTTCTCAGTCTATTTAATACTGCCTCGCATTCTTTGTTTACTCCTCTATCAATTTATTTTAAATTGTTTCTTGTCTGCTCGTTTACGTATTTCTTTATTTACTTTTTGTATTTGCATTTAAATTATTACGTTAATTCATTTTACATACCTTGGTAATTCATTTGGAAAAATACTACTCCAGAAGTCACAATTTCCTTACAAACGAATTAATGTAATTCATTATTAGTGTAAATTACAATTGCCCCATTAATATTGTTCAATTTTATATATATATTAATTTAAACATATATATATAAATTTTTTTTTTTTAAATTCTTCCCCTCAATTTAGGAAGAGAACATATATAAAATATATATATATGCAATATCCTTTAGAGAAATCTTATTTATTAACAAATAATATATATATATATATATATATATTTATGTATATATATATCATTGTTTATTTCATCATGCTAATGGAAACTCCACTCGTAATTAAATAGAGTATTGTTATGAAATCCAACTCATAGCAAAAGGGTAAGTATACAATAAAATTTAAGAGTAACAACACATTTATTATTAAATAATATATATACACATATATATATAAAAATATATTTATATTTATATATATAAATATATTATTATCTATTTTATCATATTAAATTATACTCCACCCATACAAATGAGAATATTGTTATAAATCTTAACTCATTTCCTTGAGGGTGAATAACCCTAACCCTTGTATTTGTTTGTGATTGTTTTGTTTGCAGGAGGGAAAGGGCTTTGGCGGCGGCGAAGGTCA
Source organism: Cunninghamia lanceolata (assembly GCA_027924645.1). NCBI lineage: Eukaryota > Viridiplantae > Streptophyta > Pinopsida > Cupressales > Cupressaceae > Cunninghamia > Cunninghamia lanceolata. The sequence goes on along the minus strand of BSBN01001393.1, from coordinate 1,023,446 downwards.
TGGCACTGGTTGTAGGGGAGCAGAGTGTGGAGAGGCGGAATGGAGGTGGCAGTGTGGAGGGGTCGCAGGGAGCTGCGGACTTGGGAGCGACGGCGATGGATCTGGCCGACAGAGGCAGCGATGGTGGAGGGGCTGCAGGTTTCCGCAGGCGGCGCGGGGGTCTTTAGTTATGGCGGGGGTGTGGGGAGGGGCGGAGCCCCACCCACAACCCACTCCGTGGGGTGTGGGTGGGGCTCTGCCCCTCCCCACACCCTTTTGTATAAAGAAATCGGTGGGGGTTTAAACCCCCACCATATACTATGAAAACCTTCGACTGTATAAACATTTAAACAGCGATCTCCCTCAGTTTGTTTCATTTGCAAATTTTGCCATTTTAAATAAAAATAAATATAAATATAGTTATATATATATAGTCTTAGCATAAGATCTCTTTTTTAATTACAATTAAATGAATATATATATATATATATATATATATATATATATATATTTAGCATAAGATATTCACATTGTGTAAATTTCTCAGATTCTTAGTTTATTCATAAATACAAAAAACTATTTATATATATATATATATATATTTTATCAAATATTTATCATAGGCAATATAATATATAAATTTATTTCTTATTTTCCTTACAATTTTATTATCAATTGCAACTACGAAATTAAGCTTCATACAAGCTAGTGTTAATCATTAGATATTCAAAGAAAACTACCTTTCCTTTTTAATTGAAATTAAATTACAAGTAACTATATTCAATCTAAGTTTAATAGCATCTAATATAACAAGGAAATAACTACTCATATGCATTTATTCTCAACAATAAAAGTAAATAACCAAAACACAATTTCTTTTCTCTTTCAAATGTCCAAATTTCAACTAAATTTACTAATTTCAACATTCCCACTAAACAATACAATTTTAACCACTTTGTCTAATTCAATCAACTAATTCCACAACTTAGCAAATTTGATAAACAAGAATAAATAACTGTAAGATTTCACAACTCACAAACACTCTAAGGGAGGAATTACTTTCTTTTCCCAATACAAATTTTTTTTACAACTTTCAGAGGGAGCAATCTCTCCTCTTCAAAAGAAACTTATCCAGGAATAAACTTAAAGAGACCAAGCTCTCATTACAAATGGGGAGATAGAATATTTTCTCTAAACAAGGAAAACTCCTCCAATCCTCTCAACATGCTCCAAGATATACCTGTATGACAACCAAGGAAAGAATACACCACACAACAAGCTCTCCTCCCTACCATAGACCCGCAAGAGGGTCACCCCCGAGCTAGGGAGATCATCCACACACCCAGGAAGAACAGTCCAGTACACTTCACAACATTGAATAACAACAATCAAAGCAAACAACACACAAACTCCCATGGTTTTACACACCATACAAAAACTCAGCTGAGGTGAGTTTAAGGAAGGGTAGGGAAGTAGACTCACTCTACTCCAAGGTGACATTCTTCTCAATATTATCACAGCTTATCTCATGGCCTCAAGCCAACAGAATTATTCTTTCTCATGGCCTCAAGTCATCCAAATAATGAAAATCACAAGGATATCACAAATAGGCTCTCAAGCCTTATAGCCCTCTAGGCTCAAAATTACCAACATGCCCTTAAGGCTTCCATATACCAAGAAATAAGAATGCACCCGAGGAGGTTCACACCTTCCTTTCCCCATACATGATGAGCATTATCTTCCAACTGGAAGAAGCTCTTTCAAACACCCCACACAAACCCAAAATAACCGAAATAACACATAGACAACCTTGCAAATACACAGTCATCAAATAAGATCAAAACATTCATAGGTGAGTAAACTGGCTCACTAACCTTTACAAGCCCAATTATGGAATGTAGTTGAAGAAGAGCTCCATCCTTAGTCTCCTCCTCCAAGTTCTCCTTCTTTCCACAATAATCCAACCCCCTTACCCTCTCCCTCTTCTCCTCTTTAAAACAAATTCTCTCCCTTATCCTTTATTCTCAAGTGGCATTAAAAAACTAAACCCACTCCTTATCCATTATCCCTAGTGGACTTAAAACAATTAACCCCACTCAAGAGGTTCCCCACTATAGCCCTTTTCCAACACATGGAGGAATAAAATATAATAAGTAAAATAGAAATAAAAAGGGAGTGGATGACACACCACCCTTTTTATGGGGAGCTCCCACCAAAAGAAAGGCACAAAGAGACAAAGCACTCCATTATTGGTGGATCATGGAGTCCTTCCATGACTTGGAAGTGGGTCTAAGTGTGGATTCCACTCATCCCATTATCCCCATACTCCCAAATTCGTCACTTAACTTCACCATGAAATTAAAGTGACCATATGGAGGTTATCCTAAGGTTATCCTAGTCAAAAGGGTCCCTAGACCCATGGGGTATAACCTAGGGTTGATTTTTACCTAGTTAGAACTCCCAGAGTCAAGTAAAAACACAAGAAGAGGGTCTAAAAGAAATAAACTTAAACAAGACTCATAACAACATTTCTTACAACACATATCACAATACAAGTAATTCAGAGGGTAGACCTAATTCCCTTGACCCCATGCAACATTACAACATTACAACATTTCCACCATACACGGAGTTGATCTTAGTTCCTCGTGGAACTAGATCGGCTCACAAGGGATACAACATAGGGTGTGGAATGATCTCCTGTATTTATGGTTTTGTTAGCAATACCTGCACACTCAATCTCGAAGTTAATAACACATAAAGATATCATAGCTGAAGCAAATTTAAATACAAGCATACCTAAGTATTCTACCATATAATCATACTGAAATCACATTAAAGTTCCATTTCTAATATTATCTATTCATCATTTTCTTAAAAGCAACATCTAATTATCATTACACAATTGTTTTCTTAAAAATTAATTAGGTTTAATAAACAAGAATCCAGGATCAACAGTCCCCCAATCATAAAAGTAATAGCAATAGTATTGTAAATAGTCTCATGAACAGAAGTGAAAAAGGTAGGCCTCACATCCTCCCCCCCTAAGATTGTACTTCCTCCTAGAAGTCATCAAAGAGGTGAGGGTAAAGGGTCTTCAGTCTCGTTGCATCTTCCCATGTTGCAGTGACCTCATCATACATATCCCACTGGACCCTAACCTGGTCCAACTCTCGACCTCGAAGGCCCAACATCCGATGAGCCAATATGCATATTGGCTCCAAAGCTAGTTGTATGTCTGCCTCTACCTGAAGAGCACTCCAATCCAATACGTGAGATAAGTCAGAAATATAACAACGTAGAACTGAAACATGAAAGACATCATGGATACGAGACAGGCTAGGTGGCAAGGCTAAACGATAGGCTACAGGTCCTATCCTCTCCAAAATCTTAAAAGGTCCTACAAACCAGGGTGCGAGCTTAGAGCCTTTTCCGTAACGGATTGGACTCTTATGTAGTCGCACTCTCAAGAATACCCTGTCACCCACTGAGAAGTTTTTGATCTGTTCTCTTCGCATCAGCATACTTCTTCTGTCTATCTTGAGCTTCCTGAAGTCTCTATCTGATCAATGTGTCCTGTTCTTCCATATCCTGAATTATTTCGGGACCAATGGCAACTTGGTCCTCTAACTGATCCCAACTCAAAGGTGTCCTGCAAGGTCTGCCATATAAAGCCTGGTAAGGAGGCATACCCAATGAGCTGCGATGCCCATTATTGTAGGCGAACTCAACCAGATACAGGTACTCCTCCCATCTAGACTGATGATCCATAACATACATGTGAAGCATGTCCTCTAACACTTGATTAACTCTTTCTGTCTAGCCATCGATCTCAGGATGGTAAGCGGAACTGAAATTGAGCTGTGTGCCCAACGCCTGATGTAAGGCTCTCCAAAATGATGATGTGAATACAGAGTCTCTATCAGATATGATGCAGTGAGGTACTCCATGCAGTCTGACAATCTGATCTAGAAACACTCTCGCCACCGATGGTGCATTGTACGTTGTGCGTACCAGTGAGAAATGCACCACCTTGGTCAACTTGTCAAATATCACCATGATGGCATCATGGCATCGCGATGACATAGGTAGACCAACAATAAAGTCCATGGAAATGATGTCCCATTTCCACTCAGGTATCTCGTGAGGGTACAAAAGTCATGTTGGATGTTGATGCTCGGCCTTGACCCTCTGACATTCAAGGCATCGAGCAACATACTCTGCAATGTCACATCTCATCCCAGCCCAACGATATAACTGCCGCAAATCCACATGCATCTTCTTCACTCCTGGATGAGCTGCATAGGGTGCTCTATGAGCCTCAGAGAGTATCACTGTACGTAGGTCACCCGCACGGGGTACATAGATGCACTGCCTATGTCTAAGCAATCCATCCGACTCAAGGGTATATCCTACGAATTTGCCCTTCAGGACCCTCTGATTCTGGATTTCCTGTTGCACCTCAAGAAACTACTCGTCCCCAGGCAGATGCTATAGAATATGCTCTCTCAAATCCACCTTCAAAGTTAGAGCCAGGATCTCGTGATGCCTTCAACTCAAAGTGTCGGCGACCATGTTCTTCTTTCCTTTGATGTAGTGGACATCAAAGTCGAACTCACACATGAACTGCATCCAATGCCACTGGTGGGTGTTCAAATTAGGCTGAGTGAAAATGTACTGTAAGCTATGATGATCCGAATGGAGCTCAAAACGTCGACCTAAAAGAAAGTGTCTCCAACGAACAAGAGCATGAATAACAGCTGCGAGCTCTAAATCATGAGTAGGGTAGTTTAGCTCATGTGTTTTAAGTTTTCACGATTCATAAGCAATCGCTCTACCACCCTGCATAAGCACAGCTCCCAATCCCTCTAATGATGCACCTGTGCAAACAACAAAATCTTCTGTCAGATCAGGAACAGTTAATATGGGAGCGCTGGTAAAACGTTCCTTAAGGATCCCAAAGGCCTTCTCACACTGTTTAGTCCAAGTGAATGCTTTCCCTTTTCGCTGAAGGGAAGTGATAGGATGTGCTATCCTAGAGAAACCTTCGACAAACCTATAGTAGTAACCAGCTAGTCCCATAAAGCTCCTTACTTCTGTTACATTGGTGGATGCTGGCCAATCCTAAATTGCTCTGATCTTCGATGGATCTATGGAGATACCATCGCCTGATAAAATGTACCCCAAATACTGCACCTCTGTCCTGAAAAAGGCACACTTCACCAGGTTGCCATAAAGCTGATGCTCACGCAAACACTACAATACTTGATGCAAATGGTCCACATGTTCCTCCTCGGTCCGTGAATAGATCAAAATATCATCTAGGAATATGATCACGAACCGATCTAGGTAAGTGCGGAACACCCTATTCATGAGGCTCATGAACACTGCAGGGGCATTCGTCAAACTGAAAGGTACCACTGTAAATTCATAATGGCCATATCTAGTTCGAAAGGCGGTCTTGTGAATATCTACCTCTGTGATTTGTAATTGGTGATACCCAGATTTTAGATCAATTTTTGAAAACACTTTGGCTCCCTGCATTTGGTCAAAGAGATCGTCAATCCTAGGTAGAGGATATCGGTTCCTCACCGTCACTTTGTTCAACTGTCTGTAGTCCATGCATAGCCGAAGAGATCCATCCTTTTTCTTTATAAAGATAACTGGTGCGCCCCATGGTGAAACACTAGGTCAGATGTGTCCCTTCTCTAATAATTCTTCTAACTGCAGTTTAAGCTCTGTAAGCTCATGTGTAGTCATTCTATAAGGTGCACGAGACACTGGTTCTGCCCCTGGTACCAAATCGATGTGGAAGTCAACTTCCCTGCGTGGAGGCATACCCAGTAACTCTGGGAAAAAACATCAAAAAATTCTCTTAGGATAGGGTGATCATCTAAGGTAGTCTCAGGTTCATCCTCTGATCTATCACTGACTGTGATAGCAAACATCTGACAACCCTTTCGCATGCAGCGCTTAAGTTGCTGAGTAGATATCATACGAGCAGTCGTGGGCTTCTATATACCCACTATCTCAACTAGTGTGCCATGATCGTCTAAGCAACTAATCGTCCTCTGGCAGTAATCTAGCTTGGCTCTATGAGCCGCAAGCCAGTCCATACCTAGAACTACGCCGTAGGATCCTAATGGCATAACCCTAAGATCCCATGTAATGAAAGAACCCAAGTAAATCTCACAATTTCTAACAACCGTATCAACTGACATTCTGGCCCCAAAGGCCAACTCGACCTCCCACCTAATGTCCTGCCTAGAAGCCACCAGCCTGCAACATTCCACTAACGATGTAAACATAAAAGAGTCGGTAGCTCCGGAATCAAATAAGATAGAGATGGTAAAATCTTCAATCATACATGTTGTCTCTATGACTGAAGCCTGGAAATTGGCCTGGCAGTTTTCAACTGCTGTAAACATACGGTGGGATTTACTCATATCACCCACAGTTTGCTCGGATCCTCCTACACGATGATGTCCCCTTGCTGTAAAACCCTATGGGCACTCTCTAGCTAGGTGTCCAGCTTCACCGCAAACATAACAAGGGCCCTTAAACTAAACCTGTACAGTCTGAGTCCTGCTCTACTGTTGCTGTCCTGATCTACTAGTGGACCCCTATGAGCCCCTATACGACCACTGCGGCCTCGCAGGTCCCGCAGGTGATCCCTGCTGTCTCTGATCCCTGCGCGGGCCCTGCTGCTACCAACCTCTATTATTTCCCCCATGTGACCTCGGTTGTGTTCTAGCTTTCTGTTGTTGTTGTGACTGTTGTTGTTGTGGGGGCCTAGAAGGTAATGATGTTGTACTGAATCCTCCTCTAGGGGGTGGCTGTGGTGGTCTACGAAAATTCTGTTGATGCTGCTATTGTCCCCGATCCTGGAACTGAGGGCGAGAACTCTGCCCCCGTCCCTGAATCTCCTTAGCAATATAAGCCTTCTCGACAGCATCACTCAAGGTCTGGGGATCTACCATCCGAACAGGTCCTGCTATACTGTAGTTTAGTCCTCTAATAATCTTATGCACAGGAGTTTCTCGTCATGGAGATACTCTACATATTTGGATAACTCTGTAAACCTACTCTCATACTGTGCCACTGAGAGTCCCCGCTGCTGTAGGTCATGGAACTCGTCTATCTGACACTGTCTGTAATAGTTTGATAGGTATCGCGCGTTGAAGCGCTCAATAAAGGTCTCCCATGAGAGGGTATCTAAGGAGAGGCAACGCTTGCACTCCTCAGTGCGCCACCAGGTAGCTGCTGCAACTCGTAATAAGTGTACTGCCACACGGGCCTTCGTGTTGCACTCGTAGGGACGCAACGTGAAGCACCTATCTAAACTGATAAGCCAGGCCTCTACCTCAGCTCCCTCTGTGGTTCTGATGAAAGTAGAAGGGTTTAATCTCAATATGTCCCTGATGGAATCTCCTTTATCTCTGCGCCCCCTGATAGGCTCATCTATATGATAATCATAAAGCCTGGGACCTAATTGCTCTACTCGCACTATCTCGTTATGCCTGGCATGATGTGTGGGGCTCCTGCTACGGGCCCTGTTGGCTGAATCAACCTCCTTTGTATCAGGCAACTTGACATAAGGCTCCACACGTGGTACCCCCTGCGGCTCTACGCGGGGCTCCACACGTGGCTCGACATGAGTCTCAGCTCATGGCTCCACGCGTGGTTCCTCTCGCGGAACATCGCGGGGCTCGACACGTGGCTCTTCGCACTGCTCAACTATAGCCGATGGAAGCCTATCTAAGATAGCCTGTAAGGCCTGTAATATCTGTGGTCCCATATCAGGTGAGGCTGGTGGTGCCTGCGGTACTGAGGAACTGGTTGTGCCTGTAGAACTGGCTGAACCTATGGAACTAGCTGTTCTAGTGGGACTGGCTGATCCGGCCCCACAGCTAAAGAATCAGTGCGCACCTCGGTGGGTGGAGTACGGCGGGTCAGTATTCGTCGAACTCGTCTGGGAGGCATCCTACAAAATGAGGTAATCGCCAGTCAGTTTGATCGCAGAAGTGATAATGTGCCTAAACAAGCCTAGTGTTTAAATCAACTGTGCTCTGATACCAAATGTCATGCCCACATTTCCCATGCTGTCACAACATGCAAACACGCGTGTCATGTCCACATGCGACATGTGGTCATGATACGAACTATCAAAATTTTTTCCTTACTACTTGAAATTTTCCCCTTACACGCATAGCGTACTCGGTTGCGTATGTTTAAGACGTCAATGATAGAAGTGTTTTTAGAATATTCCACACACGTGAACATTCACTTTGTTGGACCTACAATTTGCTTGAAAGATGTTCACTACATTTGTTAATTAGTTGGCCTCTATTGGTTTTCTCAGTCTATTTAATACTGCCTCGCATTCTTTGTTTACTCCTCTATCGATTTGTTTTAAATCGTTTCTTGTCTGCCCGTTTACGTATTTCTTTATTTACTTTTTGTATTTGCATTTAAATTATTACGTTAATTCATTTTCCATACCTTGGTAATTCATTTGGAAAAATACTACTCCGGAAGTCACAATTTCCTTACAAATGAATTAATGTAATTCGTTATTAGTGTAAATTACAATTGCCCCATTAATATTGTTCAATTTTATATATATATTAATTTATACATATATATTAAAAAAAAATTAAATTCTTCCCCTCAATTTAGGAAGAGAACATATATATATATATATATATATGCAATATCCTTTAGAGCAATCTTATTTATTAACAAATTATATATATATAGATATATATATATATATATGTATATATATATATATATATCATTGTTTATTTCATCATGCTAATGGAAACTCCACTTGTAATTAAATAGAGTATTGTTATGAAATCCAACTCATAGCAAAAGGGTAAGTATACAATAAAATTTAAGAGTAACAACACATTTATTATTAAATAATATATATATACACATATATATAAATATATATTTATATTTATATATATATATATATATATATTATTATCTATTTTATCATATTAAATTATACTCCACCCATACAGATGAGAATATTGTTATAAATCTTAACTCATTTCCTTGAGGGTGAATAACCCTAACCCTTGTATTTGTTTGTGATTGTTTTGTTTGCAGGAGGGAAAGGGCTTCGGCAGCAGTGAAGGTCATGGCGCTGGTTGCAGGGGAGCGGAGTGTGGAGAGGCGGAATGGAGGTGGCAGTGTGGAGGGGTCGCAGGGAGCTACGGACTTGGGAGTGACGGCGGCGGATCTGGCCGGCAGAGGCAGCGATGGTGGAGGGGCCGCAGGAGGCGACGCTGCAGGTTCCCGCGGGCGGCACGAGGGTCTTTAGTTATAGCGGGGGTGTGGGGAGAGGCGAAGCCCCACCCACAACCCACTCTGTGGGGTGTGGGTGGGGCTCCGCCCCTCCCCACACCCTTTAGTATAAAGAAATCGGTGGGGGTTTAAACCCCCACCATATACTATGAAAACCTTCGACTGTATAAACATTTAAACAGTGATCTCCCTCAGTTTGTTTATTTACAAATTTTGCCATTTTAAATAAAAATAAATATAAATATAGTTATATATATATGTATATATATAGTCTTAGCATAAGATCTCTTTTTTAATTACAATTAAATGAATATATATATATATATATATATATATATATATATATTTAGCATAAGATATTCACATTGTGTAAATTTCTCAAATTCTCTATTTATTCATAAATACAGAAAACTATATATATATATTTTTATCAAATATTTATCGTAGGCGATATAATATATAAATTTATTTCTTATTTTCCTTACAATTTTATTATCAATTGCAACTACGAAATTAAGCTTCATACAAGCTAGTGTTAATCATTAGATATTCAAAGAAAACTACCTTTCCTTTTTAATTGAAATTAAATTACAAGTAACTAAATTCAATCTAAGTTTAATAGCATCTAATATAACAAGAAAATAACTACTCATATGCATTTATTCTCAACAATAAAAGTAAATAACCAAAACATAATTTCTTTTCTCTTTCAAATGTCCAAATTTCAACTACTCAATTTACTAATTTCAACATTCCCACTAAACATTACAATTTTAACCACTTTGTCTAATTCAATCAACTAATTCCACAACTTAGCAAATTTGATAAACAAGAATAAATAACTGTAAGATTTCACAACTCACAAACACTCTAAGGGAGGAATTACTTTCTTCTCCCAATACAAATTTTTTTTACAACTTTCAGAGGGAGCAATCTCTCCACTTCAAAAGAAACTTATCCACGAAGAAACTTAAAGAGACCAAGATATCATTACAAATGGGGGATTAAAACATTTTCTCTAAACAAGAAAAACTCCTCCAATCCTCTCAACATGCTCCAAGATACACCTGTATGACAACCAAGGAAAGAATACACCACACAACAAGCTCTCCTCCCTACCATAGACCCGTAAGAGGGTCACCCCCGAGCTAGGGAGATCATCCACACACCTAGGAAGAACAGTCCAGTACACTTCACAACATTGAATACAACAATCAAACCAAACAACACACAAACTCCCATGGTTTTACACACCATACAAAAACTCAACTGAGGTGAGTTTAAGGAAGGGTAGGGAAGTAGACTCACTCTACTCCAAGGTGACATTCTTCTCAATATTATCACAGCTTATCTCATGGCCTCAAGCCAACAGAATTATTCTTTCTCATGGCCTCAAGCCATCCAAATAATAAAAATCACAGGGATATCACAAATAGGCTCTCAAGCCTTATAGCCCTCTAGGCTCAAAATTACCAACATGCCCTCAAGGCTTCCATATACCAAGAAATAAGAATGCACCCGAGCAGGTTCACACCTTCTCTTCCCCATACATGATGAGTATTGTCTTCCAACTGGAAGAAGCTCTTTCAAACACCCCACACAAACCCAAAATAACTGAAATAACATATAGACAACCTTGCAAATACACATTCATCAAATAAGAACAAAACATTCATAGGTGAGTAAACTGGCTCACTAATCTTTACAACATTTGACTAATTACCTTACTGTTGTTGATACTTTTATATTTGTGGGACTGTTGATCCCAGATTTTCAAACTATTAAACCTTATTATGTTAAAGGAAAACTAATTGGGTGATATTAGTTAGATGTTTTCTTTAAGAGAAAACAAATTAGGTGATGTTAGATAGATGTTTATTTTATAGGAAAAACTAATTGGGTGATGTCTGATTAATGTTTACATTACAGGGAAACTAATTGGGTTATGTTAGAAAGAAAATATTTTATTTTCCTTAAGTCTTAAGGAGAGCCTGATCTTTTAATAGCTCCTTCCTTGTCGATTTTCCAGAAGGAGAAAATTATCTCCCTATTGTTGTATAAATTGTTTTTTTTTTTGTTGTGAAGAAATCTTCTATTTTTGGGTTGATAGTTGTAATTTTCTTATTCATTAAGTTTTACCATTTAGAAATGAGAAGAGGAAAAGAAAATTTGTTTTTAAAAAGATATTAAAATTGTCTAGTTCCTTCTTCTTCTACTTGCAAAGTTGTGAGTTAGTTGATGTTTTAATTAAGTTTGTAAAAGTATTATTTCTGTGTAAGCTTAGTGGAAATATTAATTTTACATTTGTTATAAGCGAAGTTGTAATTTTGCTACCATGAAAGAAATGAAATTTGGGTTGTAGTTTTGCTTTTGAAATTACCGCCACCTTGAAAGTCTCTTCCTAGGATGGGGACCTTTTCACTTTTACTATTCACTATTCACTATTCACTTTCACTATTCACTTTTTACTATTTACTATTCACTATTCACTATTTACTTTTACTATTCATTTGAATGCAAACTATATGTAGTTTAAAACATTTGACTTGAAATAGAAATTTTAAATCAAGGAAAGTGAGATTTATTTATGCATATTGTATAATACGAATTGAATAGATGCTTAAATTCAGAGTTGCAATTCAGAAATACAATGTTTATATTTGCAAAAAAAAAAACAAATTAACTCATTGCTCTGTTTTTAATGAATTATTGGATAGTAATTTGTTTTAACAAATTATATATATATATATATATATATTTATTTATTATATATATATTCTATACTCTCTTTACAGTTAAAGAACTTATTAATGAAATTGTGAGTTAAAGTGAACTGAGATAATGGCGGTATATATACATATATATATATGTACATATATATATATATATATATTCAAATTAAATTTATAAGGAGAAATATAATTATAATATAAAAAGAGCATAGGTAAATATATTTTAATTTTAAGTAAGAGTTTTCTCGAAAGTTTCAACAATTATCACAAATTACTTAACAGGAAAATGAAGAGGAAAATATGATCCTTTCATTTACAAAGGACACTAAAAATAAACGCAAACAAGCCCTCACAGGCATTCCATGAGTGGCCATTTTAAACTCAACTGTAGATTTAGAGAATAATTGTCCAATTGAAAAAAAGAGAGAGAAAGAGAAAGAACAACTAACCTTGGAAAACAAAGAGGAGAAAATATGCGGCATTTTCGAACAGGGCTAAGAGAACTAAGTTTAACCTACCGTTAATCCTATTTAGGAATAGGTTGATTATTAAAATTAATTCAAACGTTGAACTAAAACCTAGAGCAAAACCCTAGGGGGACTGAGTCAAGTGAAGTTAACCAACCTTGTGTAAATGATTTGGTTTACCAAGAATTTAGGAATAATGTAAAGGATGTAGTGTTATTGCTATTCGATAAAGAACGTGAAGAAAAAAAAATAGGATAAAAAGATCTTGCACAATGGGAAGGAGAATGAGATAGAAATACAATCAAAATTAAATTTCAGAGATACGGTAAAATGAACGTGATAGAAATACAATTAAAATTAAATTCTAAGAAAAGGAAGAGAGGGCAAACGAACAGATGATCGTGCTTTGTTGAAAAATGATCTATCACCTAAAACAACTGTTGTTCAAATGTAATTCATGAGATTAACCTAAGTTAGGAAACCACGCATTTTCTTGCGTAGGGTGTGCGCACATGTACTTGGTACCCCGTCGACAACAATATTGTTTTCGCCTTAAGCGTACACCGCCGAGTACGCCTACGCGTGCGAGGGAGTTTTTAGAGTAGTAAGGGAAAATTTTTGATAGTTCGTATCATGACCACATGACGCATGTGGACATGACACGCATGAATACGTGTTGTGACCGCATGAGAAATATGCGCAGTCGGTGGGGTACCAAGTACATGTGTGCACACCTTACGCAAGAAAATGCATGGTTTCCTAACTAAGGTTAATCTCATTAATTACATTTGAACAACAGTTGTTTTAGGTGATAGATCATTTTTAACAAAGCACGATCATCTGTTCATTTGCCCTCTCTTCCTTTTATTGGAATTTAATTTTGATTGTATTTCTATCTCATTCTCCTTCCCATTGTGCAAGATCTTCTTATCCTATTTTTTTTCTTCACGTTCTTTATCGAACAGCAATAACACTACATCCTTTACATTATTCCTAATTTCTTGGTAAACCAGATCACTTACACAGGGTTGTTAACTTCACTTGACTCAGTCCCCTAGGGTTCTGCTCTAGGTTTTAGTTCAACGTTTGAATTAATTTTAATAATCAACCTGTTCCTAAACAGGATTAACGGTAGGTTAAACTTACTTAGTTCTCTTAGCCCTGTTCGAAAATACCGCACATTTTCTCCTCTTTGTTTTCCAAGGTTAGCTGTTCTTTCTCTTTCTCTGTCTTTTTTTTAATTGGACGTTTATTCTCTAAATCTATAGTTGAGTTTAAAATGGCCACTCATGGAATGCCTGTGAGGGCTTGTTTGCGTTTATTTTCAGTGTCCTTTGTAAATGAAAGGATCATATTTTCCTCTTCATTTTCCTATTAAGTAATTTGTGATAATTGTAGAAACTTCCGAGAAAACTCTTACTTAAAATTAAAATATATTTACCTATGCTCTTTTTATATTATAATTATATTTCTCCTTATAAATTTAATTTATATATATGTATATATACTGCCATTATCTCAGTTCACTTTAACTCACAATTTTATTAATAAATTCCTTAACTATAAAGAGAGTATAGAATATATATATAATAAATATATATATATATATAATTTGTTAAAACAGATTACTATCCAATAATTCATTAAAAACAGAGCAATGAGTTAATTTATTTTTTTGCAAATATAAACATTGTATTTCTGGATTGCAACTCTGAGTTTAAGCAACTATACAATTCATATTATACAATATGCATAAATAAATCTCACTTTCCTTGATTTAAAATTTCTATTTCAAGTCAAATGTTTTAAACTACATATACTTTGTCTTCAAATGAATAGTGAAAAGTGAATAGTAATAGTAAAAGTAAATAGTGAATAGTAAATAGTGAAAAATAAATAGTAAAAGTGAATAGTGAAAGTGAATAGTAAAAGTGAAAAGGTCCCCATTCTAGGAAGAGACCCTCAAGGTGGTGGTAATTTCAAAAGCAATACTACAACCCAAATTTCATTTTATTCATGGTAGCAAAATTACAACTTCGCTTATAACAAATGTAAAATTAATATTTCCACTAAGCTTATACAGAAATAATACTTTTACAAACTTAATTAAAACATCAACTAACTCACAACTTTGCAAGTAGAAGAAGAAGGAACTAGACAATTTTAATATCCTTTTAAAAACAATTTTTTTTTTCCTCTTCTCATTTCTAAATAGTAAAATTTAATGAATAAGAAAATTACAACTATCAACCCAAAAACAGAGGATTTCCTCACAACTAAAAATAATAATTTATACAACAATAGGGAGATAATTTTCTCCTTCTGGAAAATCGACAAGGAAGGAGCTATTAAAAGATCAGGCTCTCCTTAAGACTTAAGGAAAATTAAAAAAAACTTCATTCTTACAGGAGGGGACTTCATTCTTGCAGGGGACTTCATTCTTGCATTCTTATCATGCCTAATTTCCCTAGGAAATCTTTTTCTGGCATCCTCATAATGCCCAATTCCTTCTCTATTCTCCTCTTCATAGCCTCATAATGCCGAAATTATTCTAGCCATCCTATATCCTCCATTTATTGTCTCTTGCTTGTAATCATAGAGAGATTTTTTTTTTTATAAGGGAGTCTTTTCTTTTGGAGGAAGGAAATTGGAGAGGAGATTCTAATGGAGCTCTACATCAACTTCATCCATTAAAGGGCTTTTTAAGGTTGGATTTCATGGTTTTTCCTTTGTATTTCTATTTGTTGCATGAAGGATGTGTGAAAATTATTTATTTTGCTTGTGTTGTAAATTTTGTTATTATGGGAAAATTTTATTAGGATGTTGATAGAGCTTCTTCCACTTGGAAGACAATGCTCATCATGTGTGGGGAAGGGAAGGTGTGAACCTCCTCAGGTACATTCTTGTTCTTGGAAAATGGAAGTCTTGAGGGCATTTTTATGAATTTTGAGCAAATGGTTATAAGGCTTGAGAGCCTAATTGTGATATCCCTGAGATTTTGATTATTTGGTTGGCTTGAGGCCATGAGAAAAGTTAATTTTGTTGGCTTGAGGCCGTGAGAAAAGCTGTGATAAAATGTTGAGAAAAATGACACTCTTGAGTTGAGTGAGTCTACTTCCCTACCCTCTTTAAACTCACCTTAGTTGAATTTTTGTGTTGTGAGTAAAACCATGGGTGTTGTGTGTTTTTGTTTCTATTGTTGTGAAGTGGTTTTTGGTCTATTCTACCCTAAGTGTGTGGATGATCTCCCTAACTCGGAGGTGACCCTTTTGCGGATCTACGGTAGGGAGGAGAGTAGCTTGTGTGGTGTTTCTTCCCTTGTGTGATATGCAGGTTTTATGGGAGCTTATTGTGAAGCTTGAAGAAGATTATTAGATCTTAGAAAATATTTTATTTTCCTTAAGTCTTAAAGAGAGCCTGATCTTTTAATAGCTCCTTCCTTGTAGATTTTCCAGAAGGAGAAAATTATCTCCCTATTGTTGTATAAATTGTTATTTTTTTTAGTTGTGAGGAAATCCTCTGTTTTTGGGTTGATAGTTGTAATTTTCTTATTCATTAAGTTTTACCATTTAGAAATGAGAAGAGGAAAAGAAAATTTGTTTTTAAAAGGATATTAAAATTGTCTAGTTCCTTCTTCTTCTACTTGTAAAGTTGTGAGTTAGTTGATGTTTTAATTAAGTTTATAAAAGTATTATTTCTATGTAAGCTTAGTGGAAATATTAATTTTACATTTGTTATAAGCGAAGTTGTAATTTTGCTACCATGAAAGAAATAAAATTTGGGTTGCAGTTTTGCTTTTGAAATTACCGCCACATTGAGGGTCTCTTCCTAGGATGGGGACCTTTTCACTTTTACTATTCACTATTCACTATTCACTTTTACTATTCACTATTCACTTTTACTATTCACTTTTCACTATTCATTTGAAGGCAAACTATATGTAGTTTAAAACATTTGACTTGAAATAAAAATTTTAAATCAAGGAAAGTGAGATTTATTTATGCATATTGTATAATACGAATTGAATAGATACTTAAACTCAAAGTTGCAATTTAGAAATACAATGTTTATATTTGCAAAAAAACAAATTAACTCATTGCTCTGTTTTTAATGAATTATTGGATAGTAATCTGTTTTAACAAATTATATATATTTATTTATTTATTATATATATTCTATACTATCTTTACAGTTAAGGAACTTATTAATGAAATTGTGAGTTAAAGTGAACTGAGATAATGGTGGTATATATATATATATATATATATATATATATATATATATATATATATATATATATATATATATATAAATTAAATTTATAAGGAGAAATATAATTATAATATAAAAAGAGCATAGGTAAATATATTTTAATTTTAAGTAAGAGTTTTCTCAGAATTTTCAACAATTATCACAAATTACTTAACAGGAAAATGAAGAGGAAAATATGATCCTTTCATTTACAAAGGACACTGAAAATAAACGCAAACAAGCCCTCACAGGCATTCCATGAGTGGCCATTTTAAACTCAACTGTAGATTTAAAGAATAAATGTCTAATTGAAAAAAAAAGAAATAACAGCTAACCTTGGAAAACAAAGAGAAGAAAATGTGCGGCATTTCCGAAACAGGGCTAAGAGAACTAAGTAAGTTTAACCTACCGTTAATTCTGTTTGAGAACAGGTTGATTATTAAAATTAATTCAAATGTTGAACTAAAACCTAGAGTAGAACCCTAGGGGGACTGAGTCAAGTGAAGTTAAACAACCCTGTGTCCTTTGTAAATGAAAGGATCATATTTTCCTCTTCATTTTCCTGTTAAGTAATTTGTGATAATTGTTGAAACTTCCGAGAAAACTCTTACTTAAAATTAAAATATATTTACCCATGCTCTTTTTATATTATAATTATATTTCTCCTTATAAATTTAATTTATATATATATATATCGCCATTATCTCAGTTCACTTTAACTCACAATTTTATTAATAAGTTCCTTAACTCTAAAGAGAGTATAGAATATATATATAATAAATAAATATATATAATTTGTTAAAACAGATTACTATCTAATAATTCATTAAAAACAGAGCAATGAGTTAATTTATTTTTTGCAAATATAAACATTGTATTTCCGAATTGCAACTCTGAGTTTAAGCATCTATTCAATTCGTATTATACAATATGCATAAATAAATCCCACTTTCCTTGATTTAAAATTTCTATTTCAAGTCAAATGTTTTAAACTACATATACTTTGCCTTCAAATGAATAGTGAAAAGTGAATAGTAAAAGTAAATAGTGAATAGTGAAAAATGAATAGTAAATAGTGAAAAGTGAATAGTAAAAATGAATAGTGAATAGTGAATAGTAAAGTGAAAAGGTCCCCATCCTAGGAAGAGACCCTCAAGGTGGCGGTAATTTCAAAAGCAATACTGCAACCCAAATTTCATTTCTTTCATGGTAGCAAAATTACAACTTCGCTTATAACAAATGTAAAATTAATATTTCCACTAAGCTTACATAGAAATAATACTTTTACAAACTTAATTAAAACATCAACTAACTCACAACTTTGCAAGTAGAAGAAGAAGGAACTAGACAATTTCAATATCCTTTTAAAAATAAATTTTCTTTTCCTCTTCTCATTTCTAAATGGTAAAACTTAATGAATAAGAAAATTACAACTATCAACCCAAAAACAGAGGATTTTCTCACAACTAAAAAAAATAATTTATACAACAATAGGGAGATAATTTTCTCCTAAAAAATCGACAAAGAAGGAGCTATTAAAAGATCAGGCTCTTCTTAAGACTTAAGGAAAATAAAATATTTTCTAAGATCCAATAATCTTCTCCAAGCTTCACAATAAGCTCCCACAAAACCCACATATCACACAAGGGAAGAAACACCACACAAACTGCTCTTCTCCCTACCGTAGACCAGTTGTTTTAGGTGATAGATCATTTTTGATAGTTCATATCATGACCACATGATGCATGTGGACATGACACGCATGAATACGTGTTGTGACCACATGGAAAATGTGGGCATGACATTTGGTATCAGAGCCCATATTTCAACATTGGGAATCTCTAGGATTTGCGTGTTGTTTGGACCGACATGGAGTGGGTTGAGTGTGGTTTGACCCTTGTCCTACTCTGTGTAGTTGCATGAGAGTGAGGTTGTGGTTTGTCGACTAACCTTCACCTTGGAGGAATACCCATCCTCTTGTTTTGTCATCGTGATGGCCTTGTCACATGATTATCGAAGTCTTCCGCTTGTGTTTTGTGGTAGTTGTGATCCTCTTGGTCGATTTTCCGCTCGAGTCAGTTGGTCTAGGTGGTGAGGGTTGGTCACCTTAACTTCACAGTGAAGTTAAGTGACGAATTTAGAAACATGGGAAGGATAGGATAAGTGGGATCAACACTCAAGCCCATCCCTTCTCCATTACCAAGGCTTGAAATGATTCCATGGTCCACCAATAATGGAGGGGCTTATCTTCTTGTTCCCTCACTTTTGGTGAGAGTCCCCATGAAGTGGTGTGGTCCTTCATAAGTGGGGATATTTTTTAATCCCACTTGGGATAGTGGGGATATTTATTAATCCCGCTTGGGATAGTGGGGATATTTTTTTAATTCCACTTGGGATAGTGGGGTTATTTTTTTAATCCCACTTGGGATAGTGGAAAAAGGAGGGGTTATTTTTTTACATATAATTAAATATTCTTAATATTTAATTAGCTAATATCCTCCATTATCTAAAAATGAATCTTTAATTCATTTTGTCCTCCACTAATGGAATTGAAAATTCAGTTTGTCATAATCCACTCTTCCGAAAAAATAAATTTTTAATTCATCCACTATGAATTAAAAATTCACAAATAATGAGAGCCCTTGATCTCAACTCTTGTTCCTCACCCTCCATTCTCTTTTCAGAAAATCTATAAATAAGACCCTTCTCTAAGTAAATAAGGAGAAAAAAACTTCATTCTTGCAGGAGGGGACTTCATTCTTGCAGGGGGACTTCATTCTTGCATTCTTATCATGCCTAATTTCCTCTAGGAAATCTTCTTCTGGCATCCTCATTATGCCCAATTCCTTTTCTATTCTCCTCTTCATAGCCTCATAATGCCAAAATTATTCTAGTCATCTTATATCCTTCATTCATTGTCCCGTGCTTGTGATCATAGAGAGATTATTTTTTTTAACAAGGGAGATTGGAGAGGAGGCTAGAGAGGAACTCTACATCAACTTCATCCATTAAAGGGATTTTTAACATTGGAATTCATGGCTTTTCCTTTGTATTTCTATTTGTTGCATGAATGATGTGTGAAAATTATTTATTTTGCTTGTGTTGTAAATTTTGTTATTGTGGGGAAATTTTATTTTGATGTTGGCAGAGCTTCTTCCACTTGGGAGAAATGCTCATCAAAGGTGGGATAAGGGAGGAGTGATCCTCCTCGAGTGCATGCCTTGTTTCTTTTGAGATGTTGAAAGCCTTGAGGGCATTTGTGTGAATTTAAAAAAATTGGTTATATGGTTTGAGAGCCAAATATGATATCCCTTAGAATCTGATTATCTTGTTTGGTTTGAGGCCATGAGGAAAATTATGTTGAATTCTTGTGAAGGGTGGTACTCTAGAGTTGAGTGTGTCCACTCTCTTACCCCTCTGTAAACTCACTTTTGTTGAGTTTTTGTGTTGTGTAAATTCCCTTTGGTGTATGTGTGTTTTGGTGTGTTCTTTATACCTTGTTGTAAAGTGGATTTTTTAAATACCCTAGGTGTGTGGATGATCTCCCTAACTCGGGGGTGGCCCTCTTGCGGGTCTACGATAGGGAGGAGAGCAGCTTGTGTGGTGTTTCTTCCCTTGTGTGATATGCAGGTTTTCTAGGAGCTTATTGTGAAACTTGGAGAAGATTATTGGATCTTAGAAAATATTTTCATTTCCTTAAGCCTTAAGGAGAGCCTGATCTTTTAATAGCTCCTTCCTTGTCGATTTTCCAAAAGGAGAAAATTATCCCCCTATTATTGTATAAATTGTTATTTTTAGAGTTGTGAGGAAATCCTCTCTGTTCTTGGGTTGATAGTTGTAATTTTTTTATTCATTAAGTTTTACCATTTAGAAATAAGAAAAGAAAAAGAAAATTTATTTTTAAAAGGATATTAAAATTATCTAGTTCCTTCTTCTTCTACTTGCAAAGTTGTGAGTTAGTTGATGTTTTAATTAAGTTTGTAAAAGTATTATTTTTGTGTAAGCTTAGTGGAAATATTAATTTTACATTTGTTATAAGCGAAGTTGTAATTTTGCTACCATGAAAGAAATGAAATTTGGGTTGCAGTATTGCTTTTGAAATTACCGCCACCTTGAGGGTCTCTTCCTAGGATGGGGACCTTTTCACTTTTACTATTCACTATTCACTATTCACTTTTACTATTCACTATTTACTTTTACTATTCAATTTTCACTATTCATTTGAAGGCAAACTATATGTAGTTTAAAACATTTGACTTGAAATAAAAATTTTAAATCAAAGAAAGTGGGATTTATTTATGCATATTGTATAATACGAATTGAATAGATGCTTAAACTCAGAGTTGCAATTCAGAAATACAATGTTTATATTTACAAAAACAAATTAACTCATTGCTCTATTTTTAATGAATTATTGGATAGTAATCTGTTTTAACAAATTATATATATATATATATATATATTATATATATTCTATACTTTCTTTACAGTTAAGAAACTTATTAATGAAATTGTGAGTTAAAGTGAACTGAGATAATGGCAGTATATATACATATATATATATTTAAATTAAATTTATAAGGAGAAATATAATTATAATATAAAAAGAGCATAGGAAAATATATTTTAATTTTAAGTAAGAGTTTCTTGGGAGTTTCAACAATTATCACAAATTATTTAACAGGAAAATGAAAAGAAAAATATGATCCTTTCATAAACAAAAGACACTGAAAATAAACGCAAACAAGCCCTCACAGGCATTCCATGAGTGGCCATTTTAAACTCAACTGTAGATTTAAAGAATGAAAGTCCAATTGAAAAAAAAAAAAAAAAGAACAGCTAACCTTGGCAAACAAAGAGGAGAAAAAGTGTGCAATTTCTGAACAGGGCTAAGAGAACTAAGTAAGTTTAACCTACCGTTAATCCTGTTTAGGAACAGGTTGATTATTAAAATTAATTCAAACGTTGAATTAAAACCTAGAGCAGAACCCTAGGGGGACTGAGTCAAGTGAAGTTAACCAACCCTGTGTTAGTGATCTGGTTTACCAAGAAATTAGGAATAATGTAAAGGATGTAGTGTTATTGTTGTTTGATAAAGAATGTGAAGAAAAAAAATAGGATAAGAAGATCTTGCACAACGGGAAGGAGAATGAGATAGAATTACAATCAAAATTAAATTTCAGAGATACTAGAAAATAAACGTGATAGAAATACAATCAAAATTAAATTCTAAGAAAAGGAAGAGAGGGCAAATGAACGAGCTTGGTTGAAAATGCTAAGTCTGAAGGAGAAGAAATTAATATTAAATTCTAGAAAATGGAAAGAAGAACAAATGACCGTGCTTTGCTGAAAAATGATCTATCACCTAAAATGACTGTTGTTCAAATGTAATTCGAGAGATTGACCTAAGTCAGGAAACCACGGGTTTTCTTGCGTCGGGTGTGCACACATTACTTGGTACCCCGCCAACAACTATATTATTTTCGCCTTAAGCGTACGCTGCCGAGCACGCCTACGCGTGCGAGGGGGTTTTCAGAGTAGTAAGGAAAAAATTTTGATAGTTCGTATCATGACCACATGACGCATGTGGACATGACACGCGTGAATACGTGTTGTGATCCTATATCCTCCATTTATTGTCCCTTGCTTGTGATCATAGAGAGATTTTTTTTTTTTGAGAAGGGGGTCTTTTTTTTTAAGGAAGGAAATTGGAGAGGAGATTCTAGTGGAGCTCTACATCAACTTCATCCATTAAAGGGCTTTTTAAGATTGGATTTCATGGCTTTTCCTTTGTATTTCTATTTATTGCATGAAAGATGTGTGAAAATTATTTATTTTGCTTGTGTTGAAAATTTTATTATTGTGGAAAAATTTTATTGGGATGTTGATAGAGCTTCTTCCACTTGGAAGACAATGCTCATCATGTGTGGGGAAGAGAAGGTGTGAACCTCCTCGGGTACATTCTTGTTCTTAAAAAATGGAAGCCTTGAGGGCATTTTTATGAATTTTGAGCAAATGGTTATAAGACTTGAGAGCCTAATTATGATATCCCTGGGATTTTAATTATTTGGTTGGCTTGAGGCCATGAGAAAATTTAATTTTGTTGGCTTGAGGCCATGAGAAAATTTAATTTTGTTGGCTTGAGGCCATGAGAAAAGCTGTGATAAAATGTTGAGAAGAATGACACCCTTGAGTTGAGTGAGTCTACTTCCCTACCCTCTTTAAAGTCACCTTAGTTGAGTTTTTGTGTTATGAGTAAAACCATGGATGTTGTGTGTTGTTTGTCTCTCCTTTCATATAATGTAGCCTTTAAAACAGTAAAGCACCCCTTCATATGATGCAGTCTTTAAAACAATAAATCACTCCTTAAAATATGATGCAATCTTTAAAATTAAAAAAATAAAATAAAAAAAAATCTCAGGATCAGAATTGACAGTTGACTTTGCTTATCAAACAAATTTTCTTACAGCAGATGTTATGTCTGTGGTGCTAGTAAAATACTACAACAGGTTTTGATATTTAAGTAAGCTTTAAAGGATAAAATATTTTCTTAGATCTAATAATCTTCTCCAAGCTTCACAATAAGCTCCCAGAAAACCTGCATATCACACAAGGGAAGAAACACCACACAAGCTGCTCTCCTCCCTACCGTAGACCCGCAAGAGGGTCACCCCGGAGCTAGAGAGATCATCCACACACCCAGGGTAGAATAGACCAAAAACCACTTCACAACAATAGAAACAAACAACACACAACACCCATGGTTTTACTCACAACACAAAAACTCAACTAAGGTGAGTTTAAAGAGGGTAGGGAAGTAGACTCACTCAACTCAAAGGTGTCATTCTTCTCAACATTTTATCACAGCTTTTCTCATGGCCTCAAGCCAACAAAATTAACTTTTCTCATGGCCTCAAGCCAACCAAATAATCAAAATCCCAGGAATATCACAATTAGGCTCTCAGACCTTATAACCATTTGCTCAAAATTCATAAAAATGCCCTCAAGGTTTCTATTTCCAAGAACAAGAATGTACCCGAGGAGGTTCACACCTTCCCTTCCCCACACATGATGAGCATTGTCTTCTAAGTGGAAGAAGTTCTGTCAACATCCCAATAAAATTTCCCACAATAACAAAATTTACAACACAAGCAAAATAAATAATTTTCACACATCCTTCATGCAACAAATAGAAATACAAAAGAAAAGCCATGAAATCCAACCTTAAAAGCCCTTAATGGATGAAGTTGATGTAGAGTTCCACTAGAATCTCCTCTCCAATTTCTTCCTCCAAAAGAAAAGACTCCCTTCTCAAAAAAAAATCTCTCTATGATCACAAGCAAGGGACAATAAATGGAGGATATAAGATGGCTAGAATAATTTCGGCATTATGAGGCTATGAAGAGGAGAATAGAGAAGGAATTGGGCATTATGAGGATGCCAAAAGAAGATTTCCTAGGAAAATTAGGCATGATAAGAATGCAAGAATGAAGTCCCCCCTGCAAGAAATGAAGTCCCCTCCTGCAAGAATGAAGTTTTTTTTTTCCCTAATTGCTTAGAGAATGGTCTTATTTATAGATTTTGTGAAAAGGGAATGGAGGGTGAAGATCAAGAGTTGAGATCAAGGGCTCTCATTATTTGTGAATTTTAAATTCATAGTGGATGAATTAAAAATTTATTTTTTTGGGAAGAGTGGATTATGATAAATTAAATTTTCAATTCCATTAGTGGAGGACAAAATGAATTAAAGATTCATTTTTAGATAATGGAGGATATTAGCTAATTAAATATTAAGAATATTTAATTATATGTAATAAAATAACCCCACTCCTTTTTCCACTATCCCAAGTGGGATTAAAAAATATCCCCACTATCCCAAGTGGGATTAAAAAATATCCCCACTATTCCAAGTGGAATTAAAAAAATATCCCCACTATCCCAAGTGGGATTAAAAAATATCCCCACTATCCTAAGTGGAATTAAAAAAATCCCCATTATCCCAAGTGGGATTTAAAAATAATCTCACTCATGAAAGACCACACCACTTCATGGGGGACTCTCACCAAAAGTGAGGGAATAAGAAGATAAGCCCCTCCATTATTGGTGGACCATGGAGTCATTTCAAGCCTTGGTAATGGAGAAAGGATGGGCTTGAGTGTTGGTCTCACTCATCCTATTCTTCCCATGCCTCCAAATTCGTCACTTAACTTCACTATGAAGTTAAGGTGACTATACGGAGGTTAACCTAGGGTTACCCAAGTCAAAAGTGACCCTAGACCCATGGGGTATAACCCAGGGTCAATTTTAACTTAGTTAGGACACCCAGGGTCAATTTAAGACACAAGAAAAGGGTCACAAATTTTAAAATTCAAAAATAAGATAAACTTCAAAAATAATTCTTACAACACATATCATAATTTAAATTTACAAGAGGGTAGACCTAACCCATTCAACCTCATGCAAGACAACATTACAACATTACAACATTGCACCAAACATAGAGTTGATCTTGGTTCCTCATGGAACTAGATCGGCTTCACAAGGGATTACAACATAAGGTGTGGAATGATCTCCAATATCTATGGTTTTGTTAGAAATACCTACACACTCAATCTCAAAATTAATTCCACATATACATATCATAGCCGAAGCAAATTTAATATATTACTGAGGATGTATAACCAATCACTACCTATATCCATCTGGCAACCATATTATATAATAATCAATCATTTTATCATTTTAATCTAGAGCTAGGTGAATAATAGGATACACACCAGTCAGACAAGGGCGGGCCTTACATACTACCCCCTAGGAAATGACTTACTCTGGAAGTCATCAAGAGAAGGTTGGAAACATTTTCCTGAACTTCTTTGCACCAGACAAGGTAAGTACATAAGATAACATATGCAATAAAGAACTCTTCTCAAGAAAATAAAGCATGGTAACTAAATGTTATAAAGGCTTAATTCCTTTCACAAAATACACTCTATGGGTTGAAATTCAGCACATCTAATCTCAGGATCATCAATCTTCTATACACATGTATAGAGAATCTTCACACATCACATTATAGGTTTATAAAGAAAATACTAATTCATATGCAATTACATCAAATACAAATCTTACATAAACAAACATTTTCATTCATCCAAATTACAGGAATTAACTTCACAAGGCTCACACAAAGGTTTAGCGGGATGTCATAGTCTCATCATAGAACCAAGTAACCAATAACTAGTGCCAAGTAACCAAAAATCTAAAAACTAAGTAGAATGATAGTCTCAGGGCCATGCGCCTGGGGGCCTCGCCATACATTCCCACAATGGCCTACCTCTTGTTTGTATAAGGGGTTTAGCCTCCAAGAGATAGCCAACATAAGAACAAGATCACTAGGAAAGTAAGTGGATAATAACCAGCCCATACTAGTCCACACCTACCCCCATCCTCAAAAGTTTCCCACGTCTGCTTCCTTATATACACTCCACCAGAGGTTGCTCCATCGACATGGCGAGAAGAACATCACGACACAAGACCAGCACTAGAAAAATAGAAAAAAAACCTAGCTTAGCCAACACAAATATCTAGAAAAGCCAAGAGGAGAAGTCTCCAAAACCCAATTTAGAATAAATAAATAAATGAATAAATGCATGCAATTTCAACATTAAAACAATGTAACCATAGGAGTCACGCGAAAAAGGAAGAATCAAAGGTTGTCGCTAAGCTACTTTTAGACAAGATAAAATAACATAGCTGATCCACACAACCAAGATACAAAAAGGTCACCAAACAACTGAAAGAAATAATCGCAATCCAAGAAAGTGCACATTACATCACTATGTGACTAACATAAAGTCACCAATAAGGAAAGAGGGAAACACGGTCACTACATGTGTTATGCAAACACAACCAATGCAATAACATCATGTAGGTAAGTATTATCAATGCGCCTTCATGTACTCTTACGTGGAATCGTGCCCTTCTCAAAGGTAACACGTTATCAATATAGTACACCGTGCCCTTCTCAAAGGTACACGTCATCAATATAGTACATCGTGCCCTTCTTAAAGGTACACGTAAGATATCAAGGTAAGAATAAACTTACACAAGTAGCATGGCTTCGAGCAAATCACATGCCCATACCAAAACATAACCAGAATCCCATGTCAGATGTCAATAGCACCATTAAGGAAACAGAGCATGATAGGATAACACTATGGGCCTCTCAAAGGTCCATTCACTAAGGAGAAGTAGGGGGTACTCTAGCATAGGAAGGTATGGTTGGTTGGGTAATCCCAAACCAATGCCACAACATGTCACCATAGCTTCCTAAGTTCTTCCTCTCCATTACTTAACTCCACACATGGAAGGTCTCCAACTCCAAGATTGGACCTTACAGGGTGTACATATAAGCAGCCACACAAGCATGAGTCCATCATACTTGTAGTTATACACTCAACCTATAGATGGATACCTAGTATCGCAAGCTCATGAGTACACTAAGCATGTACGGGATAATCACAACACATAGCAAACATACTCATATAAGTATTCACATCCACAAGGTAACACATAATACAAGTTTTCCTTTAATGTTCATTATTTAGTGAAGGACAACTTTCATACCCCAAAGTCACATAATAATTACCATAAAGGTTCTCTAAGAAATTTTCTCAAACATCAACTCAAATTAATCCATCTGGAGCATATTGGAATCCAACCATGACTTCACATTGAGAGATAAGGCAACACCCTCAAGTAAGTACACCAATTTACTAGCTATGCTTAATAGATCATAATTGAATCCAAACAACATTATTTCAACTCACAAGATGTTGACTCACAACACATCACATATCATAGAGTTAACGATATCCCATATAACATTACATATGCACTACGAAACCACCACACATTTATCTAACACAAGGTTCATAAAGTAGAGGCATATCACAAGAAGAATCTAATAGCAAGATCACGTCTCTAATTTTACTATTCTGCTATGAAGCCTAAACATCTTTTCCGCACAAGGTATGCATAACATGATATCAATTTCACACAAAAACAAAGTTATAAAATGCAAAATTTTAGTTTGTAGAAGTACTTTACAAAAAGGGTCG
Organism: Cunninghamia lanceolata; assembly: GCA_027924645.1. NCBI lineage: Eukaryota > Viridiplantae > Streptophyta > Pinopsida > Cupressales > Cupressaceae > Cunninghamia > Cunninghamia lanceolata. Next base: position 995,576 of record BSBN01001393.1, on the reverse strand, counting down.
CCAAGCACACAAATTCCTTATTGAACAATTTAACGACATGTTAATTCTTAACAATTTGCCATGCATAAAACTAATTTTCACCTTTTTCTTTCTTAGTATTTTTACAAGGTAATCTAATGAAATCACACACGTAACAAATTACACTCTTAAAATTTAAAGCAAGATACACTTCATGCAATCTTTTCTAGTTATCAATCCAAAGGAAACAATGTCAATTTCTAATAATAACAAGGGTTAGGGATTCAAGAAATTATGCCATTCAACCTTATGATAAACACACGTCAAGTTCACAAGGCAAGAATAAATCAAATGGGCATTAAGATGTCACTACTCTCCACAAAAATACACAAGGGCGAGGAAGGTTCCAACGTAACCCTCACCACCTAGACCAACTAACTCGAGAGGACAATCGACCAAGAGGATCACAACCACCACAAAACACAAGCGGAAGACTTCTAGAATCATGTGACAAGGCCATCATGATGATAAAACAAGAGGATGGGTATTCCTCCAAGGTGAAAGTTAGTCGACAAACCACAACCTCACTCTCTCACAGCTACATGTAGTAGGACAAGGGTCAAACCATGCACAACCCACTCCATGTCGGTCCAAACAACACGCAAACCCCAGAGCTCCCAATGTTGAACTAAAACCTAGAGCAGAACCCTAGGGGGACTGAGTAGGGTGAAGTTAGCCAACCCTGTTTAAGTGATCTGGTTTACCAAGAAATAAGAATAATGTAAATGATATAGTGTTAACGCTGTTCGATAAAGAACGTGAAGAAAAAAAATAGGATAACATAAGAAGAGCTTGCACAACGGGAAGGAGAATGAGATAGAAATACAATCAAAATTAAATTTCAGAGAAACGGTAAAATGAATGTGATAGAAATACAATCAAAATTAAATTCTAAGAAAAGGAAGAGAGGGCAAATGAATGGGCTTGGTGAAAATGCTAAGTCTGAAGGAGGAGAAATTAATATTAAATTCTAGAGAATGGAAAGAAGAACAGATGACCATGCGGTCACAACACGCATTCACACGTGTCATGTCCACATGCGTCATGTGGTCATGATACGAACTATCAAAAATTTTCCCTTACTACTCTGAAAACCCCCTTGCACGCGTAGGCGTGCTTGGCGGTGTAAGCTTAAGGCAAAAATAATACAATTGTCGGCAGGGTACCAAGTACATGTGCGCACACCCTAACGCAAGAAAATGTGTGGTTTCCTAACTTAGGTTAAACTCATGAATTACATTCGAACAAGAGTTGTTTTAGGTGATAGATCATTTTTTAACAAAGCATAATCATCTATTCATTTGCCCTCTCTTCCTTTCCTTGGAATTTAATTTTGATTGTATTTCTATCACGTTCATTTTACCGTATCTCTGAAATTTAATTTTGATTGTATTTCTATCTCATTCTCCTTCCCATTTTGCAAGATCTTCTTATCCTATTTTTTTTTCATGTTCTTTATCGAATAGCAATAACACTACATCCTTTAGATTATTCCTAATTTCTTGGTAAACCAGATCACTTACACAGGATTGGTTAACTTCACTTGACTCAGTCCCCCTAGGGTTCTGCTCTAGGTTTTAGTTCAACATTTGAATTAATTTTAATAATCAACTTGTTCCTAAACAGGATTAACGGTAGGTTAAACTTACTTAGTTCTCTTAGCCCTATTCGAAAATGCCGCACATTTTCTCCTCTTTGTTTTCCAAGGTTAGTTGTTCTTTCTCTTTCTCTCTTTTTATCAATTAGACGTTTATTCTCTAAATCTACAGTTGAGTTTAAAATGGCCACTCATGGAATGCTTGTGAGGGCTTGTTTGCGTTTATTTTCAGTGTCCTTTGTAAATGAAAGGATCATATTTTCCTCTTCATTTTCTTATTAAGTAATTTGTGATAATTGTTGAAACTTCCGAGAAAACTTATTTAAAATTAAAATATATTTACCTATGCTCTTTTTATATTATAATTATATTTCTCCTTATATATTTAATATATATATATATATATACCGCCATTATCTCAGTTCACTTTAACTCACAATTTCATTAATAAGTTCCTTAACTGTAAAGAAAGTATAGAATATATATATAATAAATATATATATATATATATAATTTGTTAAAACAGATTACTATCCAATAATTCATTAAAAACAGAGCAATGAGTTAATTTATTTTTTGCAAATATAAACATTGTATTTCTGAATTGCAACTCTGAGTTTAAGCATCTATTCAATTCGTATTATACAATATGCATAAATAAATCTCACTTTTCTTGATTTAAAATTTTTATTTCAAGTAAAATGTTTTAAACTACATATACTTTGCCTTCAAATGAATAGTGAAAAGTGAATAGTAAAAGTAAATAGTGAATAGTAATAGTGAATAGTGAAAAGTGAATACTAAAAGTGAATAGTGAATAGTAAAAGTGAAAAGGTCCCCATCCTAGGAAGAGACCCTCAAGGTGGCGGTAATTTCAAAAGCATTACTGCAACCCAAATTTTATTTCTTTCATGGTAGGGAAATTACAACTTCGCTTATAACAAATGTAAAATTAATATTTCTACTAAGCTTACACAGAAATAATACTTTTACAAACTTAAATAAAACATCAATTAACTCACAACTTTACAAGTAGAAGAAGAAGGAACTAGATAATTTTAATATCCTTTTAAAAACAAATTTTATTTTCCTTTTCTTATTTCTAAATGGTAAAACTTAATGAATAAGAAAATTACAACTATCAACCTAAAAACTAAGGATTTCCTCACAACTAAAAAAAATAACAATTTATACAACATTAGGAAGATAATTTTCTCCTTTTGGAAAATCGACAAGGAAGGAGCTATTAAAATATCAGGCTCTCCTTAAGACTTAAGGAAAATAAAATATTTTCTAAGATCCAATAATCTTCTCTAAGTTTCACAATAAGCTCTTACAAAACTTGCATATCACACAAGGGAAGAAACACCACACAAGCTGCTCTCCTCCCTACCGTAGACCCGCAAGAGGGTCACCCCCGAGCTAGGGAGATCATCCACACACCTAGGGTAGAATAGACCAAAAACTACTTCACAACAATAGAAACAAACAACACACAACACCCATGGTTTTACTCACAACACAAAAACTCAACTAAGGTGAGTTTAAAGAGGGTAGGGAAGTAGACTCACTCAACTCAATGGTGTCATTCTTCTCAACATTTTATCTAGCTTTTCTCATGGCCTCAAGCCAACCAAATAATCAAAATCCCGGGGATATCACAATTAGGCTCTCAAGCCTTATAACCATTTTCTCAAAATTCATAAAAATGCCCTCAAGGCTTCCATTTTCTAAGAACAAGAATGTATTCGAGGAGGTTCACACCTTCCCTTCCCCACACATGATGAGCATTGTCTTCCAAGTGAAAGAAGCTCTGTCAACATCCCAATAAAATTTCCCCACAATAACAAAATTTACAACACAAGCAAAATAAATAATTTTCACATATCCTTCATGCAACAAATAGAAATACAAAGGAAAAGCCATGAAATCAATCTTAAAAAGCTCTTTAATGGATGAAGTTGATGTAGAGCTCCACTAGAATCTCCTCTCCAATTTCCTTCCTCCAAAAGAAAAGACTCTCTTCTCAAAAAAAACTTCATTCTTGCAGGAGGGGACTTCATTCTTACAGGGGGACTTCATTCTTGTAGGGGGATTTCATTCATGCATTCTTATCATGCCTAATTTCCCTAGGAAATCTTCTTTTGGCATCTTCATAATGCCCAATTCCTTCTCTATTCTCTTTTTCATAGCCTCATAATGCCGAAATTATTCTAACCATCCTATATCCTCCATTTATTGTCCCTTGCTTGTGATTAGTTGTAATTTTCTTATTAAGTTTTACCATTTAGAAATGAGAAGAACCTTTATGTTAATTATTATGTGACTTTGGGGTATGAAAGTTGTCCTTCTTCACTAAGTAATGAACATTAAAGGAGAATTGTGTTATGTGTTACCTTGTGGATGTAAATACCTATTATGAACATGTTTGCTATGTGTTGTGATTATCTCGTACATGCTTAGTGTACTCATGAGCTTGCGATACTAGGTATCCATCCATGGGTTGAGTGTATAACTACAAGTATGATGGACTCATGCTTGTGTGGCTGTTTGTATGAATACCCTGTAAGGTCCAATCTTGGAGTTGGAGACCTTCCATGTGTGGAGTTAAGTAGTGGAGAGGAAGAACTTAGGAAGCTATGGTGACATGTTGTGGCATTAATTTGGGATTACCCAACCAACCATACCTTCCTATGCCAGAGTACCCCCTACTTCTCCTTAGTGAATGGACCGTTGAGAGGCCCATAGTGTTATCCTATCATGCTCAGTTTCTTTGACGATACTATTGACATTTGACATGGGATCTTGGTTATGTTTTGGTATGGGCATGTGATTTGCTCGAGGCCATGCTACTTGTGCAGGTTTAATGTTGTAATGTTGTTTTGCATGAGGTTGAATGGGTTAGGTCTACCCTCTTGTAAATTTGAATTATGATATGTGTTGTAAGAATTATTTTTGAAGTTTATATTTTTTTTGAATTTTAAAATTTGTGACCCTTTTCTTGTGTCTTAACTTGACCCTGGGTGTCCTAACTAAGTTAAAATTGACCTTGGGTTATACCCTATGGGTCTAGGGTCACTTTTGACTTAGGTAACCTTTGATTAACCTCTGTATGGTCACCTTAACTTCATAGTGAAGTTAAGTGACGAATTTGGATGCATGGAAAGGATAGGATGAGTGGGACCAACACTTAAGCCCATCCTTTCTCCATTACCAAGGCTTGAAATAACTCCATGGTCTACCAATAATGGAGGGGCTTATCTTCTTGTTCCCTCACTTTTGGTGAGAGTCCCCATGAAGTGGTGTAGTCCTTCATGAGTGGGATTATTTTTTAAATCCCACTTGGGATAGTGGGGATATTTTTTTAATTCCACTTGGGATAGTGGAGATATTTTTTAATCCCACTTGTGATAGTGGGGATATTTTTTTTAATTCCACTTGGGATAGTGGGGATATTTTTTAATCCCACTTGGGATAGTGGAAAAAGGAGGGGTTATTTTATTACATATAATTAAATATTCTTGATATTTAATTAGCTAATATCCTCCATTATCCAAAAATGAATCTTTAATTCATTTTGTCCTCCACTAATGGAATTAAAAATTTAATTTGTCATAATCCACTCTTCCCAAAAAAATAAATTTTTAATTCATCCACTATGAATTTAAAATTTACGATTAATGAGAGCCCTTGATCTCAACTCTTGATCCTCACCCTCCATTCCCTTTTTAGAAAATCTATAAATAAGACCCTTATTTAAACAATTAGGGGGAAAAAAAACTTTATTCTTGCAGGAGGGGACTTCATTTCTTGCAGGGGGACTTCATTCTTGCATTCTTATCAAGCTTAATTTCCTCTAGGAAATCTTCTTCTAGCATCCTCATAATGCCCAATTCCTTCTCTATTCTTCTTTTCATAGCCTCATAATGCCAAAATTATTCTAGCCATCCTATATCCTCCATTTATTGTCCCTTGCTTGTGATCATAGAGAGATTATTTTTTTTAAGAAGGGAGTCTTTTCTTTTGGAGGAAGGAAATTGGAGAGGAGATTCTAGTGTATCTCTACATCAACTTCATCCATTCAAGAGCTTTTTAAGGTTGGATTTCATCGCTTTTCCTTTGTATTTCTATTTGTTGCATGAAGGATGTGTGAAAATTATTTATTTTGCTTGTGTTGTAAATTTTGTTATTGTGAGAAAATTTTATTGGGATGTTGACAGAGTTTCTTCTACTTGGAAGACAATGCTCATCATGTGTGGGGAAGGGAAGGTGTGAACCTCCTCGGGTACATTATTGTTCTTAGAAAATGGAAGCCTTGAGGGCATTTTTATGAATTTTGAGCAAATGGTTATAAGACTTGATAGCCTAATTGTGATATCCCTGGGATTTTGATTATTTGGTTGGCTTGAGGCCATAAGAAAAGTTAATTTTGTTGGCTTGAGGCCATGAGAAAAGCTGTGATAAAATGTTGAGAAGAATGACACCCTTGAGTTGAGTGAGTCTACTTCCCTACCCTTTTTAAACTCACCTTAGTTGAGTTTTTGTGTTGTGAGTAAAACTATGGGTGTTGTGTGTTGTTTGTTTCTATTGTTGTGAAGTAGTTTTTGGTCTATTCTACCCTGGATGTGTGGATGATCTCCCTAACTCGAGGGTGACCCTCTTGCGGGTCTACGGTAGGGAGGAGAGCAGCTTGTGTGGTGTTTCTTCCCTTGTGTGATATGCAGGTTTTCTAGGAGCTTATTGTGAAGTTTGGAGAAGATTATTAGATTTTAAAAAATATTTTACTTTCCTTAAGTCTTAAGGAGAGCCTGATCTTTTAATAGCTCCTTCCTTGTCAATTTTCTAAAAGGAGAAAATTATCCCCCTATTGTTGTATAAATTGTTACTTTTAGAGTTGTGAGGAAATCCTCTCTGTTCTTGAGTTGATAGTTGTAATTTTCTTGTTCATTAAGTTTTACCATTTAGAAATAAGAAAAGGAAAAGAAAATTTGTTTTTAAAAGGATATTAAAATTATCTAGTTCCTTCTTCTTCTACTTGCAAAGTTGTGAGTTAGTTGATATTTTAATTAAGTTTGTAAAAGTATTATTTATGTGTAAGCTTAGTGGAAATATTAATTTTACATTTGTTATAAGCGAAGTTGTAATTTTGCTACCATGAAAGAAATGAAATTTGGGTTGCAGTATTGCTTTTGAAATTACCGCCACCTTGAGGGTCTCTTCCTATGATGGGGACCTTTTCACTTTTACTATTCACTTTTCACTATTCACTATTCACTATCACTATTCACTATTTATTATTTATTTTTTACTATTCACTTTTACTATTCATTATTTACTTTTATTATTCACTTTTCACTATTCGTTTGAAGGCAAACTATATATAGTTTAAAACATTTGACTTGAAATAGAAATTTTAAATCAAGGAAAGTGGGATTTATTTATGCATATTGTATAATATGAATTGAATAGATGCTTAAACTCAGAATTGCAATTTAGAAATACAATGTTTATATTTGCAAAAACAAATTAACTCATTGCTCTGTTTTTAATAAGTTATTAGATAGTAATCTGTTTTAACAAATTATATATATATTCTATACTTTCTTTACAGTTAAGGAACTTATTAATAAAATTGTGAGTGAAAGTGAACTGAGATAATGGCAGTATATGTACATATACATATATATATTTAAATTAAATTTATAAGGAGAAATATAATTATAATATAAAAAGAGCATAGGAAAATATATTTTAATTTTAAGTAAAGAGTTTCTCGGAAGTTTCAACAATTATCACAAATTACTTAACAGGGAAATGAAGAGGAAAATATGATCCTTTCATTTACAAAGGGCACTAAAAATAAATGCAAACAAACCCTCACAGGCATTCCATGAGTGGCCTTTTTAAACTCAACTGTAGATTTAGAGAATAAACGTCTAATTGAAAAAAAAAAAAAAAAGAACAACTAACCTTGGAAAACAAAGAGGAGAAAATGTGCGGCATTTCCGAATAGGGCTAAGAGAACTAAGTAAGTTTAACCTACCATTAATCCTATTTCGGAACAGGTTGATTATTAAAATTATTTCAAACGAAATATTAATTTTACATTTGTTATAAGCGAAGTTGTAATTTTGCTATCATAAAAGAAATGAAATTTGGGTTGCAATATTGCTTTTGAAATTACCGCCACCTTGAGGGTCTTTTCCTAGGATGGGGACCTTTTCACTTTTAGTATTCACTATTCACTTTTTCACTATTTACTATTCACTTTTACTATTCACTATTTACTTTTACTATTCACTTTTCACTATTCATTTGAATGCAAACGATATGTAGTTTAAAACATTTGACTTGAAATGAAAATTTTAAATTAAGATAAAAATTCAAAAAAAATAATTCTTACAACACATATTATAATTCAAATTTATAAGAGGGTAGACCTAACCCATTCAACCTCATGCAAGACAATATTACAACATTACAACATTGCACCAAACATAGAGTTGATCTTGGTTCCTCGTGGAACTAGATCGGCTTCACAAGGGATTACAACATAAGGTGCGGAATGATTTCCAGTATCTGTGGTTTTGTTAGAAATACCTGCACACTCAACCTCAAAGTTAATTCCACATATACATATCATAGCCAAAGTAAATTTAATACATGCATTTCTAAAGCATACCACAGTTTTTATAAACATAATGAAATCACATGACAATTTTCTTTCTAACATAACCCAATTAGTTTTCCCTGTAATGTAAACATTAATCGGACATCACCTAATTAGTTTTTCCTATAAAATAAACATCTATCTAACATCACCCGATTTGTTTTCTCTTAAAGAAAACATCTAACTAACATCACCTAATTAGTTTTCCTTTAACATAATAAGGTTTAATAGTTTGAAAATTTGGGATTAACAGTCCCACAAATGTAAAAGTATCAACAACAGTAAGGTAATTAGTCACATGTACGGAAATGAAAAAGTGTAGGCCTCACATTAAAATTTAATTTTGATTGTATTTCTATCTCATTCTCCTTCCTGTTGTGCAAGATCTTCTTATCCTATTTTTTTTTCTTCACGTTCTTTATCAAACAGCAATAACACTACATCCTTTACATTATTCATAATTTCTTGGTAAACCAGATCACTTACACAAGGTTGGTTAACTTCACTTGACTCAGTCCCCCTAGGGTTCTGCTCTAGGTTTTAGTTCAACATTTGAATTAATTTTAATAATCAACCTGTTCCTAAATAGGATTAACGGTAGGTTAAACTTACTTAGTTCTCTTAGCCTTGTTCGAAAATGTCGCACATTTTCTCCTCTTTGTTTTCCAAGGTTAGCTGTTCTTTCTCTTTCTCTCTTTTTTTCAATTGGACGTTCTATTCTCTAAATCTACAGTTGAGTTTAAAATGGCCACTCATGGAATGCCTGTGAGGGCTTGTTTGCGTTTATTTTCAGTGTCCCTTGTAAATGAAAGGATCATATTTTCCTCTTCATTTTCCTGTTAAGTAATTTGTGATAATTGTTGAAACTTCCGAGAAAACTCTTACTTAAAATTCAAATATATTTACCTATGCTCTTTTTATATTATAATTATATTTCTCCTTATAAATTTAATTTATATATATATATATAAATATCGCCATTATCTCAATTCACTTTAACTCACAATTTCATTAATAAGTTCCTTAACTGTAAAGAGAGTATAGAATATATATATAATAAATATATATATATATATAAAAATTTAAAACAGATTACTATCCAATAATTCATTAAAAATGGAGCAATGAGTTAATTTGTTTTTACAAATATAAACATTGTATTTCTGAATTGCAACTCTGAGTTTAAGCATCTATTCAATTCGTATTATACAGTATGCATAAATAAATCCCACTTTCCTTGATTTAAAATTTCTATTTCAAGTCAAATGTTGTAAACTACATATAGTTTGCCTTCAAATGAATAGTGAAAAGTGAATAGTAAAAGTAAATAGTGAATAGTGAAAAGTGAATAGTAAAAGTGAAAAGGTCCCCATCCTAGGAAGAGACCTTCAAGGTGGTGGTAATTTCAAAAACATTACTGCAACCCAAATTTTATTTCTTTCATGGTAGCAAAATTACAACTTCGCTTATAACAAATGTAAAATTAATATTTCCACTAAGCTTACACAGAAATAATACTTTTACAAACTTAATTAAAATATCAACTAACTCACAACTTTGCAAGTAGAAGAAGAAGGAACTAGACAATTTTAATATCCTTTTAAAAACAATTTTTTTTTCCTTTTTTCATTTCTAAATGGTAAAACTTAATGAATAAGAAAATTACAACTATCAACCCAAAAACAAAGGATTTCCTCACAACTAAAAAAAATAACAATTTATACAATAATAGGGAGATAATTTTCTCCTTCTAGAAAATCGACAAGGAAGGAGCTATTAAAAGATCAGGCTCTCCTTAAAATTTAAGGAAAATAAAATATTTTCTAAGATCCAATAATCTTCTCCAAGCTTCACAATAAGCTCCCACAAAACTTGCATATCACACAAGGGAAGAAACACCACACACGCTGCTCTCCTCCCTACCGTAGACCCGCAAGAGGGTCACCCCCAAGTTAGGGAGATCATCCACACACCTAGGGTAGAATAGACCAAAAACCACTTCACAACAATAGAAACAAACAATACACAACACCCATGGTTTTACTCACAACACAAAAACTCAACTAAGGTGAGTTTAAAGAGGGTAGGGAAGTAGACTCACTCAACTCAAAGGTGTCATTCTTCTCAACATTTTATCACAGCTTTTCTCATGGCATCAAGCCAACAAAATTAAATTTTTTCATGGCCTCAAGCCAACCAAATAATCAAAATCCCAGGGATATCACAATTAGGCTCTCAAGCCTTATAACCATTTGCTCAAAATTCATAAAAATGCCCTCAAGGCTTCCATTTTCCAAGAACAAGAATGTACCCGAGGAGGTTCACACCTTCCCTTCCCCACACATGATGAGCATTGTCTTCCAAGTGGAAGAAGCTCTGTCAACATCCCAATAAAATTTTCCCACAATAACAAAATTTACAACACAAGCAAAATAAATAATTTTCACACATCCTTCATGCAACAAATAGAAATACAAAGGAAAAACCATGAAATCCAACCTTAAAAAGCCCTTAAATGGATGAAGTTGATGTAGAGCTCCACTAAAATCTCCTCTCCAATTTCCTTCCTCCAAAAGAAAAGACTCCCTTCTCAAAAAAACAATCTCTCTATGATCACAAGCAAGGAACAATGAATGGAGGATATAAGATGGCTAGAAAAATTTTGGCATTATGAGGCTATGAAGAGGAGAATAGAGAAGGAATTGGACATTATGAGGATGCCAGAAGAAGATTTCCTAGAGGAAATTAGGCATGATAAGAATGCAAGAATGAAGTCCCCCTGCAAAAATGAATTCCCCTCCTACAAGAATGAAGTTTTATTCCCCCTAATTGCTTAAAGAAGGGTCTTATTTATAGATTTTCTAAAAAGGGAATAGAGGGTGAGGATCAAGAGTTGAGATCAAGGGCTCTCATTATTTGTGAATTTTAAATTCATAGTGGATGAATTAAAAATTTATTTTTTTGGGAAGAGTGGATTATGACAAATTAAATTTTTAATTCCATTAGTGGAGGACAAAATGAATTAAAGATTTATTTTTGGATAATAGAGGATATTAGCTAATTAAATATTAAGAATATTTAATTATATGTAATAAAATAACCCCACTCCTTTTTCCACTATCCCAAGTGTACTCATGAGCTTGCGATACTAGGTATCCATCCATGGGTTGAGTGTATAACTACAAGTATGATGGACTCATGCTTGTGTGGTTGTTTGTATGAATACCCTGTAAGGTCCAATCTTGGAGTTGGAGACCTTCCATGTGTGGAGTTAAGTAGTGGAGAGGAAGAACTTATGAAGCTATGGTGACATGTTGTGGCATTAGCTTGGGATTACCCAACCAACTATACCTTCCTATGCCAGAGTACCCCCTACTTCTCCTTAGTGATTGGACCTTTGAGAGGCCCATAGTGTTATCCTATCATGCTCTGTTTCCTTGATGGTACTATTGACATCTGACATGGGATTTTGGTTATGTTTTGGTATGGGCATGTGATTTGCTCGAGGCCATGCTATTTGTGCAAGTTTATTCTTACATTGATATCTTACATGTACCTTTGAGAAGGGCACGATGTACTATATTGATGAAGTGTACCTTTGAGATATATATATATATATATATATATCATTATTGATTTCATCATGCTAATGGAAACTCCACTTGTAATTAAATAGAGTATTGTTATGAAATCCAACTCATAGCAAAAGGGTAAGTATACAATAAAATTTAAGAGTAACAACACATTCATTATTAAATAATATATATATACACATATATATAAATATATATTTATATTTATATATATATATAAATATATATTTATAGTTATATATATATATATAAATATATTATTATCTATTTTATCATATTAAATTATACTCCACCCATACAAATGAGAATATTGTTATAAATCTTAACTCATTTCCTTGAGGGTGAATAACCCTAACCCTTGTATTTGTTTGTGATTGTTTTGTTTGCAGGAGGGAAAGGGCTTCGACGGCGGCGAAGGTCATGGCGTTGGTCACAAGGGAGCGGAGTGTGGAGAGGCGGAATAGAGGTGGCGGTCTGGAGGGGTCGCCGGAGGCGATGCTGCAGGTTTCCACGGGCGACGCGGGGGTCTTTAGTCCATATGCACCTCAAGAAACCACTCGTCCCCAGGTAGATGCTGTAGAATATGCTCTCTCAAATCCACCTTCAAAGTTAAAGTCAGGATCTCGTGACACCTTCAACTCAAAGCGTCGGTGACCACGTTCTCCTTTCCTTTGATGTAGTGGACATCAAAGTCGTACTCACACATGAACTCCATCCAATGCCGCTGGCGAGCGTTCAAATCAGGCTGAGTGAAAATGTACTGTAAGCTATGATGATCCGAATGGAGCTTAAAACGTCGACTTAAAAGAAAGTGTCTCCAACGAACAAGAGCATGAATAATAGCTGCGAGCTCTAAATCGTGAGTAGGGTAGTTTAGCTCATGTGTTTTAAGTTTTCGTGATTCATAAGCAATCGATCTACCACCCTGCATAAGCACAGCTCCCAATCCCTCTAATGATGCATCCGTGCAAACAACAAAATCTTCTGTCGGATCAGGAATAGCTAATATGGGAGCGCTGGTAAGACGTTCCTTAAGAATCCCAAAGGCCTTCTCACACTGCTCAGTTCAAGTGAATCCTTTCCCTTTTCGCTAAAGGGAAGTGATAGGATGTGCTATCCTGGAGAAACCTTTGACAAACCTACAGTAGTAACTAGCTAGTCCCATAAAGCTCCTTACTTTTGTTACATTGGTGGGCGCTGGCCAATCCTGAATTGCTCTGATCTTCAATGGATCTACGGAGATACCATCGCCTGATAAAATGTGCCCCAAATACTGCACCTCTGTCCTGAAAAAGGCACACTTCACCAGGTTGCCATAAAGCTAATGCTCACGCAAACACTGCAATACCTGACGCAAATGGTCCACATGTTCCTCCTTGGTTCGTGAATAGATCAAAATATCATCTAGGAATATGATCACGAACCGATCTAGGTAAGTACGGAACACCCCGTTCATGAGGCTCATGAACACTGCAGGGGCGTTCATCAAACTGAAAGGTACCACTGTAAATTCATAATGGCCATATCTAGTTTGAAAGGCAGTCTTGTGAATATCTACCTCTGTGATTCGTAATTGGTGATACCCAGATTTTAGATCAATTTTTGAAAACACTTTGGCTCCCTGCATTTGGTCAAAGAGATTGTCAATCCTAGGCAAAGGATATCGGTTCCTCACTGTCACTTTGTTCAACTGTCTGTAGTCCATGCATAGCCGAAAAGATCCATCCTTCTTTACAAAGATAGCTGGTGTGCCCCATGGTGAAACGCTAGGTCGGATGTGTCCCTTCTCTAATAATTCTTCTAACTGTAGTTTAAGCTTTGTAAGCTCATGTGTAGTCATTCTATAAGGTGCACGAGACACTGGTTCTGCCCCTGGTACCAAATCGATGTGGAAGTCAACTTCCCTGCGTGGAGGCATACCCAGTAACTCTGGTGGAAAAACATCAAAAAATTCTCTTAAGATAGGGTGATCATCTAAGGTAGTCTGGGGTTCATCCTTTGACCTATCACTGACTGTGATAGCAAACATCTGACAACCCTTCTACATGTAGCACTTAACCTTACTACTCTGAAAACCCCCTCGCACGTGTAGGCGTGCTCGGCAGTGTATGCTTAAGGCGAAAACAATACAGTTGTCAACGAGGTACCAAGTACATGTGTGCACACCCTACGCAAGAAAATGTGTGGTTTCCTAACTTAGGTTAATCTCATGAATTACATTTGAACAACAGTTATTTTAGGTGATAGATCATTTTTCAACAAAGCATGATCATCTGTTCATTTGCCCTCTCTTGCTTTTCTTGGAATTTAATTTTGATTTCTACATTCAAAACACTTCCTGATGTGGATCCACCTAAGCTTTTCTGTCGCATTTCCTTGCTAAGGATAACACCAACAACATCATCAAATTTCAAAGTATTTGAACCAAAGATAGAGTTACTTACAACCATTACCAAGCTATTCCATCTTTCTGGCAAAGAACATAAAACCAAGAGAGCCCTCACCTCTTCATCAAACTTCACTTTTACAGAAGTTAATTGACTGGTAATCATATCAAACTCATTTAAATGATCTGTCACAGATCCACCTTCAATCATTTTCAGATTAAGCAAATGCTTCATGAGAAATACCTTATTTGAGACTGAGAGTTTTTCATACAATTTTGCCAAAACTTTCATCAGTTCATTTGTTATCTTTACTTTTATTATATTGAATGCCACAGATGGTTCCAGGCACAACCGAATGGTTCCTAGTCTCTTTTTATCTAGAAATTCCTAATCCTCATCAGTCATTGTTGTCAGTTTCTTAGCTTTTCCTTCCAACAGCCTCCATAAATCCTTCTGATAGAGATAATCCTCCATCTGCATCTTCCATAACTGATAGTTTTGCCCATTGAATTTATCTACCTTCAATTTACCCTCATCTGCCATTGCTCCCACTTAACCATGAGACTCCCACTCAACCGTGAGACCTTCCTGCAAACAATAATAGAACACAACCTAGCTCTGATACCACTTGTTAGGAATAGCATGCAGAAGATATCAATTAAATGCAGATAAATATTAAACAGAGGAATGAAAAATACATAGAAATAAAGCAGCGAGAGACAATTTTAATGTGGTTCACCCAAACTCGGGCTACATCCACCAACAGAGAGTCCAATATTATTATCCAGTAAATAGAACTGATTACAACCAATAATCTCAGGCAACCCAAATCCACTGCAATGTACTACAGATACAATACAAATAGAAACCCTAACCCTTAGCCTTTTTTATGAAGACTTATGTCAGTTACAAAAATAGGGTTTTTTATGGCGGCCAATTGAAAAATAACTGTCAATGCCCCCCTACACTCCCCCGTAAAATGCTTTGGGGGAAACCGTGCCGACAAAAGTGGAGAAAATTTAACCTCCGAGTTTGATTAGGCTCCATATAACAACACGTAGTTGATCTTTATTGGAGTGAAGATGGAGGAGGAGGATCATTGCATGACTTTGTTGTGTTCTTTACTGGATTTGTGGGACCACCTTGTGATGGCCATTAGTATTATTACCACCTAGTTTAATATGGATGAGGTGGTTGCATCATTACTTTCTGAAGAGATGCGAAGGAAAACTTCTAAAACAACTAAGGAGGCTCTTGTAGTTCGTGGTAGATCCAAAGAGAAAGGTAAGAAGGACAAGAAGCAAGATGAGGCAAGATCCAAATCCCATGGGAGATTTAAGTCTCCTAGTAAGTCCAAGGCATTATGTTGGAACTATGAAAAACCTAGACATTTCCAAAAGGAGTGTAAGGAGGAGAAGAAAAAGAAAAAGAAATTTTCTTATTCAGATTTAGATAAATCCTCTCAGGATGATAGTGAAGCCTTTGTTGTTGCCTTGGAAACTCATGCATCTGAAGATGTATGGCTTATTGACTCTAGTGCATCTTTCCACATGACCTTCCATTGAGGTTGGTTCATGAAGTATGAATATTTGTATGGTGGGAAAGTGTACTTGGATGATGACTCTCACTTGAAGACTGTTGGTTGTGGAAGAGTCTTGATCTGATTCCCTGATGGATGAGTGAAGGGGATCAGTGGTTTACTACATATCCTTGGTTTGGCATGGAACATATTATCAGTGAGTAAGTCAAGAATGATGTGAGTGTGTAGGTTTTTTTCTCGAATGGAGGATGTAAGGTGACAAGAGGAGCTATGGTGCTTGATAAGGGTGTTCGGGTTGGCACTTTGGTTAAGATGGATGCATGCACGGTTCAATGAAATAATTTTTCTAATACTAAGAAGAGAACTTCAAAGTCTTCATCCTCGCCATTGGAACTAGCAGCAAAGAGATGTGTTGCATCTACTTTTGATGGATGTACTTTTTGGGTACTTGAGGGTGCTCATTATTTGGAAATGAAACTTCTTGTTGATAAGACAATGTTATGGCACCAAAGGCTTGGTCATATTGGTGAGAAGGATCTTAGATCCCTAATACATAAAAATCTTGTTGAGGGAATAAAATATTGTAATCTTGAGTTTGATTTTTGTGAACATTGTGTTTATGGAAAATAAAATAGTGTTCATTTTTATTCCAGTTCTCATAAATCTTTTAGGGTGTTGGACTTGATACATTCTGATGTTTTTGGTCCTATTAATGTTCCTTTAATTTCTAAATTTGTTTATTTTGTATCATTCATTGATGATTATAGTAGGGCATGGGTATATTTCCTTAGAAGTAAATCTAAAGTCTTTAGTTGGTTCAAAGAGTTTAAATCTTTTGTTGAGAATCAGACTAGTAAAAAGATTAAGTGTTTGAGGATTGATAATGGTGGTGAGTTTTGTTCAAAATATTTTGATAGGTTCTATAAGGAACATGGGATTGAGAGGCACAAGACAACTCCATATACCCCTCGGTAGAATGGAATTGCAGAGAGGATGAATAGGACATTGATGGAGAGGGCTAGGAGTATGCTTAGTCGAGCTAGCCTAGAACAAAAATTTTGGGTCGAAGCTGTAGCCACTTCTTGCTACCTAATTAACAGGTCTCCTACATTAGCACTTGTTGAGAATACACCTATGGAGGTTCAGTTGGGCAAAAAGCCATCATTGAGACATCTTTGAGTATTTAGTTGTGAGGCATATGCACATGTGCCTAGGGAGAAGAGGTCAAAGTTGGAGAACAAGGCAGTTAAGTGTATCTTCATCAATTATGGCATCAGTATGAAAGGGTAAAAGCTTTGGGATCCTATGGCTGAAAGAGTTTTGTATAGAAGAAGTGTTATTTTTAGAGAGATGAATCCCTCTTCCATTGTTCTGCAACTAGAAAAGAAAGAGGATGTGGTTCAACTTCCCCTACACCCGAGAAAGTTGAATTGAAATCCCATGATGGACGTGAAGAAGAGGTGAGGTCTAGTAGTTTAGAGAGTTCAGAAGAAGAAGAACCTCAACCTCCACTTGTGAGGAGGTCCACTTGGAAAAGGAATCCACCAAAAAGGTATGGGTATTCACCCAATGATTGGAATTGTATCTTTTCTTTGATTACTAACATTGAAGAGCCTAGGACTATAAAGGAGGTTATGGGTGTGAATGGTGTGGATTCCTAGAAAGAGGCCATGGAAGAAGAGATGGCAACAAATTAAATAAAAATAATACATGGGATCTGGTACCTTTGCTTGATGGACATAAGCCTATTGGATGCAAATAGGTGTTGAAGAATAAAATTGGTTTAAATGGTAGTGTTGAGAAGTACAACGCAAAATTGGTGATGAAGTGTTATTCCCAAGTTGAGGGAATTGATTATGGTGAGATTTTTTCTCCCGTTGCTAAGCTAACATCCATTAGATTTTTATTTTCACTTGTAGCGTATGATTTTGAAGTTGAACAGATGGATGTGAAGATAGCTTTCCTTCATGATGAGTTGGAGGAAGAGATATTTATGTCACAGCTAGAGCACTAAATTGTAAAAGGTAAAGAACATTTAGTTTGCAAGTTGAAAAAATCTTTATATGGTTTAAAACAGTCTCCTAGAACATTGTACCAAAAGTTTGATGCCTTTGTGTTGAGTTTAGGATTTTTGAGATCAGAATTAGATCATTGTGTTTATTTCAAGATGGATAATGATCACATTCTCGTTATTGCATTATATGTTGTTCTTTGGGAATGGTAAAAGTTTGATTTCTGATCTGAAGTCTCATCTTTCAGCACGGTTTGAAATGAAATATTTAGGGGCAGCTAGGTACATCTTGGGGATAGAAATTAGAAGAGATAGAGCTAACAAAAAACTTTGGTTAGGCTAGAGAAGTATGTGAACTCAGTGTTGGAGAGATTCAACATGGTAACTTACATATTGTTGTGTGTTCCTGTCATGATGGGGACAAAGTTATATGTTAAGGATTGTCCAAAGTCTCTTGTTGAGATGGAGGACATGACTAATGTACCTTGTGCTAGTGTGGTTGGAAATTTAATGTATGCTATGGTCGGTATAAGGCCATACATTGCCCAAGTAGTGGGAGTCCTTAGTCAATTTATGGCTAATTTTAGATGAGTACATTGGGATGCAGTGAAGAGAGTGTTAAGATATCTATAGGGTACTTTCAAGAATTCCTTATATTATCATGGTTATCCTATAGGGATGCAACATTTGGTTTGTATTTGTGGATATGTGGATTTTGATTGGGTAGGTGACATTGACAGCAGAAGATCCACCAGTGGATATTTTTTCACGATGTTTGGTGGTGCTATTAGTTGGATGAGTAAGCAGAAAGTTGTAGTCGCTTTATCCACTATAGAAGTAGAGTACATGGCAATAACTCGTGCTTGTAAGGAAGCCATTTGTCTTAAAATATTATGTTCAGATGTTGGGTTTCATGCAAGGAAGATTAATATTTGTTGTGACAGTCAGAGTGCCATATGTTTGGCAAATAATCCTACCTTCCATGCAAGGACAAAGCATATTGATGTCTAGTACCATTTTGTTCATGACATGGTAGAAGATAGAAGAGTGAATTTGGAGAAAGTTGACACTTTGACGAATGTTGTAGATTCTTTGACAAAGCCCGTGAGCACAAAGAAGTTCAAATGGTGTTCAGAGTCTATGGACTTCTCAACCCCTAGCAATTGAGTTCATGACGGTATGGATCCCCTCTCTCTTGCAAGGTATACGACAAGTGGGAGAATGTTAGGATTAGGTGTGTCATACACCTTGCAATTTCTAATATTTGAAATATTTCTTTATTTGTATTTTAGCAATTTGTTTTTTTATCACTTAGTGTTGTGGAAGTTGATAAATGCAACTTTGACAACTTGGAATGTGTGTAAAAGTTGCTAGAATGGAAAGAGCTAGTGAGAGGGAGTTATCTTGGAAATTATGACAACTATGATTTTAGGAGATCGTGGAAGCACGATTTTAGGATCCAAAAATGGAGTGCCATATTTGGAGAGTCGGTTATGTTTTGAGTAACTTTCTATATTACGATGGATTTGATTCTCCGTGACTAGCTGTTGTAACTCATGCTTTTGAGTTTCCATTTTGGGTGGTTTCTTGTATTCGAACTCCTATAAATTGAATACTTGAGGAGTCATTTTGAGAGAGAGGATAATTTTACAAGTGTCATTATGTTATCGAAAACTCTAGAAATTGTATGTTGATGAACTCTTGTAATAAATTTACTCTGTAAGTGTATGTAATCTTGTGTTGGATTTGTAATTCATTGAGCAGGCTTTTGGAGTGTGGGGTTTTTCTCTTGGAAGGGTTTTCCCCATGTATATCTAGTGTCATGGTATTATTTGTTTATTGTTGATATTGTGTTTCCTATTTGTATATTTTCTTCATTGTGACTATAAAGGATTAAAATTTACACAACACTTTCCTCATTAGATTGGTGTAGAAAACATTACCACACACATTGCTTCCTTTCACACATTTGTATATATCATCTTGATTTAAAGATGTGTACACATTTGTATATATACACATGTATGCATCTTCACAATAGTTGACACCTTACCACCCAATTGTTAGAGTACATAACTCTAATTAAAAATAAAAGGTTAAGAGTATTTAATTGCTTTCAATGTTTTTTTCTATTTAATGATCTTTCTCTGATCCATCCTCCTCTCCCAGCTTTAGTTACACCTTGTATCTAGTAAGTGCTAGAATTTTTGGAATTATTAATCTTTAGTCAGCAATTAATACACCTGCCCCATGTCAGATTTGGAGACATCCTCAATCTGTATCCAACCGTCTAGTAGTTAATATTGGTAGATAGTTTTGAAATTAGTTTTGAGCGCCTATTTTCATGGACATGGATACTTGAGACAAAAGAGAAGAATGTTACAATTAGAGTAATATAGGATTGTGAGACCCTGTAGCAGCAGAAGAAAGTAGGGGAATAGAACAGAGAGAAGAAAACATCAGAAGGAATGTTCTAATAGAGAATAGAGTGCAGCAACACAATGTAGCAAAACTATGAACTTCAGAGTCAACAAACAACTTTGGATTGGTTTGGACAGTAGCTCTGGAGTAGGGGCGAATAAAAAATAGAGCAATAGCTCTGTATTAAGTTTGTATGAAGTTTTTGGATATAATTTTTGAAGTGAAAATATATAATATATATTGTTGTGTTTGGTTTTTGAAACCTAGGTTCTCTCTCTATTTAGTTTTATTATTTTGTTTTTTTTCTCCTTCATATCATCACAATAGTGATTTTAGGGTTGTCTCCTACCAACAAGTAGTATCAGAGCCCTATTTTTCTAGGAAGTTAGTCTTTTGTGGGTGCTTTGGAAAAGCCCTAGATTCTCTAGGCACTAATTAGTCTTCTCTAGTCTGAGTAGAATGGCAAGTGGGGACAACAAAGGTTGGTAGTATCCACCAAACTTAGATGGACAGAACTATGATATTTGGGCATAATAAAATGAAGACAATATTGGTTTCAAATGACCTATAGGAGGTCATTAATGGTTTCACGGATACTATAGACCAAGCAACCTATGCAACCCTATCAAATGCCCAAAGAAACTAGTTGAAAGAAATAAGGAAAGGATGCAAAAGATCTTAGTTTGATTGAGGCAGCCTTGACAAAGGCTATTTTCCCCCACATTGCAATAGCAAACTACTCAAAAGAGGCATGGGAAATACTCCAAAATAGTTATAAGGGGACCAACAAGGTGAGATTGGTAAACTCTGACTGCTAAGGAGAGATTTTGAAACATTGCAAATGAAGGACGGTGAGTCTATTTTAGACTTCCACACTAGGGTTTCTACCTTGATTAATTAGCTTAGGATAAATGGAGAAACCATGGAAGACCAAAGGATTATTGAAAAAATCCTAAGGAGTTTGCCCTCTAGGTTTGACCCCATTGTCATAGTCATTGAAGAGGATAAGGACCTGTCCAAGATAACAGTTGATGAGTTGATGGGTTCACTACAAAACCATGAGTAGCGGTTGAATAGATCCACTCCTTCCCTAGAGCAAGCCTTCAAGGCTCAAACCAATGCAAGAGTTAGTTGAAGAGGATGAAACAACAGAGGCAGAGGAAGAAGAAACTCTAGAAGAGGAGACACAAACAACCAAGAAGAGGCAAGAACCTCACAGCCATTAACATACCAAGACAAGAAGAATAGTAGTTCTAATCAAAGGTATGACAAAAGTAATGTGCAATGTTATTACTATCATAAGTTTGGTCATATGCTAGTGAGTGTAGGAAGAAACAGTGTGATCATGGAGGTCAAAATGCTACTGTAGCAAATGAGAACAAGGATGAAAATGAAAAATAGTCAAATGTATTTATTGTTTGCAACCTTGTTGAGTGGAGTAGTGATGAGGTATGGTATTTAGACAATTCTTGCAGCAACCACATGAGTGGTAACAAAAACTTCTTTGCCTCCATATATAGAAGCATAAAAACTAAAATCAAAATGGGAAACAATGAGAAAGTTCCCATCATGGGAAAAGGTTCAATCAACATCCAAACCAAGCATGGTGAGAGGAGGAAGATCCAAGATATCTACTATTCCCCAGGCATAAAACATAACCTATTGAGCATTGGATAAATGTGATGCAGAGCACACAGTGGA
Organism: Cunninghamia lanceolata; assembly: GCA_027924645.1. NCBI lineage: Eukaryota > Viridiplantae > Streptophyta > Pinopsida > Cupressales > Cupressaceae > Cunninghamia > Cunninghamia lanceolata. The sequence continues at coordinate 973,638 of BSBN01001393.1, read as the reverse complement.
AGCAAACACTTATCAACTTTTGAACCCGTCAAACCCACTATCGGTAGGACTTAACACTATCAGCCAACTCAAAAACCATTCCACTGACACACCTATCTACCCGATGTCACTTTCAAGCACATCCCTTCGGCGAAACTTAATCCATCAGCGAGCCCAAATACTTTTCCCCCGATACGCCGAACAGTCCGATATGCCAAACTGTGGTATATGCATAACATGACTTGTTATGGCCGGTTACTACACCCTGATTCACTGTTACGACCAGTCACTTTTTGTATCTGATAGAATGTATATTCTCACATACATTCTCAATATACATTTGCGATATGCATTCGCAATACACGTTCTATCGGTCTAACACCTTGATCGATGTAACTTTCAAAGGCTTCTCTGAATGTTATGTCTCACCGATGTTGCCTTCACAAAACTGCAAGTCCTCAAATTGCCTAACTTCCAACCCAGACCCTAGCATATGGAGATGCTAGGCTAGTCTACTGCACAGTACAGTCGATCCGATGCTCTCCACTATCAAACAGAACACAAATGACAAAAATAGAAACAAGAAATAAAAACATATATGTACACCGAGAAGCCATTCCATTGATTTCGATAGAAATCTTATCAGTGGAATGCTTCATATGGCCATATCGCAACAACAGAAAGTACAGAACGGAAAGGAAATCTATAGCTAACAAACTTGCAATTACAGAGAACAGGAATCGAAATGACGGAACATAATATCTTTATTTCTCTTTGAAACAATGTTCAATCACACTCAACCTCCTCTCTGCGATCTGATTGCATTTGATCACAATATCATATGACTGATCACAACCTCAAACCCTAATACCTGATCTTGTTCATTTCCCTAGTTTTTATAGATTCACCCAGAGTAGTACCAAATTGACTCCAAGCGGTTGGGAGATCGATTCCAAGCGGCTAGGAAACACTACTGTCTATTTGTGGCTTTATTGCTATTTTTAGCATTATGCGATTACAATTGACAAATGTCATTTGGGACTTACAAAATGAACCTAGATTTATTCCACTTGGACTCACACATGGCACTAGGCCTTACAATTGGTCACTTAGACCTTATACAACACCAAAACATCAAAATGAACATGAAATTAATTAAAGTATCTAGGTGCCCCTGCACCATATTCCTGGGGTTAACAGAACTCAAGTCCCTTGAGGAACTAGGTTTGAAATGGAAACCCCATGTTTGATGATGTCCTCCTCGCTCATCCAAGTTGCATCCTCAGCAGGTAAACCACACCATTTGACCAGATACTGCTTGTAGGTTTTATGTCTAGTCTTCTTTTGAACTTTGGTGTCCAAAATACATTCTAGTTGTACTGGCTGACTCAGTGGAAAATTAGAAATCCATTCTGCATCCCCTGCTCCTGTCACATCTGAATCTGTAACATTGTCTCCCCTGAATGGAAACAGTTCTGACACATTGAAAATGGGTGATATTGCTAAACCTGGAGGAAGTTCAATTTCGTATGCATTAGGCCCAAATTTGTGTACAATCTTGCATGGACCTATCTTCTTCATAAGAAGCTTCATGTGCTGCCCCTTTGGAAGTCTTTCCTTCTTTAGATATGCCATTACCAGATCTCCAACTTTGTATTAGACATCCCTTTTCTCTGATCATCTTTCTCTTTATACTTCCCTGTGTTCTTCTGGATAGTTTCTCTTACAGCAGCACGGATATCCTTCATGCTGACTGCAAAATCTTCTCCTTGTGCACTCCTTTTCTCCATGTTCTAGAGATCCCTGAGCTCCAAAATTCCCCTATGATGAATCCCATATACAACTTCAAAAGGGCTCTTTCCTGTGCTCCTATTAACAAGATCGTTATATGCAAACTCTGCTTGTGGGAAGATCATATCCCATGCTTCTCCATGTTGTTTAGTCAAACACCTCAAAAGATTACCCAGTGATCTATTCACCACCTCAGTTTGTCCAGCCATCTGAGGGTGATAGGCTAACATGAAAGATAATTGAGTGCCCAATTTCTTCCACAATGTGCGCTAAAAATGTCCCACAAACTTGGAATCTCTGTCAATGACAATATTCAATGGCAAACCATGAATTCAAACTATTTCTTTAAAGAACAGGCCAGCAATGTGTGAAGCATCATTGGTACATTTGCATGGCACAAAATGAGCCATTTTACTGAATCTGTCAACTACAACAAACACACTATCAAAACCTCTTTGAGTCCAAGGAAGACCCAAAATAAAATCCATGCTTATACACTCCCATGGCCTTTGAGGAATTGGAAGTGGTTGATAGAGACCTGCATTGGATGAAGTCCCTTTGGCTCTCTAGCAAATGTGACAACTGTCTACAAATTTTCTAACATCTGTTTACATCTTAGGCCAGAAGTAAAACCTTCTCACTTGTTCCAACGTCTTGTCCAATCCAAAATGACCTCCAAGACTATCGCAATGTTTATCTTTTATGATGTTCTCCCTCATGGAACACCTAGGCACACACAACTGGTTGCCTTTAAACAGTAACCCCTGCTGTAGCAAAAATTTAGAAAATTCATAATGATAGGAATCTAAAAATTGTGAACAAACTGCATATATCCCCTTGAATTCCTCATCATCCTGGTACATATTCTTGAGAGAATCCACTCCCACACTTTGCAACTGGATTTCCTGTATAGTGCACACTCTTCTGCTCAGAGCATCTGCCACCTTGTTGGCTTGTCCCTTCTTATGTTTGATGGAGAAAGTATACACCTGGAGTTGTTCGACCCACTTCATATGCCTGTGATTTGGCTTCTCCTACGAATTCAGAAAAATCAAAGCATGGTTGTCAGTATAAACAATGAATTCCTTCGGCAAGAGATAATGTCTCCATTTTTTCAATGCTTGAACCATTGCATACAATTCTAGATCATATGTGGAATACTTTCTTTTAGCATCATTCAACTTTTCACTAAAGAAAGAAATAGGTCGGCCTTCCTGACTCAAGATAGTACCAATGGCAAGGTTACTGGCATCACATTCCACAGTAAACAACTTATTAAAATTAGGCAAAATCAAAATGGGTTTCTTTGCTATTTTCTATTTGAGAATCTCAAAAGACTCATCAGCTGCTCTATTCCAAACAAACTTACATTTCTATCCTCCTTTTATGGTATCTAGAATGGGTGCACAAATATGACTGAATTCCTTATGAATTTCTTATAAAAAGTTGCCAACCCATGAAAACTCCTTACATCACTGACAGTTTTGGGTGTTGGCCAAGACAGAATAGCATTTACCTTCTCTGGATCCACTTTCAAACTGCCCTGGGATATTACAAATCCAAGGTATGTGAGTTCTTCCTTCATGAAGATACTCTTCTCCATATTGATCATCAGTTTCTCCTCATGCAGCTTCTTCAACACCTGTTCCAAATGCTACAAATGTTCTTCTTTTGTCCTGCTGAAAACCAAAATATCGTCTAGATAGACAACAACAAATTTGTAAATAAAATCTTTCAATACCTCATTCATTAGACGCATGAAAGTACTGGGAGCATTGGACAGACCAAATGGCATCACCAGCCACTCATAAAGACCTTCATTAGTCTTAAAGGTTGTCTTCCATTCATCCCCTTGTCTAATCCTAATCTAATGGTATCCACTCTTGAGATCAATTTTAGAAAAATACCGAGCTCCACCCAAACAATCCATGAGGTCCTCTATTCTGGGCATAGGAAACCTATATCTGATGGTGATCTTATTTATGGCTCTTGAATCAGTACATAACCTCCATTTGCCATCCTTCTTGGGAGCTAAAACTGTGGGTACAGCACATGGACTAAGACTTTTCCTCACCAGGCCTTTATCCAATAGTTCTTTTACTTGTTTAGCAATCTCCTCATTCTGATTAGGTGTCATTTTATAAGCTAGTTTATTTGGCAATGTGGATCCTGGGATGAAGTCAATCTGATGACTTATGTCTCTCACAGGGGGTAGTACATTGGGCATATCCTCCACCATGATACCCTTATATTTGTCTAACAATTCCTACACTTCCTTAGGAACTTTTTCCTTGCTGTTTTCAGACAAATCAGAGTTGTCTTTAGGTTTCAAAATTAGAGCATACTCCTGGGTTCCCTCTTCTTTCAGAGTATGGAGAAACTCTTTCCCACTCATTAACATGATACTTGAGCCTACATTCTTGTCTACACCCTCTTCTGGTAAAGGATCCATCTTATATTGTCTACCATTCTTAGTGATCACAAAGGAATTTGACTTACCATCATGCTGGGCTTGTACATCATACTACCAAGGTCTACCTAATAGTAAATGGCATGCATCCATGGGAATTATATCACACAAAAGTTTATCCCCATATTCCCCTATCTGAAATTCTACCCAAGCTTGTTCATCGACCAAGACTTGCTGCCCCTTGTTCAGCCAGGACACTTTGTATGGACTAACATGTGGCAATCTTTTCAAATTCAATTTCTCTATCATTTCTACTGAAACTAAATTTTTAGTTGAACTAGAATCAACAATTACCTTACACCTTTTGCCAGAAACTTTACATAGAGTTCTGAAGAGTGTCTTCCTCTGGGGTGGTTCCTTGTTCTATGGCACTTTTAGCATTGTTCTTCTCATCATGAGACTCTCTCCATCTTGTGTTGGAGCTGCACTTCCCATAGGTGAATTCACACTCTGATAATCTTCTTGAATCAACTAGCTCCTTCTCTCTCCTCCATGAGAGCTTGAGGCTTTCTCCAGACACTTGCTTGTTGTGTGCCTGATTTGGTTACAATTATAACATCTTCCCGTGAAGACATTAGGACCTCTACCTGGTCCACCAAATCTGCCTCTCCCATTGGGTCTCCTTCCTCTGAAACCCTCTCTGGAACTAGATTCTCCACTGTGTTCTTGCTGATTGGACTCCTCTTGATTTTTTTGGAATTGATTTCTGCCACCAAAGCTATTTCTGCCCCTGGAATTCCTTCCACCTCTACCTCTGTTATGTTGGTCTCCCTTTCTTTTCTGCTTCTCTTCTACTCTCAGTGTCACTTGGAAACATTTATCCACGGTTTCTGGTGTCAAGATGGTAATCTCATCTTGTATACTATACTTCAAGCCATTAATATACCTAGCAACTCTTCCTTTCTCATCCTCAACATGTCCACACCTTAGAGACAATTTATGAAGTTCCTTAGTATAGGTGGATACATCCATATCCTTCTACTTGAGGTTCTCCATTTTCTTGTATATCTGCACCTCATAATCCGCTGGTAGGAACTGATCCTTGATCCTCTCTACCATCCGACTCTAGGATGAGATCATGCTCTTGCCACTCTTCACCCTTTCTCCTTGGGTGTAGTTCCACCACGTGAGTGCAACACCCTTCAATTTTGTCTTTGCAAACTTGACTCTTCTATTCTCTGGTACCTCCTTGTACTCGAAGTAACTGTTCAAAGCCTCGACCCATTCGATGACTTCATCTGCGTCCATCTTTCTGCTGAACATCAAAATCTCCATTCTTGCCTTGGACGACTCCTTACCAAGTGATTTTATGGCCTCCAGAAATTGTTTTTGGTCTGCATATACACCTGTCTGTTCTAGGGTTGTTTCCTCTTCCCCATATTCTTCTTCACCAGACTCCTCGTCTGATTTCCTACCTTTTCCCAAGGTCTTCAACTCAGCCTGGAGTGCTTCCTTGACTCCAGTCTTGATCATCTCCTCCATTTCCTTCAATTTCTTGACCACTTATGTGGCTAATCCCTTTGGAGGCATATCGCTAGCCCCTTCTTCGCTTTCTCTATCTGACATAAACATTCACTAACAACACCAACACTTCTGCAGACCTTTCTCTAGCTCTGATACCAAAATGATGCAGAGCACACAGTGGAAGCAAACACTTATCAACTTTTGAACCTGTCGAACCCACTGTCGGTAGGACTTAACACTGTCAGCCAACTCAAAAACTATTGCACCGACACACCTATCTCCCTGATGTCACTTTCAATTGCATCCCTTCGGTGAGACTTAATCCATCGGCGAGCCCAAATACTTTTCCGCCAATACGTCGAACACTCTGATATGGCAAACTATGGTATATACATAACATGACTTGTTATGGCCGGTTACTACACCCTGATTCACTGTTACGACCGGTCACTTTTTGTATCCGACAGAATGTATATTCTCACATACATTTTTAATATACATTTGTGATATGCATTCGTAATACGTGTTCTATCGGTCTAACACCTTGATCGGTGTAACTTTCAAAGGCTTCTCTGAATGTTATGTCTCACCGATGTTGCCTTCACAAAACTGCAAGTCCTCAAATCACCTAACTTCCAACCCAGACTCTAGCACATGGAGATGCTAGGCTAGTCTACTTCGCAACACAATCAATTCGATCCTCTCCACCATGAAACAGAACACAAATGACAAAAATAGAAACAAGAAATAAAAACATATATGTACACCGAGAAGCCATTCCACTGATTTCGACAGAAATCTTACAGTGGAATGCTTCATATGGCCATATCGCAACAACAAAAAGCACAGAACAGAAAGGAAATCTACAGCTAACAAACTTGCAATTACAGAGAACGGGAATCGAAATGACGGAACAGAATATCTTTATTTCTCTTTGAAACAATGTTCAATCACACTCAACCTCCTCTCTATGATTTGATTGCATTCGATCACAATATCATATGACTGATCACAACCTCAAACCCTAATACCTAATCTTGTTCATTTCCCTAGTTTTTATAGATTCACCCAGAGTAGTACCAAACTAACTCCAAGCAGCTGGGAGATCAATTCCAAGCGGCTGGGAAACACTACTGCCTATTTTTGGCATTATTGCTATTTTTAGCATTATGCGATTACAATTGACAAATGTCATTTGGGACTTACAAAATGTACCTAGATTTATTCCACTCGGACTCACACATGGCACTAGGCCTTACAATTGGTCACTTGGACCTTATACAACACCAAAACATCAAAATGAACATGAAATTAATTAAAGTATCTAGGTGCCCCTGCACCAAAATGGTTGTTAAATCCTAATGGAGAATGGAGAGTGCATGATATTTGATAAAGGAGGCAACAAGAAAGTGATTTCAATAGTGCATATGACAAGAAATGGAATGTTTCCTCTTAGGATGCATATTGAGTCTTTGACGCTATCTCCAACACTATCTTTGGCATAGTTTCCACCACTATATCTAGTGCTTACAACAATGGGACAGCAATCTACCTTCAAGACAGTCTTCAAAGACCCATCCAAACTTTTGCATTTGAGGATGGGAACTTAAGTTTTTTTGGTCTGAGTTTATTGTCCAAAAAAGGCATGGTTAGAGGGCTACCATCTAGCGTAGAGCCTGATGGAAAATGTGAAGCCTGTATTTCAGGAAAGCAGCATAGGTGGCCCTTTCCATCAGGGTATTCTAGAAGAGAAAAAGTACCATTGGATTTGGTGCACTCAGATTTGTGTAAGCCCATGAAATCCCACACCTTGGCTGGAAATACTTATTTCATGACATTCATAGATGATTACAACAAAAAAATTTGGGTTTATTTTTTGAACAACAAATTAGAAGCATATGAGAAATTCAAGTGGTTTAAGGCCTCAACTAAAAAGCAAAGCAACCATTGTATCAAAACCTTAAGAACAAATAGAGGGGGAGAGTATATATCCAAAGAATTTTTGAATTTCTGTTAGAATGAAGGCATAGAAAAATAGTTTACAACTAGGTATACTCCACATCAAAATGGAGTGGTTGAGAGGAAAAATAAAACTATCCAAGAGATGGTAGCAAGCATGCTGAAAACAAAAGGACTATCACATGATTTTTGGGGTGAAGCTGTAGCAATAGAAATTTACCTATTCAATAGGTGTCCTACAAAGGTTGTTCATGATAGGATTTTGCAAGAGGCATGGACAAACAACAAATGGAGTGTTGAAGACCTAATAATTTTTAGGTGTGTGGCATATGTATTTGTGCCAAAGGAGAAGAGGTAGAAATTTGATTATAGAGATGAAAAATATATCTTCATAGGCTATAGTGAAGAGTCAAAAGCCTACAAACTATATAATCCCATCACCAAAAAGGTTGTGATCAATAGGGACATTGAGTTCATTAAGAATGAAGCATGGGACGGAACGGTGGACAGTACCACAGGTATTTCAATCATGATACCCCTTGAAGATGAAGAAGCTTCAGAGGATAGCAACTCTAGAGAACAACAACTCAGGGAGAAACTATCGAAGAGCTTTGGAAAATAGTAGCTCCAGAAGTGTTCAGTAGAACAACAACTCCAGAGGAGGATAGAAGAGCAGCAGCTCCAGAGGTCTATAACTCCAGAGATCAGTAGCTCTAGAGTTCAACAAAGCAACAGCTCCAGAGGTTAGCAATACAGTAGCTTCGGAGGTCAGAACAACAACAGCTCCTGGGGTAATTTAGACCATTTACTCACATCATTGATGCCATGAAGGACAAGGAGTGTGAGGGATATTATGACAGCACAAGGTATGTTGATTTTGAGCAAAATCTAGATTTTGCATTATTCTCTTAGAGCGATCCAATGCATTTTAAGGAGGTTGTGAAAGAAGAGAAGTGGTGTAAGGCCATGGATGAGGAGTTGGATGCTATAGAGAGGGATGACACATGGAAAGTAATTGATTTACCCAAGGGTAAACAAGTGATTGGAGTTAAGTGGGTCTACAAGATTAAGTGTACTGCTGATGGAAAGATTGAAAGACATAACGCAAGGCTAGTTGTTAAAGGGTACAAAAAATAGCCTGGAAGAGATTATGATGAGACATATGCACCGGTTGCAAGGCTGGAAATAGTCTAAGCAATCATAGAAATAGTAACCCAACACAAATGGAAGGTGTATCAAATGGATGTGAAGTCAGCCTTCTTGAATGGAGTGCTGAAAGAGGAAGTGTATGTGGAGCAGCCACCTACCTATGAAGTCCCAGGGCAAGAGGACAAAGTATATAGGTTCCAAAAAGCCCTCTACGAGTTGAAACAAGCACCTAGGGCATGGTACAGTAGAGTAGACTTATATCAAGTGAGTAATGGATTTAGAAAAAGTATCATTGAGCCCACTCTTTACATCAAAGTAGGTCAAGGTAATATTTTGATTTCTATTTTGTATGTAGATGATCTAATTTTTATGGGAAATAGTGATCTCTTCATTGTTGATTTCAAAGAGGTAATGAAGAATGAGTTTGAGAGGATAGACTTAGGTATGCTGAAGTATTTTCTTGGGATTGAGGTCCAACAAATAGAGCATGGCATATCTATTACACAAACTAACTATGCCAAATAGATTTTGAAGAGATTTAAAATGGAGAACAGCAAGCCTGCCCCAACACAATAGCTACAAGTCTAAAACTGCGTAAGGAGGTGAACCCAACCCTCTACAAGAGCATGGTTGGAAGTTTGATGTATTTGATAGCTACTAGGCCTAATTTCTAGGTTCATGGAGAAACCTAAGGACACACATTGGTAAGTAGGAAAGAGAATCCTAAGATATGTGAACAGAAAAATAGGTTATGGCATCTTGTATGGTGCATCCAATGAGTTTAAGCTAGTTGGTTTCATGAATAGTGATTGGGTAAGTAATGTAGATGATAGAAAGAGCACATTAGGCTATATTTTTCACATGGGTTCAAGAGCAATTTCATGGGCATCCAACAAGTAGCCCATTGTCTCTCTCTCCATAGCAGAATCTAAGTATATTACAGAAAATGTAGCAACATGTCAGGCTATTTGGTTGAGAAGAATCCTTGCAGACTTGAAGGAGCAACAAGAAGATGGTACAACCATTCATTATGACAATGTTTCTTCAATAGCCCTAACAAAGAATCTAGTCTTCCACGGACGAAGAAAGCACATTGAGATCTGTTATCACTTCATAAGAGAGTTGGTAGAAAAAGGAGATATTGAGCTTCAATATTGCAGATCCGAGCAGTAACTCGCTAACATTTTACCAAGGCATTGCTAAAAGATTCCTTTGAACGCCTAAGAGATAGGCTTGGCATTGTAGACAACTTCAGAGGTGTGTAGCCCTGGAAAGGAGATAGCTTCGGAGGTTTAGCTCTAGAAATATAGTCACAATAGAGCTCCAGAGATGCTTCGAAGTTATAGTAGATCTCTAGAGGTTCAACTCTAGAAAGTCAGTGTAGCTCCAGAGGTGCTCCAGAGATGTAGAAACAGAGTTTTGAAGATGCAGGAAATCAACTTCAGAGATGTAGAAAGTTACTCTGAAGGTGGTCCAGAATGATAGAAACAGCTCTAGAGATCTGCTCCAGAAGGGCAAATACAAATGTTTAACTCCGGAGATCAATTCCAGAAAGAAGGTTGTTGAATTACTCAAGTGACTTCAGATTAAGGGGGAGTGCTGGAATTATTAATCTTCAGTCAGCAATTAATACACCTACCCCATGTCATATTTGGAGATCTCCTCAATCTGTATCCAACCATTTGGCCTACCAGCAGTTAATATTGGTAGGTAGTTTTGAAATCAGTTTTGAGCACCTATTTTGGGCATGCATACAAGAGAAAAGAGAAGAATGTTATGATTAGAGTAATATACGAATGTGAGACCCTGCAACAGTAGAAGAAAACAATGGAATAGAATAGAGAGAAGAAAATGATAGCAAAAGGAATGTTCCAATAGAGAATAGAGTGCAGCAACATAGTGTAGTAGAACTATGAACTCTGAAGTCAATAGGCAACTCCAGATTGGTTTGGATAGCAACTCTGAAGTAGGGGCAAATTAGAAACAGAGCAGCAACTCTACTTTAAGTTTGTATGAAGTTTTTGGATGTAATTTTTGAAGTGAAAATATATAATATATATTTTTGTGTGTTTGGTTTTTGAAACCTGGGTTTTCTCTGTTCAGTTTTATTATTTTGTTATGTTTTCTCCTTTATCTAATCATAGTAATGATTTTAGGGTTGTCCCTTGCCAACAAGAATTTCAACTCAAGATATCGTTGGAGAAAAACCTCACTCTTGGCATTCTCTAAACTCTAAAATATTCCAACCTGCATTTATAAATTCAAAATAATCCAAAAATATTCCTGTAGGCTAGTAAAATTCTATCAAACAAAACATCCATCTCTCCCTAATCAAAATATCAAAGAAGTTGATACAAAGAAAAGTAGAGGATTGAGTAGATAAATTATTTGAGAACTTCATTAAAAGAGTGTAATCTAATATATATAATAGCAACAATTGCTATATTAATTATGAAATTTTCTTAAGTAGTTCTATTATTATCATTGGTTTACAAATAATGACCTTAGGACTAAGGTTAAGATATCAAATGAAAAATTGATTATACATGTACCAGTATGAAGTCTCTAGAAAAAGAGATCAAATAATTTGTTTTTATGGGGTCTCCCATAAAAGAGATCAAAAAGTCAAAGTTTATGATGTTCATGGACCTACATATGCATGTATGCTTAAGCTCAAGATGTTTGACATATAGAATGTTCTTACTTTTGAGCATCAAGAAGAATGTGTACCATCCAATTATTCTTCAAGAAAGAAATATAAAGGTAGGATCAACAAATTCTAGACATTTTTGTTCTACTATTTATGTAACAGTATTCAAATCTACTACAAGGATCCCACAAAATGCACTTCAAATTCCTTTTTGATATTGTCAACTTATGGACTTGTCAAAGTCTTGATAGCAAAATTCCAAGCCTCTGATGTTATTTAAATTATATTGACTCTCTAAATTTCTTCTTATTTGATGAATCGTATATTGTTTCAATATTAATAATCCATATAACTATGCCTCGTTAAATCTAACTGTTTAAGTCATGATGGTTGAGTGTAGGATTTTATTCAAGGGCATCCTAAATTCAAATGCCATGTTGGCTTCAAGATTATTGTGATGTCTTCCCCTACCTCCTAAATAAAATATAGAGTGATTCCTTTTCTATAACCTAAGCTGCAACCCTAATTCTTGATATACATCCTTGGAAAAGTTACTTGACCACCATCTGATGCAATCAGTTTTTTTATGCTAGATTGTAGCTCTTTAACTAGGATCAATTGTAGCACTTTTGCCAATTCATTTATAGCTCATAAATGTCATGGTCCAACACATAAATAATCATGTTTCTCAAAAGGTTCCTATCATGTTAAAATAAGCTTGGATAATTTGATTACCATGGTCTCTATAGAGTTACATATCTACTCTAAAGAAATTGAGCTCTTTAACAAAAATTAGTTGTTGCACACTTACAATATCATCTACATCTCTTCAATGTCTAGGTCTGCATCAAAATTTCTCTAAGTTCTCCATTTTAGATCCAGTCATAAGAAAATTAAACTGGACTATTTAACTACCTCAGTTTTATATACCCATAATTTACTATTCATATGTATTACATTCAAATAACTACACTAAATAAATTAACCACTAGAATTTACATTTACAGTAAGGTTTTAAGATCCCAATGAATCTAGATAGAGAATGAACACCTTATTGTGATTTACCATTTCATTTTTCCGAGAAGTCACATCTTCATATCTAAAGCTTGATTCAGAAAGTTTAAGCCATAGATCAGATCTTACATAGCATTGAGGTCCCCATCCATGATTCCTTATCTCTCTTGTTATGCATTTACTCATAGGATTTATAACATTTCTCATGGAGAATTAATTAGTTTTTGACCTCTAAGTTGAGTTCATTTAGCATAAAATGTGCAGCAATTCTCAAAACTCAAACTTAGTCAATGAAGTAATGTCCAAAGATAGCCAAAGTAGGCCAACAGGAGTTGAGTAGTATGTTCATTTAGAAGTATTGAGGGAGAAGGAACCAGTCTAAAAAGTAACTTAAACACTACGAGAATGCTAATTTTTCCAAAAATAAATGTGTCAAAGATATCAAAGGAAAGAACATTATAGTACAAATAAGAATAGCATGCCAACTAGGCTAGAGTATTTTTGGAAAATGGTTGTAGACATCACATGAACTCCCAAAGCTCACAATGGAATACAGCAACCTATGGGCTTGCATGTTAGCATAATATTTCCAAAATTAAAGACATGTCCCCTAAAAAAATTGAAAAAACAAAAACTTGATCTTTCAACAGGACTTTGAGAAATCAAGATCTAATGCCCCAAGCTTTTTCCCAAGATATTAACTAATAATGAATGGATGAACAAATTTTTCATGATACAATTGTAACACAAACATGTCACAATGCATCCTCATGCACTAGAGATGTTGCGACACCACACAATGACACTCGTAGTATGTGTCATCGAAGCACAAAACATGACTGCACAAGCAAAATATTTAACTCTATCATGTGACAACATCACCACAATGATCATGTGAGAGGGTAGAGTTATCTCTAATCATGACGATAGGGTACAAGACCACTAATTGCATCTCTCACAAACAAACAAGAATAAAATAAGGGCGGGCATCCAGTTCCTAGTCCAAGGAAACTTGAGCATATTTCATCCCTCCAAACAAACCAGGACACAACTACACATCCAAAATGATGTGGAGATGACATCCAAAACATGAGGAATGTCAAACTAGAAGGTCAAGCATGGAAGGGAGACTCACAATCTCAACCTAGTCTCTTAACAAAGTACCTATTTCCTCTTGTGACATGACTTATGACACAAATGGAAGCATAACTAACAAAGGACATAAAATACCATCAGACCAAGATGATAGGCCTTCAAGGCAAATCCTAGGGAACAACTTTCATTTAGGATTTTTTTTGAAAAAGGGCATGAACTATTCCTTGTCTCAGGATCATTCATTTTGATTAGAATTTTCCCTATTACTAGTTATAATCACCTTTGGAGATCCAAGAATTGCCCCTTTCATTAGCAAAATTGCTCCTAGTAAAATATACAATTATGGACAGAGACAAGGCCTTCAATGAATAGGAAGATTCCAAAGACTCCAAAATTGACATCAATGATGTCAAAGGACTCCTCACAAACCTAGTAACACATTTGACCCTTAACACAAGGATTCAACCTCCCAAACAAGGACAAGGCTCACAAGAACGAAGGCTAGTGCATGGCCAAGACAATGCAAGCCAAAAGGATCAAACACCAAACAAGCCATACTATTCACATATAAAGAGATGTTAAAAATGGTTTGAACCAATCATTTCCAATATGCTTAGGGTTCAATTTTCCATGTCTAAAAACCATGGAACCATACATTCATTTTATCCAAAAAATCACTATTACTATTCATGTGCAAATAGGGTTTTCAACCAATGTAATAAAAGTAAACATGAACAAACTTAACCTCTAACCATAGAGTTGAATATACAACATCATACTAATAATTCTAACTCAATCATAGCATCAAATATAAAGCATACAATAGGCAACAAGTATCATTTGAACTTCCAATGCAAACTATGCCTACTCACCATAGAAAAATGGACTTTTCTCAACATAATAAATTCATCATAAGATGAGATGCAAAAACAACTCCAATGACGACATACATATCATATAATGAAATGATCCACATCCTAAATATGGATGGTTTACATAAGATCACAAAGGTAGTTCAAAGTGTTGGCAAGAGACACTACTCTGATGAAGGATTACATGTTGTCATTGATGGAAACAAGGCAAAGGGATTCCACTGGCATGACAAAGAGACATTACTCTGAAAGACCAACTTGGTTTGGCAACAAGGCACAAAAGTATTCTGGTGTAGAAGGCTAAAATGACTAAGTATGGGCAGTACACAGAGTAAATGACAGAGAGTGGGTCAATATGCCTCAGCAGTAGAAGATCATCATATGTGGTTCAGATATGTTATTCATAGCTATTTGATGATGATTTTTTCCAGTGCTCAAGACTTGACTTCCTCTGGAAGTTATACTATGAAATGTCCAAGTCCGAGTGAACAAAACTAAGACAGGAATAGTGCGCAATGCCAGAGTAAATGGGTCTGCATTCCTCCATAGTTTCTTATTTTGTCCTGTGGTTCTGAAGGAATAATAACAAGTCCAAAATGAATGTTGGTTATGAATCTTTGAGTCTCATATGGTCCATAGTGAGAGTTTTGATATGACAGATGATTTGGTCAAGCATGTTCTTAAGAGACAAGCCGACAGGCATGTTAGATCCATATGCAGAGAAGACATATTGTTTGAATAATAAATCTAAGTGGTTGTATGATTAGTGCTAACCTATATGAAGATCATTATATGTTTGGTTTGGTCTGCATTACTGTTTGTACACATGATCAAGCCGACAAGGTAGAATACATTGTATACATGCTTCATGTCTGGCTTGCCGACCTGATTATGAAATGAATCTTGTTGCAGATATAAATACTTGATGGATTAAGATATTGAAGTGTGAAATATGTGATATGTGTGCAAATTTGAAGTGTCAAGGATTATGAGCAGAGTGCATAGTTGAAAAAGCAAACAAGGGCAGAAAATAGAGTATATGTAGTAAAATTGAGAAACAGGGTAGAATAAATGAAGACCTTTGAATCTGTGTATTGAACCTTCAATGGAACTATGATCTAGCATATGGTAGATGCATTTACAGCAGTTCACCTCCTGGCAATGAGCCAATTTTTCTTCTATCTTCTATCTTTCTTTCTTTGTGGATAATGAGTCCACCTGCAGTGAGCATTTCTTTGGGTAGTGAGCCTTTTGTAATTCGATGTTGTTAATCTAATATATTGTGAGCTAACACTCACCGTGTTTTTTCCCTTTTTGGGATTTCCATGTAAAAATCCTGGTGTCCATGTGTTATATCTGTATGGTTGTTATTCTTATGCTTATTTTGCTTTCATGTTATTGATTTTGTAAATTGGATTAATGAACATATTAAGAAGTGGTTTTGCAGAATATTGATTCACCCCTCCCCCTCTTAGTACTCCTTATTCAACAATTGGTATCAGAGGAAGAAGCCTAACAGCTTGAGGAAGATCTGGGAGAGTTCACTCATGGCATCCAGAAGATTTGGAAACTTTTCATATGAAAACAATGTTGAACTGGAAGCAGTTCTTATTGATCTTGAATAGTCTGAAGCAGAAATCAGGGATCTGAAGGATAACATACAAGAAGCTGATGAACGCATTCTAAAGATGAAAGAATAAGTCAATAAATTCAAAGAAAAATATAGAGAGGTTAGTGAACAATTGATATCACCAAATGAAACTCTGGATGATTTGAAAGTGGAAGTTATAGAAAGAGCTAAAGCAGAAGAAGATCTAAATCTGATGATAAAAAGCAAGTTAGAAGAATGTACCAAACTTGAAAAAGAAGTTGTGAGCCTGAAATCAGACTTGGAAAAAGCTAAGAGCTATGAAGAAAAGTTCAAGATAAGTTCTGCAAAACTTGATGAGATGATTGCTAGTCAAAAGAGTTCCAGTGACAAGCAAGGTTTGGGATTTGAGAAAGGAGAAAGTTTAAACTTAGATCAAGCAAACACTATGTTGAAGCAAAACAAAGGTAACCAGTTTAGGAATCAAAGAAGAAGACCTAGAAGACCTCCAGTCAGACAACCAAATTCTTAAAGGTACCCATCTTTCAATTGCCATTGTTTTAATTGTAATAAGTTTGGTCATAAAGCTACTCAGTGTAGGAGTAGAATAAATTAGAATGTTCCATCATTCTCTAGTCAATGTTTTAATTGCAATAAAATTGGTCATAGATCAAATGAATGCAGAAGTCTGGTAAGGAATAGTTTTTACAATGCAAGGAATACTCAGTCATTCAAGGGAAAGTGTTTTGCATGCAATAGATTTGGACATATGGCTAATCAATGCATATCAAATCCAATCAATAGAAGGAATCAAGGACAAAGGAATGTGGTATGCTACAATTGCAATAAGTTTGGACATGTTGCAGGATTCTACAGAAGCGGAATTGTAAAAAGAGATTATCTTACAGAGAAAAGGAAGACAGAACAAAGAGAAGATAAAGGCAAGAACAAGATTGATCTAGTGGAAACCAAGAAGGAAATGAGAAAGGTCTAGATTAAGAAAGATGTTGATACTATCAGGGATGGATCCGCACCAGTTTCTGGTGCAGATACTTCCTTAGGGAAGTAGATTGTGAGCTGTGGCTCAGGGGGAGCTACAATGAAAATCTTAATCCCCTGGCTAGATAGTTAGTGCTAAGATCCAGCACAAAGATATGTTGTAAAGATTCATATGATAGATCTTTTGAATGAAATTCTAGAAGAAAAGGATCAAACGCGAAACATTGTGGAGCAATCCTAATAGACTACATTCTGCAGAGATGTGTTTGACAGCTTTTTAATAGGAGCATTTATGGTGATTAAGTCAAGAATTAAAAAGGGCCTCATTCAACAAAAAATTCATTCTGCATTCAAACTGTCAAATGTCTAAGGCAAATTGAAGCGAAATTCCAAGCGACTCAGTGATTTCCAAACAAAATTAAGACAAGACCAAAGAAAACCCTAATTCAACGAAAAGAGGTATTTTTCATATTCGAAACCCTACTATGAATTTATTTGATTTTTTGCAAAAGATGGCAACACCACATGTGATTGATCAAACCAAAAGAGCACGGACAAAATTCAAGAAGCATCCATTCAAATCAACAGAGGTCGATCCAAATGGTGCACTTTCAGAGATTTCATTTGGTGTGATGCATTCGGAGGACATTGGGGCTTATATACATGTTCCCCTAGAAGAACACAAAGGTAGTCAACTCAAAGATCTGTATCTAAATCATCTGAGTGACAATAAACTTGATTTGAAGGAAGAATTCAAAGTACTGGAAGAGAAGAAACTTATTCGGTATATAGATTTCCCAGTTTTTGTGGAAGATGAATGGGTCTGGTATGTCTTAAGTTATATTCATGATGAGTTTATGTGGCTCAACTCTACATTCAAGATCACTAAAGATGCCATAAGGGTTGTTACAAGACTAAACTCTACTGGTACAGTACCTGTATTGAAGGCTGTAAAAAATGATACAGTGATGAAAGCCACCGGAGCAAAATTTGATAAAAGGGCATTGACGATCAATGATATTGAAGATCATGCAGTTAGATTTGCATCCATGGTAATTGGATATAAGGTCTACTTAACAAACTGGGAAAACTCTGTCTCTAGTATAGCCATTTATACTGCCTATCAAATGGTTAAAAAAATGTAGAATATGACCTATGTGAATTGCTCCGACAATAGTTAATGGAGAATTTGAAGAAAAAAAAAGAAAGTAAATACCCTTTCAAATTTGGTACGTTGATCCTGTACTTATTTTTCTATTTTATGTAAGAGTTACCAGGCATGAAGAATTATTTTTGGACTAGAGACAAACAAGTTACAGTACAGATTAGAAGTCATTTGAGTAACATAGGTAATATTGATGCACAAAACTCAGCCCTATGGGGCTATTTCAAAAACTTCTAGAAGTTAATGCAATCCACAGAAAGGATCCCTAGATTAGTTGTTGAAAAATATAAGGACACTATCTACTTTATTGTGACAAAAGACCAATGCTAGATGGAGATCATTGAGCCTAGAATAGTATGGGTTATGTCAATGGGTTATCAAGTAGATGGAGGAATATTGGAAAATTATACTCAACATATGCTAAGAAAACCTAGAGATCCCAATGAAGAAAGATTTGGGACTTATGAGGAATTGTCTGCAAAAATACATGTTGAGGTGAGAAAACCTAAAATTTCAAGAAGGGCCCAGAAGATGGTAGAAGATTATGCCCTAAAAAGGGGTTTCACCAAAACACAAATCAAAGAAACAAGAAGAAAGGCACAAGTAGAGAGAAGCAAAAGAGAGGAAGGAAAGTGAACCGGTTAAGGCTCCAGAAGAGCCAAAGAGGCAACCAAAGAACCCAACAGTAACAAAAAGGAGAACTAGAGGTTCTACTTCTATAGGAACTGCATCTATGTCCTCTAGTCCTACACCCTCTGCAAGTGTGGAAACCTGTGCAATGAGCTATAAGAGACATAAAACCAAAGGTTGTAGAATGTATGTTAATATAGGAGCTGATGAGGAAGAGACTAAGTCAAATGAAGAAGTGAAGAAAATGAAAACTGAGGCCACCAAAGCCTCCAAGAGCAGCAAGAAGAAACCTTCTAGTAAGGGTAAAACTAAGAAAAGGCCAGGGCAAGATAAGTCTCAGATAGGAGAAGCCACTATAAATCTTGAGGATGTCCTAAAAGCTATAATTGTTGATGGCAACTTAAAGCCCATAGCCCAACTGTATGATGAGTATAATGATCCAGATAAAATAATTATTGAGACTATTGTTGTCAGATATTTGGACATCTACAACAAAGCCCTTATTGATATTATTACTAATCTCCCAAATAGCTTGGGCAGTATAATGACTGCAAGAAAGGAAGCTGCTATGGCTAAGGATGTGGAGCTCAGAGAATATACACTGATAAATTTATGTCCGGAGATCACACTGGAAGATAGAGCAAAAATCTCCAAAGTGCTGCAAAAGGAATTTAGAACAAATAAAAGGATGAACAATCTCATGTCAGATGACATTGAGAAAGTAGCAAAGGATACAAAGGAAATCACCTTGAAAGTGTTAAGGGATCATCATCTCCCAACTATATATGATAAAGCAGAAACAAATGTTGGGGTCGGTACATCTATTCCTGACAAAAACTTGGATCAAGGATTGGATAGAAGTGATGAAGAGCTGAAAGAGAAAGATGATCCAATCCCTGCTATTGATACTACAATTAAAACCAAAACAAGTATTCCTCTGGAACAACAGACTGATGATCAAAAAGACAAAGAGAAGTGTGAGGAACTAAACAAAGATGAAGATCTTAAAGAGGAACAAGTTGAAGAAAATTCATCTCTAGAACAAAAGAATGATGCTAATGAGGCCATGGATTTAGATCCTCTGAAACTAAACCAAGAAGAAGAAGTCTTCGATATAGCAAGAGACACTGCAGAATCGATCAATGAAATTTTGGAGAAAGAGAAACAGGTCCTGGATGAGCCTAAATTTTTGTAGGGACTAATAAACCTGGACTCAATGTCCCCTATACATAAATTTAAATTGGTATCAATTGTGCAAGCAAAGGCACAGGAAGAAATTTTTAAGTCACACATACAGGACAGTGAACCAATTGGTGAGGCATCCAGAATTTTGGAGAAGTTGATGCCATCATATTAGAAGGACACTTCTTTGTCTTCAATAAGTCAACTAAAAGGACTTATAAATTTTGTAAGTGAGCAGTTTGAAACTTTTGAGAAATCTGCTGAGACAAAAGTGAGACAAGAGTTTGATGAGAAAATATTAAGTGAGTTGAAGACTCTAATAGTAAATGACAAAGCTCTGCTAGACAATAGAATGAAAGGCATACAGAGTGCTATCAAAGAAGCAGGTGACTTGTACAATTTTTTTTTATCTTGGCTGGAAGCCACAAAAGACCTAGAAGAAAAGATAAAGGATCTAAAATTGTAGCTAATTGATATTTCAAAATCATTTGACCCAGCAGTTGAGTCGGTGAGCAACAAAGAAATACAAGTAATTAATATTCATGATGAATTAAGTAATCTTGTGAATAAGAGGGATCAAATGAAAAATAAAATGTGTCAATTGAGAGGACTAATTAGTCCCAAGTTAGATTCAATTATTAGTATTGCAGCAGAAGCACAGGTAGCTTCACAAATTGGCACACCTTCTAATCTGCAAAAGGTAGAAAAATTAGTCTTTTTGATAAATGGTCATATTCAAGTTTTGGAAAGAGATAAGAAAATATGGGATGAAGAGATTACACAATTAAAGATTGTGTACAAGGATATCATCTCACCTACAACTAATTGAGTTGAAGATTGTATGTGCACATATGCGGCAGAGTATGACAGATTTGCAGTTTTGACACAAATTTTGACTTTTTGTACATACACCTTTTCCATTGATGTCAAAGGGGGAGAAGACTAGTGAAAAATGGGCAAACATCTTAAGGAGAGAAGAAATACAGAGTAAGGGGGAGCATACACAAGCATTTTTCACTAAGTGTTGCCATCAATGTCAAGGGGGGAGATTGTTGGCAAGAGACACATCTCTGATGAAGGATTGCATGTTGTCATTGATGGAAACAAGGAAAAGGGATTCCACTGGCATGACAAAGAGACATTACTCTGAAAGACCAACTTGGTTTGGCAACAAGGCACAAAATTATTCTAGTCCAGAAGGCTAAAATGACTAAGTATGAACAGTACACAGAGTAAATGACGGAGAGTGGGTCAGTATGCCTCCGCAGTAGAAGATTATCATATGTGGTTTAGATATGGTGTTCATAGCTATTTGATGATTATTTGTTCCAGTGCTCAAGACCTGACTTCCTTTGAAAGTTATACTATGAAATGTCCAAGTCCGAGTGAACAGAACTAAGATAGGAACAGTGCACAATGCTAGAGTAAAAGGGTTTGCATTCCTCCGCATTTGCATATTTTGTCCTATGATTCTGAAGGAATAATAACATGTCTAGAATGAATGTTGTTTATGAATCTTTGAGTCTCATATGGTCCAAAGTGAGATTTTTGATATGACAGATGATTTGGTCAAGCATGTTCTTAAGAGACAAGCCAGCGGGCATGTTAGATCCATATGCGGAGAAGATATATTGTTTGAATAATAAATCTAAGTGTTTGTATGATTGGTATCGACCTATATGAAGATCATTATATGTTTGGTTTGGTCTGTATTACTATTTGTACACATGATCAAGCCGACAAGGTAGAATACATTGTATACACACTTCATGTCTAGCTTGCCAACCTGATTATGAAATGAATCTTGTTGCGGATATAAATACTTGATGGATTAAGATATTGAAGTGTGAAATATGTGATATGTGTGTGAATTCAAAGTGTGAAGGATTATGAGAAGAATGCAGAGCCGAAAAAGCAAACAAGGGCAGAAAATAGAGTATATGTAGTAAAGTTGAGAAGTAGGGTAGAATAAATGAAGACCTTTGAATTTATGTATTGAACCTTAAATGGAACTGTGATACAACATATGGTAGATGCATTTACAACAGTTCATCTCCTGGCAGTGAGCCAGTCTTTCTTCTATCTTCTATCTTTCTTTCTTTGTGGACAGTGAGTCCACCTACAATGAGCATTTCTTTGGGCAGTGAGCCCCATGGCAGCGAGTCTTTTGTAATCCAGTATTGTTATTCTAATATATTGTGAGCTAACACTCACTATGGTTTCTCCTTTTTTGGGTTTTCCATGTAAAAATCTTGGTGTTCATGTGTTATGTCTTTATGGTTGCTATTCTTATGCTTATTATGCTTTCATGTTATTGATTTTGGAAATTGGATTAATGAACATATTAAGAAGTGGTTTTACGAAATATTGATTCACCCCCCCACTCTCAATATTCCTTATATTCAACACAAAGCAATTATACAATTTGAACCATAAGATTACAAATGTCCTCAATTATATATTTCTCAACAATGCAACAATGAATATATACAACACAAAAACCAAGATAACACTACATGATCTCAAAGCATCATCAATGATCCAACTAGCCCTATTAGCAAGAAATGTAGAGGGGATTCTGGTCCAGAGATCTAGTCCTCAGTCAAGTCTTTATAGTCAGTTTATACACTGGTCAAGTAGCTAGAGATTGATAGCAAAACATAAAGAGTAACAAAACAGAGCATCAAATACACATCGTAGAAAGATAACACAGTATTACTTGGTATCGGCAGACCTCCATATATATTTTAACGGTCATTAAATATATACATCATCCATCCATCCTCTGGAAGTTCTAAGTCTCTACCTCACTAGCCACATACATGACTTCTATGTCATTCTTACATCAGAATATATCATATTCTACTATCATACTTGCTTACATTCTACTATCTACTATCTCTATATATACTATATCTATTATAGGTAGGGATGTGTCTTTTATCGGCTTCCGGCCTCTGCATAGTGTGTAGTCTCCTCCAGTTGGCTCTATTCTATGCCAAGTATCCTACTAACATCATCCCCCCCCCACTGAGTCTGGCACCATTGACATATCCGACTAATATTTTCCCTCTATATTCTTTAGTCTAACTACTCTGGAATCTACAAATTCTTCAATGTAGTATGGTCCTAGCCACCTTGTCTTCAGTTTTTCTTGCTTCTTAAACTTGTTGTCATACAGGAGTACTAAGTCGTCTTCTTTGAATGTCTTGTTCCTCAAGTTTCTATCATGCCAAGCCTTTTGTCTGTTCCTTTCCAAGTTCATATTATATGTTTGCTTCTTCTCTCAGAGCTCTAATTTCGCCAAAGTATGAATGCAAAGTGAGGTTCCTTTGGTGAGATTAGGGTTAAATACCTTTTTTATTTTGCCCTAATTTTTCCCGCTTATCTTTGTTTTTATTTTCCTTCATTACTTTATTTATTTCTCCTTATGACTTAAGTTCTACTCCTCATTAGTGGCTAGGCTATGATATCGTATGTTTCCATTGCGAAATCTTTCTGCAATTGATTTCTTTCCTCCGAAGATGATGGATGATCTGGTGATTTGGTATCCTAAGCAATATTTCCCTAATATTTTTCTTGCACTCTTTTTCCATTGATTTTCCTCTTCAATTGTGACTGTTCTATGTGTATCTCTGGTAACCCATTCATCTTGGTATGTTGATTTCTTTGTTTTCTTTGCTCCAATCGGTGATCGTTTCAAGATATAAGCTTCTTGTCTATTCCTAATGTGCCGCTAGTGATTTACGATGGGTTTTGATAAACTGCAGAGGAATGTAGTGTGTTTTCCTTGCTAATCCTAATCTTGCATATGCTTTGGTAGCCCAACATTTTCCTTGTTTTTAGTTTCGGTTCTTCCCTCATCCAAGCTTCCAAAACCTCCTCACTATCTATACTATAGTGATCATCCTTTATTTCCACTTCTCCCTTAGAATTAGGCTCTTCTATTGTCTCCTCTACATCCAACCTTGTGATTGTATAGAGATTCTTTGCATCCTTATCATTGTATTCATCTTGATCGGTTTCTTCTATATATGGTTCCTCCATTGATGATCCCAAGGGATATTGACAACTTTGTTCTCATTGGCAAATGATAGCTCTTCTCTCTAGGAGTCTATGACACCGTTTGCATCTATGAACCATCTCGAGCCCAAAAGTGCATTGAAAGCTTCTCCTTGATCCTTCATGGCTACCACAATGAAATCTAAGACATGTTTGATCCCCATTAGATTAACTTCCGCTTGCTTCCATGTTCCCATTGTTTGCATGTTAGATCCACCCACCAAGATTATATTGTAAGTTGTTTTTGATAGCTTAGGTCTTCCTAACTATTCCCACAGATTCTTTGTTATCATGTTGACATATGCTCCCAAATCTATCATCACATTCCAAACTTTCAGTGGTTTTGTCTTCCATTCTCTATTTGTCCTTCCCATCCTCCAAAGTTGACTTTTCTGACCTTGTTCCTTATTTGGACAGTATTTAGAGAATTGCTTCAGTTTCTCAATGATTTTGTGTTGTTGTGTCAATTGGGCTAATTGCTTGAGAGCTTCTACTTCTCCTTCAGTGAAAAATTGCTTGTATTGCTTCTCCTTTTCATGTTCCTTCCTTATAGTTTGTTTGGCTTCCTTCACAAATTCCTCATGATGCTTCTTAGAGGGAACAAATTCTTCTTCCTCTTCATTGTCTTCCTCTTCTATCTCAATGACATAATGCCTTCTGATATTTTTTCCTTGTTTTGTCAGTACTACAGCTTTCTCCTTCCTTCTTCTCCTATCTTTTCTAGTATATTTTGGCTTGCTTCTTTGGTAGTACTCTTCTTCTTCTATAGATTCATTTGAAGATATGTATGTTCCCTCCCTGTTGTTCTTCTGGCAAGTCCTTGCTCCTTGATCCTTTGGTGCCCTTCTTATGATCCTCTCTCCTTTCTAGTTATTCAAGTTTTGTAGCTCATCATTTCTAAACTATGGTTGTGCATTTCAAAAGTATTATTGTGTCCTCTCACAATAAAATAGATCATGCTCTGTACTATTACAAAATGAACATTGTATTTTCTTTTCAACCCAACATTCATTAGCAAAGTGTCTGAGCTTACCACAATTGAAACATGTTGCATCCTCTCTTCCTCTTTGATTTCTTCCACGACCTCTACCTACTTTGTAACCTCCAAATTGCTCTCTGTCATCATTATTATAGTTGTTTCCATAGGATGGGACACCAGAGTTTGAATTTTGTATTGCATTAACATTCCTCTGATTTCTCCAATTTGGTTGTTTGTAGACATGATCGTGTGAGTTTCTCTCTACATAGGACATGTTATTACTCTCCATCGAATGTGTGTACCATCTTTCATCCTCTTCATCACCACATTCTCTTTTCTTTTGAAAGTTTTGTGAAGGATAATCAGGTGTTTCATGGTCATCCCACTCTCCACATAATCCACAGTATACTGAATTTATTATTTTTGTTGTTGTTTTGATGTCTACTTTTATTGCGGCATCTTTTCTTTCACCTTTCATCCTAGGGCATTCATTTCTTAAGTGACCTCTTATATAGTATGAGCACCAAATATTAGGTCTTTGCTTCTATGTGTTCTCCTCATGTTTCACCAATATCTCCTACCTCATCTTCAATTGCTTCAATTCCAACTTCAACTTTTTCAATTCTAAGTTTTCTTTCATCTTATCTTGTCTACACTAGGATTGAGACTATATTCAGTAGGCTAGTGTCACCGCTTCTGCATATTTCTCAAAGATCCTTCCATCTAGAGTTGACCTTATTTCAGGGCTTATTCCAAAAATAAACCATTCTATCTTTTATTTTTCAGTCAGTGGTTCCTCCAATCTCCTAGTTGTCTCCATGAATCTTTTATCAAAATCCCTTATTGATTCTTTCTCCAATTGCATCAAATCTCTCATCTTACTTACCCCTTCTATCGGAACATCTGGAACTCCAAAGTTCTCCAAAAATGCCTTCTTAATCTCATCCCACTCCTTGTCACCATTCGGGTATGTCTTCCTATACCACTTCAATGCTTCATTTCGCAAGGTGCCTATGAAGTCAAATAGCTTGATTTCATCTCTTGTTACTCCCTTCTGGTTCCAAATTGACTCCAGTACAAAAATGTGTTCTGCTACCTCAATAGTATCTTTCTCAAATAGAGGTAACTTGATAGGTGTATCCATGATTGATCTTCTGACAATCTCTAGTACTCTGCGGTGAGTTTCTTCTGGTCTTCTCCTCCAGTTATGTTGTCTTCTATCAATTTGCTTCCCTTCTCTTCCCTTATCTCTTTGTAGTCAGATATCAAAGTACTCCTCTCCTAAACCCTCTGCAAAATTGCTCTAGATCTCTGCCATTCTCTCTGCTTCTTTTTTTGCTTCAATATCTTCCTTCTCAACTAAAATTCTCTTGACTTTATATGGCACTCGAGGTGACTCATGGTGCAAGGGTTGTGTCTCTTCATAGTGTCTCTTCAAATTAGGAGAATCTCTTTTCTTCATGAATGTCGTCATGTTGGCATCCAATGGTGATTCAAATAACCTTCCAAAACCCTCAAAATTCTTCTCAATGTTTACCTCATCTTCTCCTCCTTCTCTTATCTCCTTTATGCTTCAGAAAATTAACTCCTCTCTATATTCCTCATTCATCTTCAAAATCTCTGGTGTTAACTCATATGTTCTGGCAGTCTATGGCATAAACCCTAGTTCACCTATTTCTTCTCTTTCCCTTATGCATTTTTCTCTGGAAGCACCCAAAATGGCATGATCATCAACATTATCCATAACATTCTTTATGACTTCTCCTTCCGCTCATGTTTCTCTGGCAACACCCGCCTTGGCACGCTCAGCAGCATCCTTCATGACATGCTTGTCTTTTTCCTTCCTTCCGGCAGCACCCTTAGTGGCGTGCTTTTCAAATTCTTATGTCCTTTCTTCCACACCTTCTATTATCCCTCCTTTCTTCATAATTTGTGCCCTTTCCATTCTTCTACATTAACATTCTTGTTGCTCCTAAATCTTCTTCAATCTCTCTTCTCTACTTATTTCCATTCCAGTCCAGATTTCTTTGCCGATCTCTCTTTTCTTCCGCATCTCCCCTTTCACCATGGGTTTGGTGGATTTGGTGTTCCATTAGTCCTCTTATACCCCATGGAATCCTTATTTGAAGAGTCATATCATTTACAAGGTCCTTCTGGACCCTACCCCCTTCCCACTTGACATCCCCTTAAGTGTCTGCCCCCTCTCACTTAGGTAGAAACCTAAGGAGATTTGAATTCTTCCACAATTTGAAAAATTTTCCCACCAACCTCACCTTTTCTCTTTTCTAGAACTTTGCGCTACTTATTCAGATGTTTTTCCCTTCCAATCTTTTACTACCTTCTTCCAGGGTCTCGACAATAGAACCAAATGTTAGCAAGAAATGTAGAGGGGATACTAATCTAGAGATACGGTGCTTAGTCAAGTCTTTGTAGTTAGTTTATACCCCAGTCAAGTAGCTAGAGATTGACAGCAAAACCTAAAGAATAAAAAAATAGAGCATCAAATACACATCATAGCAAGACTACACAGTATTACTCGGTACAGGCAGACCTCCATATATATATTAACAATCATCAAATACATACATCATCTATCCATCCTCTGGTAGGTCTGAGTCTCTGCCTCACCAGCCACATACATGACTTCTATGTCATTCTTACATCAGAATATATCATATTCTCTTATCATACTTGCTTACATTATACTATCTCCTATCTCTATATATATACTATATCTATTATAGGTAGGGATGTGTCTTCTGTCGACTTCCGGCCTCCGCATAGTGTGTAGTCTCCTCCAGTCAGCTTTGTTCTATGCCAAGTATCCTACTAATAGGCCCCAACAATGAGCACTACTCATCCATGTGGGACCCTAAGGCCCACCCCTCTAAACTAGGAGGCAGTTTATTGGGAAATCATACAAATGCACACAAAACAAGGCAAGTATGATACAAGAACAAACCATATTCAATACATTCAATAAGCATGCACATTACAATCATGATACAAACCAATTGCATACAATGGGAATGGTGATAACCACCAATTTACATACAATGAGAATGGTGCTAACCACCAATTACATATAATGCAAAAACACACTTATCTCATACTTAGATCACCAATCAAAGCATACATGAAGGTTCTACAAACACAAGTCAATTCACATGCATACACATCTCAAACTTCATCTGAAAACAAATCAAACCAACAATAATAGGAAGAGGGAATAGATCAAAGGACCAAGAAATGACATCACTATGGTTCTCTAAATTGAGTGAGAAATGAGGTAACACATCTTTCTACAATAGATGGTTCTCAAGATAAATGACAATTAGGACAAGGCCATAGACCTAGACCTATTCCTTGGGGCATAAATCAAAGTGACCCTACCTACATATTCCATACAAGAAATAAGAGGCTTCGTAGTTCATTCTATAATACCAATTAGATACAATAATCTGACACACTCAAAAATGAGGATATACAAAAATGATACATAGAAACGTGAATTGAGTCTTAAACAATGACACTTATGGTCAAATCACTAACCATCTCAATTCCATAGGTAACTCCATCAACCCACAAAATACAAGAAATCGACAAGGCCAACCATTCCAAAAATATTAAATCCATAAATAACGTCTTGGCATAGAAAATGAGGTCTAAACTATGATACGCATTGCCAAATGATAAACAAACTCATTTCCATAAGGAGACTTCTCATCCTACAAAATAAAAAAGTTTAACACAGTCTAAATTTCAATTTTAATATTTTTAAGAAATATCAACACCATACAATTTTTCATTTCCACCATTGATGAGCCTAGGATTTTCTTCAATTTTCAAAACATAAAATTTCCAAAATCTAAAGATGCCCTTTAGAGCAAAACAACTAGAAGAACACAATTTTTATATCATATAAAATTTTGGAAAAATATTTCCATAGTTCCAATACAAAATTGTATTTTCCAAAAATATGAAAACCTACAATTCTAAATTGCACAAGAAACTAAATTATAAATTTTATTCCAAATATATCCTTACACAAAAAATATCCATATGCAATGCTCCTAATATGGAGCATGGGAAAATGAAAAATTTCATTTAACAAATAATATTCATAAGAAAGAAATACCTTCAAGGGAAACTTCAATAATTGAGGTTTGTGTTTTATAATGCAATCATCTTCAAGGTTTTAATTCAACCTCCCAATCAAAAGCAATCTTTCCAATTGATTCTTTTAAAACAAGAGCTCACACAATTGAGGAAAGGAGAGAAAATTATATATATCAATATTATATATGCCTTCAATTTTCTCTTTTAACTCAAACCCCTAAACCCAAAGTGACTTTTGCCCTTTCCACATTGAAACTAAGTATTTTTAATAGAGATAGTTTGCATAAAAGATATTTTATATCAAATGACCAATGCATAACATTTCAATAAACTATTTAACCTTTTCCAATTTCCTTGTCAATGATATAATTTATTAAATTGTACAATAATTTATTCACAAAAGTACTTAATAATCAAGAACTCTTTTCAAACATAGGACAATTCGAAGAAAAATGGATGAAGAAGACTGAAAAAAGCAGGCAATTTGGGCGGGAAGGCATGGGGCGATGTCAAGGAAGACAGGTGATCTCAGGGAGAAGTAGAAACAAGGCGACAAACCTTGGAATGGAAGCACATTCCCCAGTGGGTCTTTTCAGGAGGCGTTGGGTGGATAAGTGCCAATCAGATCTCAAATCATATGAGCAAAGGAATTCTGCTAACTGCGTGCAGGGTTTTCGCAATGGGTGCAAGGTGTGGGGCTCTCAGAGAGGTCTTCCATGGATGTAACCAAGGAGACGGAATGCACAAAAATATGTGAATCATAAGTTTCGAGGGTAGGGGGAGCATTGGCAAAGGAATAGCAAATGGAAATCAAGTTCAGGGGGCAGTTCCTTGCAAGAACACCATGGGTGGTTCAGGGAAAAGAAATTTTCCAAAGTAGATGCTGTGGAAAATTAGCGAATCAAGGAAGACAACAAAAGGGCAATGGCTCAGGATGATCGGATGAAGACATCCTAGAAAAAAAAGGAAAAGGTGGCAATTAAAGAAGAAACCCTGCGCAATCACAAAGATCTGAAAGGTAAGGTTCCAAACCCTAATTTTCTTAGGCCACATGTTGTTTTGGACAAAAAACAAATTGAGAAATCCATAGGAACGCTCAAGGAGTATGGGGCTCTGGCTAAGTGGGGTGGGGATTGGATCGATTTAGAGAGAATTCAAAAGTGGTGTTGGGGACTATGGGGAAACTGAGCCCAAATCACGACAATTCCAAATGCATTCTTTTTTCTTGAATTCCCTTCAAACGTAGAAAAATGGGAAGCACTTAATAGCAGGCCACATTTCCTTGATGGTGCAGGAATGCATATGATTGATTGGCACCCAAATTTTGACCCATGGAAGTATAAATTTGAGGAGGGACTAGTATGGATTCAATTGTATAACCTCCCGACAAAATACTAGGTAGAGGATTTCATCAAGGATGTTGGGAGGAGTTTGGGACCACTCATTTCAATTGACAAAATGGTGGAAGACAGATGCCGGGGAGCCTATGTCAGAATCTGCATAGGTTTAAAGCCTCATCAACCCTTGCCTCAGGAGATTGAGATCCTAGTGGAGGACAAATCTTTGATCCAATCAATACTAAGAAAAGATCAATTGAAACTATGCCCAATTTGCAAATCAAGGGAGCATGGGAATTTGGAATGTAATATTTTAGTGAAGATAGATAAAGCCAACCTGTATAATTGGAGATATTTACAGACATGGGAGAGTAAGGAGGAACAAGTGCTCCAAAACCCTAGCCCGAAGAATTCTCAGAAGGATGAGGACCTATTAGAAGGTGAATTGATAAAGGATATCCTTGCAGTTAAAGGGGATCCTTGTTTTGAAAAACAAGACACCAACCCCACTCCCTCAGAAATATGTGGACGAGTTGACTCTTGGGAAATGGTAGTGTACAATCCCTTGGTTTTTGGGAAGTTGTTGATAGGAAACCAGAAAGAGTTGGCAAAGGAAGAAGCATTAGACATGGAGGCAATGAAGGAAAAACCTCAAGAGAAGTTAGGAGATACAATAGACCGCATTGTTAAGGAGGCAATGAAGGAGTCTAGAGATCCAGAGCAGGCTGAACCCCCTCTAGCTGGGAGGAGACCGAAGAGGAAATAGACTATGAAGATGAAGGCGGGTTGGGAGGAGAGGAAGAAATTATGTTGGAAGAAAGGATGTTGGAACAATCACAATCAAAGTGTGGAAAACCTAACATCAAGAAGAGTGGCAAGAGGGGTCCAAAGACTAACCGAGCAAAACTTGAAATTGCAGCCACTGCAGTAGGACAAATGAAACTCATATCAAGGAAGGATGTATTCCTTCCCTAGGAGCAATGAGGCTATTAACTTGGAATGTTAGGGGCATCAATGCCCCTAACAAATGGCATCTAGTCAAATGCCAAATTGACCAATCAAAAGTAGAGATTTTGTTCTTACAGGAAACCAAATTGGGGAAAGAGGAAAGTGATAGGAGACTAAGATACTGGAAACAATGGAAAGGCCATTTATGCGAAGTTGAGGGTGCCTCAAAGGGATTGGGAATCATTTGGAACCCACTCACAATAGAGGGGGAAATTGTGGAGGAAGATAGGAGATGGATAATAATGAGATGTAGAATGTTGCAGAGGAATGAGAAATTTTATATCATCAATGTGTATGGTTCGACTTCTACATTGGACAAGAAATTACTATGGCAGCAAATTACAGGCAAATTATCAAATTTCAGTGGGAAGAAAAGCATCATAGTAGGTGATTTCAATGCAACTACAAACAATGATGAGAAGAGGGGTGGCTTGCATAGAACAATGATTGTGCAGTAAGACTTTCAGGAATTCATAGATAATAACTAGCTCAAGGATGTGCACACAAGGAATGAAATTTTCACTTGGACAAATAGGAGGAAAGGCTTCACAAACATAGTGGAAAGACTGGATAGATTTCTACTGGCAGGGGATTGGGAATAACAGGCAAACCTTGTAGAAGCAGTCATTCTACCACTCTCTGGCTCTGATCACTATCCGGTCCAACTGACGATTCTACTAGGTGAACCCCCTAAGGGCACTCCATTCAAATTTGAGAGTATGTGGTTGAGGTATGACACTCTATCGGAGTTGATGGCGGGATGGTGGGATGAAATCCGAGTAGTAAATCAATACAACCTCTTCAAACTAAGCAAGAAGCTGGGATTTGTAAAATCTAAATTAAAGGAGTGGAACAAAATACACTTTAAAAACATCTTGTGGGAAAAGGAAAGAGTAGAATAGGAAATGGCCACCCTAAATGATCACATAATTAGGAATTGAATGAGGGAGGAAGAGTTTGAAGTAGAAAAAGCACTAAAGGAGGAATGGACAGAACTCTTGAAAAGGGAAGAAAGCTACTAGCGGCAAAAATCCAGGGAGACTTGGCTAAAAGAGGGAGACAGGAACATCAAGTATTTCCACATAACAACAGTGGCCAACAAGAGCAGAAACAGAATTAAAAAAATCAAAAGGATGGATGGAAATTTGACACAATCTATAGAGGAGGTAAACCAGGAGGCAGTAGCCTTCTTTGAGGCAATTTTGAATAAGGAAGATCCAAGTCAAAGAGCAACGAGGGATAAAATTCTTGCCTCAATACCCACCATGGTATCTAAAGAACAAAACCAAGCTTTATTCAAACAAATTGGAAAAGAGGAATTGAGAACAGCCATTTTTCTACTCAACCTGGACAAAGCCCCGGGACCAAATGGACTCACGGTCAGTTTCTTTCAAAAAATTTGGGACATTGTAGGGGATGATCTCACTAATGCAATGGAAGAATCTAGGAAAAAGATGACCATGCTGGGGTCCATTAACCACACAGTCCTGGCTTTAATCCCTAAGAAAAAGAACCCACAAGAAATGGGAGACTTCAAGTCGATAGCACTATGCAACACAGTATATAAGATAGTGAATAAAATCATAGCCAACAGGCTTAGAGAAGTCTTGGGCTCAATCATCTCGAAAGAACAGAGTGGTTTTGCCCCAGGGAAATCAATTATGGAAGGAATTATTATTGCCCATGAAGTAATACACTCAGCCAGGAAGACCTGGGAGGCATGTATGATCCTCAAGTTAGACATTCTAAAAGCCTATGACCTAGTGGATAGGCAGTTCTTATTGGAAGTACTGGAAAGGTTTGGATTTAGTAGTAATTGGAGGGAGTGGATCAACAGCTGCATCTTGACACCAAAATTTTCAATCCTGGTCAACACTGCTACACATGGTTTCTTCGCTTCCACAAGAGGCCTCAGAGAGCGAGATCCTCTTTCCCCCTTCCTATTCATCATCATGGCAGAGGTTCTTGGGAGAGGGATCAATGCAATTAGTAGAGAATGGAAATGGAAAGGAATCTTAGTAGCAAATGGATTGGAAAGTGTGACTCATCACCAATTTGTAGTTGATACCATCCTTTTTGGTGAAGCATGCAAAAGAGAAGCAAGAACCATTAAAACTTTTCTGGATGAGTATTGTCTGGATTCTAGGAAAGATATCAATTAGAGGAACTCAAAGGTTTTCTTTCTGAACACGCAACCCATCTAAAGGGATCTAGAAAGAATCCTAAATCTACGGGTGGCCAACTTTCCTGGACGCTACCTGGGAACACCTCTTTTTACAGGATTTAACAAAAAAAGCTACTGGGAGAACCTGGTCAACAGTTGCAAGAACAAAATGGGAACCTGGATTGGAAAGTGGCTATCCTCTTTTGGCTGACTCTTAATGGTGAAATCAGTCCTGTCGGCCATCCCAGTATATTCGATGGCTTTCTTGAAAATTCCCAAAGTGGTGGAAGAAGACATTAATCAGATACTTGGTAATTTTTTCTAGAGTGGATCAGGGGAGCATCAGAAACTCCCTATGGTAGCCTAGAATAAAGTTTGCTCCCTAAAGGAGGCTGGTGGAACAGGTATAAGATAGCTTTCAATAATGAACCTAGCTATGGGAGCTAAACTTGTTTGGAACCTCTACGAAAAAGGAGACTAGAAATGGGTTAGAATCCTGAGAAGAAAGTATTTGGACACGGATGAGCCCACAGGAATTCTAACCATTGCAGATCTACCCAAGGGTTCTGCAATATGGAACTACATTCTAGAGTGCAGGGACATCATCTCAAAACATGTCTCCTAGGAGGTCAGGAACGACCAAAGAGTGGCTTTCTGGAGTGACTCTTGGGGTGGTGGAGAGACACTTGCCAATTATCCCAACCTTGAGGAAATAAAAAATGAAACCTTGAGAGTTTGGGGTAGTAAGGTTTGTCACTATAGAAAAATAAAGATTCAAGATGGGGTTCCAACTTGGGAGTGGAGGTCCTTGGAAGAAATTATGGCCCCCCAAGAGTAGAAAAAAGAACTAGATGCAATTTTGAAGAACAGATCATTTTCCCCATCAGTCCAAATGGATACAATCAGATGGTGTGGTTCATCCACAGGGTCCTATGAGGTCAAATGCAGATATAAAGTTAAGGAATTTGCAATAACTAAGCAAAATTGGCCAATAAGGCTGATCTGGAACAAGCACTATCTCCCAAAAGTAAGGGTTTTTTCTTGGTTGGCTCTGCAGAAGAGGATCCTAACAGAAGATAGATTGGCAAGATTTGGAATAGACAGGCTAGGAAGATGTGTTCTGTGTAAAAGCAACAATGAAAGTGTCAATCGTATCCTTATGACTTGCCCCTTTGCGATCGAATGTTGGCAGTTTTTTATGAAGAAGGTAAACTTTCAAAGCCCTCTGCCCCAGGATATTGAAATGTGGTTTAACATGTGGCCAGATATTCACTGGAAGGCAATTTTTGGGAGCATCTGGAGCATCATACCTTCAACACTAACTTGGGAGATTTGGAAAGAGCGAAACATGCGCATCTTTCAAGACAAGGAATTGACTTCTGAGAGACTATGCAAAAAAATGGAAGACCTCATTGCAGAGCTAGTCAATGAAGCCACCCGCAGGAGATCAAGCAATAAGAAGATTTTTACTTGCTAGGATGATGGGATTTCTAAGGTTTTCTCGGTCTAAAAATTCCCACGGTGAATGGAGAAGGGGAAGCAGGAAGGGCAAAGAGACGAGAGGTGTTATGGGAGCCACTAGAGCCAGGCTGGATATAGATAAATTTTGATGGAGCTTTGAAGGGCAACCCGGGCCTGAGTGGTGCAGGATGTGTGGCTCACGATGAAAATGGCAGCATTTTGGCTAAGAAATCCCTCGGATTGGGTGAGTCGACAAATAATTTAGCAGAATTCAGAGCGGCTCTCACTAGTTTACAATTAGGGAATGAACTAGGTGTCAAATGCATACATCCTGAGGGAGACTCACTTATCACAATAAGTGCACTCACGCTAAATTCCACTCCAAACTGGATCCTAGGCCAATGGTTGCGTCCCATCAAACAACTGTTGGAAGGGTTCGAGGACTTTAGATTGAGCCACGTGTTTAGGGAAGGCAACACTATCGCTGATGAGTTGGCAAAGGCAGTAGCAGAGATTCCCCAGTATTAAATTCACTAGATGACGGCGGAATGATGGACGGATCACTCGCACTCTTTTTGAGTTAGTAGTTTAATTATGGCAAGTGTGAGATTAATTTAGCTTGATGGGAAATGATTTTGAAAAGTGACGAAAGCACTTGAGATACGTCACTATAGGTGGTGAAGTACAGAGCTTGGCTGATAAATCTCAGAGTATTGTTAGTTATAAGATTTTAAGATCTTTGGTTTCATGCAGGAAGGTACGCCTTTTGCTAGAATAATCATTATGACACAGGGCAAGGGCTTACAAATACGGCTCCAGGGTAGTGAGAAATCAAAATCATTTTCATTCTTCTCAAGAGAGGCTAGAGGGGTGCGAGTCATGGATACGCCAATCTATTTGGAATCCACTAAGCAACAGATGTCATTCCACAAGGAGATCTCAGACAAAAGGCTAAAAGTCATTCTTGTTTCTACCCATCCTCTAGTGTTCTGGGCAGTAAAGAAGGTGTTGGGGGGCAAATTTTTGCAAGCTTCTCATCGCTACAAAGTCGACACGGACATCACAGCGATGTTCCTGGTAATGCTGGTATACATGAGGGTCGGTAAAGCCAAGGCAAATCTTTTGTGCCAGAAGCTATTCCTGCACTCTCTTCTTGGGGATATTGATGCAGCCCTGGACAGCGTGGATGTGAATCTACTTTCTCCTTTGGTGCAGAACTACTATATGTCAAAGGCTCAAGGTGCGAAAGTTAGAAAGTTCCCTAATGTGAAAACTTTGAGGCCGAGAGAGCTGGAGAAGCGGTGGGAGGATATAGAAAGAAGCATCAATTGCCTAGGAAGGATTACTGGAATTGTGCAGGTTCCTGGAGCATGCTGGGTCAGGAGGTACATGGAAGTTGAAGGATTGACTCTGGATGGAGACACTGGGGATGACCAAAATTGGGGTCTGGGCAAGGGGGAAGAATGGGAGGAAAATGATGGAAGAGACCCTGAGGAAGCGGCTAACAGTCTGGCACATTACGTGTGTGGTCCAAAGTGCCCGGTGGTTGCCAGAGCATTGGCGGCAAGGCGAGCTCATGAGGAGGAAGATGACTAAACAAGGGAAGGAGTTGAGTCTTGTAGGTTGTTGAATATAAATCTTTTTTGTATTCAAATTATCTGTATTATTGTTTGTATTTGGTAGTGGCCATTTTGAATATGTGAGGCCACCAATGTATCTAGGAATGTTTTGGTAGTAGGTTGGATGGGATATGATCAGTCAGGGATGAAACATAATTAGGGTCTGCTTGATGCTAGGATGAGCAAGTTGTAAAACCTCCAATGTAATCTTTTTGCTTATTAATACAAAGGGTGTTGCCCCTTAGCAACTATTTAACCAAAAAAAAGAACTCTTTTCAAACACATAAGGTATATTGGTTACTTAGAAAGCACTATAAATGCATATCACAAACTCAATAAATGCAACATATGAAAATTAGGAAAAGTCATGTAAAGCACTCACACACATACTTTACGGGTTCCTACATAACACAAGAATCTAGAATCAATGTCGACTCAAATCACTATTCACATGGTATAACAAGACACATCTCATAACTCACAATCAAATGAGATAGGGAAAATAAACATAAACACATTTACCCAAGTTTGTTATCTTTGGATTAATCATCATCAGGGAACATGTGTTTGTACACTAAATTAAAGCATCGAGCATATCTCAGAATACAAGATAGTCAAATCACAACATATAATACCCAACAAGAACATGTAATCAAACAAGAAATACTTTCATATTGCATTTACATTATAAAATCAAAATGTGATGAATCAAAACACGTTTAATAAAATAACCACCTCACGGAAGATCATTTACAATAAACTCAACCTAGATATCACAAGATGCATATTTAATCAATTCACACATTATCATTAAATCTAATCATAGAGATGAACGAGAACAATAACTTACTTCAGTATTAACTTATGAAAACAATGAAGTTGAGTAGATGCATAGGTTCAATCATGAAATAATAGCATAAGCCAACAATAAACATATAATCATCAATACAACAATGCTCAAACATTGGACACATATTATCCTTCAAACACTTGTCAACCAGTTCAAAAAAATGTTTTAGCCCAAGCAATTCTATTAGACAAGGACTAGGCAAGAGTTAACACGGGTGGAGCCTTATATCCTCCCTCCTTAAGAATGGACTTCCTCCTAAAATTCACCCAAGGTAAGATGAAATCACAACACCAAACCTACTACACACCACACAAGTGAAGTAGCAAAACAAGAAACCACACAATGTTGGGTCATCTCAAACATACACATGCAATATACAACATGGCAAGATAGATTCTTCACAATCATTATTCTTTTCACAATAGTACTCCAATGAGTGAAATTCTAATCATAATTTATAATTGGGTGATCGTTATTCATTTTCACATGTATACAAGCATTTACACATTCTAATGCATGTTCATACAAAAGCACTCAATACATAGTTTTCATCATAGCATGTATTTCCCCTCATCCACGTCACAAGGATAACAATGCATGGCTCACAAATAGGTCCATGGGGACTTCACATAATAGTACCAAGTAACCAAGAAACAATGTGAAGTAACCAAAGATCCAAGAGCCAACTAGAATGGTGGTCTTAGGGCCACACTTGCAAGGATCGCTCCATGCATTTCCATATCAACTTTTCCTCTTGTTTGTTTGAGGCGATTAGCCTCCAAGATGGAGGTTTCAAGAAGAACACTCACTAAGAAGATAAATGGATGATGATTGCTCCATAATAGTCCGCATTTACTTCCATCCTTAAAAGTTTCTCGCATCTACTTCATTACATACACTCTAATAAAGGTTGTTCTCC
Source organism: Cunninghamia lanceolata (assembly GCA_027924645.1). Classification (NCBI taxonomy): domain Eukaryota; kingdom Viridiplantae; phylum Streptophyta; class Pinopsida; order Cupressales; family Cupressaceae; genus Cunninghamia; species Cunninghamia lanceolata. The sequence continues at coordinate 935,113 of BSBN01001393.1, read as the reverse complement.
ACAAACATGGTAGGAAAGAACATCACAACACAATACTAGAATTTGCAAACAAAAATAATCTAGCTTAGCCACCACAAAATTTTAAGAATACCAAAAGAAGAAGAAAATCAATTCCAACAATAAGATAAATTAAATGCTAGCAATTTCAATAAATCAAACATAACCACAAGAGTCATGTGAAAGATAAAATGCTAAAGATTTGTGGCTACACTATTTTCATACAAAGATAAAATAATCATTGTTAGCCCTCACAAGAAATTACAAATATATTGGTGATTTCTTCTTACCTTTGAGATAGGGTTCCTTTCATGGTGAAGGAACATAATTTGTAATACCTCTGTTTATGCCTTGCATTGTAGAATATTTTAGTAATGGCTTTTAGATATGAATATGACCACTCTATGGATGCTCCTTCATATGCATCTTTTATGTTTCAAACTCTAGAAACTATATTGGTAGTTCTTGTAACGATTCTAGTGATGTTTGTTCCAACCATGGCTCTGCATCTTAAATGAGCCCAAAATCATATGTATCCATCTAAAATCATAATGAACTAGCTAGGTAGTAATATGAATTAGAAAAATAGAATTAGTTGCTAGTGTAATGCCCACCCTAGTATTTGTTTGGTGTGCTTTTTGATTCATATTTTATATGTTATATTTAGTGTTTATCAGTGTGTTATGTGATTCGCATGCTTTGATCCATTGTACCAAACTTACGGATGAAGCCTATTGTACCATCGAGGGGTTTTGAAGGTGAATTTTGGATGACCATCGAGGTGTTTCCGATGAGGTTTTGCATTGACATTTGACTTCCAACTATGCATTATGGGATGCATACTTTGTGATTGTGTATAATAAATCATTACAATGTTTTAGCTTCACTGTTTTCACTATATCTGTTATAGTTGTGATTGTTATATTATTTCAGCATTGTGAAATGTTGTTGATTATGCATCATGTTATTGAATCATGCTAGTTGTAGATGATTACATTAGATGTGATGATTTTATATCATGTATGATTTACACCACGTTGGGGTGGATTATGTTGCTTCAGCTATTATATGTGGAGCAAGTATGTCTAACGTTTGACTTGAGTGTACAGGCAAATTACAAGTGTTTGACTAATGTGGGAAATGTAGAGAAGGTTGACATGGGACACTTATCCTTCTCACCCTTATCCTTGTGTTGTGGAAACCCGTACATATGTTTCCTTAGCTTTTTGCACTATATTTTAAATTATCTCAAAAAATGTGTTTTTCATGTTTTCAAAATATTTTAAAGATTTAGTTGAAAATGATTAATTCTATCTTAGCAAAAATGTTTATTGCATTATTTTATGCAAATTTAAAGTGATTTCAATTCTTTCTTGAAATTTAAATATTTTGCCTTCGAAAAAAATAGAATTACATTACTTTGGAAAATTGAATGCTTTGATATGGCTGTCTGGACTTTTCGGAATGCGGTTAAATTAAATTGCAATTACCTAGTGGGAATAATTGCATTAATTTAATTAGCTAATTTTCTTGTTAATTCAAAAGCATTTGTTTGAAAAGTAGTTTTAGAAATTAGAAAATAGAAATTTAAAAATTAGGGCCTTTTGTATAAAAAGGGAAGAATAGACTTATTTCAAGAGTTCTATTTTTCTTAGCGCTCTCTCTCGAAACCCTCTCCTTTCCAAAAAAGAAAAAAATTCCATGGATTGAAAGGAAGGAATTGCTTTCGTAGTGGAAGGAAGATCGATTTGTGATTGCGTTGTGGATGCTTGAATTGTATGTGACAAAGGATTGCTTGCAAAACCCTTCTTGGTTCTTGGATTTCAAATTCATTGGAAAGATAAGAACCATCAATCTCTTTATGTTTTAAATGCTTATGCTCTTTCTTTGTCATGCCACTATGAGTGGATTCTTATGGCTTCATTTGATAGAATAGAGTATTTAAAAGGTGTAGTTGCTATTTGTTTATTTGCTTGAGTTTTGGATTTTGGAAACTTGCAAAAACAAAGAAAGTTATGGTAAAATTTTATTTGAAATACCCAATTTAATTTGAATGCATAAATGGAGTGTTGTTCACATTTGCAACAATGGGTGGTTTTTTATAAAACTTGTAATATGGAAGATGAAAAATTATGCAAGGTAGCAAAGCAACCTTTAATGGTAAAATTGGGGGTTTTATGGTTGTTTGCATTGTGAGAAAATGTAAATTTCGTATTTTAGGATCAATTTGAATGAATTGAAATGTGGGATGAGTAGTCTCCCTTATGAATTTAAATATTACATCTTTTTAATTCATGTCGTGATTTTTTATCGCCTTGTTTTTCGTGCCATGCCCAATTTGTAAAATTGGTAAGATGGACGTGTAGGAAGAGATATAGGGTAAGAAAGGAGTGGCTCCCACCATGCACCACGATACAAAGGGATCATAGGAAATAGCGAGTGGGGAGTTTAATTAAGATTAACCATAATCTCATTAGGTAAAATTACATTTAATAAGAAGACCTATGCCAAACGGGGATGCTTTCCTAGATCTGGTTTCAGTTGTAGAGAGCATGTCGCCACTCTAGGAGTTGGTGAATGTTGGAGTATGTCTATACTCAAAATCTACGTGCAAAATGGGGATGCTATCTAAGATTTGGTTTCGATCGTAATGAAACTCCTTGTCTTTACCACTGTCTTTTTTCCTTGCTTATCGTCGGATTTGGATTCGACGTGATGTGACCCTAGCATTTGCATGTGCATTGAGATGCTCGATTCATGTTGGTGTCTGTGTGATGATCTATAATTTATGCCTTGTTTGGCATGCATTGAAGGTGTGAGAATCTCCCTTATGTTTGAATGCCATGATGTCATTCTATTATGTTTATTGGTAGTTGTGCCACATCTTACTTGTATGTATTTTATTGGCAGTTGTGCCACATGTTACTTGTATGTATTTGACTGGAAGTTGAGCCATGTGTTACTTACATGCATTGTATTGGCAGTTGTGCCACATGTGTTGTGTGCATTGTTTGGCATGCATGACATATGTTGGTTATGTTGTGAATGCCACATGCGCATGTAGTGTGCTTGATTGGCTTGAGTATTGCCATGTATACCCTGGATTTGTGTGAGATGGTTTGATAGTGATGTTTTCATGATCTTCTTCTTCGTAGCTCGGGGGTTGCCTAGGGTAGCATAGACATATATTATGCTCGATGATGGTAATATAGTAGGGTGGTGGGCAACATTTCCCCATTGGTCCTATCGATGATCTTTCAGGTGTTGGATGGCTTTCTTGTCCTTTTGGAAGGTTGAGTATGTCATGCTATGTGTCTATTCTAGCACCTTGGAGAATGTGCTAGACTTATGGTGTTTTATACACTTGTAGCATTTCATTATTGTATGTTGTGAATCTTTGTAAAGTAGGTCTTTGAGACCATTTTAATAAGATTTTAATGATGTTATGAGGTATTTTATGATGTGGGTTATTATGCATCCATGTTTAGGATGAAACCCTTTAAATGTAATAATTATTGGTTATCATTTCATATTTTTTCATGCCTCGGCGTGTTGGCATGATTTGTATGTTTTACATGTTGCAATCTAGCTATGTTAGCATGTTTAGATTGAATTATGTGATGCCTTAATTGATGATTTTGGATGTGTTAGTATTGGATTACATTCCACTCACATAGGTGGTGAGGATCCTATCATTTTTTTTAGCATGTGTTGATGTTGGTGTCGAACATGCATAGCACTCTGTAATGCTTTTCTCTTATTTGTCATGTGGACAATGTTGGCTCAACACCTTATTTCATGTTTGGTAATTGGGCTAAGTGCTTTGGTGTTTCTAGAGTGTCAAAATCATGTTTGGTGTCCTTCATGGGACTTGGAGGAAATTATGGGTTTAAAAGTTTAATTTTTGTCAAGTTTCTAGATGCTGCCAGGACTACAGTGCCCAGAGTCTAGGGACCACAGCGCCAAGCACTGGTGTCCAAGACTACATCACCCAACATTGGTGTCCAAGACTTTAGTGCCTAGCTCTAGTATCCAGGTTTAGCTCTGGTGTCTAGTTCTAGCACTATAGTCCTCTAGGTAATCTTTGTTTATGGAAGTTGTCCCCCTTGGACCTCTAAGTCTTCCCATGTTGACACTTCATCAATAGGTGTCCTAGATTGGAAGTTATTCCCACTTTTGCATTGGGAAGAGTGCCTTTTCATGAAATTGACTAGTGACCATTCCAATTGGTTGAAGGCTTTTACCTTCTAGTTGAACCATCCCTTTGGTGAGTGTTTCCCTTGTTTTGGGAGGTCTTGTGTCGTCATGGAATGGATTGAGGTAGTTATCACCCTCATCCTACTCCATGTGTTCATGAGGGAGCGAAGTTGTGGATCTATATTTGATTTTCGTCATAGAGTTAGCTCCACCTCTTGCTTGGACTTCGTGGTGAGTTGTCACATGATGACTGAAGTTTTCCGCTTGTGCCACCTTGCTTAGCGCAATGGTGATGTCTTCTTAGGTGTTATTATACTTGTTACGACACCTTGTGTGCATGTGAGTGCAATGCAACATGTAAATGTCGCACTTGCAAACGTGAAATATTTGTTCATCTGGTGTTTGTCCAGCTAATGTCTTGGGTGAAAGCTTGGGGTATTATAGCTAGGGTCCATGTTGTAGCAAGAAAGAGAAATTGAAAATTGTATTAGGTTGCTTAAATCTAGGGTGCAATCTAATGCTTGCCATGTTGTCCCTAAAGATCAAGTTTCTCAATCTCTTGTCATTCTCGTGGATACAATTTACAATTAGCTAGACCTCTCTTCGATTGACTACAAACCGCAGAGTATGCCAACCAAGGTCTACAGCCAGATGCCTATCTTTGATGGGTTTAACATTTGGGAAGGGGACACACATGTTGATGATTTTTCGGATTTCATGGAAGAATATTAGTTTGAAGATGAAGACATGTACATGAGATTCTTTGTTAAATCCTTATGTGCAAAGGCAAAAGAATGGATTCATAGTTTTTCAAAGCAATTATTTGCCTCTTGGAATGAACTTATGGTTGTATTTGAAGAAGAATTTATAAAAGGTTTAGACCCTACTAATCTTGTCCAGGAGCTAGAAAGAATCAAAAAATAAGAGGGAGAGTCTAGCGTGGATTTCAGTCAGAGGTTTGCAGTTGCCCTTTCCAACATTCCAAATGATTTCAAACTTAACAAAACCGCCTACATTGACATGTTCTTTGAAGCATATTGATGCAGAACAGGGGTGGACAACTCAAACTATCTTCAAACAGGCAAACTTTCAATCTCTAAGCATTCAAATGGTGGGTTTTCTTTCATTAGCCCTCATTCTTTTTGTAGCCTTTCTAAACTGGTTTTTCCTTCATAACTTTCAAACCAGATCTCATACCCAAAATCTAATTATTTTTACAGATACCCTTTATCCCTTTTGACAACATATCTCATTTTTAGGTGGGTGTGTTTTGGAACACAGAGGCCAAATCTTGACTGCTACGCTTTGAATTAGGCTTGAAATGGAGCAGCAAATTCATGTTTCCTAGTCATAACTTTCAAGCCAGAATGGATCTCTGAGAGAGAAAACTTGATTCAAATACCCTTTTGGCTCCTTAAAAACATATCTCAAAATGGGTCAAAGTTTCTTTGGAAAAATTGCTTCAAAATTGGACTGTCCTAGTCTCAAATAGGCCTAATTAGGCTTGTTCCACTAGGTCACAACAAGGTCTTCAATCTCTAGACTACAAACCTTCATACCAACACCTCAAATAGGTCATAGATGGTTTGCCTCAACTTATCGAACCACTTCAAATGATTTCTCAAGAGTTTTTCACCAAACCCTAAATCCTATGCAAACTCAATGCCTAATTCATGAGGTTTTCTAACTAGTTTTGGAAAAATTGCTATAAAATACTCAAAACTTGATGAAATTCAATGAAACAATGTGAAAATGAAAGTAGACTCAATGCTCCATCAATTCCAACTAGTTTTAGGTCATGATATTACTGTACAAAACTGTACACAAGCCTAGAACAGCAAAATCAACGTTCAGATTTATAGAAATACAGTTAGTTTTATTGATTTTCTTCAAAATACAACCAGCCCCTACTTGGTCTCAACCTTCCCAAGCTTATTTAACATTTCCCCAATGTTTCCCAACTTCCATTTTAGTTACAACTATCCAACTTCCTCATTTACAACCGGTGACTCTTCATATTCCCTATTTTTGCACTTTTGCAACATTTTTGCAAACTTGACAACTTTATGCAACTTGACTCACCTATCCACCTAATGACCTAATATTGACTCAAACACACATGGTATGGTCTTAAATGACCCTTTTACATGGAAAAAAATATCAAACCAAGCCAAAATATTAACTTACACCTACTAGACCTAAGGTGCTCCTGCACCACATATGAAGTTGGATTGAGTTTAGTGCAGAAAGATTCGAAACTAATGAGCATACACCAGGCCTATTTATGCCTAGACTCCATGGAGAAGGTAAGGGGTGAATACATGGTGAGATTGTTATCCAAAAATGCAAGTGTTGTTGGTGATGAACAAGGTAATATGAACAGCAGCAATGTGGATGCAACTAATCAGATGACTATAGCATCAAATCAAGATGATTATGTAGTCAGAAGGGTAGAAGTTGAAGGTGGTGCATGGTGTAATAGTGATGTGGATGATGAAGACAGTATTTGCACATATCTTTAATTGGACAAGTCATTAGTTGAAGATGATAATGATAAATCCATGATGACCTCCAATTTGAAAGTGAGGTATATGGCCCAATGAACAATGAGAAAGATGTGTAAGGGGATGAACAGTCAAATGGAACAACTTGTAAAGATGATCGTGTTATATGTACACATGCTTGTGATGAAAAGAGTAAGCAAGAAACTTGTTTCTTGTTTGATTTATTGCCCTATTTTGTTCCTATGGATCATAATGAAGCTACTAATCTTTGTTCACATGAGGTTGATATGGGTGTGTCTGCACTGAAAAATAACTAATCTAAGGCAAGTGTTAGTGACAACATGGATTTTAAGTTTGAAAAATTTTCCCTTGATGATTGTGAAGGTGGTGATCATGTGGAGGCATATGAGAACTTATTTATGTGGTGCAAAGTTTATTGTCTTCCCCATGCAGAGTGTACTTCAAGTGGACCACAAAGAAAAGATACAAGAACGAATGTGGAGGAAGAAGTGTGTCATCAATATGTTTGCAACAGTACATATGACACAGCAGATTGCCAATATGATAAAGAAACAGAGAGACAATTGGAAGAACTTGGTTCTTCATATGAGGTGTCTCATGGAGATATTGAATTTTGTGTTGATGGATTGAATTGCAGTCTGGATCATGTTCATGATTCAGATATTGGTGATTTTATCAGTACACGTGGAAATGATGTATGTTGGCCACCTATTGTTCCAAAGTTTGTTGGCAGAACCATGGACTATGAAACTTTTCTTTTTGGAGGTCAAGTTTCTATTGTTGTGGATGATAGCGTTGTGCCTAAATTTGAGTCATTCAGGTGAGCCCAACATATAAGTGAGAATGGTGTTGAGTAACAGCATGAATGTCAAGTTGAAGATCAGCATGTTGCAACTCAACTTGAAGGTATGCCAAAGCTGGATCTTTTTTAGTTTGATTTGCAAGATGTCTCTTTTTGTATATCAATAGTGCGGTCAGGCACATTTTTTGTTTCCATGTGAACTAGAAGAGTTCTCTTTTTCCCTTAGTTCACATGAAGAGGTCAACAGGTGTAATGAGGTTGCAATTGATGATGGGTGTTTGCCTTCATCCATGTGTTTTGTTGTTGATCCAACTTTTATTTTCTCATCTTTTGTTGCTGAAACAAATGTGATATGGTATGGAATAGGTCAAGCATCTATTGTTCGTGGTTTCCCTATAGCAGTGATGTTTGTGGTAAAGCTGGTCTTTGCTCCATGAATGATGGTTGCAAACTAGTGCATGCATTTGGCAATCTTTGTTCGTTGTAGCTAAGTGGTAAGTGCAGTCTTGGTTTGAGGGAGATCAGCTCCTTCATTCAACTTGTCTTTGACAGAGGCAAGTAGTTCTGTCCACCTGTTGCAGGGTTGACTTGCATTGTGTTAAAATTTTGTTTACAGTCATCTTTTCTTTTATACTTCCGTGTCTATGACTGTAAGTCTTGTATATACACCTTCGTTGTGTTTTTTCCCCTATCCCCTTTCTTTTTTGGGGGTCTGCTCTAGAGATAGTTGGTTCTCATTATGCCTGCAAGAGGCACACATCCCCAACCAGAGCCACTATTGGGACCCAGTTTTGTTGTGCCCAAAAATCCATCAAAATCTCATGTTTGTACCTGTTTGTTGCCTTGGCCTACTTTGTCCATCATTTATATTCGATCTGAGATGTTTTCAAATGGGCCCCTATCCTCTAAAAAATCCTCTTAAGTTTTTGAAATTTGCCTGTGTTAACACTTTTAGCGGGTCTAGAGAACCTGCCAAAAGCCCAAAAGGCTTTGTTTTTCGGTAGTTTGACAAGTTCGTGAACTTGCGAACCTACCAAAAGGTTTTTTAGTTCCATTTGGTGGCGAAGGTTCGATGAAGAGATAAAGGTTTCGGTAAGTTCGCCAACCGACGAACTTGTCAAATGGTTCATTGGTTCATGATTTCATCAAAACATCGAAGGAGGAAAGAGAGAGAAAACAAAGTGGGAAGGATGAAATAGTTTTGGCAATTCAGCAGGTTCGCGAACCTACAAACCTGTTGAAAAAGGTTCATGAGTTTGCCTTTTTGCTGAAAGCCCAAAAAGCAAAAAGGAAGAGAAAAAAGACAAAGACAGAGGAAGAGTTAGTGAAAAAGAAGAGAGCAAATATAAAATGAGTAAGGGAAGGATTTTTGATGATTCAGGTGGTTCGTAAACTTGCGAACCACCCAAAAGGTTCGCCAAATTTGAAAATCACTAAACAGTCAAATAGTGAAGGAAACGCTGCCAAAAGTTATATAGTGAAGATGGGGATCGTGACACTTTTTGTGTTTTGAGGGATTTATAGGTCCTTTAGGACCTTGCTTCTCCCTTGCGGGATTTCTATGTCCTTTAGGACCTCTTTTCTCTTGTGTCTTGAAGTACCTGGTTTCCCTCTTTTTGGATTTCAAAAATTCGACCCCCTTTTGGATTTCAAAGCGTCGAGGTCTTTTAGGACCTCTTTTCTCCCACATCCGGAGGTGCCTCAGATTTCTATGAAATTCTTGGGATGCCCCAGAATGCATCAACTTCAAGAATGCCATTAATGACTGTTTTAACTCCTGCAAATGCCCATTTTGAGCGGGAAAATGTTTTTCAATCCTCCTTGCTCAACCTACACACAATTCAAGTTGGATTCCAGAAGATTTTGTGGGTGTGCATTCAATGCTATGGAGATCCTACTATGTCTTGCATTTCTGTAAAAATGACTTAGGGCATGAAAATGAGTGAGCTATAAATACATATCTTCTTATCATTCAAATGGTTGGTCGTTGAACCAATTTCTAGTATGTGAGTGCTTCAAAGTGAATCTAGGGCATCAAATCACACCAGTCTGAGCTGCAAATGAAGGAATGTATCCAACAGTTTGTAGGAAAGGTCTTTAATGCATATTTTCATATAATGATATGTCTTAATGACATTTTGTAATGATTCAAGGAAAGGTTCAAATCGCAGTTTTATGTTTCCCCTTGCCACATTTGTTGGCACGAATGTGACTAGGTTGTGATGTATGTTTGACAGTGTCTAATACAAGAGAAGGCTTTTATATTGATCATTCCTTTGTTGCATATGGGTTATCATAGTTGTGTTATGGATTACTAAACATGTGCATTGTATGTTGTATATCTTGGATTTGTATGTGAATACATTTCATGCTTCTGTTGATGGTTGTTGGGTATATCTCCTTCCTCCTTGTTGTTCATAACTTTGTTGCCCAAAGGAGTAGGCACCAGTCTAGATTGGTTACGGGCTAGCATTCTTTCAAATCATTCGTTTGTTCTGAGTAGTTGTAAGTGTAGGAGTAGGATTAGATTAGTTTACATGATGTTCATGATTATGTATTACAACCAGGTACAAATGTCAAGCAATCCAAAATGGTTTCAATTTCAATCTTGTGTGAATCATGTCATGCATGTCTACATCTTGTCACTATGTATAGAATGTCAAATGAATTCATCCTATGGGGATATAAATGGTATCATCTATGGGTGCATGTGCAAGATGTTTAATCAGCTTAATTAGAGGTTTATGCAACCAATTGTCTTGGCCTAGTGACAGTTATGGGGGTCAAATGTGCATTGGATATGGTAGTGAGTGTTTATTTGTGTTTCATTTCATGCCTCTAGGAATACCCCTCCTGGGTCTAGTTGAGCCCGAAGTGTAGGAGAGCATACCCACTCTCGTTAGTTGGCCTTAACCATCCTCAATCTGTGGATGAGCCTCTTTCTCATCTCCTTAACGACACCCCTAGTCTCTGAGGTGGAGATATCCTCTAGGATTTTGGACCTACGGTTTTGGGACCCAACACACATATACATCTCATATTGAATACAACTCAAACTAACAACAATAGGAAAAGAGTATAGGTCACAGGACCAAGGAGTGACATCACTATAGTTCTCCAAACTGAGTGAGAAATGAGGGTATACATCTATCCACAATAGATGGTTCTCAAACTAAACAATAATTAGGATAAGGCCCTCGACCCAAACCTATTCCTTGGGGCACCCACTAAAGTGGCCCTACCTACGTATTCTATACTAAAATCAAAGGCTTCATAGTTTGTTCCAAAATACCAATTGGATACAATAATCTGACACACTCAAAAAAGAGGATACAAAAAAATGATCCATACAAACATGAATCAAGATTTAAACAATGACACTTATGGTCAAATCCCAAACCATCTCAATTCCATGGGTAACTCCAACCCACAAAATACAAGAAATCAACAAGGCCAAAATTCCAAAAATATCAAATCCACAAAAAAAGCTTGGCATGAAAAATGGATTCTAAAATATGACACATTGCCAAATGATAAACAAACTCATTCCATAAGGAGACTTCTCGTCCTACAAAATAAAAAGGTTTAACATGGTCTAAATCTCAATTCTAATATTTTCAAGAAATATCAACACCACACACAAATTTTCATTTCCACCATTGATGAACCTATGATTTTGTTCAATTTTAAAAATTCTAAAGATACCCTTTAGAGCACAACAATGAGGAGAAAACACACTTTTCACATCACATAAATTTTGCACAACAAACTAAATTATAGATTCTATTTGAAATCTATCTAATCCACCACAAGGAAAGTCATATGCAATCCACCTAATATGAACAATGACAAAATGAACAATTTCATTTAAACAAAGCATATTCATAAAAAGAGAAATGCCTTCAACAATGGAAGTTTGTCTTTTTAAATGCAATGCTTGACAATCCTCTTCAAGGTTGCAATTCAAGCTCCCAACTACACGCAATTTTACTAGACGATTCTTTGAAAACTAAAGCTCACACACAATGGACAAGAGGAGAGAATGAACAAAAGAACAAGTATATCTAAAATGCATTCACTTTTCTCTTTTTACTCAAACCCCTAAACCCAAAATGACTTGCCCTTTTCACATTGAAACTAAGTATTTTTCAAATAGATATTTTATGCTATTTTGCATAAGAGACATTTTCATTTCAAATGACCAATACATAACATTTCAATGAACTATCTAACCTTTTCCAATTTCCTTATCAACAATACAATTTATTAAATTGCAGGGCACTTTATTCATTAAAGTATTCAATTACTAGAACTCTTTTCAAACTCAAAAGGCATATTGGTTACTTCGAAAGCACTATACGCACATATCAAAAACCAAACAAACCCAACATATGAAAACTAAGAAAACTTATGTAAAGCACTCACACATACTTTACAGGTTTTCACATAACACAAAAATTCAGAATCAATATTGACTCAACTCACGGTTCACAGAGTATAACAAGACATCTCACAACTTACAACCAAGTGAGAAAGAAACAAACATAAACATATTTATCCAAATCAACTATCTCCGAATTAATCACCGTTGGAGAACCTATACCTGCACACTGAAGTAAAACATCAGGTGTATCGACACAATACAAAATAGCCAAAGCACAACGTCTAGTACCCAATGATGTAATCAAACAAAGAATACTTCTATCTTACAATTAATTACATCATAATATCAAAATGTGACACAATCAAATCATATTTAACTAAATAACCACATCTTAGTCAAGAACATTTACAATAAACCCGGCCTTGATATTAAAAGATGTGTATTTAATCAATTCAAACACTGTCATTTAATCCACTCATAATATTGAACTAGAACTCTAGTATATACTTCAGATAAGCCACAGAGGTTCAATCCTGCAATAACAACATAAGCCAACAATAAACATGTAATCGCCAACACAACAATGCTCAAACATCCAACACAAATTGTCCATCAAACACTTGTCAACCAGTTCAAAACATGCTTTGCCCTAAACAACACTACAAGATCAGGACCAAGCAAGAGTTATCACAAGTGAGGCCTTACACAAGAACCAAAATGACATTTGCACCTGCCATTGCATTCTCCACCATTGCACAACCCAATTTGCCATGGAGCTGGATAATGAGGGGGATATGGGACCATCTAGCAAAGGATTAAGAGTTACTGAAACATCTGTTTTATGAGTTTGAGAGATCTCCCAACCCTATTTGCCATAGGGCTGGAACTACTTGACCTGTAAAATCATGCAGGATTTTGAATTTGGACACACCCATTGCATCAGAAGGCAAGTTGAGATCACTGCACGCAAAAGGTGTTCTATCCAATTACAAAAGTGCAGAACGATTGACCCAAAGGTACCCCACACAAACACCAAAAAGGAGCGGCACGCTTACCCCAAGAGTGACATTATTGCCCTGCCATCCCCCTTGCTCCTACAGCGAATGTTGTATTCTTTTGCTGTAACTTAGAGCACAAATTCTTGAAATACATCCTTAGCGAAGCTGCTTGACCACTGCCTACTGCAATCATTTCTTTAATGCTAGATTTGCAGCTCTTTAACAAGGGCCACTATTGCACTTCAGCCAAATTCATTTATGGCAGGTCCATACCAAGACCCAACAGCCTGTCCCTCAAAAGCTTCCTAAAATCATGTGAAAATATGCCCGATCCATCTGATTACCACAGATTCTATACATTTGTTCGTCCACATTAAAGAAGATGAGCTCTTTAAAATAAAGGCAGTTGTTGCATATTACCACAGCTACAACCCCACAATGTTGGGGTCTGTTCATCAAAAGCTCCATAAGTGCTCCATTTCAGATACAGTCATAGGATAATTAGCTTGGGCCATTGGATTATCACAGTTTTCTGTACCCACAATTTCCCGGCACTGAAATGTAGTACATTCAAATATCTATAGTGAAGGAATTGACCATCGGACTTACATTCACAACAGTAAAAGTTTGAGATCCCAGAAAATCTGGACAGCACAAGAACAGCTTACTAAAATTTACTGTTTTAATTTTCAGAAAATTCACATCTTTGTATCTAAAACCTGCTTCAAAAGTTTTCGCTATAGCACAGATCTTCCGAGACACTGAGGTCCCCATGCATGGATCCCTATCTAAAAACCATATCATGTATTTGCTCATACAATTTATAATATTTCTTTTGAAAGCCAACGAGGTTTTGACCTCAGGCTCATTTTGGCATAAACGTGCAACAATCCTTGGAACTAAAATTTTCGTTCAAGAATGAAAGAAAATGTAGTAACGTCCACATATGGCCAGAATATGTCACCGGGAGTTGGCTGTACGTTCATTTTGAAGTATTTAGTGTCATAGGAACCCTAGGAATCCGAAAAGTTATACTCTAAGATGATTTTATTTTTTCCAAAAACAAAAATTTTAGAAGATGTCAACAGGAAAACACATTATATTACAATTGCGAATAGCATACCAACGGTGATCAAGTATTTCTGGAATTTTTTTATACTCCCAAACCTCACAATGGAATATATTGAGCTATGTAATATTCCCAAAAATGGTGACTTCTCCCCTTTAAAAATCAACTAGAAACTTCATCTTTCAACAAGATTTTGGGACATCAAGAACCAAGATTCATGCATCCAGACTCTCTCTTAAAATTGAAATCATACCAGCATTGATCTAGCACCTGACATTGAATTCTCAGACTTTTGAGAAAACATCTTTAGAATATTGAGAGATTGTCATTTGCAAAATCCCATTTTCCATGGAGCTGGAAATACTCAACCTGTAAACTAGTGTGACTACACTATGCAACAGTCACTAGATAATGAGGGGGGTATGGGACCATCTAACAGAAGATAAAGAGTAACTGAAAGACATCTGTTTTTTGAGTTTTGCAACTTGCATTAACAGAACCCTATTTTTTCATTAGGGCTGCAGCTACTTAACCTATAAAACCGTGTGAAGCCTGGGGAGGTGTGGCCTGAGGACGTGGTATGCGGTCATCTAGCAAAGGATTACATTTTTAAAAGTATCCGAAAGCTTATAAATACATTAAATCTTGAAAGAACCTGCATTCAACTAGCCACTTGTTTACATGAATGCTAGGATACCGATTTTTGCTTTAAATTGCTAGCAAATTTTCAGAAGTAATTTATTTAACAGATATCTTATTCAGAAGTAGATGTAATATAGAAAACTCATCATAAAGATGAGCATGTTTCCAAAGCACAAACCAACAACAAAACTAGCTTATATCTGCTTTCAAAATTTTGTATACATCATAGATCAATAATGACCTGAGAGTTTAGTAACCTCCATTAATGTTCAGATTAGATGCATGAGGTTTCTCATTCAAACCAACGCCAAATAAAAAATGTCATGTAAACTGTTAATTTTCCAAAGCGTATCTGGTAAGTTACTAAAATCAGCTAGCATAGTCACTATGCTGTTCTAGTGAAGACTCTCTCATGTCAAAGACTCTTGAGAGTTATTTTGTTAGAAAACATCTGAAATGGAGTTGCAAAGGCAAATACCAAGGCGCAACAGAGACAAAAGAGTTCTGAGTGAACTGAAAACCTAGAAGACTCGTGTCATCATGAAATACAGGCATCAATGACATATTAAACCCAAGCTAAAATAGTGAAACTAGTTCAATTGCAGCCAAACCCATCAGTATGCTATTAGGGTGTGCAAGATGGTTTTCATCTATAGCCGAAATCATCCCAGATAAGACAAAATGACAGGGCCTGCAGAATAAAAGGACGTTGAGGCATTTGGAATTTTGTAATTTCAGTTTCTAGGGACTTTTGGACTCCTTTCTAAAGCTTTCTAATAACTCCTGTTTTATAATACCTTCGGAAGGAGACCATTGTAATGTTCTTATTAGTTGCATTTTAGTTGAATTGTACTTGTGTAATTACGCCTATATGTCTCTAACAAGTTCGAGTGTGATTGGAAAGTGTGCAGAACAGTTGCAGAGCTTGTGAGGGCATGTTGTATGTGAAAGATTTCCATGAAGGCATCAAGAAGGCAATAGATCTTTGTAATAGCTTCCTGAGATAGTACCTTCGGAAGGAGATCATTGTAATATTATTTTTAGTTGTATTTTAGTTGAATTGTACTTGTGTAATTAAGCCTATATGTCTGACGAGTTCAAGTGTGATTGGAAAGTGCTCAGAGCAGTTGCAGAGATTGTTAGAGAATGCTGTATGTGAGATTTCCATGAAGGCATCAAGAAGGCAATAGACCTTTGTAATAGCTTACTGAGAATAATGGCTTTAGGAAGATATCCTGATTCTTCTGGAGTTTTCTCTCTATTTGGGCTTCTCCAGATCATTTATTGTTGTTGACTCATTTTATGTGTGTTCTTGCTGTCACAGTTTGCTAATATATTCTTCCTTTATGTCACTTGCACTTAATAACAACATTATATCTAACACAAAGGGATTCTTTTCCTGAATTTTACATTAAGAAACAGTGACTTTATCAATCAAAGCATGTTGAGAATAATTAACATTCATTTTGAATTATGTTGTTGAACATTCACAGTAATTACAAACCAGTTCATGACATAGGATACAAGTTGCATTCAAATAATACAAGTTGCAAAAGCAATTTATTAGACAGATATCTTCTTCAAAACTATATGCAATACCAGAAAATCCTTGTGAAGAATATACTATGTTTCCAAAGCACAAACCAACAATGTAACTAGCTTATATTTGCTTTCAAAATTTTGTATACAAGACAAATATTGAAATATATAAAGATCTGAAAGTTCAGTAACTTTCAATAAATAATTGGACTACAAGTAAGTAGTTCACATTTGAAACAATGCCATATGTAAACTGTCGTGTAAACCGTTCATAACAAAACATCCAATTATGCACTATAAGATCATAGCACTTGATTCATTTAGGTTCCACTGCAAGATCGCATCCATCAAAGTCAGTTTCTTCTAAACCTGCACTAACCTACCTAGCAGCTTCCAGTTTTACAAGCTACTCACTAGAAGAATATCTTGCCAACTAGATGTCTCTGCAAAGTTGATCATGCTATATCCTTCCTAAATCTCACACCATGTCAAATTAACTTAAGCAGAAACTTCCAATTTTTGATAATTTTCAGGGGATGCAAAAGGTGCCTGTGTTTCTGTCTTTGGCTTTTCTTCGCCAGATGCATCCTCTCCCTGCTGTTTGATACGAGCCACAAGATCCTCACTCAGTTTGATCCTCTCCAAAAGATTCAAAAAATAACCTCTGGCCTCCTCACCTCTCCCCTCTCTGCCAAATGCCTCCGTTAATATATCATATGTTCCAACATCAGGGTTCTGCCCTGCATCTAACATCTCCTGAAAAAGCCTACTAGCTTCATCAAGCTTCCCTTCATTGCACAAGTGACTGTACAATTTGTTATAAGTAGCAACTCCTGGTTTAAAGCCAGTTTCTATTGCTCTTCTGGTAAATTTTAAGGACTCGTCTAGCTTGCCCACTTTAACAAATCCTTCTATCAGTGTATCGTAAGTTACTGAATCTGGCTCAATCCGCTTATCTAACATCTCCTGCAAAAGATTCTCTATCTCCACATTCATTCCTTGCTTGAAATATGCATCCAAAAGAGTATTGTATGCCACAGCAGCTGGAGCACATCCCTTCTCGCCCATTGACCTGATACATGGAATTCATTAACAACCCAGGGTTGCAAAATTGTTTGTAGTTCTTCAGCACTTCAGAGTTCTGTTGCCTTCATAAGAGATCAGATATAAACAAGTTGCTATAATAACTGATAAAGAAGACAGACTACTACCACTTACAAATATGGCTAATATCTTCAATTTAGACATATAAATAAAATTTTGCTTCTTGTTTAAGTTTTCAATTGATTTTTGCAAAATGTGTTTTGCAGAATCTCAATGAAATTTGTAAGACAGGGAATCTATTTTCAAAAACAATGAATCTAAAACACTAGCCGATGATCAGTTGAAAATTTTTAGAATTTATAGCTTTGCTACTGCTTTTCAAAAAAAACTAAAAACAACTACATTCAGGAAGTTTAATTCCAGGAATGACAAAAAATATTTTGACAGTTGGCAAATCTTTTATTGAATAGAACATAAAATGTTAATTTTATAATCTAATAATTGCTTTAAAAAATTAAAAGGCATACAACATTTTCATGGCATGGCACCTATTAAGACTTGGAATAAATATAATGTCAAGTTTTGCCAAGCCCCGCATAGAACAAATTGAAAATGTAAATGTTACAATTCATAGCAGGTGTCCTGATAGTTTGATATATTTTCAACGATACTTTTCAATAAATGTCTGACGAAAACCCATTCAACCCAATTTGTCCCATAAGAGAGGACCAGAAAGAAAATGTTGTTAAAAATGAGCAAATATAACAGTGGTTTCCAAAACTATTTTTGGAAATTAGAAGCTATAGCAATTATCTCAACAAAATTAAAATATTTAACACTAAGCCCTAGAACTGCATGCATAGTCATTTCAATCAATTGTAACTTCAAAATTAGACAAGAAATTTTCTAATTTTTAGAAATGATAGTTCAAATTTCTAAGATTTGAGGACACCACTGAACATCAAACCTGAGGACCTTATTTTTACTTTTTTTAAATCCAAATCTGAAATCTAAAACATAAAACCTGTAGTACTGAACCATTTTTTGTCTAACCAAAATAAAGTTTTCCTCTAAACAAAATAAACCTTGATCAGTCAAATCTAAAAGTTTTTCGAATTTTGAGTAACTTAAGGATGAGTTTACACAAATTTATTTTCTACAACTGAACAAAAACGGACAGGTATACTGAAAATTTATAGTATTTATGAGAAAAATTACAATCACGTACCATTTGTCCCAAAAAAACTAGCAAATTGAAAAATGAAAACAGCAAACCAGCTGACCTGAAAAGTTTTTCACCCTCCTGCAAATCCCCTCGCTCAATATACCAATCCATCAAAAACGCAACCGACAAGGCATCGCGGCTCAAATTCTTCTCCACAAGCATATCCAAAAATTGCAAGGCGTCCTCTATCTTCCCAGCATTGCAGTACCCTTCTATAACAGCATTACTGGACATTGCGGTCCGTTCGACCTTCTCAGGCACAAACTCAAAAACATCAAGAGCCTCCTGAACTCTCCCAGCAGCAATATAACCCTTAATCAAATTACAAAAAACGGGCTCACTAAAAATAGAACCTCTCTTCCTCATCTCCATATAAAGCTCCGTAGCCTGGTCCATAGCCCCACCCTTCACAAAACCCTCAATAGTATTCGCATAAGTGGGCGGATCAGCCCCAAAGCACTTCTCCAGCATCTCCCTAAAAAGCCTCATAACATCCTCATATTTCTCCATCCTAAAATGCGCCCTCATCAAATGCTGAAAGGTCACAGTACTGGGCGTCATCTTAGCATCATAGATCATCTGCAACATACCGAAGGACTTCTCCATGTCGAGCATCTCAGCGTAGCTACCGAGTACAATGTTGTAGCTCACCAAATTGGGTATTACGCCGCTTTGCCGCATGAAAGCAAAGAGATTGAAAACATTCTCATACCTAGCAGCACGGTGGCAATGCCCAAGGAGAGAGTTGTATGTGAAAATCGTGGGGCGGATTCGAGAAAACTGCGCCTCCCTGGCGGCAACTAGGGCATCATCCAGCTTACCTGAGCGGCTGAGCGCTTGAAGGCGATTGTGGAGACTCAGGCGATCGCCCACAAGAACATTGATGGGCTCAGGCATGTTAGGATCATGGGGTTTTGGGGGGCCGTAGCGATTCCTCTGCAGGGCGCTCATGGGCGGATCCACGCGCAGCTTTCTTTTTCTCGCTCGCCGCTCCGCCGCCGCATCCAGCATCGCCTGAGACATGTACATCTCGCGCATGCCCCTCCTGAATATAGTCCATGGCTCTACAACCTTTCTGGAGGATGATGATACCGCTGATGAGCAGCCATGGTTAGCTAGTATTGTGATTAATCTTTTGTACATCGCCATGGCCACTGCTGTTACTGCTGCTCTTGCACCTGCAAAAGCTTAAACCCTAGACTGACTGGAAAACACTCGCGAAGTTTTGGTAGCATGTAAGAGAGAGGGTTTTGGGATTATATTGAAGGGGAATATGGTGGTTAGTGAAGGACCTATAAAGTAATCAACCGACAGGCTTTTTCCATGGCCTTTCCCCAAAAAACAAAGAAAATTTATGATGTAAATATTGTACTTCTTAATAGTATGAACACATCTTGGTACTGTGAAAAATTTGGTAGTAGCTATAGCTACCTACTCTAACTTCGCGCATGTCAAGCTTGTATTTATGTATATTGCATTTCGACGAATTTTTTTGGGTTTCGTCGTATGCAATTTAAGAGCTTAAAGTTATTCTTTCAGCTCGTGGGTACTTATACATATCACTCAACGATGTGTTATGTGCACAAGGGTCCAAAATGTATGATTTCAACGTGTCGCCCTGTACACGTGCAAGGACATACCAATACCCGCTCACTATGACCCCCAAAATAAATTCACTCCTCCACTAATTAAGTTTTACACTTGGTCCTTATTGTACTTAGGGACCCTTAAAAAAAAATCATTTATATCCCACCTTAAATTATACCGACGGGGCCTTAAATCATATTGACCCATTTATATTTCATATTGACACTTTTATTTCATATTGACAATGAAAGGTGAATACGGTGGCACGGATGGCAAACATAACGTGTTCCAATTTATAAACTTTCGAGTCCAACTACATAACGTCGACATAACCCAGAACCTAATCATTTTTCATAGCGGTCTCGACGGTGCGTTTTCATTGTTTGAGGGTTTCATCAGTTTCATGTCACGGTTGTCGCCCTCCTCCATTCACTCTCGTTCTCCATGCAAGTAACGAATACCTACATCATTTCTCCTTTTGATTTGAGTATTGCTTTCATTCGAATCTTTCCATTCATACGACATTGTCTCCACAATCATTTTACAATCGTATTCTTGTTTGTTTGTCTCAGACAACCCGTGAATTGGGATTTTTTTCGCTATACACATGGATATATAGTTTTATAATGAGGGTTTCATTTTCTATATACAAATGAGTTCATATATTTTTATGCATATGTTGAGGGTTTCATTTTCTATGTATAAAGGGGTTCATTTTTTAAATGCAAGAATAGAGGGTTTCGGGTCTGACTACATATCACTAACTCTCCAAAACCTAATCATTATCCGTACATTTTCGAGGGTGCATTGTCAACGTTTAAGGGTTTCATCATTTTGTGGTATTCTTTCATTATTTCTCCCTTGATTTGAGTATTGGTTTCATTCGAATCTTTTCATTCCTATAGCATTGTCTCCATAATTATTTTACAGATGGATTGTTGCATGTTTTGTCTGAGACAACCTGTGAATTGGGAGTATTTAGCTATACACATGAATATATTGTTTTATAATCAAGGTTACATTTATATATATGGTTTCGTATAATTTTATGCATATATTGAGGCTTTCATTTTCTATATATAAATGGCTTCATTTTTTTAATGCAATTATTTAGGGTTTTTGGTCCATACATATCACCGACTATCCAAAACTAATCATTATTCATTCATTTTCGAAGGTGCATTCTCAATGTTTGAGGGTTTCGTCATTTTGTGGTCCGCTTCATCTCAATGGCCGCCCTCCTCCATGCTACATTCACACTCGTTCTGCAACAAGGATGTAGGTAATGAATACATCATTTTTCCAATTGATTTTAGTACTAGTTTCATTCGAATCTTTTGATTCCTACGGCATTATCTCCGCAATCATTTCTCAATGGGATTCTTGTTTGTTTTGTGTGAGACAACCCTTGAATTGGGATTATTTCATTGTACACATGAATATATTCTTTTATAATCAAGGTTTCATTTTCTATATATAAATGTGTTCGTTTGTTTGCTACAACCCCCACTGGAAAAAGCTTACCAATATATATAGTCATGCAGTATTGTAAACTTTTAGTGCTCCTAAATGTACAATAGCTTCTACACATTTATTCAAATTCAAACTCAACAACCAAATTCAATGCATTCTTTTTTTCAAATTTGAATCAATTATAAGAGGGAGATTACGCATGTTGGCCATATGTGTTGTCATTGATATCAACATAGAAGCATACATTGATGCCAACATAGCATACATTGATGTCGACACTATCATAAGAGTAAAGATTGATCATGGTTGGATGTCATGCTCCTAAGAAAGAGAAAGCTCTTCATTAGATATCCTAAAAGTTACATTCCTAATCAAAGCAGAGTTGAGTTTGAAGCTTGATCAATATGAATTAGAAGAATCAAATTGTGTTGCTAATGCTAAGGATGTGTTCTTATTTTGAAGCATATTGTATGATAATGTGGACTGGGTCTGAGACTAATCCTTCGCTGTATATAGTGATGCAAAGAAGACTTGGCCTCCGAGAGCATGTGTAACAACCCCAGAGTTCGCATTTTGGTTGTTGCTTCTCCTTGATGGATTCCGATATTATTATGATGTTGACATGATTAGTTATTATGTTGGATTACATGCTTATATGTTTATATATAGTTATCGTTGATATTGTATGATTATGGACAGGAAAGGGATGATATCGTAACACTTGTATCCGAGAGGCTTATGATGTCATGACCCTCTTCCTGGTGCTTACTGTTGCTTCGACTATGATGTATGTTATATGCACATGTGCTTTGACATGTGATCGGAGTGATGCAGGTACTGGGTATCGACTCCGCCTAGATTCACAGGCCTGAGCGTACTCTTATTCCCCGATGGTGGTTACTGGAGATAGTCACAAGCCAAACGTTCCCTAGCCTAACCCATTGTACCTTGTTAGTGCAGTGTTCCCATGATGTGTGTTTACCCTTCGGTTACCTAGCAGTAACGTCTGAATTGCCTTTTGGTCTTAAGTGGTTTGCCAGTATTGGTTGTTGAGGTATCCCGTTATGGGTTGTCGGTATTTTATTATGGTTTTGCATTAATCTATTATGTAGTTTATTTTGGTATGTGATATCGGTGATTTAAATGATATTGCATGGTTATGTGAATGGGGTTTATGTGATCTTAAATAAATTAGTTCGAGAACCCTATTAAGTTACATAGATTATTGGCATTTTAAGTATTCGTGCTAATTGGTATTTTATGTGTATTAAGGGAGCTTGATATATTTAGTAATTTTATTCAAATATTGGGTAAAGTTTTGTAGAGGATTTATAACCCTTTTCCCAATGCTACATTTTTTTATATAGTTGATGAGATTGAAGGTGCCATATCTCATATTATCTTAGAGGCAGCCATATCTTTAAGGGTCACAACTGCAAACCGATATTAGTCACTTCATATATACAAGACAGGAGATATTTTTAAGGAGGCAACAACATAAGGGAAGTCGTGGTATTGAGAGGAGAGGGGGGGAAAAAAGTCTTAGGACTGAGTCATATGAAGAAAAGGGGGTTGAGAAGTAAGCCGTTGGTTTTGGGGAATGGTCGCCCCTCCTTCTTGAGACATGATTACTTGATTAAGGCACGACTGTTGGTGTTTGCGCGGCCCTAGCTGAGGGTACTATTAGTGAATGAGAAGAGAATACTAGGAGTAAAAAAAAATTAGATTCCTAAACTGAACCCTAATCGCTAGTCTTAGTGGTGAGACATTACTTTATGGAGACAGGGGAGGTTCCGGAAATTTAGAAATGGAGAGGTAGCAAGGGTTTGGATAGGAGAGAGAAGGGCACCTGCAAATCACCATTTCAGGTAAGTTTTTACAGTCCTTAAACAACCTATTTTTTTATAACCTGCAATTATTCCTGTCCATGAGCCCACACTTCTCATGGGCTTTTTTTTGTAAATCAAATCACGTGCCTTGTCTATGTCTCCACAGTTTGCACCTATGTCGACTAGAGCTTTTCCAACTATATCATCTGTTAAAAATTTCCCCTTTCACGATGTTTTGACGGATGCTTATACCCTGTTCCATAGCTCCCATCTTGGCGTAGGCAACGAGAATGCTGGCAAAGGCTTAGGAAATTGGCTTTACGCCAGTCAATGGCATTTGCTTAAAAGTTTCTAAAGCCTTTTTAACAAATCCATTTTGTGTGTATCCTGCAATCAGTGCATCTCATAAGATGACATCGCCTTGAGGCATTTGGTCAAATAGTTCGAGAGCCTTGTCTCTACTTGCACATTTCGCATACATGTCTACCTGGGCAGTAACGGGTGATGGGACAGTTACGTATTCATGGAGATTTAGGTTTAATAAATTTGTCTTTTAGAAGGAGATGACTTCCAATTAACTTGTCCATTCACCCAGTCAACATTTACAGTTGGGATAAAGCTCATGAGATGAGTCGATATTCCCCTGTTGTAGTTAGATGATCCTCATAGATCAAAATTAGTTGTGATTGCAAAAAACTAGAATAAGTTGTTGGCACTATTTCTTGTTTCCACAAAATTTGTGCAGTTGTATTCTCATGCTCTCATAAACCTATGTTGGCAACCGATCAGAGACAACTTATGTTAGGGTTTCAAGTATGCGTATGATTGGGTTTTGGTTCTAGGCATTGGTCTTAATGGTGGTCAAGTTGTCATTGTATGTCTTGGCTTCCAGGCAGTCTATGTGGATTATTGCCTTGTATGCTACAATGGTGGTCAATCCAAGGATCCATTGTGTTGGCCTTACCACTCAAGTTATCACGCTTTGGTGATAGTGCCACATATGGCTTCTTATACTTACTCATGTCTAATTCATTATCTCTTAGTATCTATGTTTGTGTTGCCTAGTCTGCCAATCACTCCTCCGAAACCCTGTCATCAACATTGTCATTTATTAAGAGCTGTCATTTATATGCTTGTGTGTTGTTTTAGTGCCCTGTAGGCAGGGACAGGAAAATGAATCTCTTATTATTCCAGTGGAGTGGTTTTAATGAATTTTAATGATGAAATATGGATTGTTTTAATTATTATTAAAAGATGGAATTTGTTCTTGCTTGGATGATTGAATTATTTAAATAGCATTTTTTACTTGACGGATTTAATTGATGATATCTTAGATTGTGACCAGTTATTAAATTGTTTTAGTTTGGTTTTGTATACCTTGTTTGGTTAAATGAGATGAGCTTAGGTCTAGGATAATGAGTCCTTGTGCATGGCCTTAAGCGCTTGTAAAGGCTAAGGATGCACATGAGAAGGCCTATCCGTCTGTGGGGCGTCAAGTTATCCATTTGTGGGGTGTTGATTTGAGCATGATTAAGTCTTCTCGTCGGTATGAGAAGTGTAATTGATTTCGTGTAGTGTCATTCCTTCGAGCACACATGATGACACTCCATCCGATTTGCACTCTAGTATCTAGTACCTTAGTAGTCGTGAGTAGTACCCGACATGTTATTGGATGAGCATCTCTATGTTGTGACATTGGCTTTATGCATTGCGTGTCGTATCTACTCCGTGACTAATGTGAGTGTTGGCCTTTGCAGTCCTTGCCTTTATTCTTTTGTTTGGGTCTTGTGACTACCTCCGAGCACAGTGGGGTGGTCTCTTTTGAGTCCACATGGTGCTCCAATAACCTCTTGATGTGCTAGATTACTACATTTAACATTCTTTAGTTACAAATTGAAGTAATTGGTGTATTAATGGTGCCTTAAACTTCCCCTCAATAGAATTTGTATGTTGTATGATGAATATTGGATGTCATGTAATGTCTTGACTTGAGATGAAATCTATCTTTTTATCCTCTTCTTAGTTGTCAATAGTAGACAAGATGTTAAAATAATGGCATATGGATTTAATTAGTGAAGAAGACCTTATGCTTGTTATGGTTGTGTATTGAAAGTGATTATATGTTAATTAGTGCTTTCTTGCTTAATGATCTAGAATGAGGATAGTAATTGCTTAGTGGATATATCTTGTTGATAAATTTTGATCTCCGCAATTGCATTTTGATTTTAATGAGATCATATAGGTGAACACTTGTACTTTAATGCAAGCTGAAAATAGTGAATGCCAAGGTAATAAGAATGTTACATATCTTGCTTTGAGTGAGCAATTGAATGCCATTGACATAGCCAAGGTTATTTTATGCTTATATGTATGGGTGTGAATGTTGAGAAATAACTAGGGTTCCTCAACCAAACTCATTTAATTGTGTTGCTAGTTTCTCATTTTCTTGTGAATGAATGGTATTATTGTGACTTGTGATATGGTGTCGCATTATGTGTTATTATGAGATGAGAGTGTAATGGGTGTAAAATGAGATGTATATCATTGTGTGAATATAGAAGTGAATGTAATGATGATTGTGAAAATGTTACTTATGTTTCTGCACTAATGTAAAGATGGTAGTGATGATGCTATACATGTTCATGCATTATTGTGTTATGTTGAAAGCATTGCAAGTGAATCTATGATGTTATGGGTGAATGAGTTGCCCTTGTGAAAAGAGAAAATTGGTATGGATATTTGGGAGTACTTATTATTGGGAAAGTTGTATATTTTGCATCATGTTGCATAGTCATATGTGGGCTATGATATTCCTTGGGTAAGAGAAAATGTGATTGTACTCCCCGTGATGTCAACATCCAGTATTGTGCTCTTGCTAAGTGTTGTGAATAACCAGTGCTTGAGATGTGTACCCATGGGATGGTGATACTATGTACCCATCCATGGAGGGTATGTTTGGATTATGTGTATGGGATAAAATCATACCATCTAAAAGCATTGCAAGTGAATCTATGATGTTATGGGTGAATGAGTTACCCCTGTGAAAAGAGAAAATTGGTATGGATATTTGGGAGTACTTATTATTGGGAAAGTTGTATATTTTGCATCATGTTGCATAGTCATATGTGGGCTATGGTATTCCTTGGGTAAGAGAAAATGTGATTGTACTCCCCGTGATGTCAACATCCAGTATTGTGCTCCTGCTGAGTGTTGCGAATAACCAGTGCTTGAGATGTGTACCCATGGGATGGTGATATTGTTACCCATCCATGGAGGGTATGTTTGGATTATGTGTATGGGAGAAAATCATACCATCTATGTGTTTTTTTATTGTCACCCTATTGACTGCCAACTCGAGGGTTGTTGATAGGTTAATATGTGGAGGGGTAGTAGCAGCAACAAAGTTCCTTGGGAGGGAATTGCACGGCATACGTATAATGGTAGCGCAAAATGATGGTGATCGTTTCAACCTCTTGGGGAAAGTACTCACTACTTCCCCTTATTAATAAATTGGATACTTGGTTCATATAGTGTTAGCCTAATCTGCACAATTCTTGAGGATGACATTAGTTTATGGTATGAGTATCTGAGACAGCTATGATCTTACCCTGAGTTAATTTGTATATGAGCCACAACATGTGCGGATGGATGTTATCCCATGCCATGAGGTATCCCATATCGCTCGTGTTCTGACATGATGCCTTAGATATGATGACACACCCCATTGATGCTTCGACATAGTGCTAGTGATGATGCCGTGTCGCTGATGGTAGCGAGCTGAGCTTGAGGACATGATGCCATGTACATAGATACGTGAAGGCATGGTATATATGTTGTGTTCCTACTTGTGCTGAGAGGCATGTTTGCTCACACAGAGTAGAGGGTTTGCTCAAGATTTATCGATTCCGATCAGTTGGCATGCGAGTGGAATCTAGCCATGTCCAGCTCTAGATCAATGTGTTGCCACACGTGCTTTCTCCATAGGTACGCACTATGTGGGATATTCCTATGAGTAAGACGTTTCCATGTGGTATACGGCCATTACGTGCTTTCTCCGCTTGGCGTATACCATGCACGGTCACGCCGCATGAGGTATGAGACCTGGGAGTTCTGGCACAATACCTTTCCGTGTGAGGGTTGTGTGAGTTGGTCGCACCCACATGAAGGACTGTGGAGACAATCACGCTTGTTTTCCTCCTTCCTCGTGTGGTGACTAGCGATAGTCACGTAGTGTTGTAATGTGTATATTTCAAAGATTGTGAATCTTCTTTTCGATTATTGATGACTTTTATTTTTCTTGTGTGGACCAGTAATTTGGTTTATCTTGCTTGTATTGGTTTAGCCACGAATGATTTTCTTGGCATGTAACTCTGGTGGTTACATTTGATTTATTGTTGAAGATTATGCACATTTTTCTTACCTTATTGTTGGAATTGAGATTTACCCTTATTTATTTTTTTGGTGGCTAAACTCATTGACTTTTCTATTTTTGAATGTCGATATTGTGTTGTGATGTGATTCCTCGTTGGGTATGGTGAGATCCACCTATTTGAGTGTATACGAGGAAGAAGACACAGGGAAACCCTTAAGGATGGGGGTATGTGTGAGCTATTCTAAGCTCTAATTCACTACCTTTTTATTGGTTGACTATCTCTTGGAGACTAAAACCCTTACACAGACAAGAGATATGTCATTGTGGCTTGTATGGAAGGGCTCACTAGGTGGGTCAATACCATCAAGACACATGGATATGGATATTGGACATGGTTATTAGTTATGGACTTGTTGATATAATTGGATATGGATGGTACTACGACATCCACGTGAACCCCTAATGTAGCCTTGTGATGTGAAGGAGTATGTATGTATATGTAGGTTGTACATTTTGCTTTGTATGTAGTTGCATATTAAAAATATAGAAGAGAACAAAAACATTGCATCATTATGCCTTGAAAAGTGACAAACTATTGCATTATATGTAAATAGATGTCATGCATCCTATGAAATCAGAGGTTGAAATTATGTATATGTGTGTTTGTGTGCTCCATTTTAGAGATGACGGCATATAAAAGTTAGAGAATTTAAAATTTTATGTCTTGAAAGTGCAATTTCCTGCAATTATGAGAAAATTATGCTAGCATAAATGTGAAAATTAGTGGTTGTGAGCAACTAATCGGCTGTTTGAGACAATGATTATTTGAGGAAATTAAATGTTATGGCACCGTTCCTTATTTTGATTGGAGAAAATTGTTATATGCTAACGTATATTTTACATGAAATTGAGTGCCTTGCCTCTTCTTTACCTGGATACTAGGACATATTGCACATAATTGTGTATATCGAAAAGAATTGACACACTAAATTTTATATTTATATTAAATTTCATGGACCAATGTGCATTATGACTGCATCTTAGCGTATTGCAGGCTTCCAGGAGTAAGCCTCGTCCTAGGGGGTAGGATGTAACAACCCCCGTGTTTGCATTTTGGTTGTTGCTTCTCCTTGATGGATTCTGATACTATTATGATGTTGACATGATTAGTTATTATGCTGGATTACATGCTTATATGTTTATATAATGTTATCATTGCTATTGTATGATTATGGACAGGAAAGGGATGATGTCATAACACTCGTATCCGAGAGGCTTATGATGTTGTGACCCTCTTCCTGATGCTTACTGTTGCTTCGGCTATGATGTATGTTATATGCACATGTGCTTTGACATGTGATCGGAGTGATGCAAGTACTGGGTATCGACTCCACCTGGATTCACATGCCTAAGCGTACTCTTATTCCCTGATGGTGGTTATTGGAGATAGTCACAAGCCAAATGTTCCCTAGCCTAGCCCACTGTACCTTGTTAGTGTGGTGTTCCGATGATGTGTGTTTACCCTCCGGTTACCTAGCAGTAATGTCTGGATTGCCTTTTGGTCTTATGTGGTTTGTCAGTATTGGTTGTAGAGGTATCTCGTTATGGCTTGTCGGTATTTTATTATGGTTTTGCATTAATCTATTATGTGGTTTATTTTGGTATGTGATATTGGTGATTTAAATGATATTGCATGGTTTTGTGAATGGGGTTTTATGTGATTTTAAATAAATCAATTTGAGAACTCTATTAAGTTACATAGATTATTGGCATTTTAAGTATTCGTGCTAATTGGTATTTTATGTGTATTAAGGGTGCTTGATATATTTAGTAATTTTATTCAAAGATTGGGTGAAGTTTTGTAGAGGATTTATACCCCTTTTCCCAGTGCTACATTTTTTTATATAGTTGATGAGATTGAAGGTGCCATATCTCATATTGTCTTAGAGGCAGCCATATTTTTAAGGGTCACAGCTGTAAACTGATATTAGCTGCTTCCTATATACAAGACAGGAGATATTTTTAAGGAGGCAGCAACATAAGGGAAGTTGTGGTATTGAGAGGGGAGGGGCAAAAAAGTCTTAGGGCTGAGTCGTATGAAGAAAAGGGGGTTGAGAAGTAAGCCGTGGGTTTTGGGGATTGGTCGTCCCTCCTTCTTGAGACACGATTACTTAATTAAGGCACGACTGTTGGTGTTTGTGCGGCCCTAGCTGAGGGCACTATTAGTGAATGAGAAGAGACTACTAGAAGGAGAAAAAAAAATCATATTCCTAAACTGAACCCTAATCACTAGTCTTAGTGGTGAGACATTACTTTGTGGAGACAAGGGAGGTTCTAGAAATTCAGAAATGGAGAGGTAGCAAGGGTTTGGACAGGAGAGAGAAGGGCACCTACAAATCACCATTTCAAGTAAGTTTTTACAGTCCTTAAACAACCTATTTTGTTATAACCTGTGATTATTCCTATCCATGAGCCCGCATTTCTCATGGGCTTTTTTTTGTAAATCAGATCAAATGCCTTGTCTATGTCTCCACAGTTTGCACATATGTCGACTAGAGCTTTTCCAACTATATCATCTATTAAAAATTTCCCCTTTTGGGATGCTTTGATGGATGCCTATACCCTATTCCATAGCTCCAATCTTGGCACAGGCCGCGAGAATGCTGGCAAAGGCTTAGGAAATTGGCTTTATGCCAGTCGGTGGCATTTGCTTAAAAGTTTCTAAAGCCTTTTTAACAAAGCCATTTTGTGCATATCCTATAATTAGTGCATCCCATGAGATGACATTACCTTGAAGCATTCGTTCAAATAGTTTGCGAGCCTTGTCTCTGCTTGCACATTTTGCATACATGTCTACCTAGACAGTAACGGGTGATGGGAAGGTTACGTATTCATGGAGATTTAGGTTTAATAAATTTGTCTTTTAGAAGGAGATGACTTCTAATTAACTTGTCCATTCACCCAAACAACATTTACAGTTTGGATAAAGCTCATGAGCTGAGTCGATATCCCCCTGTTGTAGTTAGATGATCCTCGTAGATCAAA
Source organism: Cunninghamia lanceolata (assembly GCA_027924645.1). NCBI lineage: Eukaryota > Viridiplantae > Streptophyta > Pinopsida > Cupressales > Cupressaceae > Cunninghamia > Cunninghamia lanceolata. The sequence continues at coordinate 904,385 of BSBN01001393.1, read as the reverse complement.
ATTAGTTGTGATTGCAAAAAACTGGAACAAGTTGTTGGCACTATTTCTTGTTTCCACAAAATTTGTGTAGTTGTGCTCTCGTGCTCTCATAAACCTATGTTGACAACCGATCAGAGACAACTTATGTTAGGGTTTCAAGTATGTGTATGATTGGGTTTTGGTTCTAGGCATTGGTCTTAATGGTGGTCAAGTTGTCATTGTATGTCTTGGCTTCCAGGCAGTCTATGTGGATTACTGCCTTGTTTGCTACGATGGAGGTCAATCCAAGGATCCATTGTGTTGGTCTTACCACTCAGGTTGTCACGCTTTGGTGATGGTGCCACATGTGGTTCCTTATCCTTATTCATGCCTAATTCATTATCTCTTGGTATCTATGTTTATGTTGCCTAGTCTGCCAATCACTCCTCTGGAACCCTGTCATCAGCATTGTCATTTATTAAGAGCTGTCATTTATATGCTTGTGCGTTGTTTTAGTGCCCTATAGGCAGCGACAGGAAGATGAATCTCTTATTACTGCAGTGGAGTGGTTTTAATGAATTTTAATGATGAAATATGGATTGTTTTAATTATTATTAAAAGATGGAATTTGTTCTTGCTTGGCTGATTGAATTATTTAAATAGCAGAACTTTTACTTGACAGATTCAATTGATGATATCTTGGATTCTGACCAATTATTGAATTGTTTTAGTTTGGTTTTGTATACTTCGTTTGGTTAAACAAGATGAGTTTAGGTCTAGGATAATGAGTCCTCGTGCATGGCCTTGAGCGCTTGTAAAGGCTAAGGATGCACATGAGAAGGCCTATCCGTCTGTGGGGCGTCAAGTTATTCGTCTATGGGGTGTTGATTCGGGCATGATTAAGTCTCCTCGTTGGTATGAGAAGTGTACTTGATTTCATGTGGTGCCATTCCTTCGAGCATGCATGATGACACTCCATCCGATCTGCACTCTAGTATCTAGTACCTTAGTAGTCATGAGTAGTACCCGACATGTTATTTGATAAGCATCTATATGTTGTGACATTGACTTTATGCATTATGTGTCATGTTTGCTCCGTGACTGATGTGAGTGTTGTCCATTGCATTCCTTGCCTTTATTCTTCTGTTTGGGCCTTGTGACTACATCTGAGCACGGTGGGGTGGTGTCTTTTGAGTCCACATGGTTGGGAGGCATTGCCACCGCCATTGGGAACCAGTGAACAGGTTATTGGAGCACCTATTGGAGATGTCCACTCTTGTATTTATTTTATCAGATATTGTATCTTATCCATGGCTGTGTCATTTTACTTACATATATTCTTTTATGCAATTTATACTCTCTTGGGAGAGATGATGTAAATTATATTAATGAGAAGAAATAAGATGTTTTATATTTGGCTTACAATTTTCTAGTGTTGGTATCGGACCCGCTTGTACTATGATGATCATTATGGCTTTATGTTTATAAGTGGAAATGGGGTATTAAGAACATTTGAACTTGGTGTTTAAAATGAACGTAGTTTTAGCAATGTATGCAAGGAGGGTGATTTAGTCCTCTCCTTTGGGTTGTACATTCGGCCATACTTGGCCATGAATGTTGTTGAGCTATTGAGTTGACACCATATTATGTGTATGTTATCCCTTTTTATTTTAAAAAAAATATTCTTGCCCTCTTTTGGCTCTTACCCTTCAGGGTTGCGTGGCGGGATGTTACAGCATGTTGAAGACGATGTGGGTTCTATGAAGATGTTCCTAGCATGACAATGGAATGCTCTGCATTCCTCTAATTTTGAAGCTATGGTTTTGCAGTTCAAGAGTTAAGTTGAGTATGATGTAAATATGTCAAATCCTAAGTTTCATAGTGTTTGCTCTTCCACGGTGAAAGATATAAGCGACTGAATTCTAGTTTAGGCTCTGACAGTGTAATGTGATGTTGAAAGGTGAATGGAATGCTCCTCATTCCTCCGCATTTGTAGATATGGATATGTGGTTCTGGATCTGTGTTCAAAGGATAGTAAATGTGTTGTTTCAAAAGTTTTAGACCATTATTCCCTCTGTAGTGAAAGATACAATTGATAAAGTACCGGTATGTGCTCTCACAGAATGGAGTAGTGTTGAAGACCTACTGAAATGCTCCACATTCCTCTAGAAACAAATGATTGACCTTGCAGTTTTGTAAACATGTTCTTGAATGTGCATTTCATGTTTCTTTCTTGTTTCAAGCTTCTTGGTGGCCCATAGCTTAGTTTTCAAGTGACAACATGTTACAGCGTGTTCTGGATAACAGTGTGCGCTCAAAGTTGATGATTGAAGGTGTGTGATGCAATTCTTTGATGTGCGGTGGCAAAGAAGTGTTTGGGGATGTTGTATGAGTCATGTGGACTCATCTGGAAGAGTTTTATGAAGATCTTTCTTGTTTCCAGTACCGCACAAGGTTTTCTAGTTGATATGGTTGTTACTCTTCAAGTTTTCATGAGCTTTCCTTAAAGCTATCCTATTCTCAAATGAGCGGAGTGTGCGGAGATAATTCCTTGATGTTTGAAGCTATGAAGGATGTTTTGGACCTGATTAAGCAAGTGTTGGGTTTCGTAAGGCTTGAGTCTTCTGTTGGTGTAATGTGTTGTCCTAATTAGACCTATCTTCTACACGTTTCATATTGTGTATTGTATAGCTGACCTGCAAATGTTTTTTTCATGTTTAATCTAGCCGAAAAGTTATGTAATCAATGTAATATCATGTATAAATAGTAGATCAACTTGAATGTGGAAGGTATGATTGCAAGTTGATGAACAAGGTTCGCAAGCAAATAATAGCAGAATAATACATTCTTGTGTGCGACTATGGGAGAAAGAGCAAATGTTGTTGATGATATCCCGATTCATCTTGAATTCTTATTTGAGATGGTGATCAAGTATAGAGTGTGCCTGATTGATCAAATCTTCAAAAGAGAGTTTGTGAAGAGACAAAAGTGCAATCATCAAGTGTGAGCTTCAAAGATAGTTTTTAGACAGTTGAAAGATTGTCATACTATAATCATCTCTAAGTTTGTTCTTAGATTAAGGAGTAGTTGCTTCCTTAGATTAAAGCCCCTAAAACAAAGTAATCAGGGAGTAGAAGCTTCCTTGGGAGTGACCCTAAATCAAAGTTACTCAGGGAGTACCAACTTTCTTGGGTTAAATCCCCTAAAACAAAGTTATTTTTTAGCTTCATATATTGTGGGTTAATCCTCACTGTGGTTTTTCCCTTCTAGGGTTTTCCACGTATATCTAGTGTTATGTGTTGATGTGCATTGTGTTAATCTTTCATGTTCATGTTGTGATGCTTAAGTTCTGATCTTCTCTAAATAAGTTGTATTTGTTGATGAATTATTTAGATACCGATTCACCCCCCCTCAGTATCCTAGTTTGTCTAACAATGCAACTTAGACAGTGTTAACATTTTAGGTTGGTAGTTAACATTTCAACATTTAACAATTGCATATATCTACCTTCAAAGTTTGTACGGAATTTTAGTTCACCTATTTGTCCGCACCATGTCATTGCACATTGGATGTCATCATCTCTACAATCTACTTATGTCACTGATTATTCTTGCATTTATGTTTAAGAACAATAGATCAAATCTTAACTTTGCTACATTTATTCGAATTGTTTACTTAATGAACAACTTCATTTAATTGATTCAATCATGTCTGTTAATATATATATGTACATACGTATAGCTATATATATCTATGTACATATTATATATATTTATACATATATAAAATATTAAATATAAATGCTTCAATCTAATTTAAGACAAGCGTATAAATGATTTATTTTTTAGGGTCTATGATAAACCAAATCACAAAATGATAAAACCCTCAAACGTTGAAAATACACCATCGAAAATGGATGAATAATGATTTTTTTAGGGTCCCTAACTAATAATGAAAGGAATTATGTGTGTGTGTGTGTGTGCAATAATGGATGAATAATGATTAGGTTTTGAAGAGTCAGTGATATGTAGTCGGACCCAAAACATTATAAATTGAAACACGTTGTGTTTGTCGTCTGTACCACCACACTTACTTTTTGGTGCCAATATGAAATATAAATGTGTCAATATGATTTAAGGTCCCGTGGTGAAGGCATTTAAGCAGGCATATATATATATATAGTTGTATCATTGCACATTAGATTATATTACATTTTTTCTGTTATGTGAATGTCTTAAGATGGATGTACATGCAAAGCTTGAATTTATTGGGATAAATTTGATGTTTGATCATTACTACCCGGATTACTACCCAGAATATGATTTTTATGTTCGCAGCCGTGTGAGCGGTTTGTAGAGCACCTTGCATTGTGAGCACTCAATGAAGGTAAAGTCTTATAAGACTTTACTTACACCATTGATTGTAGAATTCTACTATGCATTTATGTTTGTTAACACACTACCACTATTAGGATATTTTGCTCTAATGGCCACTAATTCGATTATATACAATTTTATTTTGTAATTGCATATGTGACTATTTAATTTCTCCAAATATGTGAATGTAAATGTATATGTATGTGAATATATAATATAAATTGAACAATACATCTACCTTTTGGTGTGAGTATAAAGTTTAAATGCCTCAATCTGATTTAAGTGGACGTGGTAATGTTTTAAGCAGGTGTGTTAATATATGTGTGTGTGTGTGTGTGTGTGTGTGTGTGTGTGTGTGTGTGTGTGTGTGTGTGTGTGTGTGAATATATAATATAAATTGAACAAAGCATTTTTTTATCAATGATTTAACACATTAACACACCTACTTAACTCATTGATAAAAAATGCTTTGTTCAATTTATATTATATATTCACACACACACACATGATGGACTAATGGTGTGAATTAATGAGCCAACTATTAATCAACTAAATGGATGTATGAATGGACAAATGAATATATGCTCAGATTAATAAACATATATTATGAATGGATGAAAATACAAAAGGATAATGAAATGATAATGGAACAATACACTTACCTTTTGGTGTGAGTATAAAATTTAAATGCCTCAATCTAATTTATATATATGTATTTACAATCTGATTTACAATGCATTTACCTTTTGGTGTGAGTTTACAATAATGCCTCAATCTGATTTATATTTACAATGCAGATTATGTTTACAATAATCTGCATATGTATATATATGTACACACACATGTATGTATATATATATGTGTGTGTGTGTATATCTATACACATATATATGTATATAATATATACATGTACATGTGATATATAATATAAATGGAACAATGCATTTATCTTTTTCGTGTGAGTATAAAATTTAAATGCCTAAATCTGAATTATAATTACAATGCAAATTATGTTTACAATAAAGATGGTCGTTTACATATTTATATTTTCTAACATATTGTTATATGTTTGGTTTGAATTTAGTTACCTTTGTTACCTTTGTTGTGTTTCTTAACACAATTGCATAATACTTACACCACTGATTGTAGAATTGTATTATGAAATTGTGTTTGTTAACACACTACCACTATTGGGATATTTTGCTCCGAGAGCCACTACTTGAGTTCTTTACATGGGTAAAAGCAAGAAACTCGGTCCACATGTAGGGGAAGTCGCGCAGGGAAAAAAATTTCCTGACAGGAATGGGTACTTGTTTTCAAAGAAACGGGTACTTGTTTAGGAACGGGCACTTAAACCTAAACGGGTACCCGAGCCTAAACGGGTACCTGTTTAGCTTCGAGTGTGCGTTACTAAATGGGTACCCATTTTCAAAAATGTATATATTTTTAAAAAATAGCCCTGCGGGCTCATTTTCTTCCACCTCCAGCGACGCCAACAGCTACAACGACAACCAAAGAACGTGTACGCGTTGTTGAAGGCCCTACCAGCAGAACTCTAGAGTTTTTTTTACCCTGTCACCTCCTCCCGCCACCTCGTCACTACTGAGCTCCTCTAGGTTGGTTGTTTGCTTGTTTTTTATGTTTTTTTTTGTGATTGTAGGATTAAAATGAAAATTAGGGTTTCACTTGTTATTAGAGTTTTATGATTTTTTTGTGATTGTATGTTTTGATAAACCCTAAAACAATGTTGTATTGCAAACCCTAAAAACCTAAACTATAAACCCTAAAAACCTAAACTATAAACCCTAAAAACCCAAATTATAAACCCTAAAACCATGTTCTACTACAAACCCTAAAAACCTAAACTATAAACCCTAAAAAACCAAATTATAAACCCTAAAAACCTAAACTATAAACCCTAAAAAAACAAATTATAAAGATTTAATTGTGTGTGAGTATGATTGGAATGCATTCGACTTTTCAATGACTTCTAACGGGAACGTAATAGCATTCAAAAGAAGCTTTATGAATTGAATTGTTGTGGTCACACAAAATTTTATATTGAATTGACTTGAAATTCCAAACAAGCCACTCTTCCATACTCCTAAAAATGCAAACTACTAATAAAAATATCTTATAATTACTTTACTATATATCTTCATCATCATTTACTAGTATTCCATTTATGACCTCCACAACTGTTATTGCTTTTGAGGATCCCATAGTTTCATTTGAATCCCATGCCATGCCCATTGACTACACAGTTCTCCATCTCTTAGATTCTCTCCGCTTTGAATATTCTTTTCCTCCTATTAATTCCATTGCAACCACCATTGTTGAGACATCATCCACACTACACATTGTTCCACCACCACCTAATAGTATGCTTGATAGTCTTGCCCACAATCCACCATTTTCATCCATCTTTACTGCTTATGTTGACATAGATAGCTAGTTTGACAACATCTTTAAATGTTGATTTAGAGCATGATGATCTTATGGCTAATAAAGTCCCACTTGGTTGTGATCCTTAGATGCCTCTTTCTCTACCCTACTTTTGTACATATCTTCTCTCATCCTTATTCTTATGTCTGTGTTTATTGTCCCTTGTTATGTGGACGAGCTATTATACGTGCCAACACTTGGGGGACAGCGTATGATGTGTTTTTTGGTACTCCTTTTCTTTCCTCTATTTGTTTCTTACCCTGATTCTTCTTTGTACCTATTATCCCTATCCTTCCTTGACCATGTTTAAGGAGGATGCAAAGCATTAGGGACCTCTTCATGTTGACCTAAATATAACACATTTATCCACTTTAGCCCTTGTCATATATTGTGTTTTTATCCTACAGTTTTCTTCCCCATGGTTGTGTTGTTCTAGACAATGATGAGTCTATATTCATAGTACCATTTTATGTATTATTAGGATTGATTCCATCGGGCACCAAAACCCTTTGTTTTCATTTCCCATATATCCTATAGTAGATCATTGCACCTCTCTATTTGCCTCTTTTTTGTACCCCCATCTCCTATCTCAATCATCTCTTATTGTCTATATACATCTTTCTTATACATATTATACATTCATTATTTATATCATCTATGCCACAATAAGTCATTTATTCCTCTCCTATTTATCTCTATCATCATATCTTATTGTTATGATTGCTATCATAATTCTCTTTATATAGTGTTATTGATCCCCCTATGACTCATACATGTATCTTACTATCATAGATTTCCACATGATATATGTATATTATGACCATCTTCTATTACATTATCAATTCTCATCTCCTCGCTAAGACTCTATCACATGGCCATAGATGTACCTAGTGATGTACCCTTCATTTATGCATTCTAGAAGGAATAGATTTTGTTATATATATATATATATATATATATATATATATATATATATATATATATATATATATATATATATATATATATATATATATATATATATATATATATATATATATATATATATACTTGTATTTCCATGTTTTATATTCCATCATATGTCCTACTCATATCTTCTCATATTTTTCATAGTATATTTTTCTCTTGTCTACCCTCACCTTCTTGCCTATAGCAATTTCATAGACCCAGTCACATTATTCTTGTATTTTGTAACTTTCATTATCCACATTTCTATTTTCTTATGCTATGTAGAATTCCATGATTTGTCCATGCTTATTTCTCATCCCACTTTCCTAATATCAAATCCCACTTTTGATTCATATAGGCTTGTAGGTGGATCTTTCATGTTTTCAATCATCAAGTGTTGAGTTCCAAAGATTTAGCTTACCATGAGCCACATTGAAAAGAAATACATTCTTCAAAAGTTGTTAACTCATCTGCATGCATACCCATCTATCATGACATTACTAGCCTAGTCTAATCTTTAGTGATGAGCCCTTGCATATTACTAGTTGCATGGGGTTAGACCTAGGAGGTTGTTGGCCCATGCCCCAAAGTGTAAATTTTTATGTTTCTTATGTGCCTTATTGCTTTGGTAAACCCTACATTGACAAGTGATTGGAAATATTATACACTGGGGTTTCATGTTTGTTTGATTAGGCTTTTAGTCCAGGCATTTGTCTTAATGAGATTCAAGTTGTCTTGTGTATGTATTTCTCCCACAAAAGCATGTAAATTTGATGTATCTTTAGATTTTGTTTGCTACTAAAAATATAATCCCTCTCTTCTAGAAATTTGATGTGGTCTCGAGATAATGGAATGTTTATGATATCTTCTGTTTTGTTGGAGGTCATTGGTGTGCAATATTGAGGCAAAATATTGAATTGAACATTATTTATTGAGATTGATTTCGTGGTTATGATTGTACGCAAGAAGAGTGATACTTTGCATTGTCAATGTATACTTGTCAAATTGATGATTCTTGTCTAGTTGGTCGGGTTATCTAGATGCAGATAGGGGAGTGGCTTTCAATGTGGGGTCAGCGCCCAAAGTGGTTGTCAGGGTAACCCATTGGAAGTGGTTAACAAGTGATAACCTAATAATAAATCTAGGCGTGGGTAGTCATTCACATAAACTAGATAATTGGATTCCTCGCCCATGCCTTTAGTCCTAGTTTAGACTAAGGATGGGATGAGAAGGCCTGGCTGGCAAGATCAACTTCATTGTCTTCACGAAAGGAAGGTTGATTCCGCATGTGTCACCCTATGGGGTCGGCGTCTAGTGAGAGACTGTTAGGGTAACCATAGATGGGGGCCGACGTCTAGTGAGAGACTGTCAGGGTAACCCATGTAGGACCATTTGATGACACTCCATCCCACTGTAGTCTAGTTTTCCCTCCTGTGTTCTCCTCATTGTTCATGTTACCTCTGGGAGCATTGTTGATGAACTATGTATGTTGTTTAATATTGTTAAATTGTGATAATGCAACTATGCGATTCCCTATAGATGTTAGTTTAACTTGTTGCTATTAGATCATGTTATGCTTTGTTATCATTACTTCTATTTTAAAAAAAATCCACCTTTTTATTGCTTAGTTAAACTTCTCTCTAGGGTTTCGTGGCAGGGCATTACATTTGGTATCAGAGCCAAGTTGAAACACTGGGTACTCTAGGTTATAATTGAGCCCATTATGTTGATCTAGTGCTTAAACTTTGTAGATTTAATTCTTTCCCTTTTTGCATTCCTTGCTTTATGAATTAAAGTTGTCCTTTGGTGGTCTGTGTGTGTAGGAAGATGCCTAGGGGTCGATGTAGAGGTCGAGGTCGAGGTCGAGGTAGAGGACGTGGAAGAGGTAGTGGCGGTACACCTCCTCCCAGTTCCCCTCATGAGAGTGCTTAGGAAGGTGGGGGCCAAAATATGGAGAATCAGGGTCAGCCAGAGGGAGCTCAGTTGCGTCAATTTCTTGAGGAGGCCCTTGCGCGTCTGGGTCCTAGATAGGAGGTAGATCATCCAGGAGGGAGGCAGGAGGTTGATCAGCTAGAGGTTAGGGAAAGAGAAAGGTCTCCTAGAAGGAGAGAGATGACAATAGAGTAGGAGGCTACCTTAGCCAGTCACATGAGAGATCTGTTGAGAGCACACCCTCCTACTTTTGATGGATTTGGTAGTGGTTTGGAGGCAGAGACTTGGTTGTTGGATTTGGGTAGGTGTTTTTCCACGCATCCGTATGGTAGTAACACCAAGGCGAGATGTGCCATCTTGCATATCAAAGGTTTTGCTTCTACTTGGTGGCGTTTGGAGGAATAGAAGTTGCACTTGGATATTGGTACAATTTCTTGGGAATTGTTCTTGGAGAGGTTTAGAGCTCGTTTCCTATTAGATAATTGGAAGCATCACCACACAAACGAGTTTCATCAGTTGAGATAGATGGCCACGTCAGTAGAGCAGTATGAGCATAGATTTTATGAGCTTAACCAGTATGCAGGCATCAGCGATGATGAGGCTATGTTAGTACAACACTTCATTAGGGGCTTGAATACATGTATCAGTGGAGGAGTTCGTGTTTTCGAGCCTAAGACCATGGAGGTAGCAATTGAGAAGGCTCGTTTGGTAGAGGAGAATTTGGCTATGGCTCTCAGAGGTCATACGGGTGTGCATATTGGTAGTGCACCTTCTTCAGGCTTCAGGTCTCGTGGTGGTCATTCTTAGACAACAGGTTCTTCTAGAGGTCATCATGCACCCGCAAAGGGTGGACAGTAGCAGCAACAGTAGTATTCTCAGGCAAAACCAAGGAATTCTTAGCCTCAACAGGGTAATACATTCCAGTCTAAGAGAGATCAGTCTTGGTAGCAGAACAAGCATAATCATACTGATCAGCCAGCTTAGAGCACACAGTCTACAGTGAGCAGAGGGAGTTTTCAACAGTCTAATGCTTTTCTGAGTGGCAAAAGTTTTGGCAGGGGTACAAGATGTTTCTCTTGTGTCCAACAGGGCAACTTAGCCAGGCAGTGTCCTCAGAAGAATACCGCAGGATTTGGTCAGAGGCCGACATCTTCAAAGCTAACCGTAGGTGATGCACAAGGTATTTGCAGCGGTTGATAACCACTAGGCAGAGCATCAGGGCATAGTTGTGGATACTTCTGGTTTTATGCGAGGTATTGGTATTACCATTCTTTTTGACTCTGGTGCTTCTGATTCGTTCATTTCTCCTTCTCTAGTAGAGCGTTGTGGATTGGTGGCAGCAAAGCAGGATATTAGGTGGCAGGTTGAATTAGCCTCCGGGGCTAAGGTCGCAGTAGAGTCCTTAGTTTATGGTTGTGATTTGAGGATTGGTCCTCTATCTACCACAGTAGATCTCCGCATCATACCCCTTGGATCATATGATATAGTACTGGGTATGGATTGGTTAGATGCTCACCAGGCAGTGATAGATTATCAGGGTAAGGCAGTAAAGTGTGTGGATGATTCTAGCAAGGAGGTTGAAGTTGTTGGCATTCAAAGACCCATTTCCTTGCATATGATCACTTCCATGTAGCTAAAGAGATGTATGCGTTAGGGTTGCCAGTTGTTTGCCATGTCAGTTAATGACTTGGAGTCAGAGGAGAGTCGAGAGACATCTCTTGACGATCATCCTCTCCTTAGAGAGTATGTTGATGTGTTCCCCAGTGAGATTCTAGGGATGCCACCTAAGCATGACATTGACTTCAGGATTGATCTTGTTCCCGACGTAGAGCTCATTTCACGAGCTCCATATCGAACGACCACTCAAGAGCTTAAGGAGCTTCAATTGTAGTTAGAGGAGTTGTTAGCCAATGGATTCATTTGTCCTAGTGTCTCTCCTTAGGGAGCAGCTGTGATTTTTGTGAAGAAGAAGGATGGGTCTCTTCGGCTATGTATAGACTATCGACTGCTTAATAAGGTGACTGTGAAGAATAGATACCCCTTACAGTGGATTGATGATCTTTTTGACCAGATGAAGGGGGCTAAAGTGTTTTCACATATTAACCTTAAGTCAGGATATCATCAGTTGCGTATCTTTGAGGCAGATATTCATAAGACAAAGTTTTGCACCCATTATGGACATTATGAGTTTACTGTTGTACCATTCGGGTTGACAAATGCACCTTCTGTGTTTATGAGCCTGATGAATGGTGTATTTCGCAGCTATCTCGACAGATTTGTCCTTGTATTCCTAGATGATATATTGATTTATTCGAGGACCATGGAGGAGCATGAGGAGCATTTACGACAAGTATTGCATTGTCTGAGAGAAAATCAATTATATGCAAATTTGGCGAAATGTGAATTCTTTCAGACTGAGGTGAGATATTTGGGACATGTTGTTTCTAGAGAGGGTATTGCAGTGGATCCTTCAAAGATCCAAGGCATTTTGGATTGGCCTGCACCCACTAATGTTTCTGAGGTTCTCATTTTTATGGGCTTGGTAGGCTGTTATCATCGGTTTGTACAGGGTTTTTCAAGGATAGCCCACCCCATTACTTCTCTTCTCTTTAGAGGAAAGGGAAGAAGTTCGTTTGGTCAGAGCAGTGTCAGGCAACCTTTCAGACTCTTAAGGAGCGGTTCACTAGTGCACCTATTTTGGCAGTTCCTGATCCTACCGGAGACTTTATAGTTTGTACTGATGCATCTTTGGAGGGTTTAGGAGTAGTTTTGATGCAAGATGGTTGCATGATAGCCTATGAGTCTCGCAAACTCAGGGATCTCGAGTTGAACTATCCCACTCATGATTTGGAGTTAGCCGCAGTTGTGTATGCCTTGGTGAGGTGGAGGCATTTTCTTTTAGGGCATCAGTTTGAGCTACATAGTGATCATCGTAGTCTACAGTATATTTTTACGCAGCCAAACCTAAATGTTAGGCAGAGGCGGTGGATGGAGTTCTTGTGCGAGTATGATTTTGAGGTGAAGTATATCTAGGGTAAGGAGAATGTAGTGGCAGATGCTCTTAGTCGGCATAGACATGAGCTTTCAACTGTCACTCTTGCAGTACATTTGCGAGATCAGATTCTTGCAGCACTTCCTACCGATAGCTAGTATCAGGAAGTGAAGTCAGAGGTTGAGTCAGGTAGACCCTTAGAGGGTAGGTTCGCTGGTTACTCTCTTGAGTCAAATGGTCTTTTGTGGCACTTGGGTCATATTGATGTTCCCAGTTCAGAGGGTCTTTGTACCCTAATCATGCCAGAGGCGCATCGGGCACCCTACTCAGGACATTCGAGTGTCAAGAAGATGCATTCATCTATCTCCGTCAATTGTATTTTTGGACTAGAATGAAGAGGGATATTGCAGATTTTGTTTCAAGATGTCTTGAGTGTCAAAGGGTGAAGGCGGAGCACCAGCACCCTGCAGGTCTTTTGCAACTGCATCTTGTTCTAGAATGGAAATGGGACATCATTTCTTTAGACTTTCTAGTTGGGTTGCCTGTATCCTTCCGTCATCATGATGTTATTGTGGTCACTGTGGATAGGTTGATGAAGGTAGCACACTTCTCTCTTGTTCGGTCATCATATAATGCTTCGTCTATGACCAGAGTATTCATGGAGGACATAGTCAGATTGCATGGGATTCCTTGTAGGATCATCTCCAATAGGGATCCAATGTTTACTTTAGCTCTTTGGACTTCCTTACAACATGCCTTAGGGACTCAGTTGAACTTTAGTTCAGCTTACCATCCAGAGACTAATGGACAGACCAAGATGGTTAATTAGGTCCTCGAGGATATGCTCAAGATGTACGTTATGGATTAGCAGAACCGTTGGGAGGACTATTTATACCTGGTGGAGTTTGTATACAATAATGGTTATCACAGCTCGATCGGTATGTCTCCATTTCAGGCTTTGTATGGTCATCCTTGTTGGACCCCACTGAGTTGGGATTGCCTTGAGGATAGAGTTATCCTAGGACCGGATATGCTTAGGGAGATGAAGCAGCAGGTTGAGTGGATTAGAGAGCATTTGGTGGCAGCGCAGGATAGACCGAAGAAGTATGTAGATGCTCATACCTAGGCCGATCGGTAGTTTTCGGTTGGTGACCAGGTCTTCTTGCAAGTGCGTTCACAAAAGAGTCTGATCCATTATGGAAAAGGCTCTAAGCTCACACCATGCTTTGTTGGGCTGCTCGAGGTGTTGGAGAGGATTGGTCCTGTCGCTTATTATCTTGCTTTGCCGCCCAGTTTATCACGCATCCATAATGTGTTTCATGTTTCTGTACTCAAACCATATTATCCAGATATTGCTCATGTTCTTGATTGGAATGCTATACAGGTAGAGGACGAGCAACTGGCTTTGGAGCCCGTAGGCATTTTGCAGCACAGGAGACTCCCACTCAGGGGCAGAGATGTGTAGCAGGTCAGGGTCCACTGGGATCCTAATAATGAGACTTCTGCTACCTGGGAGGATGCATTCAGGATGCGGGAGTTATATCCATACTTGTTTACAGGCTTCCAGGAGTAAGCTTGATTCTAGGGGGAGGATGTAGTGCCCCTCATTTTGGCTTTCTGATAGACTGTTAGTTGTTCTTTTATATTTGGACATTATGACATAGTTTGATGATGGATTTACTGTTTGATGTAGTTTATGACACTCATTTATGTTTACTATGATGACACTTTTGATACGTTATGATTAGTAAATTATGCTTATGTTGTGATCAGTTATGGGTTAATTGATTATGTAGATTAGTTTTACTATGTTATTTATGCGACTATTTGACTATGTGATATCTGGTTGTTTAGTTAATGATGAACTTGTTTAATGTGGATATATGTGATGTGTTTTGTGAAGGGACATTGTAGTATTACTCATGTTGAGTACCCTACTACACTGTAATTCCCTGTCACTATGTGCCTGTTTGGATGATTATATATATGTTTGTATTCGACACTTTTGTTTGCTGCAGGATTGCAGGTACCAAGCATCAACTTCCCCTGAATTGGCAGGTCTGAGCATGCCTTCATACCAATGGAAGTTGTGGAATGGAGATAACATGAGGTTCCCTTAGTTGACATCATTCTCGATGAGGATGAGTTCTCAATCTTGTGTTTTGTCAGTTTGGTCGGTTGGAGCTTGATTATGAGTCTCTGTGGTTCCTTGGTATGTTGTCGTTGGTAAATGATTGGTAGGTAGTCTTTGAGTTGTTTTGTTGGTCAATTGTTTCATCAAGTAGAATATTAATCTATTTTGTAATTAAATGATATTAAGGTTAAGGTATATTAAATAATTGTCTTTAATAGAATTTAATAATCTACGTTATTAAATAAGTAATGTTAATTTGGAGGTATATTAAATACTGTTTCAAATAGGAATTAAGTTAATTATTTTAATAAGTAATAATAATAACAATAATAATAAATAACTTATATATATGAATATTCTTTTGTTTAGATGTATAAGATATTATTTTATATTATTCATAGATTTATTTGAATGTCAGTGATTGTCGGGAAGTGGATAATAATTATTTTTTTCGGATTAAGTAGAATCTTCCTATAGGTGGAGATGGAGTGCATTTAATTGTTGGGGGGTGAGTGGATTCCGGTATTGGGTAAATGATGGAGTGGGGATTTATTGAATTTGACTATTTTTGTGAGAGGGGGGATATTTGAAGGGGGATTTTGCAGAATAGGGGGACAGAAAGATTTGGGAAAAGATTGGTAGAGGAAGAATTGGAGGGAGAAAATAAATCATCTGGAGGAGGATTCAGAGACTTGAGGATAAAATTCTGGGTATGATCTTTGTATAATTGAATGAATGTTATTGTGATAGTTGTTATGCTTGTCGGGAAATCATCTTGCATGTATGTTGTTTGGTAGATGTCCTATTTTCCTGTTGCCAGTGGTTTTCAAGGGTTCTTGTAATTCTTGAATTGAATTAATCTTTTGAGTATCTTAGTCTCCATTTGGGACCATTTATGTAATCAATCGACCTTCCTGTAAGCCTATTGCAAGTCACTTGAGTGTCATTCTTGTGGAAATAACCTTGAATCCAAGCTCTCTTTCAAACCATAAGCGATCCGCTTGGAGAGTGACTTCTAGGGAAAGCTAATATTCAACTGAGGCATTCTATTAAATAATCCCCATTTCTTCCATCATTATTCAACTGATTTTAATATCTAAGCTTAATTTTATCATTATGTGAGGTTTAACCTGTTGCTTGTATGCCATTCGATCCTTCTGCTATGTTAGTGCCTTTGAAATCAACAAGAATTCATTACTGTGTATTCTGCGTAGGTTCTTACCCCTCAGGCGTTGTTAGCCCTATTTAATCAATTTTGTCATATGAACAGAATCAAACTTATTTTGCAATCCTCTATTCCTGATGATCAGTTTATCTCTTGGTCGTGTCATCTATGGTCTCCAAGGCTTTTACAAACAAGTTCGTTGAATATGCAAATTCTCATCACAAGAAATTAAAAGCGAATTCTTTATCTGTAATAAAGGTGTAATTCAAATCAATAATACTGATGTGTTTTATCCTCCTGGGACGCCGATGGCTTCCTAGAGCAGTTCCTATATCATTTTAATCAAACCTAAATTATAAATGGAAATCAACGCTTAAACCTCAGCCAGTTTAATGTGTTTTGACAAAGAATCTTAATTGCTCTATTACTGATTTAAAACTCTTATCTCCTAAGTGATATTTTAGTATTAAGAGTGATATTACCTGATGACTATACGTCATTCAGTCTCCCTGACTCTGTCGAATCCTCACTTGCACTCATACCTGTCAAAATTTCCATGTTGGATTCATTATTTTAATCATCTGGCCGTCTTTATCACCGCGTGACCTCCGCAAACCTATTGTGTTTCTCAATTGAGATGCTTGCTGGAATGTGTGTGGGTTATTTCCTGACGCCCAGTCTATAGTTTATTTTGTGCATCGCCTGCAATTTATTATAATAATTTCAATTAGTTTTAATCTGAAATCATCTCACCTATGAAGCGAATACCTATCTCTGTCGACCTCAAATGAGGCATTTTGATAAAATTGCACTACCGTTCCTTATTTTACCGTGAGGATGACATCAGAGAGAGGTGAATTGATTATGCTTTTGCAACCATTCTCATTTGTTCTTGACCTGGCCGATCCTCTGTAGCATTCTACTATTTTATTTATCAAATTGATACCTAAATGAACCAGATGGAGTGTCTTGCCTACGATTACATTGAAACTACAATCATAATTCTTCATGGCACGATTTCTATGGCAGGTTGCATACTCATTAATTTCTTATGCCTTTTAATGAAACCTCTGCAATCTACTTTCAACTTCATCTATCATTGCTGAAGCTATTAGATGTAATTTTCCTTATAACTTATATTTTCAACTCTGTCAGGAAATCAAAATGGCAAGTATCTATTTCATAGAAAGCAACATATTAAGAGGGTTAGTGAATTGAATCTTATTAGAAAAATTCCATATTTAACTCCATGTTATATGTTAGTAAATTATTGCATCAATTTGTTATTATTCATTTTAATTCATGAAATATGGTCATTTTTATATAGTAGAATGTAATTGAGCTTATTATTAGAATAGATTAGGAAATTTAAACATTTTTCCTAGTTGTTCCATTTTATGTTATTAAACCTATTTATTAAAATAGATTATCTATTAATAATTTGCACTATAACATTTATCAATTCCAATTTTAACCAATTATTGCACTTATAATTATTAGGTAAGTTTAGTAGTTCTAAATTATTAGAAAGTAGGTTACGGGATAATTTAGTTTTCTTAAACCTATTGTCTTAGTAAATTTAATGTAAGATGTTATAATATTTATACGATGATTTAATATCGTTGTAATGATTATTTCATTGAGATATGTTATAGAATTAATTATAGTTAAAATTTTAAATCTAGATTATTGGAGATTTGTGTATCATTACAAACCATAGTTGTTAATAACCTTTCCTAGTAGTTTTCTTTTATCTATTATCGAAAAATACTAGTCTAAGGATATGAGTAGGCTCAACTAAGGAATGGGTTGTTTTAGGTGTACTTGCTTTTATATTTGACTCCAGAGGCATAGTTGTTTGATCATAGATGTGGTCTCGAGATAATGAAATGTTTATGATATCTTCTGTTTTGTTGGAGGTCATTGGTGTGCAATATTGAGGTAGAATATTGAATTAAACATTATTAATTGAGATTGATTCCATGGTTATGATTGTACGCAAGAAGAGTGATACCTTGCATTGTCAATGTATACTTGTCAAATTGACAATTCTTGTCTGGTTGGTAGGGTTATCTAGATGTAGATAGGGGAGTGGCTTTCAATGTGGGGTCGACGCCCAAAGTGGTTATCAGGGTAACCCATTGGAAGTGGTTAACAAGTGATAACCTAATAATAAATCTAGGGGGTGGGTAGTCATTCACAATAAACTAGATAATTGGATTCCTCACCCATGCCTTCAGTGCTAGTTTAGACAAAGGATGGGATGGGAAGGCCTGGTTGGCAAGATCAACTTCCTTGTCTTCATGAAAGGAAGGTTAATTCCGCATGTGTCACCGTATGGGGCCGGTATCTAGTGAGAGACTGTCAGGGTAACCCATTTAGGACCATGCGATGACACTCCATCCTACTACAGTCTAGTTTTGCCTCCTGTGTTCTCGTTGTTCATGTTGCCTCTGGGAGCATTGTTGAGATTCTTGTGATATTTATTTTGACTTTGTTGTGGGAATCCGTGTTAGTATTTTACCTGTTGTATTTGCCATCTTGATTGTTGACATTGTGGGACCTCATTGTTATCTCCTAGCATGGGGGGTGGACCTCAGGGTTCCACATGGTCGGGTGGTTGTGCATTACTCCATTGGTTTTCTGGGACCGTGGCTCGTGGATGTGTCTCTCGTAGCGGATTCCATTTTTGCACCTGCATTTGAAGACAATTATTTGTACTATTTGCACCTAGTCTGTGTATCAGTGGAATTCCTTATGTAATTCAATGTATTCAAAAAAGAGCTTTAAACAATGTAATTATGTAATTTCTCTTGTAAGATAGACTATTTTGTATTTGTAATCTTGATTGTAAAAAATGTCATTTTAGTCATGTGATGTTGTAATTTAAAAATATTAGTTTTGACTCTTTGGATTTATTTGAACGAACTATGTATGTTGTTTAATATTGTTAAATTGTGATAATGCAGCTATGTGATTCCCTAGAGATGTTAGTTTAACTTGTTGCTATTAGATCATGTTATGCTTTTTTATCATTACTTCTATTTAAATCGTATAGGAAGCATGGTTTAGTATTATGTTGAAGCTAAGTAAACATGCTTGCTAGATGGAAACTTTAGTTGAATGTATTCTCATAGTCCTTGTCGTCTGATGTACTTGAAAATTATTTTGAACTTGCATGATATGAAATTGGTTTATGTTTTTTAAGCGAATGCTTGTGGTGCAATTAAATAATTGAAATAGTTTATATTAGGAGCACTTGTGCATTAGCATTATAAGTCAATAAATTTATATATAAATAAAATTGATTAATTTGAATTGGATGTATTAGAAATTGATGATGTATAGTGTGTTATTATTGAGTGATGAAATTTAAATAGTTAAGAATTGATTGGTTAAGGGTATGATTGTACTCCTTGCAAAGAGAATTTATTAACTGATTTATAATTGTGACTTTTGATATTTATATGTAACCAAAGTGTCAATTGGCTCACCCGATAAGGGCTAGGAATGACGACAGACAATATTGAACAATTATTAGAGTGACATGTTAAAAGTAATTATGAGGAGAGAAGGTGGGAATTGTATTAATTGATGAAGCGATCGACAAGGGTAGATTCATTAGTGTTTTGCATTGGTTCTTGAGTTTCTTAGTTCTTAGTAATGGTGTTTGTAGTGGGGGAGAGACACTAGGGTGGGATTAAGGATCCAAAGAAACGCAAAGGGTGGGTAACTAGAGAGAAGGCTATGGTGGATTTTATGACATTTGCAGATCTAGAGAAATTTCAGACCTTGCTCTTTCGCTTATGGATGGTAAGAATTTAGGAATTGGCAAAGGACATGGAAGGGTCTCCTGGAGTCTGCATCTATTCGGTGATGGATAAACTTCTATTGGATCCCAAATATACAAGAGGAAGGTGGAACACATTTGATCTGATGTAGTCCCTCTCCTGCACTTCTATGTTGTTGATGGTGACCAACTCTTATATCCTCCACAATGATATTGGTGGTGTGATACATCAGGTTGAGGTGTATTTTGACTGTTTCCTAGAACATCTCCATGGTATTAAGCGGTGCCAGATATGTCTCCAGCGGGCAGTGGAGAAGATTGCTCTTCAGCTGAAGATGACATTATCAGAGGATGATATTCCAATCTTTTCGAAGTGCTACAATGACAACAAGGCAGATGAGGAAGGCATGGAGAAGAAGGTTTCTAATATGGAAAATCCATGTGTTAATTGTAAATGTGTGCATAAGAGTGCAACGAGGCTTGTGTAATTTGCATCAACCCCTTCTTTAATATTAAGACTTTTATAGTTTATGAACAATAAGTTGGTAGCAGGGTGGTGGTTCGTGGCTTCAACCAATTTTGGGTGGGAATGTGTATCACTGTATAGTATAGAACATAGCTACAATTTCTTTATTTTGGTCCAATACCTCATCAGAGCTTGGTGATACCGAAGGGTTGTTGCTTGGTGATATGGAGTTTCCCCAATTTTCATGGTTCTTGGATCCTAAACAAAGTTTTTTTAGCCAAAAAAAAGTGTCAATTGGCTAGAAATATGAATGGTTTGTTCTTATCGTGTTGGTTCACAATGATGAAATTTAATTAGAAATAGTTGATACTTAGACCTTGTAAATTACATTAGGTAGAAGAGTTGTTATTTGGATTTTAAAATAGTATTATAGGTTAGATTTTATGTGGGAAATAATACTTTTAAGTTAATCAATAACTAACAAACAAAGAACATGGTAATAAGGTTTGGAACTACTCATTGTTACATATGGGGAAATATACTTCTTGGGATACAATAAGGTATGGATCTTTAAGTTAAACTATGTGCTTATCATGATGTTGGAAATTAACTAAGATAATTTTTTATAGTTGTTATGGTATATAATCTTTTATTTAAACCATATAATTAACCATATATATATATATATATATATATAGTTTCAAATTTGTATGTCCATATTTGTTTTACCTTAGAACATAGTTAATTTAATTATCTATTCTAATGCATTAAGGTCAAGGTTATGGCTATGCCTCCACATCATGTTGAGTTTGTTGAAATCTCGAGCAATAGATCAAAAGGGAGTGTTGTTGGTGCTTAAAAATGTATATGCAAGCACCTTCCCAAAAAATCCAAAAGTTCTAAGTCCATGGACCTCCTTAGCATGTTTCAGCATTAGCATCATATTTTCTTCGGAGAGGAGGTCATCATCATCATATTTCCATCACCCTGATTATTCTTGTGAGGGTCATTTTTCATACCAACCTGATCTTCTGCCCGGTGGGTGATATTTTAATATCGGGTGATCTTAGTTAAGATCATCTTGATGTTGTTATTGCAAAGTTCCAAGTATGACCCGATCTTCTGCAGGGTCATCATATTTGAACATCGGGTGATCTTGGTTAAGATCAACCTGATGTTACTTTATCACTTCATGTTCTTTCATCACCTGATGCTGATGACGTCATATTCTTGTCAGGGTGATATCCACTTGTCTAATCGGCTTCATCATATTCCAAGGAAGGGGGTGATATTTTCAAGTATCATATTCATACATCACCCCGATCTTACAATGGAGCTATAGTGCACCCTGATATTTCTGCGGGGGGTGATATTCTGAAATATCAGGTGATCTTACGAATATCACCCCGGTGCCAATATGATGGTGACGTCATCAGGATTTTCATCGGCTAGACATATGGTATCGGCAAAGTAGGAGAATCTTCCTCCGATGCATCAGGTTTTGCCGATGAGGGTGAATATCAGGGCAATATTTTACATGAAGGCAGGGTTGGTCATCAGGCTGATATTCATACATCAGGGTGATATCTTTTATCAGGTGATGCGGACAGATATGCGTTCCCGCAGGGTGATATTTTCTGCAGAATGATATTTCACATCGGGGTGATATTTTGCATATCAGAGGATGTGTGTAGGGAGAGCCGTCGGCATGACTTTGGTCATCGGCATGTTAGGAGTGTGTCGCTCCAATATGTTGGGTCCTCTTGATGAAGGATGTTCATCGACAAGATATGTGATGTCGAGAGGACAAGCAAGAGGTTTACCGATGAGGAGGGTCTGGCCGATGGAAGATGATGAGGTTTATACTGGTGTCGTCAGGAGCAAAAGCACCGACATCATATATGCTCATGGCCCAGTATATAAAGTATTAAGGAGGTTGCCGCGAGGTGCATGTGGGATAATTAGTTCCCACATAAATTTGAAATATCAGGATGATACATTTTGGCGGGAAAGGTTTGCGATGCACAGTATTATGTATTTCCCAAGGCGCAGGTTGGTACGCCATTAATGGCAGATGTTACAGGGTATGGGCAAAGACGTGGACAAATCAGGTCGCTGTTTGAAGTTGTACATCCATGGGCGGCGGCGCAAGGCTCGAGACCTTTCCCTATCTCCTCTTCCACCTGCTGCATTGAATGTTTGAGCGCCATTTCCTCAGAATGAACTGTATCTGGCAGACTTTTGAGTCGTCCAGTGATTAATGTTGAGTACCTGCCTTGCTATATATAGCAAGCTATGTTGCTCATTTGTTGTTGTTGAAGGCCTAGGGCATTTTTGTGTAAATAACGAAGAACAGGGCATGATCCTGGTTGTTCTATCCCATTTTGGAGTTTATGAGTTGCAACATGAATGTATTTTGCACATATGTTTAGTTTCAATGTTGATTTTATATGAGAAATGCTTCATTGCATGTGTTTATCTGCTTGTCTCCATTTGCTGCATGTTATTCTCCTTCTTCTGAATCTGGTTGCTAAGGGTTTCTCAGGTTCTAGGGTATGGTTTTTTGTATCACATGTTTGATCTCTAACTTCCATTCAAGGAGTGGATTAAATTGTTTTAGGTTGAGCATGGGGAAGGTTGCATGTCAGCAGGGATATCTATAAGTAGAGGCAGTTAAATACCCATCCTTGGGTGATGTTTGTAAGGCAAGCATCAAATCCAACCCCTTGAAACTTGAATGCTAGTTGCAAACCATCTGTTGTATACGTCTAGTTGACTCCTTGCCCAATGGATAGGCACCAATCTGCTCCTGGCCGATGGAAGATGATGAGGTTTATATTGGTGTCGTCAGGAGCAAAAGCACCAACATCATATATGCTCATGGCCCAGTATATAAAGTATTAAGGAGGTTGCCGCGAGGTGCATGTGGGATAATTAGTTCCCACATAAATTTGAAATATCAGGATGATACATTTTGGCAGGAAAGGTTTGCGATGCACAGTATTATGTATTTCCCAAGGCGCAGGTTGGTATGCCATTAATGGCAGATGTTACAGGGTATGGGCAAAGACGTGGACAAATCAGGTCGCTGTTTGAAGTTGTACATCCATGGGCGGCGGCGCAAGGCTCGAGACCTTTCCCTATCTCCTCTTCCACCTGCTGCATTGAATGTTTAAGCGCCATTTCCTCAGAATGAACTGTATCTGGCGGACTTTTGAGTCGCCCAGTGATTAATGCTGAGTACCTGCCTTGCTGTATATAGCAAGCTGTGTTGCTCATTTGTTGTTGTTGAAGGCCTAGGGCATTTTTGTGTAAATAACGAAGAACAAGGCATGATCCTGGTTGTTCTATCCCATTTTGGAGTTTATGAGTTGCAACATGAATGTATTTTGCACATATGTTCAGTTTCAATGTTGATTTTATATGAGAAATGCTTCATTGCATGTGTTTATCTGCTTGTCTCCATTTGCTGCATGTTATTCTCCTTCTTCTGAATCTGGTTGCTAAGGGTTTCTCAGGTACTAGGGTATGGTTTTCTGTATCACATGTTTGATCTCTAACTTCCATTCAAGGAGTGGATTAAATTGTTTTAGGTTGAGCATGGGGAAGGTTGCATGTCAGCAGGGATATCTGTAAGTAGAGGTAGCTAAATACCCATCCTTGGGTGATGTGTGTAAGGCAAGCATCAAATCCAACCCCTTGAAACTTGAATGCTAGTTGCAAACCATTTGTTGTATACGTCTAGTTGACTCCTTGCCCAATAGATAGGCACCAGTCTGCTCCTGGGTCAGTAGTTATGAGCCAAAACCCCTTGTCTTGCATCTAGGACATTATGTCCACCCATTTCATCACTTCAACCTGTTAGTTGTAGGAGTAGGATTAGGAACCCCCTGCATGCTCTCATACCCACCAGACAAATATGTCCAAGAATGTTGCCAACCTTGTGATCTACCATGCAGATCTTGGCCCAGACATGAGAGTATTCTACCTATTGCTGTCAAGCTAAATTTATCAATCATTGAGCAAGTCAAGGTCACATCTTTAGTTATAGGGACACCCCCCTTGGTGCGGCAGAACTAGAAGTGAAGGGGAGGAGCTCACGCAACCTCCTATATTAGTTGACTGAATTTGCCCATGCATTAGAACTGGCAAACCCTAATGCTGATTCAGAAGAAAAACCAACAAAATGGCGACTCTGCTGGGGATGGATTGATGAAAAAAGAATTGTTATATTTTATCCATCCGAGTCACCAACAAAATGGCGACTCTGCTGGGGACGTTGATTTAAAAAGGTGATATGTTTCATCCTCTAGTGAAGTTTGCCTTGCTTTGCTGGTGGAATGAACTCAGACAAATGCTTGATGAGATTTCAAGCTGTTGAAAATTTTGTCCTCTTTGGAGAGGTGGCGACGCTGCAAAAAAGATTTAAGTGCACATGAAAGGTAGATGTATGTTGTGTGATAAAAGATGTTCATATTTCTGCATCTGGATGAGAAAAGGTACCTAGCTTCTTCTCCTTTATATTTGTTGTTTACTGCATAAGTTAGATGCTGGGGGAAGCCTTAGGTCTTAGGCAGACAAAGGATGTCTAAGAGTGAAATTTTTATGAATCCAAATATGTATTATCCCATACTCAGTCAAGAAGGGGGTGATATGTTGAATAAAAGAATAGAAGAGATAAAAAATAGGTTGATATTCTTAGAGGCTAGGTAGGCCCAATTAAATAGCAGTAACCTTGTTGTGTCTGCCAGTCAGAAGGCTAAACCTCTTCTCAGCCCTTTTGATCCTCAGTATGACCTTGAAATCATGGCATCATGTGAAGATAAAAGTGAAAATGAAAGGATATCAGTTGAGGATGCCATTGAAAGGATCAATGATGACTCCCATTGCAAGGTTGAGGTGTCTGGTTCTGAAAATAATGATGTGGTTATGGACAGAAATGAACATCTGTTTGAATGGGTTTGTGGAGATAATTGTGAGTACTGTGCTCAGGATAGAAAAGAAATAAGCACACAGGTTGATACTACTCCACAAAGAGAATCCATTGATGGTGAAGATGAATTCTCTGCTGCCTATGAACCAATGGCATACCATAATGAGGCCGAGACACCTGGTTCACCCATTTATGACACATGTGGTGATGAGGATCTATCTGAGTATGGTGAGGATCTAGACATTGTTTTTGATTTGGATTCTGTTTTTCATCCTGATGAAAGAGAGGCCAACATACGTCATGAGGCCTGTTGTATAGAGGTGCCAGAGCCTGATCTTTTCTAGCTTGGTGTACCAGATGATTGTGTGCATGATGTGCACAATTGTGAATTTGAAAGATTTTCTTTTGATAGGCCAGTTGATGAAATGAGCCCTGATCTTCCTAGTTGTGTGGTGGACTTTGAGTATTTTCAGTTCTCAGTCCAGCTAGGAGATCATTCTGCAATGCATATTGCTGATGTAGATGATAAGTGCTATATGCCATATGAGCATGCATTGTTTGATAAATCTAACACCCACATGTCACATGATGCTGAAGGTTGTCTACATAGGGGTGACAGTGACAAGCTAAATCAGAGGGTTGAATATGCAGATGACAAGGTTTGTTTGTGGGTAGGTCATGACAGTATCTCCAGGCTTGATCCAGTGCATGCAGATGAAAACAAGATATTTGACAAAGGGAGATACAGGTATTTATTTTCTTGGTGGCCTTAGGCCATCAAGTGTGTTTGGTGATGCAGGTCAGTGCAGTATTTAACTCTATGCCCAATGGATAAGGGACTGGTCTGCATCCCAGAGATCTGTGGTTCTCGCCATGCCTGCAAGAGGCATGCGTCCCCAAACAGAGCCTGTGTTGGTGCTTAAAAATATATATGCAAGCACGTTCCCAAAAAATCCAAAAGTTCTAAGTCCATGGACCTCCTCAGCATGTTTCAGCATCAGCATCATATTTTCTTTGGAGAGGAGGTCATATCATCATATTTCCATCACCCTAATTATTCTTGCGAGGGTCATTTTTCATACCAACCTGATCTTTTGCTCGGCGGGTGATATTTTAATATCGGGTGATCTTAGTTAAGATCATCCTAATGTTGTTATTGCAAAGTTCCAAGTATGACCCAATCTTCTGCAGGGTCATCATATTTGAACATCGGGTGATCTTGGTTAAGATCATCCTGATGTTACTTTATCACTTCATGTTCTTTCATCACCCGATGTTGCTGACGTCATATTCTTGTCAGGGTGATATCCACTTGTCTAATCGGCTTCATCATATTCCAAGGAAGGGGGTGATATTTTCAAGTATCATATTCATACATCACCCCGATCTTACAATGGAGCTACAGTGCACCCTAATATTTTTGTGGGGGCTGATATTCTGAAATATCGGGTGATCTTACGAATATCACCTCGATGCCAATATGATGGTGACATCATCCGGATATGAGGGGATGCGCAGTATGCAGATATGATGGTGACGTCATCAGGATTTTCATCGGCTAGACATATGGTATTGGCAAAGCAGGAGGATCTTCCTCCAATGCATCAGGTTTTGCCGATGAGGGTGAATATCAGGGCAATATTTTACATGAAGGCAGGGTTGGTCATCAGGCTAATATTCATACATCAGGGTGATATCTTTTATCAGGTGATGCACACAAATATGCTTTCTCGTAGGGTGATATTTTATGCGGGGTGATATTTCACATCGGGGTGATGTGAAATATCAGGGTGATATTTTGCATATCAGAGGATGTGTGCAGGGAGAGCCGTCGACATGACTTTGGTCATCGGTGTGTTAGGAATGTGTCGCTCCGATATGTTGGGTCCTCCCGATGAAGGATGTTCATCGGCAAGATATGTGATGTCGGGAGGACAAGCAAGTGGTTTGCCGATGAGGAGGGTCTGGCTGATGGAAGATGATGAGGTTTATACTGGTGTCGTCGGGAGCAAAAGCACCAACATCATATATGCTCATGGCCTAGTATATAAAGTATTGAGGAGGTTGCCACGGGGTGCATGTGGGATAATTAGTTCCCACATAAATTTGAATTATCAGGATGATACATTTTGGTGGGAAAGGTTTGCGATGCATAGTATTCTGTATTTCCCAAGGCCGCGGGTTGGTACGCCATTAATGGCGGATGTTACAGGGTATGGGCGAAGACGTGGACAGATCCGGTACCTATTTGAAGTTGTACATCCGCAGGCGGCGGCGCAAGGCTCGAGACCTTTCCCTATCTCCTCTTCCACCTGCTGCATTGAATGTTTGAGCGCCATTTCCTCATAATGAACTGTATCTGGTGGACTTTTGAGTCACCTAGTGATTAATGCTGAGTACCTGCCTTGCTGTATATAGCAAGCTGTGTTGCTCATTTGTTGTTGTTGAAGGCCTAGGGCATTTTTGTGTAAATAACGAAGAACAAGGCATGATCCTGGTTGTTCTATCCCATTTTGGAGTTTATGAGTTGCAACATGAATGTATTTTGCACATATGTTCAGTTTCAATGTTGATTTTATATGAGAAATGCTTCATTGCATGTGTTTATCTGCTTGTCTCCATTTGCTGCATGTTATTCTCCTTCTTCTGAATCTGGTTGCTAAGGGTTTCTCAGGTACTAGGGTATGGTTTTCTGTATCACATGTTTGATCTCTAACTTCCATTCAAGGAGTGGATTAAATTGTTTTAGGTTGATCATGGGGAAGGTTGCATGTCAGTAGGGATATCTGTAAGTAGAGGTAGCTAAATACCCATCCTTGGGTGATGTGTGTAAGGCAAGCATCAAATCCAACCCCTTGAAACTTGAATGCTAGTTGCAAACCATTTGTTGTATACGTCTAGTTGACTCCTTGCCCAATGGATAGGCACCAATTTGCTCCTGGGTCAGTAGTTATGAGCCAAAACCCCTTGTCTTGCATCTAGGACATTATGTCCACCCATTTCATCACTTCAACCTGTTAGTTGTAGGAGTAGGATTAGGAACCCCCTGCATGCTCTCATACCCACCAGACAAATATGTCCAAGAATGTTGCCAACCTTGTGATCTACCATGCAGATCTTGGCCCAGACATGAGAGTATTCTACCTATTGCTGTCAAGCTAAATTTATCAATCATTGAGCAAGTCAAGGTCACATCTTTAGTTATAGGGACACCCCCCTTGGTGCGGCAGAACTAGAAGTGAAGGGGAGGAGCTCACGCAACCTCCTATATTAGTTGACTGAATTTGCCCATGCATTAGAACTGGCAAACCCTAATGCTGATTCAGAAGAAAAACCAACAAGTGTAACAAGCCTCACTTTGCTGGATCCACTACATGAATGTTGCTCCCAATGCAACCATGACAACATAATTCCATGGGCTTTCATTGGTGTTGTGAACTTATTGAGAGGGCTAGGGGAATGGTTGTTTTTGCACATTTATTAGAGGTGGGGGAGTTGCAAGCCTTTCATGACATGTTGGTTGACTTGGCAATAATGTATGATAAGTTTGATGGGTTATTTTTCTTGCTAAAAGATATCTTCTTTGAACAAAAATATGGATTAAGTGGAGTAACTGAGTTGTTGGGTGCACTTGAGCATTGCTTGGCTAATATGTAGCATTGGTGAACCTTTTTGAAATTCACCTTTGTAACCTTCCCATGTAAAGTTTTGAGCTAGCATGTAAATAAGCTACTTGACATCTCTTGCTATATTTTGATTTTTATGTACTTGGTTTTTTTGATGTGTTTGTAAATAAAATGTTTTTTGTTGTGTGACTTGTACAAAATTGTTCTATATGTTCATTTTTTTGCCTTATTTCAAATCAATGGTTCTCTATACATTTCATTCCACATATATTATGGTTTTCAAGATGTGCTATATACTATCTTTTATCGACTTAAAGATTATGGTTGATGTGCACTGCTGGTTGATCATCTTGGGCTAGATACCTTTGCCTTTGTCATGTTTAATTTGTTCCTCACTAGCTATTCTTTTCTAAAAGTCATTAACAAGCTAGTTTCCCTTTGCTCTCCAAACTCCCAATGGACAATCCCTTGAGTGATGGTGCTATTAGCAAACTTCTTGCAAGCACCTCTAGCCTATGCCCTTCCCTCTAGGTCATCAAGTTGGAACCCATTATCCCTATGCACGATGCTCACTTGAACTATCAACTTCAACTTTTCAATGGGGAATACATGCATGATGTTCTCTTTCCCTTGAAATATAATAAGCTTGTTGCTAGTGGTGATATTTTGGACAGATCCATTGTGTAGTTGACTGGGTATGCTTACTAGCTGTTCCAAAAAATCATGTAAGTAAATACGTATAGTGTGCCTCTTAAATTATCATCTCCACTTTCCTCTTGTTACACAATGCTTTTCAAATGTTTATTGTTCTCCTCTTCTCACTTTGCAGGTCAATTGTTATTAATTCTTTGAAAGTGTTATCCATAAAGGATTCTATTATTGGTATGCTCGTTCCCCTTGCTTATGTTCCTTCTATTCATCGTTTGAGTACATTGAAGATGGGTAGTTCCACTTCTAGTGTCAGTACATCATCACACAATTCAACCTTACACTATCTTGCCTCTAAATTAAGTGCACCTAATGTATCCATCCTAATTGATGCATTGAGTCCTTATCTAAAGTATTGGTTGATTCAAGGCAAGATGTTGTATAAGGGTGTGCTTCATACTTTCAAAAATAGTAGAGGCAATGGGAAGGTTTTTGGTTTTGACTTTGTTGACTCTGCTCGAGGTGAAATACATGTAATGTTCTTTGATGATGTAGTCAATTAGTTTTAAGATATTGAAATAAGCATGGTTTATGTCATTTCTAATAGTCATGTGAAGGTTACAAATCCTACCTATAACTAGTGCCCAATTCCATTGGAGATTTTCTTGCAAAGTTCCTCAATGATTATTTCTTTTGATTTTGAGCCCCACAATATACCCACCCATACCTTCCACTTCACACGGATCTAGGACCTTGATTCAGTTGTGACCAATACGTTGGTTGATGTTGTTGGTGTTGTTGAGCTAATTTCTATTATTTTGATAGTGCATAAAAGAAATAACATGGAGATGTACTAAGCATGTTGGCTATCTTATAGACATGTTGGGGTGGACCTTGTGATGTTGAGGGCAAACAAATATATGAGTTGTGTTCAAAGTAGCATCCTCCTATACTCATAGTTAGAAGCGGTCATGTTGCATCATGGAATGAAAGACCATTGATATTATATGCTCTACTAAGCTTCAAATAGATCCTGGCATCAAAGAAGTAGAGGCATTGCATTCTTGGTATGCCTCTAAAGGTTCTTTTGAACATGCAACATCCTTGTCTAGAGGAAATACTCATTCCAGCAACAAGGATGGTCATGTGTTACTTGTACATGCTCATGCATTTGGAACTTTAGATAAAATAAACAATGTGTTTGTTTGTGGCACCATAATGAAGCTACAACTGGAGAACTTTCATTACCTTTCTTGGCCTATTCTTGTTGATGAAAAAATGCAAAAAGAAAGTTGTGCAAAAATTAGATAGCATTTGGCATTGCCCAAGATCTAACTAATTGTGACTTCAACTATATGCTTAGACTTGAATTGCAAGACAATTCAAATGAAATGAGGCAGGCTATTGCATTTGATCAAACTGTGAATGCTTTGATGGATATGACAACTAGAGACTTGTAATTATTACCATCTAAACTTGAATTAGTTTGAGAAGCTTTAAGTAATAATATGTCACACCAATTCCTATTTAGGTTATCTATCAAAACATTTAACAATGCTAAGAGGCTCAATGCTATTGTGAGAAGAGTGGAGCATATTAACTCGATGAAATTCATCTCCTTCTTGAAGAAATCTCTTAGTTCTCCTTGCTTGTAAAAATATCGACTCTCCGTTTGTATTCTTGTCTTCCTGGCACGAGTAATGGACCATTAGATGCCTTGATCATGTAGTTTTTGTATTTCAAATGCTACTATTTCTCTACTCTTTGTGCTTCCGAACTAAAGCATGACATGCCTTTAAACTTAAATGACAATAATTAAATCTAGTGTTCTATTTAGTTTGAATACATCAATTTTCAAAATCCTAGTTAGATTGTGGTGTCCTTTTTGTTGCTACATATTCATGTACTTCACTCATGCTTCGTCTTCTATGGCCTTATAAGATATCTACTTTTTTCTTTTTGCACGTTTCTAAGTTTCTTTATTCCTTGTTCTCAGTATGTTCTCGTTATTTTAGATGCAATTGTAGAAATGAGATGCAATGTTTTCGTTAGTTTAGTGGAAAATCGTGTAACCGTCCTGCCCGAGTTGACTATTGCACATTGTATTCCATCTGCACCACCTTTACCACGGACTTCTCTTTCTACTACAGCTCAGTAATAGATTCGTGCAAGGATAGACCGGCTTTCAGTTATAGCCTCTTGTTTAATATGCATGGAATACTATCCCGGAATATAAATAAGGTAAGCGCTTGGCAACTCTTTCTCGAAGTGGAATAATATGGATCTTGGAAGCTAGCCATTGTGTTTATGCAAGTGGAAGAGATGTTAATTACATGGGTTAATCTAATTTTGTAGATGTTTCATGCACAAGGTGGACAACTAAAACATAACGGCCACAAACTTAGCTTCCTATAGGATATTACTTCTATTGCTAAACACTTGTCACTTGGCGTATTGACCAATGAAACATTATAATTGTAATGGAATGGATGGAAATGGATCCTTTTATAGTCTACGATGTCGGGCGGCCTGATTTTGGTTCTACAGGGGGTTTATAACATATGAGACTACCTCATACTCCCAGTATGCAGGAGGCACCTAACTGTGCTTCTAATAGGAGGCATACATACCCTACCCCCTATAGGAAAGCATAGTTTAGAACATAATAGCTATGACTTCTATGTGAGTAGAACTCGTGTTCTTGAAGCATTGTAGTATAAAATTGCTTATGACCAATACTATAAAGATGTCTAAATTGATGAATGTGCACTTTCATCTTTGCCTTCAATCCCTTTTGATGTATCTGCCATGCTTCACCACACCTCTATGTATCTTCTTGAAGAACCCCTTCAATGTTATTTGATATGAGAAGAGGCTTAAAGCACCGTTGAACAAGAAGTTGACTATCATTCTTCTTTTGTGGCTATCCTCCCCTTGGACGAAGGGAGATGGAAGAGATTTCTTCTTTCCTCCAACTGGGGCTTAATCAAATAATTGATTTTGTTGAATGGTCATCTATTTCATTATTGCCCATAAATGAGTACAACATAAAAGGTCTATTTGCAATGGCATTTTTGGCTCTTTTCCTAACTAGCATGGCGATTTTTAGATGGCCACACATTAGAGAGCTTAAAATGCATGAATATGCTGTACATTTGATGAGATACCATAATAATAGGTTTGTTTAGAAACCATGATTCTGCTACTTTGTCTACAATCTTATGTTGCAACACCAGAACCAGGCTATTGTTGCAATCTATGTTAAGAAGATCTTGGATGATAGCCTTCCAGGGACTATTGTTGAACTACAACAACAACTCCATGACTTTCATGATGACAAGCTTGTAGACCACTTGATGTGCTTTGGATTCACTTTGTTTGGCACACACCCATTTTGGGCAAAATCTTGAGGAGAACTTTCTAATATGATCATACAACTTGGTTTCCCTACTTTGCTCTTCACCTTAAGTGTAGCAGATACTAAGTGGCTAGACCTGCACCATACCATGCCTACATTGCCACTTTCTGATCTATACAATGTTCACCAATGGAGGGTGTAAAATGTTATTAGCAACTCACATTTGGATATAATGTACATGCATCACAGATTCATAATTTTCTGTGAGGAAGTACTAGAGAGGCTATTAGGTGTAATGGATTACTGGTATAAGTGAGCTTATTCCCTCCTTGTCTCATCCTCACCTTTTCCTTTCTCATTATTATTTATGCTTGTTTGTTCTTTGTCAACTACTAGGTATAGATGGAAACATAAAGGATCTGCCCATATTCATGACTTCCTTTGGCTCCACCAAGTGCCTAACATTGAGAGCATTAATTGGATGAAACTAGATGTTATGAAAGGTGTTGTGGAATATATCAATGGTTATGTGTCTACTTGGAACCTACGATATGGTGTAGGAAGAAACTCAATGCCACATCACTCCATTGTGGATGGCCCTTGTTTGTTGGAAACACCTAGAATCTTGGTGGCTGATGCTTTCATAGACTATGTTGAGCTACTCAACCATGTTGAACACCATATGAAATGCACTAAAGATACATGCTTGTATAATAAAGGATCCTTGTTGTCATGTTTCTACAAAGCTCCTTGGGATTTGCAAACAGAGTTAGCTTTCATTCTTATAGGTAATGGCCATGTGAAATATATTCTTTCTCATAATGATGATAGCTTAAGTATCCACAATCTCACCATGTTTTCCATTTGGAGTGCAAATGTTGATTGCTAGCTTGATCTCTCTTGCCACACAATTCTCAAGTACATTACAAAATATGTTGTAAAAGTTGAACATCGATCAGATACCTATCATGATATGCTGAGTTGTATCTCTAATATTGTTAACTCTGAAAAGCTTGTTGTAGTTGCATTATGTAAGTTCTTGATAGAAAGTGTGGTTGATCATGATATCTATGCCCAAGAGTGTTGTCACTTGTTAAAACTACCACTTGTGGTATGTAGGATGTCCTTTGTCTTTGAATGTGAACGAGAAAAATTGTGCAGTGTTACTCCTTAAGATGCTGGGCATGTTGTGACTTTGACATTTATTGATGCATACATGGCTTAACCATTGTCATTGGAGTCATTGTACCTAATTGATGTTGCACAAAATTAGACATTTGTTGCATCTCATAGAAACAACTAGTGGAAGAAGCATGTGGTTCTAGCATTTATTTGTGTCACACCTAGGTTCACATGCATTCTTGATAAAGAATCAAATGCTTTTGGGCCCTTTTGTTGGAGTGAACTCCTTTTATATAAACCATTTTGCACCATTGCCATTGACATTAGGTCATCTGTGGAAGAAATTGTGGAGCAATGGGAGAGAATAAAGGCACTTACAATGCATGACACGTTGATCACAAAACCTATATATCCTTTTGCCTCTTCTAATGATGAACTATAATCATTGCATGTGGGAAAGGTTGAAGAGTAGTAGCTCCTTTCTTCCCTCTACCCAAGAGATCCTCTTGACTTTGATGAACTTGACATGCTTGGTAGGCATGAATTTGACATCAACTACAATTAGGGTGCTTGTATAATCCCTCTAACTTGCAGGTTTTAGTAGTCGACTTCATAGACACCAGTTGATCAACACTAGTTTACCAACAACATGGAAATAATAAGCCTTGACCTGGGCAACCTATCAGTTGGGCAACATGCTACATTTGATATTATTTTATCCCATTTTTCAAGAATAGATATGAAAAATCTACTTAGGATGATTATACAGGGCATCGCTAACAACAAGAAGTCGTACTTGATTCATAGAATAAGGCATGTACTTTTTGGAGTTGCTCCCCCACTATCTGAATCACTATTATTGGTTCTAGCTCCAACTAGTGTTGTATCATTCAACATCAATGCATCCACAATACATGTTTCCCTACACATACCTTTAAAAGAGATGAATTCTCTTGAGGGGCAAGCATTAACAACATTTAAAAGAGCATGCATTTCATTAAATATGTTCTAATTGATGAAATGAGTTTCATTGGTCCTTGGTTATTAGCTCATATTGATAACTAGTTGTGTGAAGCATTTCCCATGGAAGATCAACTTCCTTTGGGTGTTCGGTTCATTATCCTTATTGGTGATTTGTTTCACTTGCCTCTTATCAAAGATATTCTTGTGTATGTTAGTGCTTCATACGGGACAACACTGTGGTGTGACTTTAAAATAGTTGTTTCTCTGAATGATATCTTTTGACAACAAAGTGGCAAGGAATCTCAGCTTCAATTTTGAAACCTTCTTGCCAATATTAGAAATATAGAGCCAAAACTTTGTGACCGGGAGTTTCTCATATCATGCATTGATGGTTTCCTTGGAAATGAATAGGTTGCTTTCTAGTTGTTCTTGCAGTTGTTTCCATGAATGAGTTGGTTGATTAGCATAACAAAGATATTTTAAATTCCTTAGGGGTCCTTGTTGTACGATGTAATACAAAACAAATGAGAGGGAGATCCACTATAGACCTCAAGGATGAACAATTGTCTTCTATAATTCTCTTGTACATTGGCTAGGAGGTTATATTGACTTCTAATTTATGGTTGTAGGTCTTGTTAATGGAGCACTAGAGAAGGTTGCAACTATTGTCTATAAAAGTGAATGTAGGCCTCCAAGTCTACTAAGTTTTGTTGTTGTCAAGTTTGAACATTATGCTGGCTCCCCATGGGATTTGGATGATTCATAACTTGTGCCAAATGTTCTAGTTACTCGTGGTTCTTGCCACCAACTGCCACTCAAGATGGCATGGGCTTTGACAATCTATAAATCACAGAGGCTTATACTTTATAGAGTCTCAGTAGACATCAAAGACATTGATCACTAGGGTTTGTTGTTCATTGTAGTCTCATGGTTCCAATGCTTAATAAATATGTGCATCTCCTCGACCTTTAGCTACCAATGATACGTGAAGATGCAAGACAATGCATATATCTCATTGAGGAGAAGGGTAGAGGCTCACCTAAGGGCTTTGTTAGCTTCATTTGGGTAGGCATTTCAATTACCTATGTACTCATAGATCCTTGCTTTGTGTCCTTTATACAATGAATTACATTCAATAAAAAAGAAGATTTGCACTTATTTTGTTGACCATGTCTGCTCATATCAATGTGTTGCATGCAAATACTATGGGTATGCCCATTACACAATTCATGCAATTATTAATTTTATTTCCTTACAATTAACAACATTCCCACCAGGGCTTAAATTTGACAGTCAACCTTACTTGTCAAGCAAATTTTTTATGACAGTTATCGATTCAATTTTGCCTTTAAAATATTATGACACACTTTAGTATAAGTAAATTATATAAAAACCAAATATATCTATCATCATAATCCTATATAAATTTTGAGAGTTTGTCCAAAATCTCTCCTTTCATAAGATACAGTCTTTTCAAAATTTCAATTGTAATAATGTCAAATTTAAACCCTGCCGTCCCCACACATGTTGTGTGTGTGAGATACATTTATGTAAGGAAAACCCTTGAAATTTTATGGTGTTGTGCACTATCTTTGTAATTATATATTAAAAAACATTTTTTTTTTTTTTGATATAGCGAAGTGCTATGATCTTATGTAAGTAAATAAAATTAATTTTAAATGATGACAGTTTAATCAATGATCTACATGTATACTCTCTCATAGTATCGTGATGCACACTGTATAAAAATAAAGATAGATTGGGTTGTTTTAGAAACAAAAAATTGTTGAAATGAGTTGCGGCTGTTTTCGGGATTCTTCTTGTTTACTAAAGTTGTTCTACCTAGTGCGCTTACGCCGTTGCTCCCCAAGCTCCTCCACTTATCAACCCCACCAATTAGGTCTTGTCAAGGTCAAGAATAATTTCCAGTGGATTTCAGAACAATTCTTCACTTGTATTCTTTTAGGGGCTGCCCATTTTAACTCTATTATTTTGGCACTCCAATTGTCTTTTGTACCCAAAGTTTTCTTCTATTCAATTCAGTGTTTGAGGGGAAGAGATTTTAAGCCAAAGAACTCAGATAGTTTACAGGGAGTTCAGATGTTCAATTATGCTTTATCACTCAAATGATCTTAATAACGTTGAAGAGAGAAGTGTAGTCTCGTAATCCAAAAATCCAATTTTAAGAATCAATTTGCTTTTGGAGGACGGCCCTGATATAATTAATTCTGTTTCGAAATTCCCTGTAGAAGTCTAGCCTGGTGAAAGATGGTAGGCAGAGAATTAATTGTGAAATTGAAGTGAAGACTAGAAGGAAGGATCATTTGGTTTCAATGAACAAGAACTGGGAAGCTAAACTCGTACCTCATGAAGGAACAACCATGGGTGCTCCACATATCTTTCCTGTTGCTCCTGCTGCTGTTTCCGTTTCTTATCAGAATGCGGAGAACTTGTGGGTCAGAAGTTTAACGGAAAACAATCTACCTTCTCTGCAAACCAGACAATCTGATTGGCCGGAATGGACAGAGCAGTTGGGTTGTGATGATTGGAGCGACCTGCTTGTTGGGAATTCGGTTATGAATGTATGTATTCTTGAACTCTTTCATCTATTTTAATATATTGAGTTTTTAACTGAGCATAGCATTAGATGTCAAAGCCTGGTAGTAAAATTCAAACAGTATAAAAGGTAAAATGGAAAAGAATCCTCTTTGTGGACTTTCACAAGAGGTTCTTGTGCCCCAAATTGGTGTGTGGTTTGGTGGTGACCTAAAAGTCTACCTCTATTTAAAAAAAAAAAAATTAGTTGAGGAAACATCGCGCTTGCCATTTGTGTTAACAACCTCTTCTTCAACTCCCCTGAAGAGAATTCCAGAAATTTGTGTGTAACTGATGCATCATAATATATCATTCATGTTAATTTAAATGGCCACCCAAAAGATGATCTGTTTATTTGGGGTATTGAGAAATTGATTTTTAGGATTTGGATCCTCCAGAAATTATGATATCCAGATCGTAGAATGTTTTTTTTACCTATGATTGGCAGAATTTTGAGATTTAGAGACAAAATCTGGATGTTTGATGAATAAAATTTTACTATTGGATCCTTTAAACTCACTATTTGCAGTGCAAATTCATCTTAATTTAACTAAGCAGTCTGTAAAAATTGCATCCATGTTGTAAATTATTGAGAATTCAGTTCACTGAGGGTCTGAGAAATCTATGTTTGTTGTTTAAAGCCTCTGCAAACTATTTGAGAGCATGAAAAGATTAAACTTGTCTTTGTGCTTAACAAAATTTTAAGTATAAATATGAAATTTGGAGATGAGAAACATCAGAGGGAATTCTGGTTCAATTCGATTGAACAGAACATAAAATTTATTATATTTAACTTGCAATTTGAAACAGATCACATCTTTGCTGTATGAAGAAAATAAATTCTGTTCTTTGAGATTTTGGAATTTGAAGTTTGTTGTTTAAAGCTACTAGGAATCATTAATATTCAGATAATGGAAGGCTCTAATTTGTGCACATCCCTAGCAACTGTTTGAGATTTAGGAACTAAAAATGAATGTTTAAAGATTGAAGAAAATATTACTGTTGGATTTTGAGGACTGATGTAACTGTCATAATATTCACAATACACTAGAGTCTAGAAATTAAAACTATTCATTGAAGAGCTTGATTAGTCGTAGGCACTATTCTGGATAATTGTATTTTGCTTGCACAGGCCTTTTCCAATATATGGACATGAGGTTTTTGTTAGTCATTGATTCATTTTTGATACTAAATAGATGATGTGTCAGATTCCAAAGCCTTCAACTACAGAGTCTGCTGCATCACCCCTGGTGCAGTCACATCAGCAATCCTTGCCTTCTTCAATGGGAACTCATTTAATTGCAAGTTACACTCCACCTGGAGCTGGGCCTTCTAGTAAGCCACGGCTGAGATGGACACCAGAGCTCCATGAGAATTTCGTGGAAGCGATTAACAAACTTGGTGGCGCTGAGAGTGAGTACCCTAAAGCTTAAACATGACTAAGGTTCATTTTTTGCGTGTGGATAACATTAGTCATTAATAAGCTAAGCATGATGATAGTAAGTAATGTGTAGATTACAAAAAAGTAGATTGATTGATTTTTCCTTTTTCTTTTCTAGCAAAATTTCCAGGGTGTTCTGCTTATGACAATGTGATGGCCATGCAGGGGCAACTCCGAAAGGCATTTTAAAGCTGATGAATGTAGAGGGTTTGGCAATCTATCATGTGAAAAGCCATTTGCAGGTAAAGGCTTTTTCTCTCCCTTTAGACATCTATCATGTGAAAAGCCTTTGCAGGTAGAGGCTTTTACTGTCATCTTTTTCTGTCGCCTCTTATCTTTCTAGGTGTGTAGAGATTGTTTGTCTTGTTGGTGTACATTCTATGATTAACCTGTCCTGTGCCTAAGTTGCAGAAGTATCGGATCGCAAAGTGTATTTCAGATTACACAGATGGTAATCTCTATTTCCCTTGCATGAACCAAATTTATTTTTTCTTTTAGAGCAAATTATTTTGTGTCATAAGCATTTCTGTTACTCTACCTATCTTGACTGCACAACAATTGTAATTTTCTGTAAGCAACCTTCATTATTAAGATCTTTGCTCGATAAGCTCTACGAATTGTATTGTTCGAGTTCTCACATAGGCTTCCAGAAATATTATTTGTTAGCATTTTAATTCGCACCTTTATGTGTGACACAAAACAGAATAGATGTGCAGCAGAACCGCTCTTCAAATTAGAAGGGGAAGTTCTCTTTAAACTAAGACTAACCTAAACTACACAATATGTACTTGCTTATTTACAATCTTTACAGTGTTTTCTGGGGTGATTTTGATTATGTAATACAAACTAACTAAATAAAAACCTTTTTGTTTTTGTTTTTTCAAACTAGAGCACAAGGCAATTCAGCACATCAGCACTAGATAAGAGATTTTTGGGCTTTTTGATTGAAAGAAATCCCTACAGCTACATGCTTGCATTGTTTAGCTAAATGCAGAGATTGAACAATACAAATACACATACAGATTGAATAGACTAATACATAAAAAAAACACAATGGCTTTGGTAAAGTAAATGAAGAACTCGATACAAAGCCACGATATCCAACTTCAAAAAGACCTGCAATACAAAGCTTGCAAACTTGGTAGAAGCTATTTAATATACTTCAACATACAACAAAACATCTCAATAGACACTTAGAAGTAAGACAAACATAATAAATTCTATTAAACAAATAAACATTGAATTTTGGATTAATAATCACAAATACTTGGTGAACAACAATTTCAACAATATGTAGGCTTGACAATTCCCATTGATTATCTAAGTGCAAAATAGCACTTATTTATACTAGTTACAAAGTTGTGCCTGAAAATAAATGAAATAAATTAATTACACTTTTATTCTAGCTATGACTAGATTTGCATGACTTGCAAGCTTTATTATAAAATAATCCTATCCACTAAAACTAAAACCATGCAACCTCTAGTTAAGCTGTAGATTGAATTTATTACAAACTATGACTTAATGTTCACGTCTTGAATGGCAAGAGATCTAAAGATAGATGATTTAAAAATAGTTGACTGTAGGCCATAAATAGCAAATGCTAAAAATAGCATGGGCTCCTCGCACTAAAAATAGTGACCGCTAAAAATAGTTCCGTCTATAAATAGCAAATCCCATCATATGCTTTTCTCTTTGAAAATGGTGATGGATGAGCTATTTTTAGCGCGGGCTAAAAATAGACTTTTGGATAGGTAGCTCTAGATGACTTTGATTATTCTGTAACTTTTCCTTTGATCATGACTAACTCTTCGAAATTTTTTGAAAAACCTACTTTGATGTTTTGAATTCCTTTGATAGGCACATATTTCTACTTTACACATGCACCAATACACTATAAAGTGGACTTTGAACTTGCACTTTTGATTTCCTTTGTATAGATGTGCACTTCATCATCGGGTGTGTTCTTGATAACTGCAATGCCCCCATTTTCTGGATGATTATCTAGCGAGGCCCACTAGCCTATTTTTTATTCCCATAGGCTAAGTTGGGAGTTATAAGGGAATAATTTAATTAATTAAATATTAAATAATCCTAAGTCATTTTTGGCTTATTTATATTTAATTAATTAGCTGGACCTATTTTTATTATAAAAGTGACTTTATAATATTATATTGAGAAATTATAAAAATAAATCACTTTTGAAAAAGGAAAAATATAAAATAAAATAAAATAATAAAAGTGAGTCTTCTGGAAGTTACTTCTAGAAAGTTCACTTGTGCTTTTAAAAAGAGATGAAGTTAGATCATTTTCATATCTTGAATTGTTATTTGCATATTGGAGTTTTCCTTGTGAGCTGCAACTATAGGTTCAGCAAGCCCTAGGACGAAAACCCTTGGGATTTTAGGTGGATTGGACAAACACCCAAGTCTATCCATTTGGTGGATTCACTTTAGGATTCACATTGTGCTTCATTGATTCAATTTCAAGAGAATTTGGGCTTCAAAGATATATTTTTGCAGGTTGTTATTGAAGGAGGTTTATTACCAAATTTATGTGATTGTAGGGCAAATATAAATTTGGGATTTTGCAGATTGGAGGAGTTTATGGAGTTATTTATTGATAATATTGTGGAGTTTATTGAAGGTTTTTCTAGAGGGTTTAATCCTTAAATCCTAGAGCAGCATTTCAGAGGAAATTGTGAGTGGAGACATTGGTATTGATCACTAAAACCCTAGACACAGCCATCTAGGGTATAGCCACAACTATCTAAGGAGTCGCAACTCCTTAATAACCCTATTCGCAGCCATTATCATTATTGCAGCATTCTATGGAGGACGTTTAGGCATTGCAGGTGTTTGTGGATGTGTGGAGTATGCAGTTTTGAAGTATGCAGAGATAAATCAGAATTCTATGAGGGATCATGGGCCTTTTGGGAGCCATAAAATGCTTAAAGAAGTGTCTTTTCAAGCTACAACAGAAACTTGATTGTGATCAGATTTTTGGGTATGTATGAAGTTATAGTTTGCTGATATAAAGGTCTGAAAATTCTGAGTTTCATTACAGCCATCTGGGTGTTTGTATTTCATTGAATTGAACCAAATAAAAGGCAGATTTGAATTACCATATTGTATGACAAATGTTTGATGCAATGTCTTATCATTTCCTTCATTAAACGTATGTATTTTGGCATTAGTTTGAGCATATTAAAAAAAACAATTCAGAAACAAAACAAACAACTTTCATGCCAAGTGTTTGACAAAATGTCAAACCATTAAAAATCAGAAACTTCAGGGCAGATTTGGTTAGAGATCTTACAATAACTATGATTTTTTTAATATCTGATTTTTCCTTTATATAGGTGTGCCCCTCTACCAAAGCGTGCACTTGACAATGGGATTTGAAAGTTCTCTTGGTGAGGTGCATGCCACAACCTCTCACACACACCTATACATTGGTTTTGAATCTTTGCATTTAACATTTGAATTTTCCTTTATGAGGTGCGCCCTTGCCCCTAGGCACACACCTGATAACTAGGGTTTTTGAACATTGAATTTTTCCTTTATCGAGGTGCATCCCCTAGATCAAATGTGCGCCTAACAATTGATGACAGATTTTGACAAAAAAAACTCTCTTCTAAATAGACGTGCACCTATACGTTGAGAATTTGAAAGTCATTCCTT
Organism: Cunninghamia lanceolata; assembly: GCA_027924645.1. Taxonomy (NCBI): domain Eukaryota; kingdom Viridiplantae; phylum Streptophyta; class Pinopsida; order Cupressales; family Cupressaceae; genus Cunninghamia; species Cunninghamia lanceolata. The sequence goes on along the minus strand of BSBN01001393.1, from coordinate 861,810 downwards.
TTTTCCCTTTATGAGGTGTCCCCTTAGTCTCAAGCACACACCTATATATTGGTTGAATTTCATTCATCCTTTGTATAGATATGCCCTTGTCCTAAGGCACACCCCTGAATATTGGAATGTAGTCACACCTTGTGTTGATTTCCTTAAGATAGATGCGTCCAAATTCTTTGTCATGCCCCCGAAATAGGACAAATCATAAAATTAAATTATAAACAATAATAGATGCATTGTATGGCCGACTCAACCCTTGGCAGCATATATATATATATATATATATATATATATATATATATATATATATATATATATATATATATATATATATCTAAAATGTCTTATCTAAATGTAGATATGACATGTTATTTAACATATACAAGGAGAAGCGAATTGGTAATGGGGAATACGATTTGTCAGGAGGATATGAATTATTAAGTGAGACGGTGCGGCAAAGAGAAGGTAGTTAACTAACATATGAAGGATGTAGCGAATCGTATGTGTGGGAGCAGTTAATAACAAAATACATATGATTAAAATGATACATGCTGACCCCTTTGATATATGTCCAAAACCATATGAATATGACTACCGATTATAAAGTTGGCCGACTAAGAAGAGTCTATGAAGCAGCGATTAAAGTAAACAATGGCAGCAATTAAATTCAGGTGAGGATGGCCGACTCACGTGAGCACTTAAGTTTAAAGGAATGAAAATAAGTTAAATGCTGGCCATGACCGACTCCTTCAAAAGGCCGATAAAAGAGCATTGAAATGTAAGGCCGAATTCATAATATGCTGGCCGACTTTCCCATTTTGGCGAAAACGAGAAATGTAATTAATTTGAAAATATTGACAGATATTAATGATAGAGGGGCAGCAATTAATTATGAGGAGACACGTTCATTGTGTAAAATGGCATCTCTCAAAAGGCATCACATTTCTTCATGAGGAATAGGATCGCATAAATAGAAGACCGAGCGATAAGAAGAGCAATAGGCAGAAGAAAGTATAGAATACATTATAAGATATCTGAAACATAACAACAAGCATACAAATTTCATCCGCAGAGATATATATATTTATTCAGTCATATAAACTATTGTGGACAGCAAAAGGATACATTGCAGTTCTTGAACTAAACTAGAAGTTCAATAAGAATCATTATTGAATATAAATGCAGAAATAAAATAAGGAACGTCAGGTCAGATCGTTGTGAAAATATATTGACTGTCATTTATCTTTACTTATTGCATATCACTGTCATATATAAAAATACATATAATATTTCAATAACCTGTCAGCAAGGACAAGGAGGAAGTATGCACTATGGGAGAGAATGGCTAAGGGCACCCTTTTACAGTGGCAAGCAGGGAGAGAACAGCTATTAGGGCACCCTATTGCCCTGTGAAAGGGAGAGAACGACTAAGGGCACCCAAGGGCAAAACTCTCCTAATCTGCATGTTGAGGGTTTATTGACAAATTTAACATCACTAGTCAAAGAAGAATGGTGAGGGAACTGCATGGAGGGAGAACAGTTTTCTTAAGGCACCCTGCCATGCCTCCCTGTACCCCCTCTTCTATGACTAAATTTCTCAAACAAACTGAATTAGCTGCATAATAATGAATATATGATTTCTCTATAGTGATATTATTTATGAAATTGAATGCAATGTAATCTTGTCTAACCCTAATGATTAATATTTTGTATATGTTTTTTCTATGTTATGACTGCAGAATTCAAGTCCTAGAATTATGCAATTTAAAAGATATTCTATGTGGAAAATCATAAACCCTAAACCTAACTTGTGGCATTTGAATTTCTAGGGCAATTTAGGTAAGGGACATTACATTCTTCCTTGCATGCCTATACGCTATTAGCAAACTTTTGAATTTTGTTGTTTCATTATAAGGTGCATCCTCAACCATTGACATGTACCCTTGTATTGGCATCAAATTTTTTAGAATTGTACAACTTGTATTGTGGTGCACCCTTGTCATGAGGCGTGCGCATATATATGGGAACATTTTTTTAAAACTTCTTAACTTCATTACTAGGCGTGCCTTTGAATTATCACTTTGAAGTTAAAAATCTTCAATCAGGTGCATCTTTGCCTTTTAGGTGCGCGTCTCTGTGTTACACTTTTAGGTCTCATTTTTTGACATCTTCCGTCCTCATTTAACTAGCACGCCTCAGACCCTTGACTTGCATATGTGTGTACAATGGTATTGAAGTAACTCCATTGTCAGGTGTGCTTGGCTCCCCAAGCAAGCGCCTCTATACATTGACTTGCATATTGAAAACCAACATCCTTTGGTTAGGTGTGTCTAATTCGAGGTGCACACTTGTGAATGGTGTTTTAAACTTTTCCTTGAAAGATTCTTTTTTTGTGTAGTCAAGTGCACCCTTGTGCTCCAGTTTTTATCGACTTCTCCTTCGAGAACTTCATTCCTCCAATTTAGAATGCTCAATTCCATGATCATGCAAAGATGAGAAAAGGACAAAGGACGATAAGACACAACAAACGAGATGAGTCCTAAAGGCTTTGCACTTAAGACAACTTGAACTTTAACACAATTCAATTTTTTTGTATGGGTACAACATTATTTATGAGATGAAATCATCAAAATTCATATAATGGTTGCATTATTATTTATGAGAACATTTCCCCTGTTAATGGGGTAATTGAGAACAAACTTAAATGTAATGTTTATGGGAAACCATCAAGAGCAGGTTTCTTCAAATTGAATTTTGATAGGGTTTTGAGGGGTAATATTGGCCCAGTTGGTGTTATAATTGTGGTATGTTCCTCCCAAGGCTTATTCATGAGAGGTAGATCTTTTTTCCTTAGTACCAAGTCGAATAATGAATTGAAAGCCTTGGTGTTGTTAGAGGGTCTTAAAATGGCTATCGCTATGGGATGCAAATTTCAAGAAGTAGAGGGGGATTCTTAGGTGAGTATTCAAGGATGTATAAATAACTCTCAGATAGATTGGAAGCTTCACAACATTATGGAAGAAATTCTTTCTACTGGCAGGGACTTTATAGTGATTTTGTTTAACCACTGTTACAAAGATGCAATTGGGTAGCAGATTACGTAGTAAATAGTGGGATATCACAAATATCTTGGTGAAGATAAGTGAAGATCTCAATGAATGTGATATCAAAACTTTTTTAAAGTCCAATTATCCCTCTTTGGAATCCCCTCCCTTGCCCAACTTTCATTCACTATTCTCGAGTTAAAAGTTTTATTTCCCAATGTTGGGTCCTGAAATCCATGCTCACACTCCTAAAGTGATCAATCTGCTTCAAGCCAGGGAACTGTCGTTCTGAAGGCAAATTGATCGACTCATCAACAAACTATGAGTGATTAAAGGCCAATTGTTGGGAGTGGATAATCTCCCCTTCACTTTGAGCTCAACTGAACTCAGGAGGGTGTTCCTAGAGGTATTCTTTAATAGGAATTGGTTGCAATAGAAAATACACCAAGTGACATTGTTGTAGTAGTATCCATTGCATGGTTGATCCCAAAGGCTGTCATTGGACTAAAGACTAACCTATTGCACTAAAAACCTCTTGTTAAGTTGATGAAGGCATCATTGCATGAAGGCAAGATGCAGGTATACACATATGATTCGCTAGGACGAACATTTGAAATGGTTTGCTAAAGATCTTTCCCTGGTTACAATATTGAATCATGAGAGTGCATATAGAGTATTACCCTGTTACCAAATTTTCGAGTTTTGCCATTTATGTGTCAAATAAATGTTTCCTCCCTTTTTCTTTATTGTTTCATCCCTTTAACTAAGTCACGGCCTTAGCTTAAGTGTTCTTCCTTCATAGTTGGTGTAATGTCCCCTTCTTAAGCCTAGTCACTTGTTGGTCCTATAGCCTATTTTCGGAATCCCGATAGGCTATGAGGTATGGTAAGGGGTTCCCCTTATGAAGATCTTTTGGTTCAGTGATTCTTGTTGTTTTCTGATGTTGGATTTGAGCTCAGTAATGTTTCAGGTTGTCTATGCAACTTTCAGAAGTTGATTCGATTTCTTGGATAGCTCTCCAAGATTCTTGGAGGAACCGTCTATTTTTAGAAAGTCATCCGGAAGGCATCGTTGGTTATCCCAAAGCTTGTGGAGTATGATGGTACCATTTTTTTGGTAGTTTGGTGAAGTTTGGGATGTTCTGCAAAAAATTGTATTTTAATTTAATATTATGCACTTGGTCTTCTAAGTTGAAAAATAATAATAAAGTGCAATGGTATAATAGCTCATTGGAAAGGGGAAAAGATAATCTTTTATTTAGGCACATAAAAGTTTGAGTAAAAGTGGAGAAATATGGGAGTTGTGGGAAAAAGTGTATTTTCTCTATTTTATAATTCTTTTTATGGTGCAAATCCCTAAAAGGTGCCTATAAAAGGAGGTTGAGAGCTCTATTTATTCTTTATGCTTGATGAGATATTGTTATGTTGCAGGAATGAACCTGTGAGATCTTCTTCCTTCTTGAGAACGAAAACTCTCTTGAAGAAGTCTAGTTTCGGTGGTGAAATATCCACCCTAGCTGAAAGAGGTAGCTTCACTGGAAGGAGTTGCATAGGGCCATCATGGAGACTAATGTATTTTGATTAGTTTGTAGTGTGATGCATTGTGATTTGTATGTTTGTTTTGGAGTGAGGTTTTGGTGTGGTTTTTTGGAGTTTGTGTGTGTTTCTTGTTGATCCCAAGATTGCCCATACACACTTAGGCATACAACAGTTTGGGGTTATGGATTGCAAGCCAATGAAAAGTTTGATATGCCTTGGTTGAAGACCTGATTTCATTTGCACAAGGTGGACGTATAAATCTAAGAAGATTGCAGTGAGTTTGATGCTGATCTAACATACTTTATACCTGCTGTACTTCCCATCCCTGGCCATACTCCTGTGCATAGGACATGAGCATCTTGTAGTAGGGCGCTTGAGTTGTGAATGGTTTTGGTGATGCTTGAGGGTCGCCTGGACTAGACCAGCTGTGAGTGATGCATTTGGAGGAGGTCTGACCACAAAATCTGCCATTATTTGATATCTGCCCTGTCATAGGCCGTCCATAGTCATACAACAGTGAGTAAAGAGCATTTCCAGCACAGTCCTTGGACAACAAAGGTGGTTAAGTTAGAACAGTCATAAGGTGATCATTGTTCATGTTTATTTGATATCTCTTCATTGCTGTTAGAAATCAGTGCTAAAGCATTTGTATATTGATGTATGGGATTTATGGGCTAACATGGAATGCTACAATAGATAGACTCTTTCTGGAAACATCATTTTGATTCATAACTCATTGTAATGGCTTCCCATTGAATAAGTGGATGTGCCAAATCTGATTTGCTTCTATTATGCTTTGTAATGGCTTCCCACTGAACAAGTGGATGTGCCTTTCCTTTCTGCAGTTCAAGCTCAGGTTCTCGCTGAATAAGTTGATGCACCTGGATTTACTTTTCATTGCATTGCATCAGGTTCCCGCTAAATAAGTGGATGCACCTGGTGTACTTTCCTTGTACTTCCCACTGAATAAGTGGATGCCCATTGAATAAGTGGATGATTGTTACTTCAATTGGTTTTAATTTTGACTTTGAAGCACTTGTATGCTCTCACCTTGCCTACATTAGGATCTGGGTGATTAGAAAGGTGTGGAAGATATCTTACGTCATAACAACCCATTGTTGTCTGCTTGTGTGTTTCAAAAAAAAAATTAAGCCAGCATATTACATTTGGCGATTTTCTGGTTTTCAAAACTTTAGTTGACAGGTTTTAAAGTTGTAGAACTTATCGATTTCCTGACTCTTCTTCAAGGTGTGAGTCAAATCCTTTGTTGTCGGTCTTGTGTTGGTTCAAAGTGTGAAGTCTTTCATAGTCGGCGAGTTGGGAGTTCTTCGAACTTCCTAACTCCCGACCAGTGGTTCACAAGTTTTAAAATCCTTCGATTCCCCGACTAAGTGCCTGACTCACATGTTTAAAAACCAACTTTCTATTTATTGCGGCATATGGGAAGGCGACACCTGTCCATTGCATTAAACACAAAATGCCTTGAAAAGTACAATCACACACTTTATAAAGAAGGAATTAAAGCGGCCCATTTATGAATTGCACAGTTGCACGTGCCATCGAAATTAATGAAATTTATTGGAATAATTCTATAAGGGTTGCCACCCTCGCAGATATCTCATTTTGCATTGTTGCTGGTATACTTTGTAGAGCTCTGGCGTGGTGTTTTTGCAACTATCATACACGAGCGCTCATAAAGGTCAGCTAATTGGCTCTTTCGCACTTGCTGTTTGCCTATGATAGATTTGAATTTTCTGAATCTGTTTAGCGGGAGAATTCCTATTTTTCATGAGTCTAGTTTGCCTATTTTCCCCAAATGTTTTGGGAATTGGTTTGGCACCCCTAATTGTAACAGAAGCTTTCATTCACTAGTTTCTCAAGCTAGTAAGGATGAAATATAAGTATCAAGGTTTTCCAATCGCTTCCATCATTGAGAATGATTTAGCCAAGGTAAGGGATACCGAGTTGGGTCATGTGGATTTGAAAGATTTCTGGGCTCGAATGGAGCAAAACCCAGGCCACCGATAGCTGAGAGACGTTCTGGGGGTTTTCCATCCGCGGTGCCATGTCTTGACTTGGTTCTCAGCTGTGCAAAATATTATCACCCAAAATCGCAGGAAATAAGAGCCTACGACGGCTCTAGGATTACAAAAATTGATGTTAAAGTTGTTTCTCGTGCCATGAGGCTACCCAAGAGAGAAGAATTTGTAGAGATGTCTGTTACCATGGGGTGGAATTATTTTCTGGAGAAGAAAGATTGGTGTCTGAATTCCATTGCGAAGAATTGGCTGAAGGTAGAGAAAAAGGGTAAGTCTCAAGTACCCAGTAATCTGAAGAGAGCACACTTCAAATAAGAGATTTCAGATATGATTACACTGTTGCATCATATTGCTGGAAATGGAGAGTCAGATTCTTTCGAGAAGTGGATGTATCGGTTTATTTTGGTAGTGTAGCAAGTCACAATATGTCGACTGGGCTAAAATGATTAGTGACCAGCTAAATGAACAACTGGCCAACTTCCATCAAAATTTCTCTTTTAACATGTGCTCATATTTGTTCTACATTCTGGCTAGCAAAGAGGTTGTTTGGGTAGGGTTAAGGACTCAAGGGTCTTTGATGCCAAATACACCTGTGTATGACTACTTTCCTCAATTGCAAAGGGAAGTTGGTACAAAGGATTATCACCGTATTAATGATGTTTTTCTCATGTTTTGTGTAAGAAAGATTGAAGGGAACCCAGAAATGAGAATTTCCTCTAAAACTACTTCATTGATTATGAGATACGGGAGTTTCTATATTTAGTTTGACAAGTTCACTTACTTAAGAATTGGGAGTTATGAAAATGCCCCATTAAAATTGCCAAGGTATGCATGCAATTATTTTATTCTTTTAGAAGTCTGTCGCTAGATGGCTACTGTGAATAGTAAGTATCATGGCATGAAGAAGGGGTATACTTTCCCTGTGTCATTATCATTTTTCACTTGCAAAACCAACGACAATGCTAGAAATGTAGAGAAAATTTTGGCAGAATACAATTTTCGCCCCTTGTCTATGAGATCTTTCTTTGATAGTAAAAAACTTTGTTAAAAGGAATTTTCATGTGGGAAACCTCTATGAACACCAGCCACATTTGGAAGACTATTGGGAGGATTGTGCTAATGAGAGAGAAGTTCAAAGAATAGACTGGATGAGGTTAACTTTAGACCAAATCCGTGCCTTTAATTTGCCTCTGTAGATTCCTAGTGGTGTGGATAACAATTCGGATATAATTGATGAGGAATACCATGATGTTGCCTCTAAACCCTTACCTCGTATACAATGGTCTAAAAAAGAAATAACTGATATCAAAACTCGGTCCTCCTTTGTTTTGGACAAGACTGAGAGGTGGCTTGAGGGGAAATTTCTCGTGAGTGTGTTGGATCTTCTTCAGCTCAGAAGGAACTCGAGACAAGAGAACAGGGAACTTTTCAGGCCACTGGAACTCAAAGACCTTCAACTAGTGTGGAGACAACTCGACCTAGAGTTGGTTCACAGTCAGGGGGAGATGGAGAAGAGCCTGAAGATAATAGGCGGACTTGGTGAATGCAGGAGAACAAGACAAGGGAGCTGAAACGGTTCGAGAGGAAGACCATAGTATTGCCATGTGATGGCATTTCTCGTGTTTATTGTATTTTCTTTCAATATACTCTGAAAATTGTTGTTTGCAAAGACTTATTATTATTTATGTTTTAAACTGGCTGTCCTCAAGAAGCCGTTATTGTTTCAAAGGCAGTGATTTTATGACAAGGCTATATATATTAACCCTGTCAATGCTTATATGATCTTTTGGCAAAATTTGTGTTGTTGATAGGTCATTTTTGTTTATCATTCTATCTTGCAGTTATTTTCAATACATGAATGGAAGCTTGAGAAGTTGAATTCTGGGATCGTAAACTTTGTGTTATGGTGGATGAATGTATATTCTTCTTATGTTGAATACCTATCAGGCTATCAGCTTCTTGAATTGCAGTTTTATATTGGAGTAATTGGAAATCTTTATTAAGCTCATTGCTATGAATTGTTTTTCTTTCGATGAATGATTGTAGTGGTGATTATGATGTGAAGGATATAAGTTTATGATTGTGGTTATATGAAGTCTTTGTGCTTCTTAATTATTTAGTTGTTCATTGAGATTCATTGCGTTTATTGCTTTTTGGTTAAAAGCACCACCTTTTTTGCTTTCTGGACAAAAGCACACATAGTTTTATTCATTTAAGATCTTTCGAAGGTAGCTGTGCCTTGTAAAACAAGCAGAGAGTCATTGCAAATATCATTGCAATCAGGCTCAACTGTTAGTATAGTTGTCATTCGTGTGGGCGAGAATATAGAGTTAAGTGGCAAATCTATAAACTAACATAACCTAATTCTAAACTACTAGTGAAAGATTTTGTTCATTTTAAGGAATGTGATTGATCGCTACTTCCAAGACCGGTGCCTATCCAATGGGTAATAGAGTCTTAGTTTATTAAAGGAATACAATGAAACAAAACATGAGGGTAGATCCAAGTGCATACATGCCTCAACTATGAAGTATCAAGTAACTAAACATGCTTAAAATTCCATCATCATACTGTGTAAGTCCATATGTAATATAGAAATGATCATTACAAGGCTTGTAATGTATTAAAATGTTGTTACGTTCATCAAATCCAGTATTACATTCATACCAACAAATGTGGCAAGAGGAAACTCTAGCTGCAACTAGGAGCCTTCCTTGAAAACATACATATGATCATGGAGACATCCAGATTGTAATGTCCCCTTTTTCTGCCTGAGCCTTTAATGAAGACCCTTAGCCTATTTTAATTCTCGTAGGCTAATTGGGAATGGGACAGAGGGAATAATTAATTAATTAATTAAATATTAAGTTGTCTAAAGTTATTTCTAAGGACAACTTATATTTAATTAATTATTAAAGCTGAACAAGAGATTATAATGTGACTTTATAAAGTGTTGCTAGACATGGGGTACAAAAGTGAAATTGTTTTAAAATGACACTTTATGGTTTGAGCGGGAAAATAAAAGAAATAAAAGAAAATAAAATATTCCCCTCCCCGAAAAGTTATAAAAGGAGGTTTTGAGGAAAAATGAATTCATTCTCGACATTTTCATTTTCTTGAAAACCGTAGTGGGAGCTTGAGCAGTTGTTTAGCTATTTAGCATAGGACAAAAACCCTAAGGCGAATATTGGTTTCGTGGACGAAAACCCACCTAGCCAATCCTTGGTGGATTCATAAATGATTCACAGGTGTGCAAAATGTTTGAAGATTGAAGAAGATTACGCTGAAGAGTTTATATCATTTCCAGGTTTTGTATTCTCCCTCCAAGAATTGTTTAGTAGAAATTTATTGAAGATTTGTGTACAGATAATAAATTTGTGGAGATATTGAATGATCATTGCACATATTGAGAGTTTGGAGTGAGGTGTCATAAAGCAAGGGTTCCATATTTATTTTTCAGCTGCTTTATATGTTATTGTTAGCTGGCCGCTACATTTGATGTAGATTCCTTTCGTTATATTGGCCGCTTCATCTTTGTTGGCTCACAAAAAGATCGTCATAGCATATTAAGTGAAGTTGCTACCATTTGAAGACTTATAACAAGAGTCTAAGGGGTGCGTGAGCATTTAGAAGGGAAACATGGATGGTAGGGAGTGAGGCACTGCCTCAAACATGGGTCTTTTGATCCTATTTTGCTAATCGTTCCATATTTGGGTGATTTCTGATGTTAAGGAGGGAGTTGCTGCCATTTTGGAGTTATAAGGTGGTGTTGTTGCTGTAACAGGATTCACAGAATTCAGAAAACTGTATTCCACAAGGGCTGATTAGAATTTCAAGGCATTATTGAATAATATAGCAGTATCTGTATTCACAGTGAGTAATATTCAGTTCAACATCATCTTTGTATTCATCCATAAGCTGTTCTAAGCCTCCAATAAGGTCAGGATTGGAACAATTTGATTGCTATTTTTGATTTATAACAGCAGTACCTTATATCAGAAATTTTATTTATTTTTCCAGTCTTAAACAATGAAATGTATGTTTTTGATCCAATAAAGATTCAGTTGTTCTTGGCATTACTTTGGTAATTGAAATATTATATTATATTCATTCATTACAATCAATTCAAATCAGTTGAACAATTCAGAAATAAGATTGAAACAATAGCTACCAGGTGTTTGACGAAATGCCTGAGCTGAAAAACTTTGAAATTTGCAAGTTAGTTCAAATTCCTTGATAGGGACACTACACAAATATTGATACCCTTTACAATATTTCAATCTTCACATGTATCACAAACTCATCACCTTCTTAAAGAACTAGACTTGTAAGATTTGAAAACCTAGAGAGAACTTCGACACTTTCAGGCATTTGGAAACAAGAATGACCAACCCCTAAAAATGAATAAACCACTTGTATTTATAGCCTTTTGATTTTGCACCCTAATCCACATGCGGGAATTTGACGTACCTCAGGAGGTTGAGCCATGGATGCAATCCACTTTCAAACCCCTGAGATTCACAGTTGAGAATGCATCCCACTCAACTTGAACGGTTTGGATCAAGTGCAGGAACAATTGGTAGCTGAGAACTCACCTACCACATCATGGCGTCCCTAAAAATTCATTACAATATACGGGAGTGGTTGGGGTGTTTGACTGTTCATCGACATTTCTTGCAGCCTCTGGAGCTATTCAATTTGCTTGCATGTGTTTTGGCGGCATCTCCTCATTATCTTCAGCTTGTCGACGATTCGAGCATTTTAAGAACTTACAAACCTTTTCGATAGGTTCGCCAATTTGTGAACTGTTAGAACATAATTTTATTAGGGGTCATACCCTTGTAACATTTATATATTGTTCTATTATAAAACCTTATGGTATAAAGCATATACCATTTAATAATTAATAATCTAAAAACTATTAGATTATTAATTATTTACAAATGATTGCTTTGAAAAGGTGTGACTAATACCCCTTTAAGTTTTTTGCCACCCTTTCTTCTATATTTAAGGAGATTCTCTCTCATTTGAAAGGGAAGTGAATCTGGAGTTTTATAATGAATTATATCACTATGCACAAGAGGTACCATTGGCCTTGTGGAAGTATGTAGAGGAGTAGAACCCCATGTTCAGTCTATTTTTTAATAGACTACGTTTTGTAAGTGTTTTAATAAAATGATGCTTTATGGGGTTTTTTTATCTGAAAGGGTTCTCACCATGTATATCTTGTGTAATGTGTTAAACTCATGCTTGTATAATTCTTATTTATATTTATTTTATGTTTTGTTCATAATGATTACTATCCTAAGATCCTAATTTCTAACATGGTACCAGAGCAGGTTAGGCTATGCTAATTATTTTTACAGGGTATATTAGAATACATGTAGAACTTGAAGGGAAATCTCTTTATGCCTAATCAACACTTGTGCAAGACCATTTATGCAAGACATTTGGTTTGCCTTTTCTATAGTTTTAAAATCAATTCATTAAAAGCAGGTTAGGAAATAGTAATCATTTTTATAGGTGATATAAAATAAAATTTTCATACTAGTCTTTTTTCTAACATACTCATGGAATTTCCTCAAATAGCTTCTTCTCTTGATAAAAGATTTTGTCATGGATTTTTTTTAACCACCACTAACTCACAATATCATTTAAGTTAGATAGGTGTAAGGTTGTAATTGGAAGTAGCAAATAGGTTCACCTTGTGTGGTGTTAAGTTGCAAGGTGAAGTTGTCATTCATTTTATCCATTATCCTTGATTATTTCTATTGATATATTGTCATTTTGATTAGTCGTATAGATTATGATTCTCCTTTCAATAATTAAAAATTTACATCATCAAATTTAGTTGAAATATGAAGTCTTTATGCAAAGGAAATTCTTACTAAGCTAAAACGTTATAAACATCCTTATAAATTTTTACTAGGATAAACGTCCTTATAAATTTCTACCAAGATAAAAATCCTTATAAATTTTTACTAAAATAAAAATCTTATAAACTTTTACTAGAATAAAATTCCTTATAAATTTTTTAAAGGTTAACTCCTTATAAATTTATAATTTTTTTAAGAATAAAGATCATTATAAAAAGTCCTTTATAGTTTAAATCTTTTAAGTGAAATGTCAAAGGAAAATAAATTGAGTTGCGTCTTTCCTTATAATAAAGTCGCATCTTTCCTTATAAACGGGCCCCTATCATAGGGGTTTTGACCTTCGACTAGATCAGGCCGCGACCATTGAAATGTTTTAAGATAGTAAAATTTTACTATGGAAATATGAAAGATCACATCTTCTAAAGGTTTATCTTTTTAAACATAAGTCGCATCCTTTAAGAACCTAGGTTCTTTTTTGGTGATGGTCGCGATCCTTAATATAATGGTTGCGATCCTCACATTTATATAGGTCGCCTTCCTAAAGTCTCATATCCTTTAATTCAAGTATTTATACACTTAAAGCAAGTAATTTTTTATAGTTAAGAGTCTAACTTGTATCCTTCAAGTTAAGTTCTTATCTATTCAAAGAGGGTCGTTATCTTTTTAGAGAGGGTCGTTAACTTTTAAAGAGAGGCATAACATTTATAAAAAAGAGTCACATCCTTTAAAGGAGAGTTGTATCCTTTAGGAAGAGTGGTATCCTGAGTTTAAATAGATTTTAAAAAATGTAAAAACCCTTGTTATTTTTCATCAATGGAGAGAATTAGATGCATAGAATCAATTCATAAGGATCACTTTTTGTCATATCCCCATGCACAATGTTAATTGGTCTAACCTATCTCATGTTATATCATTATCATTACTATATGTCTACTTGTAGTTGAAGCATTATTCTATGGTGATACCTTACTAGTCATTTCTTCAATGCACATTAAAACTTAATTGATTGATGCCCTGAGTTGGCTAGTCAATATGGTTTTATAACACAAAGTACATGCCAAAAACTAAAGAGCCAATTCTTTCCCTATCATGATGCTCAATGACATGTTCAAATCCTTGACAAAAAGAATTCAGTGTTGGTGGGGTATTTGTATAACATTTTACCACAATACTTTATTTTAATGAGTATAAATAAGAGCCAACATTTCTAGGTTATAAACATAGAATAATTCTCTTTGACTTCGAAATGAAATTGCAAAATAGAGGGTTGTGGTATAAGTTGTGAAAAATAGAGAGCTATCTATTATACTACAAAAATGAATTTGCACCGACCTGTTGATGTTTGTTTTTAGACAAGTCAACAATTAGAGTGAAATACAAAGTATTTGACTCCCTCTTGAGCAAAGCCTCTCGAATGCTGAACGAAGTGATCAAACAAGATGACTCCAAGGTTCCTTTTTTATGATTTTGTAAGAGATAGCTCAGTGACTAAGTATGATTTTGCTGGTAAACACAAAGGGACTTACGCAGACTCTTCTCCTTTCATTCAGCTTATTCCTCCTTCAGTGTGGATGATGTATCAATAATAAAGAAAAAAAAAAATAAAAGGTAAGGGTTCAAAAGTTAATCTAAGGTCAATGAGGCAATGATGAGGTATTAAACAGACAAATTTTTGATTTAACCTAACTTCACTTCGCCAAGATGCCTACAACTACATGAAGTTGGTGCAATCTCCTAAGGTTACGCGAATGATTTTCAAATCGTGAAGGCTTATAAAAGCACCCATCGGATGGCGCAACTCAAACAAGCATCCACAATCAAACTTAAACAAATTAAGCTCAGACTAGCTTTACACAACACTTCATCAGCGATGAATGTTAACAGCATGAGCTAGGAGTTGATCAAATATTCAACACATGCATACATTACAACAATGAGCTTCTAATCTACTTCTAATCTAATTGAAACACCTCTTCATTCAATTCAAGATACAGGAAACTATGTGATTTCTCAAGATAACATTTAAACCCCGAGCGAACTCCAATGTCCTTTGCATTAATCTTGAAAACATTTACAACAACTTCAAGTCCTCTCAAAGAATTTCGAGAGTTTCTCTTATTCTACTCCTACAAAACTATTTGCCTACTGACTACTGAATTACAAATGAGGCAACAAGGCCTTTATATAGAGGTCTAGGTTTACAATGAATGGCTAAGATCAATTTGATAGCCAAGGGCTCAGATCATGCCACCTCACAGGTAGTTACAACAACTTTCTATTTTTAGTACAAAAGAGAGAGGCAATGAAGGCACGTTTTCCAATGTGATAAGGTAAGTTGAAATCATTTAAAACATCCTTCACATAGGAATCCCTTTGACTTCTTTTATTAAATGATACATTTAATGCATTTAAAATGATGTGTACTCGCCACATAGATGCCACTTTAGCATACTTTGAAAATTGTATCATCTTTGTGTTATGTATTCAATGTGATTGCTTGAACTTGTATGTTTAGGAATACATCTTGTAGATCTTGCCTTGTTCATTCTTCTTGTAGACTGGATGTATGATACTTGTTGCTTCACTTGTGATGTTTCTTCTTCTTGTAGGGTACTTGCTGATCTTCTTTGATGATGCTCCTTCTTGAAGAGTGAGTAATAGAGTAGATGATGATGATGTATACTTCCTTCATATAAGAGTAGATGATCTCTCTTGGACTCGAAGCTTGAATGGAACTTGAAATTGAATGAATGATGTGTCTTTGCTTGATGTAGAAGTTGATGAAGTGATCCTTTATGATGGCCTTTGAAGTGACCCTTTTGGAGTGTAAATAACAACACCTTTTTTGAATGTGGACTAGATGACCTCTCAAGGATACTTGAAACTTGATGAATCTCTGAAGATTGGGAAAACTTTACTTGAAGCTTGGATAGATGACATGCTTCTAATATTTGATGATGATACCTTCCTCATGATGGAGCAGCTGACTTCCCAAGGAGACTTGAAGCTTGATGAGTCTTGAAACTTGAAGTATGATCTTTCATGATGTCATTGATGAAGAGGACTTGAGATATATCTTGCTGTGACGTCTTGGAGCAGCTACCTTTTGAAGTGATGTTTCCTTGGGAGTGATTACTTCCATCCTAAGTCTCTGGCATGAATGAATGTGGAAGACTCCTTTAGAGTTGCTACATGATATCTCTTCCTTGAAGATGATCTTGACTTGAAGCTTGGATGGATAGATGCCTTGTTTTTTGAACATGATGCCACTTGATGAGGAGTTCCAACACAAGGATGATGAAGGATACCCTTGAAACAGCTACATGATGCCTTGCTCTTTTCTCATTCCTTGCTTGTCAAAGGTTCTTATCACTTGATCTTTCGATGATTCCTCCTTATTGCTGCAACACAAGTAAAGAAACAGCATCAATCCCCTTTTGAAAACATATAAGAATCAGTTTATGTAGTTATAAGCTAAGTGCATTGGTTTCCAAACTTCTTGATTTCTTAAAAGCAATCACAAAATTTCAAACTAAACATCACACTAGAAATGCCAATTCTATCCTTTAGTTGAATGATCACAGAGAACTTAAACAAGATTCCCCTCCATTATTGGCGGATTGGTTGAAGAATTTGAGTTCTTCCCGAGATCTTATAAAATTTACACTTTGACACTTCAAAGACTCTCTCCAGTTTGGCGCATTGGTTCAGTCTTCTGATTTCTTCTTGTTTGGCACACTAGTTAAAGGTAATGAATGTTTCTTGAGGCTAGCGTAGCAGTTGATGTCTTTGTGTTTCTCTTATAATCTAAGCGCATTAGATAAAGGTTTTCAAACTCCTCTACAAGGTGGCGGAATGGTTGGAGGTTTTAAGATCCTCTAGCCTGAATGAAGGTGAATAACTCCTTTGAAACAGCTACAAGATGACTTCCTTAAAGGTGACTCCTTGACTTCATCCAAGTTCCTTGTTCTTGAATGATATGAAAACTTTATCTAGACTTCACAGCAAAATGGCGCACTAGTTCAGAAATTCTGATCTTCCTTGAGCTGTCGCATTGGATTGGAGTTTGGGATCCTCTAGAACTGGTGCTTTGGATCAAGTGTTTAGATTCCTCTAGAATTTAACCTTGGATTCTTCTTGAAGAGGTCACAGTAGATTGAGGTGTTAGGATTTTATAAGATTTGCGCATTGGATGACACCTTCTGAATCGCCCTTGTGTGGCGCATTAGATCAAAGATATGAATTCCTCTAGTTTTTTGCGCAAAGGATCAAGGTTTTGAAATCTTCTAAATTGAGCGCTCCGGTTGAAGGGTGTAGGATCCTTTGAAGTGGCGCATTAGTTCATATTTTGAGATCCCCCTTTCCTTAAGCACTTTAGATTGAGGATTTAAAAACCCTTATGCTCTTCCTTATGTTTGGCGCATCGGTTGCCCATGTTGGGGTCCTCTTGACTTAGGCGCATTAGATAGAGAGTTTAAGATCCTCTGACATTCCACTCATTGTGGCGCATTGGACAAGATGTGGAATCCTCCGGTAAATATGCCTTAAAACTTGAAAAGAATCACCTCCTTCTTAGGCACGTTGGACCAAGGGATTGAGATCCTCTAAAAACCCTTAATGTAACAAAACCCCTCCTTCACCTTAGGTCGCATTGGATGAAGGGTGTGATTTCCTCTAAAATTCGCATTGGTTAAAGATTTAAAATCCTCTGGAATTCGCATTGGTTAAAGATATAAAATCCTCTAGAATTCGCATTGGTTAAAGATTTAAAATCCTCTAGAATCATCAAAAACCCACACCTTGACACCCAGCATTTTTCTTTCTCCTTGGCGCATTGCTTCAAGAAGGAGAATTCCTCATCAAAATGGCACTTGAAACATAAGCATTTCCGTTTTGGGCGCATTACTCCAAGTATTTGAAATCCCCTAGTGATGGTGCATTAGATCAAAGATATGAATTCCTCTTGATTTTCGCATTGGTTGAGGTGTTAAAGATCCTCCAGAATTGTAACCTTTTCGCTTCACTTTACCTTCCAAAATGGCGTTTTGGATCATGCGCAAGAGATCCTCTTCTTGTCCTCGAATTGAAAGCGCTCTTCATTGCGATTTTGCGCCACTTTAATATCCCGTCGCATTAGATCAACCCTTTTGAATCCTCTGGAGCAGTTAGGCGTTTTTCAGGGTTCGTGAGGATAAAGGTATATTGAAAAATATATTTAAGTATAAGAATTTCTTATACTTTAAATATTTTTCAATATACCTTTCAGGATGTTTGAGATAGGTCTCGAATCCACCAGATTTAACATGCAAAATCTAGAATTTGGAGGATCCACCAGATTTTAGACTTAGTCAATTTTTCAGGATTTTCAGGATTTCAGGCTATCAGACTTAGTCATTTTCAGGATCTCAAACATACATCAGGACGGGTCTCAAGATTCATGATTTGGATGCGATTTGATTCTTCATTACTGCAAGTTCATGTTCCAGATAAGACCTCCAGTTAAAAAACCTTCTAGGAGAGACTTCTTGTCTGATTGGCAGAGGAAACGAACCTAAGGCATCGTCAAAACTTCATGCAAAGCATCGGAACTCAAAAAAAAGGGGGTCCCCATTTGCAATGGGGCGATGTGTGATTTGGTCACAAAACGACCATTCTTGGGATAAGGGTGAGAAAGAGTGGGAAGTGATATATGTCTTCACATAAAATTTTCAACTAATTAACAAGGAAATGAAAGCTTGTCCTCTCAAGATAACACTCTCTACTAAGTCGCTAACGTACCGGGAATACTCATACTATGACATAATTTTTGAAAGCTTGACAATCATATTCTATTCTATTCTACTATATATATGTTTAATTTTGCTTTTTTATAATTCATGTGGCATAAGTTTAGCTTCATCATTCTCAAGTTTCTAAGGTTGCCTTTTTCAACATATCCTTTAATCACTCTCGCTTCATATTCATGCCTTATGGCATTAAGGGGGAGTTAAACCTAGAAAACACTCTTATGAGTGCTCTTCATTATGCCTCATAATCATTTCACATGATTATATAACTCAAGTTAAAATTAGATACTATTTATCAACTCCATCTGACTCATTTTCAATTTTCTTTTCAAATCATGCATATGTATACCATATTATAGTCCCTTCTCTTGAGGCAAGAAACCTAAAACATGTTTTCTATATTTCTCTCTTTAATATACAATACAATTTTGTCTATGTCCATGGACAATAAATATTCAAGAGGCAACTTAATGAAATAATTGGAGTTCTGACTTAATGGGATCCCCCTGTCCATTGAAGGTAGAACTTATTGACTAACTTCCTAGAAGGTAACATTAAACTTCACATTCTCTAAGACCAAGAAAATAGAGATCCTTTTAATCTAATTCATCATCACCTCCAAAAAACTAGTCTCCCATTCAAGCTACCAAAGCTAAATGAGCCAGACTCCATCATGCTCTATATTTGAACATTTCTATATATTGAACTAACTTTAGAGATATATATTACTATAGACAACAATAGTTGATAAATCCTTGATATTGTTGATGTTTTTAAAAGATGCAAGCAACATCTAAAATATAACTATATTATTATTTATGTTATAACCATAGATGATGTTTTTGATGTTAAAGATAATCATCACCTCTAAAATTAAGAGATGTCATATAATTTGCATTGTCATGCATATAAGATATTGTCATATGTAAAGGCTCTAATTTTAGATTAATTATCTTTTATATGAAATAATTTGATAAAAACCTTGGATGAGTTTACATGGCTAAGGGATTGATAAAATTTGGTATTAGCTAATTAAATATTATTATAATCAACAAGCAATTTTATTCTATATATCATGGAGAAGAAAGGTCTATTAAGGGGCAATACTTTTAACTATAAAGCTATGTCAAAATAGGTAAAGACATCCAAGAAGATGACATTTTTTGTTTTTCACAACTATCTAAGGAGGTCAATATTTTCTCTAAAAACTTTAAATTTCTTGGATATAAAAGCACCTACTTGTAATGGGTGCTTGTCACCCTTATACTTTGTCCAGGGAGCAAGCTTGGAAATGATAGCTCACCCATTGCTTTAATTTTTTTTGGATCATTACTATATGTTTAGTTGCATAACTATTTCCTTTCCTTGTAAAAAGATGGCAAATTATACATACTTATGAAAATCCCATATGATCTCCCTCATAAGATCATTAGATCATTTTTAAGTATTGTCATAGCATATTATATGTTGACTTATTTAATTATGGGCTTTTATTATTTTTGCACAAAAATAAATTCTATTGATTATTATATTACTAACTATGTTGGTAACCTTATTGATAGAATGTGCTTAGGAGATTATTGGAAATGTTTTTCATTTAGGTGGCTATTATAGGGCCCACTTTATTATATGATAAAGCTATTTATTCTTCTCAAGACTCCTTTTTCCAGAAATAAAAGCACATTTGAAGTTCATGGGCACTTCTTTCAAAGGAAAGTCCTTCCATCATAATATTATTCTTCAGTTCTATAAGAATAATTATCAGATGGCAGATATATTATGTCAAGAAGATCTGGGATAGGCTCCTTGTAATCACGAAAAAATTATATATGCAATATAGCATCAAACCTCTGTGCAGTACTAAATTCTCCAAATTCAAATTAATGCTTGGCCATCGAGGGAGAGTGTGCATGCCAATAGCACCTCTATATGTAATACCTAAGGCATTTTAACGTCTCGAGATGTAAGGAGTTGCCATTGAGGGGGAGAGAGTGTGTCTAACAATGGCAGCTCTATGTAAGACCTAAAAGAAAAAAAGTAAGACCTCTAGGCATTATATATGGCTAACTCCTTGCATTATATTAGAGGGAGTGTTAGAACATAATTTTATTAGGGGTCATACCCTTATAACATTTATATATTGTTCTAATATAAGGTTATAAAACCTTATGTTATAAAGCATATACCATTTAATAATTAATAATCTAATAACTATCAGATTATTAATTATTTACAAATGGTTGCTTTGAAAATGTGTGACTAATACCCTTTTACGTATTTTGCCACCCTTTCTCCTATATTTAAGGAGGTTCTCTCTCATTTGGGAGAGAAGTGAATTTGGATTTTTATAATAAATTACATCACTATGCACAGGAGGTATTATTGGCCTTGTGGAAGTATGTAGAGGAGTATAACCGCCCAGGTTCAATCTATTTTTTAATAGACTACTTTTTGTAAGTGTTTTAATAAAATGATGCTTTATGGGTTTTTGACCTGAAAGGGTTTTCTCATGTATATCTTGTGTAATGTGTTAAACTCATGCTTGTATAATTCTCATTTATATTTATTTTATGTTCTGTTTATAATGATTAGTATCCTAAGATTCTAATTTCTAACATGAACCTACCGAAATCCCGAAATTGTTCTTTTCGCGTCTTTTCAAAAAACCTTATAAGCCTTTGCGGGGATTTGAGGAGATACTGCACATTTGAAATGTACGTGAGAAAGATATCTTGTAGGATGGAGTGTAACAATCTACCCCAAATTTTTTTTTGAAAATGTAAGCAAGGGTAATACAATGTTAGCACAATCATGCATGAACAACTAAATTGCCTCCACACTTCTGATCACCAAGTTCCCAATTCGGGCGAGGTGAGAGCATAATGTGTCTTGGCTTACAAAGCTAAAGCATTGTGCAACATGAAATTACATTCACCTGCTATGAACAGGCATTGTGCAACATGAAATTACATTCACCTGCTATGAACAGGCATCCACTTATGCAGTGGGGATTCGCCACTTTTCAGTGGGAGTGAATACAAGAATGAAAATTACAAACCATCCACTTATCCAGTGGGGATTCACCACTTATTCAGTGGGTAGAATAAACATGAAAGAAAGATTCATTTCCTCCACATTGGCGGTTGAACCATCCAAGGGTCATTATGTGTTTGGCAACATAAAATGTATGTTTACGATGAATATCTAATTGCAATCTACTTAGAAGAAGTAATCTTGTCCATCATATCAGCATCATACTAATTCTAAACAACACAATAATACCCTGCATAAACATTAGTGTTCAACACAAGATAGCAATCTATTTTTGGCTGTGACAACTCATGAGTCATTGCTGATCAGATCTGCTGTACCAAATCAGGCTCCTTCTCATCTGTATGGCAGCCCTGTAGATGATAAACCTCACAATGATGAGCATATAAATCAGAAAACACATCAAGATTGCCACCAACTTTATGGGGACAACAAATCACCACAAAAGAAGATAGTTTTAGCACAGTAATCAGATTGATCTGCTCAAGAAAAAGACCAAGCCATGGCCAGGTCTGTACGGCCTTGGTGAGGTATAGATTTCTTAAATATCATTTAAATCTGCCCAGAACTGACTGAGAACAGGTGTATAGAGGACGCCCACACAAGGCAAAACATCAAAGCAAACAAGGGAACAAACTGAAAATTCCAACCTCCAGAAATTATGAATCAATCCCTAGCTGGTATGGCCCCTGTAGAGTAAAATCACCTCAAAATATAACCAGATCTGCCCAGAATTTAATGGAAATCAATCAGCAATGGTCACCACAACAATCCAAAGATATTCAAAGTTCATTTATTTCAATCAAACAAGTTTAATATCCAAGCCATGAATCACTCTTCCAAGAATGTATGGCTGTAAGTATGGAATCTTCATGACACACAAACTCTGCTAAAACACAATGAAAATATTTGCAATTGAAGCGCCAACACAAGGGAGAAATAATAGAATAATGATATAAACAAACTGACTTAAAACACTCCCTTAATATGGATCAATTTCTCTTGCTGGTATGGCCTGCTGCATATGGCCAGCAAGGAAACTCTTCATTTATTATTATTCCAATGAAAACTGATGACAAACTCCTCCAAGCAAACAAAATCTCATCTAAGCATCAAATCAAACAATTTCTCCAAACTCCGTGAAAGCTCCATGTGATTTCTGTGTGAAATCACCATTACCAGCTAGGGTGGATATTTCACCACTGAAACTGATCTTCCTCTAGAGGGTTTTCGTCCTCAAGAAGGTAGGAAGAATTCTCTGGTTCAATCCCAATAGCATTTCAATACAAAATGCAAGCATAAGTCCCAACAATGAGCTCACAACCTTTTTATATAGGCACTTTAGGAGTTACAAAGGAAATGAATTGTTTCTTGAAAATAATAACCTTTTCCCTCCGACTTAAATAATTTCTTTTTTCTCCACTTAAGGCTCACTTTTTAAATGCTTAAATAAAAGAATATGTTTTCCCCTTTCTAATGAGCTATAACACTTAATCACTTTTTATAATTTTTTCACCTTTAGGGACTTAAGTGAAAATAACAATTAAATAGCTCATTAAATCACCCAACTTTGCGGAAAATCTCAAACTTAGGTGAACTGCAAAATAAATCATACCATTGCCTTATATGATGTTTGGGATGAAGAACGATGTCACATGGGTGACTTACTATAAATAGACGGCTCCTCCAAGAATCTTGGAGAGCAATCGGGGAGCTCGATCAAACTTCCAAAAACATCACTGTAACCCTAGACATCCACTAAGCTCAATACTAAAGAAAAATACTCTATTTACGCAAGTGAAAACCATTTATCTGTTCTGCAGACCGAACCACGACCACTCCAAGAACATTGGAGTTCTCCTAAACATGCCGGATAGCCCCTGAGAGACTAGGAACAAGTATAATGCACACCAAAACCTATGCGCCTAAAAAAGGGACATTACATGGAGGAATTACGTAGAGAAATAATGCAGAACTTTAGGAGAGAATCATACGTGGACACGTGGCAACATTTGATTGGTTAAGAGGAACAAAGTAAAATTGCGGAAAAACAACTTGGAATAGGATCCAGGGTTTAGAAGGGGAAGTGGATATGAAGTGCAGGGAAAAGACATTCTGCAATACAACGAATTTTCACAAAATAAGTTTGCGGGAAATCCAAGCTGAATTGGAGGTGGAACCGGAGAGTGCCACATGGCAATAGGTGATTGGTTGAAAAGAAGTGAAAGGAAAAGGAATTTTACAGGGAAAGAAGGGATTGCAGGATGCGAAAGAAAAGAGGGAAATCAGATAATGCAACATTTGGTAGAAACTTTGCATCCGGATGCAAGGAAGAACTCCGTAGAAGTGATGGCGGAAGGAAAGGCAGAAAAAAAGTTGAAAAATGAAATGAGAATGAGTTTGCGGGGAAACATGTGGAAGTGGATGTGAGAAAACGAAGGGGAATCGTATATGCAGCATCTGATTGAAGCTCTACATCCGATAGGAGGGGAAAAACCCGCAAAACATAGAAAACACTGAAAAAAGACAAGGAACTCCTTAGAATTAGAATATTTTTGGGTTCTTGCAATTCTCAACACATGATAAGCTCAATGGGAATGACAAAAGGCAAAATTTAGGCAAAATTGAACAAAATGGGCAAGGATTTAGATAAATTTGGAATTTTCAGATTGGGTGCCAACATTGGCTCTGGTTGGGGACATGTGTCTTTTGTAGGCACAACGAGAATCTAGAAGAATTCTCCGAAAGTAGACCACAAAAAAGGAACAAGACAATAAGGAAGGACCGGGACAATCACACTTCATCATGACAAACAGGGGTCATGATTGCACAAAGACGACAACAACACAAAGGAATATCTACAAGTCAAAAAACCATGTTACTTAGGAAAAGTAATGCTTTAGATGCTGACCATGAACTGGCAACTCCATGAATTCTCCAGTCGGGTTCTTGAGATGATATACATTGTGACCATACTCATTTGCAACTTCATATGGCCCAAGCCATAAAGGATCAAACTTCCCATGTTTTCCTTTGTCTTCTAATCTAGCATTCCACATGAGAACAATATCTCTAACTTGGAAGTTCCTTTGAAGTGCCCTCTTATCAAATAGATGTTTTATTAATTGCTTTTGTGATAAGATCTTATCATGTGCAAATCTACTACTTTCATCTATCTCTATTAATTCCACTATCCTTTGAGAAATTGCACCACCTCTTCTTCTTCAATTTCATGCAACAACTTATACACTGGCAATCCAAGTTGATTGGCATTTTAGCTTCTAATCCATATACTAGTTCAAATGGACTCTTACTAGTAGCATGTTTGCAAGTTATTCTATTAGTTCATACTACATACTTCAATTTATCATCCCACCTTTTCTTGTTCACATCTAGAGTTCTTATGATCTTTATGAGGCTCTTGTTGTTGGATTCAACTTGTCTATTGCTTTGGGGATGATAAGGGGATGAGTGGATTAGATTAATCCCATATTTAGAACACATATTTGAGATATCTTGAGATCTGAAACACATAGCATTATCAACAACAATCCTTGTAGGTACACCAAATCTAGTTATTATGTCGCTCATCAAGAATTCTACTACCACTTTAGATGTAGCATTATGGGTTGGAATTGTCTCAACCCACTTGGTGAAGTAGTTAGTTGCTACAAGGATCCATTTATGTCCATTACTGGATTTCTCTTGAATTTCTATAATGTCCCTTATAAGAAGATCCTTATTTTCCACCTTGCACATGAGAATTACTTCTTAAAGGAAACATTAGTAATAGATATTAAAATAATCAAATCAGGATTAGATAAACCGTATCAACATAAGTCAATAATTCAATTATTCAATCCTTAAGTCAATTCATACTTAGGGTTGTCTATTATATGTTAATCTTATTCATTTTCAAACCCTAGTGGAGATGGGGTACTATCTCTTGTTAGGTTGCATGAATCATCCTCTATGGGTAGTGCCTTTGTATGATGTAACACATGCCCATTCCACCTTAGGTCTTACTAAGTGCCCTTGTATGATGTAACACATGCCCATTCCATCGCAGGTCTTACGTATTGCCCTTGTATGATGTAGCATAGTCCATTCCACCACAGGTCTTATCCATTGCCTAAGCATGATGTAACGTGGTCCATTCCATCGCCAGTCTTATCTACCTTTCAAGGTATTAATGATGCTTCTTTCTAACAAGTCTACTTCCAATCTCTCAATGTGTTCTATGATCTTATATCACTTACTTTGTATATATCCTTATCTCTCACAAGGCAATATAAATATTTCTTTGTCGTTTTTATATTCCCAAAGAGATGATATTCCTTATATATTGCAGATTTAAATCTACTATGAATATATTTCTATTTCCAAACTTTATATCATATTTATCTATTTTCTTCTTGTTATATTTATATCAAAATTGTATTCAACTCATAAATATTATTCAAAAAAATATCTTGCTTGTTGCTCGATAGACTTTATTTCCTTCCATTTCTGCCTTATATTTTATTTTATTTTCTTCTCCATTTTTATCATCTCCTTATTTCCCTTTTATATATCTTCTAAGGGTTTACCGTGGGTAAAAGGATATACCCTTTCCAACGGTTGCTGCTGTTGCCTTTTCTAACATAATAGTTGTTCATTGGATATTAATTAATATGTTCCGTATTATTTGCTGCCTTAAACATAGGGCTGCCTATAATCTTAAGCGTTGCCTCTAAATAATATATATACTTATGACATTCGCTACTTGCAACAAAGCATATCATTTTACAATATTATTTATATATGGTTATAATAATATTTAAATTACTAATATTTATATTATTATATAATATTGATAATATTTAATATTTCTTTTTATATTGATAATTATAATTTATATTATTATATAATAACAGTAATATATAATATTTGTATTTATATTGATAATTATATTTGTTATTTATATTTAATGATATATATTACATTTGTATTTATAATATATTTATATTATTATAATAAATGATTATAATAATATTTAAATTATTAATATTTACAATAATATTTAGAATATTTATAGATAATATCATATAATATTATATATGTTTATAGATAATATCATATAATATTATATATATTTATTAATGGACTATGGCTAAATCTTTAATTTAAACAATGCCTTGATATGGGGACACAGCAATTTCTCCTATGAAGTCAATCCCCCACTACTAAAAATGAGCTTCAATTGTGATTGTCATGAGGGGGAGGGCACCTGAAAACTTTAGCTTACCTGAAAACCTTTGACAGGCATCACATTTCCTTACAACATCTTTAAACAATGTTGGCCATCAATATCTTGTTCTAAGAATCTTGTGTGTGGTGGTCTTAGTCTTGAAGTATCCTCCATAAACACCTTGATGACACTCATTAATCACTCTTTCTGATTTTTCCTGATCTAGACATTTGAGAAGTAACCCATCATGATTTCTCCACAGCAAGTCATTTTGTATCAACACATACTTTTGGGACTGCAATTTGAGTGTCCTCTATTGACTCTCATTCATTTTAGGAGGACAACGCATGTTTTCTAAATAAAATACATCCTTATACCATGGGCTGTCTTTCAAGTGACAAGAGCTGGCAACACAAATGGAACTTGTCTCATTTACCTCTGTTGCATCTGGATTGGCATCTGCCATTAGTTTGGCTAGGCCTTGATCTCTGACTAATTTAGTAACTTGCACCTCCATGCCATATTATTGGATCTTATTGATCCATCTGCATCTTTTACTTGAGGCTTCTTGCTGCATGAATATATCCTTTACTGCTGTGTGTGGCACATATGCAGTGATTTTTGCGTCCATAAAGTATGATCTAAAATTCTTAACAGCCTAAACAAGGGCGTAGACATGTTTTTCCATGATTGAATACCCCAGTTTTGCAGCTTGTAAGGAATTTACTAAAGAATGCAATAGGCTATTCATATCCATCCTTGTTTTTCTGAAGTAGGACAAAAGCTATGGTGTAAAACGAAGCAAAGAAGACCAGCTGTAAAGGCTTGGAATAAATGGGGTTTACCAAGACTGGTGCATCTTTAAGGGCCTCTTTTAGTTCCACAAATGATTTAGCTGGTTCGTTGTTCCATGTGATTGAATGCCCTTTCTTTAGCATCTTGGATATGGCTTTAGTCTTCTTAGCGAAGTTGGGGACAAACCTTCGTACAAAATTTATTTGCCCAAAGAAAGATTGGACACCCTTGATTGACTTAGGCTGGGGAATGAGATCAATTGCCTTTACTCTTTCTGGATCTATCCTCACCCCTCCTTTGATACAATATATCCTAGTAACTTGCCTTCTTCAAGTCCAAATATACATTTATTGGGATTCAAAGAAATCGCATACTCAAAACATCTCTCAAATATCATTTCTGGATGTTTGCAATGATCTTTTCTTTCTTTGGAGAATGCAGCTAGATCATCTTGGTATACTACCATAATCTCATCAATGAGGCCTACAAAGGCAACATCCATCGCCCTTTGAAATGTTGAACCTGTATTTTTCAAACCAAATGGCATTCTCACATAAACATAGGTGCCCCAAGGAGTAGTAAATGTTGTCTTATGTTGCTCTGACTCCTTGACCACCACTTGGTTGTACCTTGAGAATCCATCCATCATGGACGTTAATTCTGATCCTGTTACCTATTGTAGCAAATGGTCCATGCTTGGGAGAGAGTAATTGCGCTTAAGAGGCTTGATATTCAAGTTTCTGAAGTCTACACACAACCTTATCTCTCCATTCTTCTTTCTAATTTGAACAAGATTAGATACCCACTCAGAATGTCTGATAGGTTTGATGATACCTCTCTCCTAAAGCTTTAGTAATTCCTTTTGCATTTGAGGGGCAAGAGTCGGATTGATTGGTCTCTGCTTCTGTCTAAAAGGTTTTGTGTCAGGCTGGAGGGGAATGGTGTGCTGAAATAAGTCCTCTCTATAAGCTTTGATCTCATCATAGGACCATGCCAAACACTTCTTAAACCTTTTCAATAATGCTATCAACATTTTCTTTTTAGTTGGCTTGAGTTTCTTTCCAATGTAAATTATCCTTGGTGTTGGTTTAGTTCCTACGTACACACCTTCAATATTATCTTCTTCAATTGGCTTACTCTTGCTTCTGTAGCAATTTGCATTACATTCTTTTCAGTGCTATAAGCCCTTTAGGAATGGTATTAGTCTTTAGTTGCACTACTTCATTAGCAAACAAAGTTTCTTTACCATCCTCAATTTCAACCATAGGCTGCTAATCAATCAACTGGTTGCCAAATTCATCAATACAGTTCAAGAATCTATATATTTGCTGATTGTCGTCAAACACTTGCCACATGTAAATATTATTAGGTATAGTGGGCCTTGTAAGAATGTCCAAACTATACTGACAATGAGAAGAAACTGAATTCAAGTCAAACCTTGATGCTACAATTGCTAAAGCATTAGCTTCTACATTTTCTGACCTTTCTATCCATTCAATGCCAATTGCATCAAATAACTCCATGGCATCCCAAAGTGCATTTCTGTATGTCTTTAACCTTTTGTCCTTTGCTGCATAGACATTTTTGATTTGCTGCGCAACAAACTTTGAGTCTCCCCAGATTTTCAAGCATTTGATTCCATGCCTATGAGCAAGGTTCAACCCCAACATGAGAGCTTCATGCTCAACAATATTATTTGTGCATTGAAAAGTGAGCTTGAAGGGCAACTTGGAAAGTTCCTCATTAGGTGATATTAAGACAACACCTACACCCGAACCATCCCTTGAACACGCACCATCAAAGAACATGGTCCATAAATCATTCGTATCATGAACAAGGGCAGGGCAAAGGGAAGGATCAACATTATTTTCATGATCCTTTTCATCACAATATCCAATGAAATGGTCAATACTAGCATCAAAGAAATTTATTTCTTTAGCATTCTTGTAGCGATCCTCAACGCTATCCAGCATCTTCTTTTCTCTATGTAGTTTTACTTCTCTATGCAATGGGATAGTAGCATATGATAGGTCCATTTGGATACTACCACTCATAGATGCTGCCCACTTCTTGGATAACAACATACCCCATTTGGCAGGACAATCTACAATGATTATGTCCGTTAGAAATGATTTATTTGGGTATGAAGCAAGTTGAACTTCAACATTGTTTACAATTCCAATTACATTCACTTCTCTAGAATCCATGGCAAAGCATTTGCCATAGGTTTTGGACACTTGTAAACCTAAGTCATTCATGACTTGAAGTGGCATGACATTACTAGAAGCCCCGGAGTCTAACATGCAATTATGTAATAGCCATCCATTAATGATTAGGGTTGTGTAAAAAGGATTAACATTTAATTGGCTGTTAACTAGAGATGTTCCTAGGTAAACCTCTATAGTTTCTTCCTCATTCTTTTCCTTTTCAACATCACTTGGAACAATAGCAAGTTGGTCTGGTGCATTTACAATAGTAATGTAAGATAAGACCCTCTCCCTATGCTTAGGAATTCTTAGGACTTCCCCTACTGGCACTGATATCTTGATTTGACTTGTAACATGTGCCATACCTTCAGGGTTATAAATTGGAAGAGGTGTTGCATGTGGAATAGTTACATTATGTGCACTAGGAATAAAAGGTATAATCGGGCCGTGAAGAAATATTATCCTTACCTTTTGGTTCCATCTTTTCTTTGTCTTTTTCTTGTCCCTTAAGTAGCTGGGACTGATCTTGCTTGACTTTGTCATTAGGATTGCTCACTAATGGTGTAGCATGTTCTTGAGCTTTAGGCACATATTTCGTCCTTGGTGCCTGTTGCTGCATTGGAATATTCTTCTTTTCTACTATCTACTTGGCAGCACTGTTGTCTCTTAATTCATTGTCTACCTTCTGCTTTTCCTTATCAATATTTACATCAATCCTATTTGGCTTAGCAGTGTAACAAGATTGTGCATTTACTTGTCTATTTCTCAGTTGGTATCCACCTCGAATCTACAGAATAGCTGCATATGTAAGGATCTTTATATCTTCATATGATGGTTTGGACTGCTTGTACCTTTGATGCATGAGCTCCCTCGAATGTTCAAAGCCATGAGCAGGCAGCTCATATTGTTGTGGACCTGCACTATGATCATACTGAAAGATATGATCATCCCTGTCATAGCTATCATAACCATCATCTTCATCCATTGGTTCATATTCCTCTATATCAAGTTGATTAATATCTTCATAATATTCAACATTACCTTCTTCATTAGGATACTCCTCCTCTTTGCTCATTAAATGGGCAACCGCACAATTGGATGGGTCATGAGGGAGATAGCAGGCTTTACACCATGATGCAAATTCTTGGAAGTTCACATGATCTTTTCTTAGTGAACTGGAGTTTCTTTTTCTTGCTACTTGAAACTTACTTGTTTAGGGATATTTTGTCTATCATTTTGATGTTGTCTTTTGGACCAATCAGTATTGTAGGGCTTGTTATGTAACCTTTGCCCCTCATTGAAATGTGTTGCTGCATTTGGAGGTGGCAACCCCTTCTCACTTCTTGCTACCTTGTATCATAGGTTTTTTATAGCACCCATCAATCTATCCAACTTGTCCTTAGCAATAAGAGATTTGCTTAGGATTGCTCAATCTAGCTGGGGGATCTTCACATCTGACCTCTTAACATGTTTGCCTAATGCTCTAATATTGCCTTCAATGTTTATGGCTGTAACATAAGCCTCCCTCAAGGTTTGAGGATTCTTGTCCTGTAGACAATATTTGATCTTGGAATCAAATGCACTGCAATAGAGGACTAGGGACATTGATTCATTTGGTTTAAGGTTCAGTGGCACCTTCCTTATAGTCATAATGAACCTGTTGTTGACATCCACTACTGTTTCATTTACTCCCTTCTTTATAGCTGTAAGTTCATGTATAGCAAATTTAGGGTCTATTCTATCCTCATGCTGAAGTTTGAAAACTCTCATGAACTCCTAGGAATCGATACGGTTGTCTGGGAGACTTTTATACCATTCTCTGAAACTCTCTTCTAATGAATGCACAAACAGTTTCATCATCACATCCTTGTGATCTATCTCATACTCATCAATGACATTGATGAAATGCTTCAAATGTTCTTCTCCAGTAACTGCATTGTTACCATAAAATCTCGGAATCTTTTCTCTTATTTCATTTGGAATTGGATTAGGGAGATTAGGGATACCAAAGAAATCCAACTGTTTATACCTCTTTGCTCCTAAAGGTTGCCTAATTGGAGGGAACCTCTGAGCTTGTCTTCTAAATGGAGGTCTTTGATTTTGCATATTACCGAACTTTTAATCGAGTTGTTGTTGTCGCCGCTTAGGCATATGATGCATTTGGTTTAGATTCTTGTTCCGTTGTTGGGCTACTTGAGCCTAATCTTGTCCCTGTTGAGCAAGTTGAGCCCGCTGCAATTCAATTTCTTCTTGAAGTTCTTGTCTCCTATGTCTAACATGATCCAACAAATCTAACTTTTCATTAAGAATTCTCTCCCTTTCTCGAGCATCTTGATGTGCTGGTTGGTTAGCATCATGAGGGGTAGTATCATATTCATTTCTTTGTGATCTAGTGGGTGAAGTAGGATGTTGGCTAACAAGGTGTGTCTCCACATTTTGATCTGGCATGCCATATCTTCTCCTGTTTTCCTCTCGGGATTTATCCCTACTACCCCTACCAATAAGATTTTCATTTCTTTGAACTTCATATTCATTTCTATTCATTCTTCTATTTGTCCTAAGTATGTTATCAATAGAATCTTCTGATGTATATTGGTACTAGTTTCTTAAATCCATAAATGTATCATTTCTTCCAAATGTTCCTACTTGATCTTGAACATTTAGTGTAGAGGACTCACCAGTATTTCTACCTCTCCATCTGTTTCTTTGAATTCTAGTGCAATATGAGGAACTTTCATGTCTTGACCAATCTTGGTATTGTCTCCTCCATTCCATTTGCAAATTCTTTGAATCTTGAACTAATTTCTGGGTTGACTGAAATTGAGTTGCCACTCTCCGCTTGGAAGTGACAAATTTGCAAGTTCTCAAACAAACACTGCTGCAACTGCAAAACTTTATTGAATTGTAGGGGTGTGAAAAATGTAACCAAAATCAAAAAATCCTCGGCAATGGCGCCATTCTATTAGGTCCTGAAATCCCTACTCACACTCCTAGAGTGATTGATTTGCTACAAGCTAGGGAATTATTGTTTTGAAGGCAAATCGAACGACTCATCAACAAACTATGAGTGATTAAAGGCCAATTGTTGGGAGTGGATAATCTCCCCTTGACTTTGAGCTCAATGGAACTCAAGAGGGTGTTCCTAGAGGTATTCCTTAATAGGAATTGGTTGCAACAGAAAATATACCAAATGAAATTGTTGTAGTAGTATCCATTGCATGCTTGATCCCAAAGGTTGTCGTAGGACCAAAGACTAACCTACTGCACTAAAAACCTCTTGTTAAGTTTATGAAGGCAAGATGCAGGTGTACACATATGATTTGCTAGGATGAACATTTGAAATGGTTTGCTAAAGATGTTTTCTTGGTTACAATACTAAATCGTGAGAGTGCAAACAAACGATTAACCTAACCCTAAACTACTAGTGAAAGATTTTGTTCATTTTAAGGAATGTAATTGATCACTACTTCTAAGACTGGTTCCTATCCAATGGGTATCAGAGTCTCAGTTTATCAAAGGAATACAATGAAGCAAAACATATGAGGGCAGATCCAAGTGCATAAATGCCTCAACTATGAAGTATCAAGTAACTAAACATGCTTAATAATCCATCATCATATTGTTTAAGTCTATATGTAATATAGAAATGATCATTACAAGGCTTGTAATGTATTAAAATGCTGTTACATTCATTAAATCCAGTATTGCATTCATCCCAGCAAATGTGGCAAGATGAAACTCTAGCTGTGACTAGGAGCCTTCCTTGAAAACATACATATGATCATGGAGACATCCAAATAATGATACCCTTTACAATATTTTAAACTTCACATGTATCACAAACTCATTGCCTTCTTGAAGAACTAGACTTGCAAGATTTGAAACCCTAGAGAGTACTTTGGCACTTTCAGAGATCTTGAAACAAGAATGACCAACCCCTAAAAATGAATAAACCAATTGTATTTATAGCCTTTTGATTTTGTGCCCTAATCTGTGTGCGGGAATCTGACGTACCTCAAGAGGTTGAGCCATGAATGCAATCCATGTTCAAACCCTTGAGATCTGTGGTTGAGAATGCATCCTGCTCAAACTGAACAGTTTGGATCAAGTGCAGGAACAACTAGTGGTTGAGAACTCACCTAGTGCATTCATGGCATCCCTGAAAATTTATTACAATATACAAGAGTGGTTGGGGTGTCCAACTGTTCATTGGCATTTCATGTAGCCTCTGGCGCTATTCAATTTGCTTGCATGTGTTTTGGTGGCATCTCCTCATTATCTTCATCTTGTTGTCAATTCGGGCATTTTAAGAACTTACAAACCTTTTTGGTAGGTTCACCAGTTCATGAACCTACCAAAATCTTGAAATTGTTCTTTCCTTGTCTTTTCAAAAAGCCTTATAAGCCTTTACAGGAATTTGTGGGGATACTGCACATTTGAAATGTGTGTGAGAAAGATATCCTGTAGGAAGGAGGAATTCCGCGGAGGAATAATGCAAAACTTTAGGAGAGAACTAGATGTGGACATGTGGCAACATTTGATTGGTCAAGAGGAACGAAAGAAAATTGCGGGAAAACAACCCAAAACAGGATGTGTGGGGTTTAGAAGGGGAAGTGGATATGAAGCGCAGGGAAAAGACATCCTATAGTACAATGAATTTTCACAAAATAAGTTTGTGGGAAATCCAAGTAGAATTGGAGGTGGACCCAGAGAGTGCCACGTGGCAACGGGTGATTGGTTGAAGAGAAGCGAAAGGAAAAGGAACTTTGCATGGAAAGAAGGGACTGCAGGATGCGGAAGAAAAGAGGGGAACCATATCATGTAGCATCCAGTAGAAACTCCACATCTGGATGCAAAGAACTCTGCAGAAGTGATGGCGGACTAAGTTGAAGGAAAATGAAATGAGAATGAGTTTGCGGGGAAACCATGTGAAAGTGGATGCAGGGAAACCATGTGGAAGTGACTGTGGGAAATCAATGTGGAATCGGATATGCAACATCCTATTGAAACTCCGCATCTGGCAGGAGAGGAGCAACTCACAAAACACAGAAAACACTAAAAAAAGACAAGGAACTCCCCAGACTTATAATATTTTTGGGATCTTGCAATTCTCAACACATGATAAGCTCAATGGGAATGAAAAAAGGCAAAATTTAGGCAAAATCCAACAAAATGGGCAAGGACTTGAATAAATTTGGAATTTTCAGATGGTGTCCCAATACCCAACATCTCTATTAATGATGCTTGATTTTATTGCAGCTGTGTCCTTTGAGACTGGCGGATGCCTCCCATGTGCCACATCCAATATTTCTCCATGTTGCACACTCTTTCCCGTGCTTCTATCTTTAAATGATACTTTGCCATTTGTTTCTTGTAAAGGTTGTTGCAAGTATGTGCCTAATCGGTGTTGTCATTAATGTCAACATATTTGTGTTGTCATTGGTGTCAACTGTGCTCTTACTTTGTTGAGGATATTGAGAAAATTAACCCCTCTGGTGATAACAATGTGTTGCAGTAGAAACAGTGTATTACATGCAGAAGAACAGTCCAGAAGAATGCTCTGCATTTCTTGTAGAATAAATATCTTTACCTGCGGATTGGAAGTTATTTAGAAGCCTGTCTAAGGATGTTATATTTTGAGTTTGAGCCTCCGGTATGAAGAATTGAGTGAGCTATGTTCACCAGAGTGAAAACAACTTTTTCTGTAGGCTTGGTGGTGACAGGGAGAAAGTGTTTTGCTCCACATTCCTCCGCATTGAAGTATTTTGGTTTGCGGTTCTGAAATTAAGTCAGTGGTGATGTTAAGTGCCTTCAAATGCAATGGTTCGTGATTTGGTGGTCCGCAAGCTATCTTTTACTCATGACAGTGGCTGACAGTGTTGTTCCTGTACTCCGGTTTGAAGAATCTTATTGATAGAGTGATTAGAGATCGTGCGGTCGTTCCTGGTAATTACAATGTGCTTGTTGATGTCTCCTGATCATGCTCCTACATTCGGATTGGTTTGCAAGGTGTAATTCAGATCGTGCATGAAGCGTGTTCTTGAGAATACTTGTGTTAACATCAGTCTTGGTCGACCTGGTTGAATTCATCATCTGCGGAGATGCATCGAAGATTGTGATAATGTATTGTAGCATGGAAGATTGTGTTTGAGTCCCTGCTAAGGCGCGACGTGATCCGCATTCATTTCTTTTTTTTGTAAATCTGTTTAAGTCTAGACCTATATGATGTAACGTATGTTTGCTGACCTTGGAGATTGTTCCAATGGTTGATGATTGTAATGCCGACCTTGATGATCATTCCAAGGTTGATGAAGTGTATAAATACTTGTAATTGAGTCGTAAAATGTATCCAAGTGCGAAGATGCGAAGATAAAAGAGAAGTAAGGTAGCAGAGTAGAGCAGAGGTGTTTGTGCTTCAATGGAATTGAACCCTAGCATGGAGTAGATGCTGTTATCTTAGTTCAACCTTTTGGTACTGAGCCTTTCTTTGCAGTGAGCAATTTGGGCAGTGAGCCTCTGTTTTTCGGTATTGATATAACTTATATATTTCTGTGGGCTAACACCCACCGTGGTTTTTCCCTTTTAGGGTTTTCCACGTAAAAATCTGGTGTCTCCTGTGTTGGAGCTTCTCATTTTATGCTTTCATGGTCATATCAGAATATAAGTAATTGATAAGTTGATGATTATAATTGATTAAAAGTTTTAGGACAATTGATTCACCCCCCCTCTCTTAGTTGTCCAGTGTAGTCCAACAATTGATATCAGAGCCAAGTTCCTCAGAAGAAAGCCTAACAGCTTGAGGAAGATCCAGGATGTCTTATAAGAAGGAAGCTCCGTGTTTTGATGGGACAAATTATGCTCTTTGGAAGGCACGAATGAAAAGCCATCTCCTCTGTCTTGGTTATAAAGTATGGCTAGCTACACAGTCACAATTTGTCATGCCTGAAGGTGGGTTGACAACTGAGGATGATATCAAATAATATGAATTGGATGTCAAAGCAAAGGATGCTCTGTTAAGTTCCTTAAGTGACTCAGTGTTGACAGAAGTTGTGGACCTTGAATCTGCAAATGAGGTATGGGAGAAGCTGAAAAATCTGTATGAAGGAGATGATTCTATAAGAGAAGCTAAGCTACAAAGCCTGAAAGTGAAATATGAGGGTTTGAAGATGAAAATATAACAGCCTTTATGCAAAGAGTTGATGAACTTATCACTGGAATAAAAGACATGGGAGGAACTCTCAGTGATAAGGAAGTTGTGATGAAAATTCTCAGATCACTACCAAAGTCCTATAGTCACAAGGTAGCTGCTATTGAAGAATTTATGACTGTGAAAACTATTGATAGAGATCAGTTACTTGGAAAGCTTACAGCCTTTGAGATGAGAGAATTTGGTGATGCCCTGCCAAAAGTTGAATTAGCTTTTAAAGCCAGTACTTCAGAAAAGATTTCCAGAGCTGAGAAATATAAAGTGTTTCTCTTGTGGTAAAGTAGGACATTATGCTTCCAGATGTCCTGAAAGAATTGAAAGAAATAGGAAAAAGTATGAGAGCAGGCCTAGAGTACCAAAGAAATGTTACTATGTTAGAGATTTTGATGATGGAGTGACTGATGATGAATCTGATGATGCTAGTACCATTGCAAATGAATGCCTGTTTATTGCTATTAAAGAAGATCCTATGTCTACTAATTTTGCTAGTTGTTTGAAGGAAGAAAAACCAGTGGAAGAAAGTGCTTTGGCTGTTTAGGTTGAGAAAGATAAGGATGAATGGATTATTGATAGTGGATGTTCACATCACATGACCAGTGACAAAAGTAAGTTTGTAAGTATGGAGGATTGGTTAGGTTTGGAGATAATGCAGCTGGTAAGATTTGTGGAAAAGGATCTATTTCATTTGATGGAAAGCATAATACTGACAATGTTCTATATGTGAAGGGTTTGAAGCATAATCTTTTGAGTGTTGGTCAGATGTGTGACAAAGGTAATGATCTGAGATTCAAAGATAATGAGTGCAAGATCATGGAAAGTTCCGGAACTGTGATTGCTATCGGTAAGAAGACAAAAGGTAACATCTATCAATTAAGAGGAACTAATGATTATTGTTTATTGGCTCAGGCAGATGAAAGTTGGTTATGGCATAGAAGGATGTGTCATATAAACTTTGATAATCTAGTAAAGATAAGTTCAGGTCAGATTGTGAGAGATTTACCAAAACTTGTGAAACCATCCAACACAATTTGCAAGGAATGTCAGTTAGGGAAGCAGACAAGAACAAGCTTCAAGAACAAAGAGCAATTCTCTGCCAATTTGCTGGATCTAGTGCATTCAAATCTCTGTGGTCCTACAAGGGTGAGAAGTCTACAAGGTGACAGGTACTTCATGTTGCTTATTGATGATTATTCTAGAATGACTTGGGTTACTTTTCTAAGATATAAATCATAAGCCCTAGAGAAGTTCAAATCTTTCAAGGCAATGGTTGAGAGAGTTGAAGATCAAATGCTTGAGGTCTGATAGATGAGGTGAGTTCACTTCAAATGAATTCAACATTTTCTGTGAAGAGCATGGGATAAAGAGACAACTGTCTGCACCTAGGACTCCTCAATAGAATGGAGTTGTGGAAAGGAAAAATAGGACAGTTCAAGAGGCTGCTAGGACTATGATGAAGGAAGCAGATCTACTGGAAGTATTTTGGAAAGAGGCTATTCATACTGTTGTTTACATCCAAAACAGAGTTCAAGTGAAAGGTAATGGTACTCAAACACCTTATGAATTATGGTATGGAAAAACTCCTATAGTAAAATATTTCAAAGTCTTTAGAAGCAAATGCTATATCAGGAGAGATGAAGATCTAGGAAAGTTTGATGCAAGATGTGATGAAGGAATCTTCCTTGGATAGAGTAAGGCTTACCGGTGCTACAACAAAAGGCTCAAAAAGATTGTTGAGAGTGCAAATGTGAAGGTAGATGAAGGCAAGGAAAGAATATTAGACTTGAGTTGTTATGAACCAGATGAACCTGTGACTATAGTAAATGAAGAGAAAGATAAGCAAGAAGACAGTTAGGATGAAGAAGAGGCTCCAAAAAGTATTGTCAAGACTCCCAGGTGTGTAAGGATCATACATTCTGAAGATCAGATTATAAGTGACAAGAACAAAGGTGTGCTAACAAGAAGAGTTGCAGAGGAACAAGTCAATTATTGTTTACTTTCAAAGATTGAACCAAAAACTGTGAATGAAGCATGTAATGATGAAAATTGGGTAAAGGCAATGGAGGAAGAACTATTACGGTTAGAGAAGAATGAAACTTGGGAATTAGTTCCTAGACTTGCTGACAAAAATGTTATTGGAACTAAATGGGTCTTCAGGAACAAGCTGAATGAAAATAGAGAAGTTGTAAGGAATAAAGCAAGACTTGTATGCAAAGGATATTCTCAAATTGAAGGAATAGATTTTGAAGAAATTTTTGCCCTAGTAGCTTAGATTGAAGCAATCAAAATGTTTTTGGTGTTTGCAGCTCACAAAGATTTTAAGGTATATCAGATGGATGTGAAATCTGCCTTCCTGAATGGTGAGTTAGAAGAGGAAGTATACATTGAGCAACCGGAGGGATTCCAATTGTCAAATCAAGGTGATATGGTATGTAGGTTGAAGAAAGCATTGTATGGACTCAAATAAGCTCCCAGAGCTTGGTATGCAAGGTTAGACAGGTATTTATTGCAATTGGGATTTAGTAAAGGTACTGCAGATAGCAATCTGTATTTCAAAATCAATGATGCTTAGATTTTGATTGAAGTCTTTGTCGATGACATTATCTTTGGAGGAATGAAGGTATGTGCATAAAGTTTGCCGGTGAGATGAAAAGTGAATTTGAAATGTCCATGTTTGGTGAAATGAATTTCTTTTTGGGTCTGCAAATTAATCAATCAGATAAAGGAATCTTCATATCTCAGTCTAAGTATGTGAAAGAGTTGTTGAAGAAGTTTGGGATGGAAGACTCTAAATCGGTATGTACTCCCATGGTGACTGGTTGCAAGTTGAGCAAAACTGATGAATCACCTAAGGTTGATCAGAAAAAATACAGATCCATGATTGGAGTATTGCTTTATCTAACTCAGACCAGACATGATATCATGCATGCAATTTGTCTTGTTGCAAGGTTTCAAGCTGATCTAAGAGAATCACATGTGATGGCAGTTAAAAGAATCCTGAGGTATTTGAAAGGTACTCCGAATTATGGCTTATGGTATCCAAAGGACAATGATTTCACTCTCAGTGCTTATACAAATGCAGATTGGGCCGGAGATGTTGATGACAGAAAGAGTACAAGTGGAGGTGCCTTCTTGGGTAATAGATTGGTTTCATGGCTGAGCAAGAAACAAGATTCAATATCTTTGTCAACTGCAGAAGCAGAGTATATTGCAACATGTTGTTGCACTCAAGTATTATGGATGAAGTAGACTTTGAAGGATATAAGAGTTGTGTATGAAGATCCAATTGCAATCTTTTGTGACAATACAAGTGCCATAAACATTTCAAAGAATCCAATGATGCACTCAAGAACAAAGCACATATCAATAAGGTATCACTTTTTGAGAGAAAAGGTGACAGAGAATGAAGTAAAGTTGGAATATGTGTCCACAAAGGATCAGATTGCAAACATTTCACTAAGCCTCTGCCTAAAGATACCTTTGAGTATCTCAGAAAAAAGTTAGGGGTCATTACCCCTCCTGTCCTGAACTAAAATGCATAGGAATGCATCAATCTAGTGGAGCTCAAAGTGTCATTCTTTGATTTGGATTGATGTTCTGAAGGCTACCTCTCAGGGGGAGTAGCTAAATATTTCTAATAAAGTAAATGGACTAGAGCAGCAGCATGCAAGTATGTGCCCTTTGCCATTGATGTCAAAGGGGGAGAGAAATCATGTGAAAAACTCAGGGGGAGAAAGAATACAGATGTGTAAAGAGAAAGGGGGAGAATCTTGTCTTGGTGGTCTTTTCAAATTTTCACATCA
Organism: Cunninghamia lanceolata; assembly: GCA_027924645.1. Taxonomy (NCBI): domain Eukaryota; kingdom Viridiplantae; phylum Streptophyta; class Pinopsida; order Cupressales; family Cupressaceae; genus Cunninghamia; species Cunninghamia lanceolata. Next base: position 821,246 of record BSBN01001393.1, on the reverse strand, counting down.
TATGTTGCCATCAATGACAAATGGGGAGATTGTTGCAAGTATGTGCCTAATTAGTGTTGTCATTGATGTCAACATATCTGTGTTGTCATTGGTGTCAACTATGCTCTTACTTTGTTGAGGATTTTGAGAAAATTAGCCCCTCCGGTGATAACAATGTGTTGCAGTAGAAACAGTGCATTACATGCAGAAGAACCGTCCAGAAGAATGCATTTCTTGTAGAATAAATATCTTTACCTACGGATTGGAAGTTATTTAGAAGCTTGTCTGAAGATGTTATATTCCGAGTTTGAGCCTCTGGTATGAAGAATTGAGTGAGCTATGTTCACCAGAGTGAAAACAACTTTTTCTGTATGCTTGGTGGTGACAAGGAGAAAATGTTTTGCTCCGCATTCCTCCGCATTGAAGTATTTTGGTTTGCAGTTCTAAAATTAAGTCAATGGTGATGTTAAGTGCCTTCAAATGCAATGGTTTGTGATTTGGTGGTTCGCAAGCTATCTTTTACTCATGACCATAGATGCAAGACTCGCGAAAAACTCGCCGAGTTTCAAAAAACTCTCCGAGTTTTTTTTTGATGGCGAGTAGTTCATGCAAAAACTCGCTTGTTTCACTCGTCAAGTTTTTGTGAAAAACTTGCCATTTTTTTGGCGAGTTTTTACCAAAAACTCGACGAGTCTATAAAAAAACTTGGCAAAAGTGGCATTTGGGCATTTCAGTCTCTTAAAAATCAGGAACACGCTTGGTCAGTATATTTCAAAATATATTTAAATATATACTTTAAATATTTTGAAATATACTGTCAGGATGTTTGAGATAGGTTCCGGATCCATGGGATTTAACATGTTGATTCTAGATTTTGGAGGATCCATAAGATTTCAAAGTTAACCAAATTTTTCAGGGTTTCAGGGTTTTAGACTTAGCCAAATTTAGGGTTCCAAGGTTTCAAACTTAGAATCAGCCATTAGGATTTTGCATGAGAATGCGATTTTGTACTCAATTTGCATTCAAATCAATCAAATTTAATAGAAAACACTTTTGTACTCATTTATGGACTCATTGGATACATCTTGTCATTGGATACATTGGAATTGTTGGACAGGGCGAGATGAGCAGCCTTCATTGTTTTCCGAGGATGAGATGTATGATTTGGAAAGACATGCAATGGAACGATGGGGGTGGAATCAATGGATTGGGATTCTCATTGGATGACATTGAGGATGAGGAGGATGAGGAGGAGACATTGGCACCAATACCACTACCAACATCTACATCCAGGATGGAGGTTGAGCTACGGTCTGTCATGCCGAGGATGGAGGAGCCACAGCAAATTCCTAGGACTAGACCCTCTAGTTCTACCACTCCCCTAGTTTTCACTAGACTTGGGAAGAGGAAGATGTAGTATTTAGTATTTACTTTCAATTTTACAAAAATAATTTGCTATTTTCATTTTGTCCCAGACTATTAGTATCAGCACATTCCACATGAGGATGCCATTTTGTACCCAATTTGCTTTGAAATCAATCAAATACAACTAGACTCGGCTTGTTTCTCATTTATTGACTCATTGGATGCATCTTATCATTGAATTTTGCAAAAAAAATGCGTTTTTAATGAAATTTAAACAATTTTTTAAGTTGTCGAGTTTTTTGCCGAGTTTTTGACGAGTCGAGTTTTTCGGGCTTGGCGAGTTTTTCAACTATGCTCATGACAGTGGCTGACAGTGTTGTTCCTGTACTCCGGTTTGAAGAATCTTATTGATAGAGTGATTAGAGATCGTGCGGTTGTTCCTGGTAATTACAATGTGCTTGTGGATGTCTCCTGATCATGCTCCTACATTCAGATTGGTCCGCAAGGTGTAATTTAGATCGTGCATGAAGTGTGTTTTTGAGAATACTTGTGTTAACATCAGTCTTGGCCGACCTGGTTGAATTCATCATTCGCAGAGATGCATCGAAGATTGTGATAGCGTATTGTAGCATGGAAGATTGTGTTTGAGTCCCTACTAAGGCGCGGCATGATCCACATTCATTTCTTTTCTTTGTAAATCTATTTAAGTCCAGACCTATATGATGTAACGTACGTTTGCCGACCTTGGAGATTGTTCCAACAGTTGATGATTGTAATGCCAACCTTGATGATCATTCCAAGGTTGATGAAGTGTATAAATACTTGTAATTGAGTCATGAAAATGTATCCAAGTGTGAAGATGCGAAGATAAAAGAGAAGGTAGTAGAGCAAAGCAAAGGTGTTTGTGCTTCAATGGAACTGAACCCTGGCATGGAGTAGATGTTATCTTAGTTCAACCTTTTGGCAGTGAGCCTTTCTTTGCAGTGAGCAATTTGGGCAGTGAGCCCTGTAGGCAGTGAGCCTTTGTTTTTCGGTATTGATATAACTTATATATTTTTGTGGGCTAACACCCACCATGGTTTTTCCCTTTTAGGGTTTTCCATGTAAAAATTTGGTGTCTCCTGTGTTGATTATGCTTTTGTGTTGAGCTTCTCATTTTATGCTTTCATGATTATATCAAAATATAAGTAATTGATAAGTTGATGATTATAATTGATTAAAAGTTTTAGGACAACTGATTCACCCCCCCTCCCAGTTGTCTAGTGCAGTCCAACAAAGGTTTCGTCTGGTAGTGTTTTGCTATGTAGGTGGGATTAGTGGATTCAGGGATATCATCACAACGAAGCACAAATGCTCGTCTCGAGACTCACCTTATAGTAGTGACATCTTAGATCAATGGTTTAGTGCACCTTTTGTGTCTTAGATTTGGCCACTCTTAGCTATGTTAAGGAAATTTTAGGAACACATGGTCACTGCAATTTAGGTGTGTAGTCAACCAGAGCATCTATTTCTAAGGATTTTGTCAATAAATTGGGAGATTGTGTTTAGGATGTCGTGTTCGAGGATTGGATTCTTAGTTGAATCTTCCAATCTAATGAGGTTTATCTCCTGGGGGAGTTTTGAAGAAGGGTTTGTGAATTCAAAAGATGGGCAAGCTAGGATGTTTCACAAGGAGGAGTTGGCTAGCCTTCACTGCTCATCCCACTTGTTGGAGAAGAAAAATGCTAGCTTGGTGCTCTATTGTTAGGACCTCACTTTGTACATTGATAACCTATAGGTTATCCTTCACAATGGCAACATGGAGATTTCAAGTCTTTTCACTTTACTAGGTATCTGGAACTTGGGGTTAAGGTTGAGGCAAATTATATGATGGCTTAGCTCTTGGGCCTTCAACTTGCTGATTTGTAGTAGTTTTTGCTTTTGTGGACCTATTTTTTCTGGGGTATTTGTTCTTGGTGTTGCTATGTTCTGCGACTTGGGCTTATCTTGGCTTTTAGGCCTTTTTGTAATTGCTTTTCAGTCATTTGGCTAAGTTGTTGGTTTGGGTTCAGGGTTTGGTCCCAAGCCAACATTGAAACTTGGCTTTTTAGTATTTTGCCGCATTTCTGCACGAGTGCCAAAGTGTTGTAAAATGGACATTTGAGCCTACTTTTTTCAACTTCACAAATTCATGCTCATGTCAACATTGTGAGAAGTAATGCAATGCTACTCAACATTTTGTGATGCCAACAACTTAACCTAGTTGCCACCTTGCGCACGGGCTAAGTAGCGTCCATTAAACTTCTTGAAACTACAAGAAGGCTCAATTACTTTATTCATCCAACTTGGTTTGAAACATATGTACCTATATATGTGCCTTAAGCTCTTTAACTGGTTTAGCAACTTAGCTTCTCATCTTTTAATTTGTGTATTCCTTCTCTAGTATTCATCTTTTTATAGAACTCATTGTTGAAAAGAAATTAGTTATTGTTTAAAATATTATTTTATGTATTCCTCTTTCTTTCATTGCTCTCTCCCCAAATTTCAAGTTCAAATGGTTTGCAGATTCTATTAGTACACATATTTGCAAAATCATTAAGCTCCATGGGATTTTCACTCTACAAATTGACAAATCCACATAAACAATGGCCTCACACTTCTTCAGGATTTTGCTGCATTCTGCACAAGTGCCAAAGTGTTGTAAAATGAAAACATGAGCCTGCTTTTTCCAACATCACAAAATGAGCATTCATATCAACATTGTGACAAGCAATGCAGTGCCACTCAACATTTCCTGATGCCACAACTTAACCAAGTTGCCTCCTTGTGCGCCTGCTAAGTAGTGTCCATTAAACTTCTTGAGACTACAAGAAAGCTCAATTATTTTATTCATCCAACTTGATTTGTAACACGCACATAAATATGAGACTCCAGCTCTTTAATTGGTTTAGCAGCTTAGCTCTTAACTTTTAATTTGCATATTCCTTCTCTGGTATACATCTTCATATAGAGCACGTGTTTAAAAGAAATTGGTTGTTTGTTTAAAATATAATTTTATGGGTGCTTCTTTCTTTCATTACCCATCGACATTAAACTTAATTCATAGCGATTGCCCTTCACTAGTTTGATATCCTCTCAAGTTCCTTGGTATTCAGATAAGTGGTATAAGAGCTTAGAAATTTCTTGAAGTGTACGTCTTGTTGAATGAAATAAAAATGAATGAAGCATGAAATTGCAACCTACATTTGTTTGTCTATGTTTCTTCATGGTGATTGTGGTCTCAATCAGCATTTAACCCATATTCACTTGATTTTGTGCTCAGTGAAGCGTACTTGCATACTAAAATGTACAACTACAGAAAATATAACTACTAGGGGCACCTACTCACTCAAAAACAAAGGATTGCACCTGCAAATCTGGAAAAATAATGGAGGAAACACTACTCCAAACAGATAGTTGTATTGGTATGAAAAATAAATTATTACAAAGAGGGGAAAATTCTCATTTATTGCAACAGGTTGCTTGCTTCACATGTTATAAACCTGATTCCCTATAAATAGGTGTTTAAAATACATATAATGACTAGATATCTACAATATAAAGTTGTGACCATATTACAAAATATGAGCTTAAGATAGCAAATTGTAAATGGCCACTTTTCCACTCATCATATTTTAACAAATAATTCTCTTATTAACCAAGTAGGCCAGAAAATGTTATGTTAGGTAGACAAAATTGACATGACCAAAGATAGAATAAAGAAAGAAGAATTAATTAAAGAAAGAAAGCTTATATATATATTCACATATGACTAAATAGGTCAATGGGACTGTAAGCTACATCTAGCTTAGAATAGGCAAAATTACAAGTCAACATGTCTCCGACAGCTGACAAACAATAAAAAAAAATAAAAGCAGAAAAGTTTTCAACTATAATATGTGAATATGGCTAAATAGCTAGCTAGCTACAATAATGAAGTCCTAAATGATGTCAAACATAGATTTTGTAAGGATACATGTTCATAACATCTAGCTTAGAATAGACAAAATTACCGTTCAGCATGTCTCCAACAAACAGTAAAGAAAAATAAAAACAGAAAAGTTTTCACCTATAATTGTGAATATGGCTAGCTAGCTACAATAATGAAGTCCTTAATGATGTCAACATAGATTTTCTAAGGATTCACGTTCATGATTGTCTGCAAACTTCCTTTATGGGTCAAATCAGTTAATAAAGTGTATCCCTGGTCAAGGCTGTAATAGATTATATATTAAAAGTTGATGGTTTGAAATTGTTGAGACTCAGGTAGGAAAAATGTAACCAAAGTCATGGGATAGCAATAAAACATACTTGCATGAAATGAAGATTGAGATAGCTTTCTTTGATAGCGAAGAGATGCATTTGAATACTGAACAAACTTTATCTTCAGATCTTTTGGATACTTCGACTGGTTCTCATTTTTCAAAACAAGTCTTGAAACAGCAATTTTATCCATTTTTTGTACCAGATAGCAACATGGATAGAACACAGCTGTTTTTAAATAGGTGTTTTTAAAAACTTCATCTTTCCCGATAATTGAAAGTGGACTTACTTTTTTATTGGGTGTTTGATTTAACTTCTATATATAATTAAAAAATACAATGTTGTGGTGTTTAGTTTAATTGTAAAACCACCACTTCATGGGCATTTTAATTTTGTTTAGATGTATTCAAAGTGTAGCATATTTTCTTTGCTATATTGTATCAGGAAAATAATCTTTTTACCTTTGTCTCAATGGTTTAATCTTTTGGTGTTAAATATGACAGGAAACGTGGAGAAAGTGAGAAATGCACATGACATCTCATCCTTGGAGTTGAAAACGTAAGTTTTTGTTCTCCATATGAAGTCAATGCTTTAATTATATTGGTTTGAACCTATGTTACTGGGTTTGCTCAAAACCCAGCTTGTACTCGGACCAGTTCGTACCAGATACAGATCCCTTCTTGTATACAAGTTGGGATTGCCCAGGGTTCTGGCCTGTGGGTCCACCCTGAGTATGTGGTAGACCCATAAGCCTTGGGCAGAACCTGCCTTAAAAAACATAAAAGATCACTTTTTTTAATGATGGGAAAAAACAGACCTAATCTAACCCTAAAAAGTGACTTCTAAGTCGCATTTGATTTTGAATTATAAATTATCAGCTGTTTACTGTATTTGATTTTGTATATTTTGTGCAAATTATATATATATATTGCTGGTTTGGGTTCAGTTTTGGCAGTTCACCAATTTTTTATTTTTGTCAGTTTGGTATGGCTGTGTTCGACCATGCTATATATATATATATATATTGCTGGGTTTGGGTTCAGTTTTGACAGTTCACAATTTTTTTTTATTTTTGTCAGTTTGGTATGGTTGTGTTTGAACTGCCAAAACTACACACACACACACACACACACAGCCGTACCGAACTGACAAAAATAAAAAAATTCGTGAACTGCCAAAATTGAACCAAACCAGCAACTTAGGTTATAAACTTATAGTTCAGTCTCTTCTGAGTATTACTATAGATTTAACTTGCTTATTGTTTTCCTTTTCTTTTTAATTTGTTTAGATAAATAAATAAATGAGGATTTGGTTTCAGCCCTTTGGGGCCTACACCCTGTATGATCCTCCACTAAGGATCACAGGTCCACTATGGGGCTTTACAATTCCAATAGGGGCCTAACAACGGTGGGGATACCACTCCAACTGTGTGAATACTGCTGCAACACGCGCTTGGGCACTGAGATGTCACTCTGGGGAATTTGAACCTGGATCTCCATCATGAGAACCCTCTGGCCTTTGTATTTGAGCACAACCCCTTTGACAGTTATTGTTTTCCTATTATTTATCATTTTCCTTCTGCCTTCTTTAATCTTTGTATTTATCTGGTTGAAGGAACACAATGCAACAGGAGTAAAACTTTTTTAATTATTTAAAGAAGAAACAACCACCATCAGTGATATACATACAAAATTTCGAAGCAAAAACACGCAGGCTTCAAATGAAAACTTACAAAGCCTAACCCAAGCCTTAAAAAAGTGATTCTAAGACTAGAAACCCCTTTATCAGAAATCTACACTGCCAGAATAAGAACCGTACTATTTCAGCAACTCTAGTCCAGTATATCAACATGTTTATATTATATTGACCCTTGTAATTAATGGATAACATATAAACCTCTTAATCTAGATTCCTCCCCAGAACAAAGGGTTGATGTTTGTAGGATGGAGACACAATTACAAAATCTTGAAGCTAGAAATAGAAATCTAAAAGCATGTAGATAGCTATGTAGTTTTAGTTTCTTTATCTTTTGCACCTTTTCTTGACTTGGTGATCTGAAATTGGGTTATGAACATCATCAAAGTTAGTGGAGTTAATTGATTGTTAGGAGTGTTTACAGCATGATAAAATCTCATAGAATGCAGGTTTGTTTCAGGGGAAAAAAACATAGGAGAGATCTCTAGAGTGGAATATTATTGCATATTCAGGTTCCTCTTGAAAAGTCACGTGCTTTCGAAAAATAACACCTGATTTCGAGTCCATATGCAAAAGTTACAGATTCTGCAAGTTGGAGGAATTGAAATAGCTAAATGGTGGTTTCATAACCACTAGGTTGATATTGTAACTGCTTGAAGTGATGGTTTCATAGTTCCCAAGGCAGTTTTTTTTTTTGAATTGATGATCTAGTACCAAAATAAGAAACAGGTTACAACATGGATGTGTCAAGGAGACCCCATCAGCCACTTATCTGAGCATATACAAACTTAGAAACTTTTCAGAACTAAATCAAAGTCCAGCAACAGTTACCCAGTATTAACTGACTGTTTAATACAGCAAAAGTAGCATGAACAGTATGACAAAAGTTAAGAACAGTTCATCTATCCAAAAACAGGACACAATAACCATCAACCAGGTACAACATTCGACTGTCCTGTAGCAAAGGACTGATCATTATAACAGTATAATAGAGCATCTTTCTTCACAGTCCAAGACCATAAGCAAAATACCAAAAAAGACCAATAGTAGAACCCTGATTTTACTCCCAACAACATTTTTGATTGTTGTTTTCTTTGTATGCATCAAATTCAAAAGTACCAATAGGAGGAGAAATAACATCCTTGCTATCACTGTTATCAAAGTTCTGATTCTTGACTTCTAGATCAGCAACATCATCAAAATTGTTCTCATACTTGTGAATTTTACAGTATTGTTCTTGAAATTCCATATATTCCTTGATAAAATTTTCATCCAGCTTCCTGTAGTCATGCCGCTAGAACTGAGCAAATTTGATGTTTGATTTGTAAACAGTTGTTGAATCTTCATCAACAATCTTCATAAATCTATCTTTAGATATCTCCAGGGTCATTATAACCTGTGCAACAATATTATAGAAAGTGAGTCTACTAGAAGACTCCGTAAGGTGCCTCCTTTTGGCTTGAAACACATCCTCATTTCTCCTTTTCCAGATAAACCATAAAATCTTAGTGGAAAGAGCAAGCCAAAAGAAATTAACTTTTGCACTTAAGCTATCAACAAAACCAAACAAAATTTCATGCCAAGTAAAATTTTTCCTAATATCCCATCCAAAATATTCCCCATAAACAAAGCCCAAACATTTTTTTCATATGTGCAATAAAAAAAGGTGATCAAAATCTTCAAGGACATTGCAAACAATACACATCTTATTGACAGAATTAGTACAATGAAAAGAAGAACCAACAACTAGCTTTATAATTAATAGAAGCCATCTAAAACAAGTTTTTTTAGGTTCAACGTATTTGCACCAACAAGATTTAAGGATGAGAGATCAAGAATTATCAGACATTCCAAATGGTTTTGACATGGACCAGCACCTCTTGGGAGTCTGTAAGCAGTTTATACAACTTAGTAGCATTTATATTAAAAAAGGCAGAACCATCCTTCCATTTCAAGCTCTCAACAATCTCAGTATTATACTTCATCTCAACAGGAAACTTCATGTTAAATAGTGCTTTCTTTAAAAAAGAAAATGTTCTTCTCTATGAGTCAGTCAGAGAGTACTTTGCTTTGATGTAATGCCAATCTCTAAAAAATCCATAATTAAAGATGCTACCGAGTTCAGATATTCTTTTACTATGCCAAGCCTTGGCAGAGCACCCCTATAATAAGGCTAGGGGTTTATTATTCCACTGAAGATTCCACCAAATGGATCTAAAAGTGTAGATCTTTCCTTCCTTTCTATTTAAGGTCTCACTGCCATTGATTAGACCCCTCAGTCTTCCATGCCCTCTAGATGTTGCTAAACACATTGGATCTTGAAGGTTTATTTGAAAAATTTCCAAATAGAAAGTATGAGGTTGAAGGCCTTTTCACATCTTGGCTTTCTTTGGAATAGCTAATTGGATATTATTCTTGATTAGAACCTTCCAAGGTTCATTCCCGTTTAGAGCTTTGACAATCCATTTTGTGGCCAATGCCACACCCTGGATTTTCAAGTTCTTCAAGCCCAAACCACCGGTCTCTTTGCCCAGGCAGCGCCACTCCCAGGTCACAGTGTGCCTCTTTTTTTTGCCTTTAGCATCAGACCATAAGAAGCTTCTAATTAACTTCTATATATATTCTCAATTTGATAGCTGCCAAAAAGCCATATAGAAGCATAGTAAATGCTGTGAGATGATAGGATTTTTTTGACAAACTTGGAATCTACCTGCCATGGACAAATAATGTCTGTTTCCATTTCATAAACTTTTTTTTCAATTTTACAGTACATCTAGTCCCACATATTTTTCAATGAAGGGTTCACAGAAAATGGGATCCCAAGATACCTTACCTACTTCGAAGGACCACCCCATTTCCAACTGTAATTACTAAACGAATCTGAAGGAGAGTCTGACCAACTTAACATGTTTTTTTTTTTTTGGCTACCTCAGAGGTGTCTCCGGCTCAGTGACCGTGACCCTGTTTTTGAGTCAGACCGGGCAAGCCAAAACTAATTCCTTGGGCCGCATGAAATCCCACAGGGGACCCACCTTGGGAGCGGCTGGATAAACCGGCTTGGGTACCGGACGAGGCTTGAAGCTCCATCGATCGTCCATGTCTTTCAATGGCTTGACCAACCGGTCTACACCCCGGGGTCTCTGACCAACTTAACATGTTACATAATAGACTTGTTCTCAAAAACTTTAGCTTCTGATGCCAAACAATATATATTAAGTCTATTAATTAAATTTCCAAAATTCTCCTCTTCTAGTTCAGAGAAGAGGGCAATATCATCTGCAAATTGAATATTCAATAGTGTTTCTTTATCAAGTAAGGAAATTCCTCTAATCATATTGCCAAAATAGCTAGATCTTAAAATATAGTGAAGAGAATCAGAAGCAATAACAAAGAGGGCAGGCGCCAACAAACAACTTTGTCTAATGAATCTTTGTAATATGAAAGGCTCGATTATGATCCATTGATATCAATGTGAGTATAAGCATCATTGAATATCACTTTTATCATATTCCAAAATTGAACGAGAAGACCACTGGCCTCCAAAATCATCAAAATGTATGACCACTCCACCCTATCATATGCCTTTTCAAAGTCTAATAACAGGATTCCATCATTCTGATTTATCTTATTTGCCCAATCAAGAGCCTCCCAACTGGTGATGAGATTTTCCAAGATACATCTACCCTTAATAAACCTAGTTTGGGTGTTGTTAATAATCCTTGGGACAATATCTGTTAACCTTAGGGCAAAGATTTTGTAAGAGACATTCAACAATGTAATAGGCCTCCAGTTTCGAATATTAGTTTTGTCTCCCTCTTTAGGAAGAAGCTTTGTTATTCTCCTATTAATCTTATTTCCCAAGGAAACCCTCTGAATAGCTTCCTTGTAAATTGCCAATAAATCATCTGCTATCTAGGAAATATTGGCTTTATAGAATTCTATTGGTAGACCATCTGCTCAAGGAGAGTTGCCATTTTTGAATGTCTGGATGGTAGCTACTATCTCCTCTTTATTATTTTCCTTATTAAGCAATGCTACCTCTTCTTCATTAATTTTTTTTTGGTAAAATTTTCTTACACATTTGTTGAGCTTGCTTACAGTTACTATTATCATCATTTGCTGTAAATAAACTTTGATAAAAGGCTCTAAAGGCTTCTTTAATATCATAATTTTTGTTACAATGAGTGTCATTGACTAAAATTGTGTCAATTGTCTTTTTATTGATCTTATCTTTTAAGATATTAAAGAAATACTTAGAACCCTTATCACCATCTTTGTGCCAATTCAGTTTTGCTCTGATTTTGGCACCCTGAGCTTTCTTATTTTGCAAGCATCTCAGTTTATGCTTTGTCTCTCCAAGAGCGGTTATTAAGCTTTCATTATTGGGATCATTCTAAAGCTTGGTCTCATTTAGCAGAAGATTATCTTGCATATAGTTGTCATATCTCCTTCTGTCAAGGGCAAATTTATTTCCAATTGTTTGAAACAAAGGCTTCCAACAATTCATCATATTATTTCAATAGTCAATAGCAGAAGTACTGTGGAATGAATATTTGTTAATCCTTCTTATAAATCCCATCTAGGCATTCTTGATTCTTTAATAGTTCAATGTTCAATTTGAAAATGTTATCTTTCCTGTAATTTTCAACTTTATTACTTCCTTTAATCCAAATATTTGTTTCAATAGGATAATGATCTGACATGGTACAAGGAAGCACTTGAGCACAATTCTTATTAGCATCATTATCAAAATAAAAATTGTTCTCATGTACATAAAATCTACCCAACCTGGAATATATTGAATGGAATAGGTATGATCTGTATTGGTGAAGCATGTTGTGGAATATCCACCCTCTTTACAGATCACAAAGGGTTGCAGAAAGCATCAATTTAAACTTTTAAAGGATTTGAGTGTTATTTAAATAGCATAGAACTTGGGAACTACATATAAGAAAATAAATCTTAATTGATGAATTGTACAATGGAATGGAGTATCCATGTTGATTACGGATCACTTGGTGCACTGATTCACAGGTCAAAGTAAATTCTAGTTCTTCATTCAAATGTTGAGAATCGAGATAGCTAGCCATAGAATGGCCCACTTTAATTTATGGCCTTGTGTCTATAGGAATTTATAATCTTTTCTAACATTTTCTCTTTAAAAATCAGAATCGTTTCCCAACTATTGTAATTTACTCTCTTTCACCTTATCATTTCCAACTTCCTTATTGTCATCAATTCTCTATGCATTTGCTTTGGTTTTATAATTTAAGAATAACTTGAAAATAACTTTCAGATCCTTTGCATTTATGTAAGCACTTACAGATTCTAAAATATTAATTTATTAGCCAATCTTTCAAAATCCTAAAGCCACCTAAGTTCCAAAAAGAATATGTTTTCTTTTTCTCATCATCGCTGCTTTTGGGAACTAGTCACTCAGCTCCTCCTTGTGATTCCCCATATTCACCTACTTGTTCACCTCTATAGCATTTTGACCTCTTACCTCAACTCTTACAATATCTAGTTTCTCAGTTGTAGTATTGACCTTTTTCTTCCTTTGAAGGGACATCATTCCTCGAGGATCTCCATTGTATCCTTTTGTTTAGTTTTTCATTAGGAGCTCCTTCATTTGACATTTTCTTGAAGTTGAGAGATTTACTTAAACTATACTAAAAACAAGTTTTCCTACCTTAGATAAATTGAAGACCCTAAACCTTATATTTGAGAATCTGCCATTCCAAATAACTCCCAAACAATAGAAGAAGCTATTGTATTAGTCCTCAAAATGAAAAATTCCTAAACAACCTTTAAACTAAGAAAACAAAACAATAAATAACAATTATAAGGTCGGAATTTAGATAGAAAGGATATTGGTGAACTTGAAAAGAGAACTTAATAACAATCGGAAGGTATATTGAAATGAGAGAAAATCATCTTGCTTCCAAAGCAATAGGCGCTAGATCAGAGAATGATGGGTCTTAGGAATTAACAAATCTACAAGAAGATGCAATGTATATATTATTGTAAATGAACAAATGAAAATAAAATTTGTTAAACACTACAAGTTAGCATGAAATCCTTCAAGAAATTTCAACTAAAACTTTTTTCGTTATTAAGGTCAAACAGTATAGAGTTCCAAAACTTACAAGATCTAATATAAATAGTGCAAGAATCATTTGGTGCAACTATCATCATGTTTGGTTAGTTTTATGGATGATCTATATATGAATATCACTTTGTCACACCAATCATACCATAAAATTGAATAGTTGACAGTTGGGCATTCACAGGTTCACAATTGTTGGCTCAATCAGTTACTACCTTATCATGTTAATGTCTTACATAGTTACTCATTAGATACTTTTTCATACTTGATTATGTGTTTGGTGAAACTTTTGAAATCTCTTGGCCAATCATCCACACATCTGTTGAGGAATCCCTTAGTAAACCTTTGGTGAAAGTGAAACCTTACAAAACCTTTGGAGAATTTTCTAACTTGGCAGAGTGAAAAGTGATTATCTATGCATTACAAATTCTTCTATCTAATTTCTTTGTTGATGGTTCAGATGGTAGTTTGGGAATTTGTTTTGAAAAAACACCAAAAAGGTAGTAGGTCAGCTTGTTTGGGGAGTAACTTCCTTATCGTTGATTGAAATTTGAAACGATTAAATGCATTGTGAATCTTGGGTTATGCTGTAAAACTACTAAAATGGTTTCCATAGGCAAACATGTTTTTGGAAATGTTTGACCCCAAACAATGCTCTGAAAGGTCCTGAAGTTGTGGAAACAAAAATATAGAAAATTCTTAGGAAAACCAATCTTTTGTGTTTTTATGAGTTGCATATTGCAACATATCCTATCAATTTCTTGGGGAAATTTTGTCACATGGATTTTTAGATTCTAAGATGAATCATTTTATTTTCCATTTTTAGATTGTTCGTTTCCTGCTAAAAATGGCTAAAAAGGAATTGTCATTTGAATGTAAAACTTTGAGTGTTTTAGCTTCACATCTATTTTCAGAGATAGCTACATTCTTCTAAGTAACTCTTGGTTTCAAAAACACATCATTTACACATAACAGTTCACGACACAAAGTCCTCAAATACTGTAGCAACTTGTGTTTATACATCCAAGAAGAAATGGAATTCATGGAGGTACAGTTAATTGGGACAAGCCTACCACTATGTGCTCAAGACTGAAGGAAAGCATCAATCAAAAGAAAGGAAAGAAACTACTTCCCATAATAATTGCATCAAGTATGGCAGTAAGCAGCAAGGCCAAAATATTTGCTTAAAGCCTTCTTTGAAGAATAATTTCCCAAATAAGAGTCCACTAAAGGAAATGAGAAAGTGGTGTGACATCCATAAAGCAAGAAACATCCAAACAAGAACGTTGTTCCAGACTAGCAATATTGGCTGAGGTTTAGACCCCAACATCATCTCTAGCACTGGCTATGGAACCAACCCCCACATCAGCAATGATACCGCTTCCTATGTTGGACAAGGGAAAGCAAATCCTAGAGGTCAATCCCTACTCCATTGTCACTACAACACAAGTTTCTCCTGTAGAGCTAGAGGAGGCAGAGTGCCTCTCCCACTCACAGGTATGGTTGAAAGGAACATCTTTGCACTCCATTATGGGCAATGACAGTCAGAAGAACCTAATTTTAGAAGATGTCATTTGGAGGATGAGTCTACCAATATACTTCATCATCATCCATATACAATTGGTTGAATGAATCAGACTGTAGGTATATGTGTCAGACAACAACATTGCCCCCCATCACAATTCAAGCCATTTCAAGATGAGTTGCTTTGTGACTTGGTAGCCCTAGAAGTGTGTGATGTTCTATTCAGTCAACTTTTATGTGGGAAAGATACGATGTCTATCAATCCAAAACTCATTCTATCATTATCACCTTGGGGTAATAGTCCTATAGAATCCAAGAATTGGCTTCTTCTAAGAAAATATGTTTGATGTGTGAAGAAGTTTGTACTTTTTGATCAACATCAAGATGTAGATCTTCTTTTCGTATCCCAGAGCGAGCACAAGTTCTGGAAGAAAATTGACAACTAAGGGATGGTAACCAATGGATGCATAACAACCTTAGTCTTATCATTGAGCAATTTATAGAAATGCATAAGAATCTTTCCCAAATTAGAAAACCTATTGTTGAAAGATTGCTTTGAGTAGTGTAAAGATGCAACTGAGCTATGCAGAAGCTCCATGAAGAATTGACTTCTAAGGAAGAAATGTGATTAATCTGTAGATAGAATGTGAATAGGTGTAGCCAAAGAAAACGTCAGCAAAAAATGTCTAGACAGCAATAGAGGAGAATGAGAATTCCTTGTAAATGTTCAGCACTTTGATTGTTCATTAGATTCATTTGGCAGTTTTGAGAAAGACACTGAAGGATTTGATTTAAGTTGTTGAAGAAGATGGGATACACTGCTCAAGGTCATGCTCTACAACCACCAAAATGGTTTTCATACATTTTGGGCCAAAATGTTTGAACCCCAAAACATGCTTGAAGGGCCCAGAAGTTGCAAAGTACTAAGATGTAAAAAAAAAAAACCAAAATTTTGTATGTTATGAGTTTCATGTTCAAAATTCTCTTAACTTCTTGGGTACGCTTTTCACAATGGTTTTTAAAGATTCCAAGGCGAAAGTGGCTTATTTTCTATTTTTAGAGAGTTTAGTTCTTGCTCAAAATAGCTATAGAGGAATCGCTATGTCAATGGAAAAATATATTGTTCTAGCTTCACATCTCATTCTTAGAGATTGCTACTATCTTGTTAATAAAAACTTGATTTAAAGCTTCTTTTACATTGCAATATCATGTGTTTATTGTGTTCATTGCTTCTATAACACATAAATAAGTTCAGGAGCTACAATTGAGTGTATTGTCCACTGGATTTCCAATAAATATGGATTAATTGGTGTGAAGCCACGATATGTATATATGAATGTACAATAAGACTTATTTGCAGGTTGTATCATCCATTTATTAGGTTCCCCAAGCAATGTTGATATTAAATTGCAAGTTGTTTATCACTTTTGTATCTAATACATTTCAAAGCATTGAAAATACAATATTTCACTTTAGTCCTAATAGATTGCTTATGTAATTCCATCCCTCTGACACCAAGTGCAACAATATGTAACATCATCCCACAATCACAAGTTGCAAGGGATGCCTACGTTATTTCAGTGCTTTGACATGAAGACAAGAGTCTGACCCTTCAAGTTTTCAACTCTTTGAGGGTGATCATAAGAAAAAACCCATTTTATATACCTATCATAAATGACATTAATAATATGAATGAAATACTAAATAATAAACATAATACTCAACAAGGGTATGACTATATGAGGTGACCCTTGACTCACAACGGTTCAATAATATTATATGGTTATTCATTGATTTAAAAAACTATATCAAATATAAGAAACATGTTCTCTGAAATAAAGTTAATGACTGAAATATGAATTGCAGTCTTTTTCATGTAGAATGACCATCTTTAGTCACCTCCATTCATCAAAGATTGCTAGTAAGGTGCCTTCATATTTCTTAATATGGCCCCTTCTTGCTAATGTTTAGTTTCATTCTATCCATAGTAACAGAAAACGGGAAAAAAACCACGGTTATATGCATTTTAAACATACACGCCACTTGTACCATGTCGTTCTGACTCGGGTTGCTTGTTTTTTCGTTAAACCGGTCAAACCCCATCAAGACCAAGTTTAATGATTTCCATTCTGATTTTTGAGGGTTAAAAGTGACAACACTGTTTGTTGTTTCGTAGGTATCACACACCGCAGAAGGAAAGAACAACGAATTTGATGGGCAGTGCATTCCACACTAGGGATAGGCAATGCCGGGTTTCAATGCACGTGGAGGTGGGAGAAGTTGAATAGGAGGCCATGGTGAAGGACCACACTGATGGCCAGAAGTGTAATACCAGTCGTCAAAAATCATGAAGTTTACCATGTTTGTTTTAGGTTTCTAAGTAACTATGCAATGATAAGTTTATTATAATAACAATAACATTTTAAATATATATAAGTTTATAAAATGCATCTCTTTAGAGCATTTTTATAATTATTATAATTATTAATCATAATGCCCTTATAACATTTTTAAAATTTTGAATATTTTAGCTTTATATATTATCACATATGTTTTACTTCTGCTTTATGTATAGATATTTATAATTTTATATTTTCCAATAATAATAATAATAATAATATTATAATATTATAATATTTTAGCTTTATATATTATAATATTTATTCAAAAAAATATGGCAGTGTTCCCAGTTATAAAAAGCCATGGGTTTTTGCCTATAAACATTTGTAGTTTTTTTTTCTGTGTTTTTTATTTTGAGTATTTTAGCATCTTTTAATTTGTCATTTCCTTCCCGTGTTTTTCCCATTTTATACCCATGTAATTAAATTCCATTTATACTTTTGGGTTGCCGTGTCATTGACATGTACGTATAGTGCGACTATGATTCTATCTATTAATTCTTGCTTACTATGGCTTTTCATATAAGTTCCTTTTCTTTCTGATTTGTGGAGACTGCAAGAGTTATTTTGTCACCAATTTTATGTGTTGCATGGGGATCATTCTTTCCAAAGGAAGTCTTCTAAGCAGTCATAATTGATAAAACTCTGTATTTGCTAAATAGTGGTATGCAGATTACAGAAGCTTTACAGTTGCAGATGGAGGTCCAAAAGCAGCTACACGAACAGTTAGAGGTATTAATGCCTTTTAATTTAGTAGTTTGTTTTGTGCTTATGCACGTATGGACATTCTTATGGCTTTGTGAAGTTTTGATGCAATAGTGCAGATCCAAAGGAATCTACAGTTGCGGATTGAAGAACAGGGAAAATCCCTTAAGAAGATGTTTGAGGAACAAGCAAAAGCAGGTAAATTAATCATGAATCATGGACCATTCATAGGTGATTGCATTGATTCATCCCCTGGGGGTTCCTCAAGAAAGTGTTTTGAGGAAGAACTTAATGCAAGATGTTCTGAGCCAAGTTTAAGCACATTAGAGAAAGATAGCAAAGAATTTGGAAAATTGCCTATTTCCAAGAGAACTACTGCAGATGGAGAGCAGCTGATGGCAGAGCTTAGAAGTTCAAGTTTTATTGAAGGTTCTGACAAGAAATATCATGAGTGCACTTTGGATTTAGAATTTGGGCCTGAATTACCACCTTCAAAACGGATTCGACCAGATGGAGATATGCAAAATTTAGATCTACAATGAGCAGCCTTTTTGAGTCACTATATGCAAATAGATTAAAACCTGTTGTATATGTACTTTATTTATAGATTTATGGTCTCTCAGACAAGACTAAAAGTATTGCAAGGCAGAATCATGATGGCAGGTTCTGATGAAGGCTACATCCCAACAGTCCTACTTAAATACCATGGGTATCATTCTTGGAAGGAGAACTGTTTGTGAAATCCTTTTGGTGCTTTATCCAGGGACTACTTCCAAGTGCATGTAATTTTCTTGTTCATTCAGTGGAAGTTCAGTGACTTATTCTAATGGTTGGGATTTTGTGAATACAGGAAATTTATTTCAAATGGGTGAAGGCCATTACTAATTTACTACCATGGCTTATGCAGAAAATCAAAGGCAGTTTATTTATTTTTCGTTTTGCTAGTTTTTGGGAAGACAGTTCAGCCCGTACAAACAATATTCTTATTTTTTAATCTATGGAAAGTTTTCGGACTCATTAAACAAAACTTGTACTTTGATATGGTTGATATTGGAAATAGCTTTAGAACATCTTAAGAGTATATATTTTTTCTCACATATATTACAGAATCTTCAGTTAGAACGTCATGAATCAATGCATGAATTTGTTATTGATTGACTTTTATTTGTATTCGGTCAAACTAGATATAAATAAATCTATTCTGCTTGTGAAGCATTTCCTTGTATTCAAGCTTCCGGTGTTAATCCAGGATATCTCATGATTTCTTCTCTAGGGATGCAGAGCTGATAGCACAGACTAGTAGACTCATTTTTTTTTCTTAATCAGAATGGTTGCTTTTTATTATGGGCATAGGAATTGGATTTTGTTGATCTTCATAGTTGGGTTGTTATAAAAGGAGAGCCAAGAGCACCTATATTATAGAGAAGAAATCTTATCATCCTTGAACTAGCCAGATTAGCTTGGCTTTCCTTCACAGCTTGATGCTCTTTTCAGTTGGTCTAGAGGACTCAATAAATTGACTGCATTGAATCCTCTTCCCAAAGTGTGATTTTGTTTGTTGAATTACATAGTGTGTTTGCAATCATTACTCTTTT
This sequence comes from Cunninghamia lanceolata, assembly GCA_027924645.1. NCBI lineage: Eukaryota > Viridiplantae > Streptophyta > Pinopsida > Cupressales > Cupressaceae > Cunninghamia > Cunninghamia lanceolata. The sequence goes on along the minus strand of BSBN01001393.1, from coordinate 801,597 downwards.
CAATTGAAATGCTTTAGGCTATGGTCCCATGGAGGGGGGCTTATCTAAAATTGAGGGGTTTGCTACACCCACACCTCGATCTACCGATCGAGAGCACCCGTGGGGGCCCTCACGTTAGTCAAGTCCCCAACCTTCAGACCATTCCTTACTTTGAGCTAAACATCGCATGCACAAGTGCTCTCTGAACCATGCAATAAGGTCACCCATAACCCATTACGCGTGTTGCTGAGAAAATTTAGAAGCTTTTTACAATTAGGTGGTCATAAGAATAGCCAATGGTAAAAAATTTAGCTGAGAATTTTTAGCAAGGTTGTGGTTATATATATATATATATATATATATATATATATATATATATATATATATATTAAAAGCTTTGAAGTTGGTGGAGGTAATTTCCAGTGCCACCTCATAGGCATCTACTGAAAGTTTTAGAACTAGAAAGTAGGGGCTCCTATTTTCTAGGATAAGATTCTAATTTATCCTGCAGCAATTTTTTCTTCATGCAATGGGACCCTTTGTTTCATAATTATAAATCTTGAAGCCCCCTTACATGGGAGTGCTCCATTGGTAATCCACGGACCCTTCCTAATATAAGATACTTATGTTCAACTCACAAATTTGCATCATTGGAATGTGTAGGTGGGCATTTGATTAATTAAAAATAATGATACACAATTCAAAAGTCGATTACTCTTGATTAAGTTATGTTGACTATTTAAAAATATTGACAACATAAAGGCTAGGAGGGATTAAAATAGTGTATGTGAATATTTGTTAGATGTGTGATGACAAGGAATAAGAACATGAATGATGTACATGGGGTAAAGTGTTGTCAAGCGTGGCTTGTAGTAAACTTGAAAGAGAACAAATGAGATATTAGGTGTAGGTATGGAGAAGCAATTTGAGACAAAAATGTCAGCATGAATCCCATGGGTGAAAAACCCTAAAAAGTTTGACCAATGCATCTACCTCATTTTCAACAAGGAAAGATGGCTACAACAAACAAACTCAAGTTTAGATCAAACCACAAGTGGAGGGAGGAGGATCACATGAAGCAACTTTGGTAAGTCCATTGACCAAATATGCTCCAAATTTAGCATATTTGGTAAATGTCTAGAAAGTAGAAACTAGAGATTCTAGTCACAAAAATTATGGAAACAATAAATAGAATGATATAAAACTAAAAATAAGAATTTGACAAGTGGAATGGAACAGGACTTCACGGTCTATTATGAGTAAATTATCAAACTTCTCAAATATCGCATTGATGCCTTAAAAGCCACCTAGAATGGTGAACCAAAGCTCTTGGAATAGGGATGGATTGCTTGTTGGGAGTGTGCTCTCCCTTGTTGTGCTACCTTCCTAAGAGAGTATGGAAAAAGAGCCTCTTGGAAACATAAGAGACTAGAAAGACCCCTTAGAGGTCAATTGGAAAGAGGCACAAGCCTCCTTTCTCAACCCCCTGGATGTGTCTTCGCAATAATCAATGGGCTACATTGAACAACAACTCCATCAATTAGAAATCTATAATGGAAAAGGGGTCAGGTAAGAACTAGAGTAAACTAGATTAATGGAGATAGAGGTACTAAGTTCTTTTTCTAATACTTGAAACACAAGTACAAACAAAAACACATCTTTTTGACCATAATAATAACCCCCAAATTGATCCTAACATAATAATGCACACCTTCCACAACCACTATTGCATACCTTTCACTGATGAATCTGTTAATGATTCTCTCATCTCTATCTTGAAAGACATTGTTGGGGAATGCATACCTAAAATGATTGACAAAGAATAAAATAACTACCTTGGACATCTCTCTATGGAAGAAATTTATTTTTCTCTAGCTCACATGGCTAACGAGAAGAGCCCCAAGGTGGATGGATTACCTATTGAGTTCTTCAAGGCTTTTTGGCCTTTCATTTGCAAGGATTTCTACTATTGGCACTAGGAGGCTGCAGACTTTGGTTCCTTAGGGCCTTCTATCAACTAGGACTTGATCAAGCTTATCCCTAATTGTAAGAATGAAGACAAAATAGGAGGATGGAGACCAATCACCCTCCTCAACACCTCTTACAAAATCATAGCAGAAGTTGTTGCTCAAAGAATCAAACCTATAACTCAAAAGAATGTCTGATTTGAACAAATTGGTTTCTTGGGAGGAAGGTTCATTTTGGATAATCTAGTTTTGACCTAGAAAATTATTGAACGGGCACAACAAACTATGCATGACACTCTCCTTGTCAAGGTAGACTTTGATAAAGCTTATAATCAAATAAGATGGCCCTTTATGAGTAAGATGCTCACCTGGTTGGGGTTTGGACCCAAAATCATTGCTTATGCCTAAATGCTCTTTATGGGTGCCAGTGCCAAACTAGTGGTTAATAGGACTCCCTCCCAACAAATCTCCCTTCAAAAGTCAATTAGGCAAGGCTGCCCCCATGCACCCTTCCAGTATGACTTGGCTGTTGATGCTTAGGGCTATTTCCTTGATCATGCTCACGATACTTCTTAAAGGCATCTCCCTCCCTCAGAATGTTTATGCTCTTAATTCCCACTTTGTTTATGATATCTTACTCTCCCTTTAAAACATGATTGATGAAGTGAACAATGCCATGGATGTTCTTAACTTGTATTACTCGATATCAGCTTCCAAGCTCTCTATGCAAAAACTTGATCTTTATGACTAGCTTGGACAAACTGTCCTCTTGGACCCCACTTGATTGGCACTTGATTCAACATGGCACTATAACTTGGTATCTTGGCATCCCCTTAGCTTTAGGGGTAACTCTTTTTGATATGTGGGCTTGGTTCCTAAAAAAATTAAGGACAAAATTATGCATTGGAGTAATAGATTTCTATCCGTGGCTAGACATACTTAGGTGGCCAACAAGCTTGTAATTGCTAGTCATGTCTACATCTCTTGCTGGCTTCCCTCTAAAAATTGTTACAATTGTTTGACTGAATTGATCATAAACATTTTTGTGGTTTAAATGGGGCAACAATCAAGGAATGCCTGAAACTTCCTAGTTCCATTTCATTCAACCCAAAGACAAAGGTGGTCTTGGCATCATAGATCTAGCCCCTTAGAGTATCTATTTCTTTGCGAAATGGATCATTAGAGCCATTGATGGTGATGCCCAATGGAAGCATTTGATTAGGTCTCATATCCAAACAACTACTACTGGCAGCCCTTGGCATGATGTGTTTTGGAAAGATAAAGTGCTTATGGCATTGATCTTCAAGACTCATGGTTCTACCCCCATCAACAACATTTGAAAGGCTTGGTAGATGGTTTTCAACATCTTAATTGGTATGATATTTCTCTCAGACATGGCCTTAGCTTCCTATCCTCCTTTATTTGGTGGAATAAATTGATTCAACACAAGGATAACCCTTACTTATTTTTGAAATGAAGCTCCCGCCCACTTTAGAAACCCTTGGCTTGTGTTCGGAGGTGGATTTTCCGCCGCTCATTGTTGAGGTTGGAGATGTTGCTATGGCATCTGTTGGTAGCATGCTTGTTGTTGCATCCTCTCCTGTCGTTGATGGATCCTGCATTTCAGTGTCTATTGGGGGCGATGATCTTGTGCACATTTCCTTTGTTTGAGCCTTGTCCTCTTCCGCTCATGTTTCCTCTGGTGGTGTGGAGAATGGCAGCTCTACCTCTTTGGGTGATGCATCTAGTTTGGATCGTGAATCCCTTTTGACCTATGCAACCATGGTTGGGTTGGGGGTCCCTGCTGGTCCTCTTGGGATGCACTTTGCAGCGGGTGTTGAAGCTTGCCTGCTTCTGCGTGGTAAAATTTATCCCCTTTCATGTTCTCAATCCTTCCCTATCATCATTTGTGGACAAGATGTGATTAACATGAACATTACTTTAAATGTCAAGGACTGATCTGTAGGTGCTTATGGCCTTCCCTTCTTGACTTGAATAAATGGGTTTTGTGTTGGGAATTAAGGTGTCTCAACCTTTGCAAATTACTAGCATTGTTATTTATTTAATTGTTATCATATGCCTAAGTTTGTAAGTATTCATGTATATTTTATAATGTTGCTTTGTGGGAGTTGGCACGGTGATGTGTCATCCTACATGGAAGGTGGCTAGATGACATTTGTCCTCATATGAGGAAGTATGCGTCCCATTTTGTGGTAGGAATATTTTGCCATGTGTCGGCATATTTTGGGTGTTGCAAGAGATTTATGATGCATAAGAACTATGACAGATTCTATGACATTGTAATAGCCAGAAATATAAGGGACGAGACAAGTGTCATTTGCATGCATGACACTGTAAGAGGCATATTTGACTTAGCCCATTTTGGGGTGCCCAAGTTTGGGATATGATAGGTTGTAAGAGAATCGTTTATTAATAGCCAGTTATGACATATTTTCTTACAACTGTAAGTGTTGTCATATATGACAGATTTTATGATGATGTAAGAGCATTTGTCATACCTATTTTGGGCAAATTTGGGGTGCTCAAATATGGAGGGTTGTAAGAGGTGTAAGGGAATATTGTACAAGTGTCACAGGAGTCAAACATGTGTTGGAAAGTGTGCCACATGGATTTGGACGCCTATCTCTTGTTGCTTGCTCTAGAAGCTTCCTTCATGCTTGTATCTCTATATAAATAAGGTGCTTGTTGGAGTAGTTTGTATGGTTGATTTGCAAGTGTTGTTATGCTACCAGAATTACTCTAGATACTACGTGTCGGTGAAATCCTAGAAGAGCTTGGCTTTGCAATTGTATTGTAATCATTATTTGATTATTGAATAATACATTGGATTGTGCTTTGGAGTGTGGGGTTTTTTTACCTGAAAAGGTTTTCCCCATGTACATCTTGTGTTATGGTATTACTGTTTTGATTTATGTTGTGTATCTTCTTCTATGTTAATTGTAAAAGATTAAAAATTTGCATTGCTCTCCTCTCTTAGTACAATGTAGGAAGCTATTCCGTGTACCTTGCTTCCTTTTAGTTGGTATCAGAGTCTGGCTAGTTTTGGTCCTAGTTGTTGGGTAGAGTGTTTTTTGTATTGAGATATTCGATTGAGTGGGAGTTTGTGCAGAGTATTTTGTGATCTTGTTGCAGGAAGGAGATGACAAGCATATTTGGAAAAATAGAGAGAAAAGTTTAATGGCAATAATTTTGAGTTGTGGAAACTCAAAATGGAGGACATGCTTGTAGATCGGGATCTACGGGTTGCTATATCCAGAAATATGCCAACGAGCACGAAACTAGAAGACTGGGATCTGATGGATTGGAAGGCTAAGGGTCCGATAAGACTCTGTTTTGCTAGCTCCGTTTTGTTAAATGTCCATGAAGAGACTATGGCTAAAAACTTGTAGGAGAAACTTGGTCATATTCATTAGGCTAAATCCCTAGTAAATAAGTTGTTTTTGAGGAAGAAGATGTACTCTCCGAGGATGGAAGATGAAAGATCTGTCACAGATCACCTGAACAATTTTAATATGCTTGTTGCCCAGTTGAGCTCCGTTGGAGTGAAGATGGAGGAGGATCGTTGCATGACCTTGTTGTGTTCTTTGTCAGATTCGTGGGACCACCTTGTAATGGCCATTGAGAGAACCACTACCACCTTCAAGATGGATGGAGTGGTTGCATCGTTACTATCTGAAGAGATGCAAAGAAAATCTTTTGAAATGGCTAAGTTGGCTCTTGCGGTTCATGGTCAATCAAAAGACAAAGTGAAAAAGAAAGACAAGAAAGTAGATAAAGGAAGATCTAAATCCTGTCGAAGATCTAAGTCTCTTGGAAAGTCCAAGGCACTATGTTGGAACTGTAAGCACCAAAATCACGCACAGCCTCCACGAGGACCTCTATAATGATTTATAATTCTTGTCATGTACATGTAAGCGTGAAATAACATCCTCTGAGTAGCAATTCTCTTGGTGACGTGTCCTTTCTTTCATCTTGTGTTGTTTCCCCTTTGTCGTTTTCTCTCTCTTTGTTGTCAACACTTTTGCGACACTTATCAATTTGTGTTTTCTGTGCTTGCGACCCTGTTCGTAAGCCTTGTATGCGTCTTGTAGGTGAGTTTTCACCTCTCCTCAGTGTTTTTCATCTTCTCCACCTCTAGAAGCCTTCTAGAGGTCCCCCCTAGCCATCTCCCACTTTTAGTTTTCAGTTTCACTCAACCAATCCAAATCTCCCCCTATTATTTCTAGATCTTCCCCTAGGAGATCCTACTTTGCAAGTGGAGATTTGGATTTTCACACATGACTGACCTATTTCTAGAGGCAGATCCCCTTCTTTTCTCCTCCTCTTCCATCTCCCATTCTGCGTGCCAACCCAAGTGACCTCCTCTGTGGGTTTCCCATGGGTTGGGGTCGCCCCCCGAGTGACCTAACTGGTGAAAGGGGCAACCCCTGGGCGACCCTGTTGTGTTTCTAGCCGCGGAAAAACTTGAGTTTTTAACTCGAAAAAGCTCTATTTTCGCCTGTTTTTCTTCCTGTTTGCATGGATTTTCATGCCTAATATAGAGTTAACTATTTCATGCACCTACACATGCATAATTAGCTCTATTTTATCCTTAATTGATAACTCATGCATTCTCATGCATTCCCATGCACTCCTTCTTCACTTCTTGAGTGATAAACTCTTACTGGGTAGATCACTCCAATTTTAGCCTAGATCACTCTTGAATCCTCTATGTTAACTCTCCAATCAAATTGAGTTAACTCTTCTTCTTTTTCACCTCTCATCCCTTCTAACCTATAAATACCCCCTCCCTCAAGCACAAAGGGAGGCAATTTCATTTGTGCACACAACTCTTGCAAGTTATTGCTCTCACATCAAGCATTCTCATGCTCATACGTGACATAGGAGCCTTTTGTTTTTGTTCATTACTTCATCTAGCTTTCATACAAATCTCATCACATGTCCATACGCTACTCATATCAAGCTATAGTGTTCAACAAAGCTTTCATTGAGCACTTGTTGCAAAGCTTCAAAAGCTTCTTTTGCTTCAATTGTTGTCTTGTCGCCAAGAGGATTCCCCGCTGTTACAAGAGGATACAGGTTGCCATCACAAGGATTTTTGAGAGTAGTGTAGGCTCATGCGTCTCTAGGTTCCTTTATGCTTTCTTTCAATTCATAGTAATTAGATAACTAAAAGTGCTCTTGGGATCAATAATCTTGTTGCTTTTTCCTTGATAGGATAGATATATCTTGCATTCTTAGAGTAATTTGCTTTTCAAGTTCACAAATTAATCTATTTTAAAAGCAATTTCCCTTTTCTTAGATTAATTTGTTCCAAATATTCAGAAAACCCCAAAAACAAAATTTACATTGCATTAGGTAAATTCATTATAGCTTGCATACATCTTTCAATTCCTAGATTAGAAAAAAACATCTTCAATTCCAAAAACATTAAAAAAGCACAAAAAGAAGTTTTGCATTCATTTAGACTTGCATTCATAAAAACCCCAAAAAGAACAAAAACATTAGACTTACAAATTTTGCAAACCCTTGATTCCATCACAAGGCCAACCATAGTCAATGCATAATCAAACCTTAGGTCGAACAAACCCTAAGTCAAACCCTAGGTCAAGTCAATGTTAGCTCGCAATCGCCTATCTCTTGTCTCAGCTCACGAATGTGCCCTGGATTAAGAGGTGAGTGGGTGAGGGTGATCCTCGACGAGACAGAGGAAATCCACTCAAGATCGCAATAGGGCCCACTAGTCATCCAACAACAAGAAGTGTTTAGACAAATTCTAGTACAACACGCAGCCATACAACAATTTGAAAGACAACGCCAAATTGAACATGCCATTAACGAAATCAATAGCTTACCCACACAAAAGTGGATTATCAAAAACCCCAACAGGAGAAGAGTGACTAGTGACCCTTCGGGTCATACGGTTATCTTTACAACCACAATCATTGAACAACACATCTACACAAGTGCACAGAAACATAGGCCCTAGGACGTGCCGACCCCTCTCCATGAAGTCCAGTTCTCCAACGAGCCAGACCACCCTCGTGTCTCGCCTCCTCTCGACTGGTTACTTCCACGAGAGCGAGAGTGACATGGAGGTTCACCCCATGGCAAGGAGTGAAGGGTCCATGCATGTGCCAAAACCTGACTCAACAGCCCTAGGCCACTAACGTCGTGATTTTGAGCGTAAAAGAACTACAGAAAACCTGGGCACTTTCGAAAGGAGTGTGAAGAGAAGAAAAAAAAGAACTTGTTCGATTTAGATTCTGACAAGTCCCAAGATGATGGTGATGCTTTTGTTTCTGACTTAGCCACCCATGCATCAGAAGATGTGTGGTTGATAGATTATGGTGCTTCCTTCCACATAACCTCATATCGAGGTTGGTTCACAAAGTACGAAGAATTCGATGGTGGGAAGGTGTACCTGGGTGATGACTCTCACTTGAAGATTGTTGGCTGTGGAAGAGTCTTGATCTGATTCCCTAATGGATGAGTGAAGGGGATCAATAGTGTTCTGCATATCCCTGGTTTGGCATGTAACCTTTTTTTTGCAAGTAAGTTGAATGATGTGGGTGTGCAGGTTGTCTTCTCAAATGGATGATGCAAGATGACGAGAGGAGCTATGGTGCTTGCTAAGGGTGTTCAGAGAGGCACTCTGTTTCAACTGGATGCATGGACTATTCAGTGCAATAGTTCTTCTATTTCAAAGAAAAGAGCTTTAGATTCTTCATCCTCACCATTGGAACCAACAATGAAGAAGTGTGTTGCATCTACTTCTGATGGTTGTTCTTTCTGGGTACCTAAGGGTGCTCATGCTTTGGAGATGAAACTTCCTGTTGAGAAGACAATGTTGTGGCATGAGAGACTTGGTCACATTGGTGAGAAAGGTCTTAGAACCCTAAAAAATAAAAACATCGTCGAGGGGTTAAATGATTGTAATCTCAAATTTGATTTTTGAGTACATTGCATATATGAGAAGCAAAACCATGTTTAGTTTTATTCTATTTCTCACAAATCTTTTGAGGTGTTGGATCTGATTCATTCTGATGTGTTTGATCATGTGAATGTCATTTCGATTTCTAAATCTATATATTTTGTGTCATTCATTAATGATTACAGTAGAAGGACATGAGTTTATTTCCTTAGAAGCAAATCTGAAGTCTTTAGTCGATTCAAAGAGTTTACAGCTTTTGTAGAGAATCAAATTGGTAAAAAGATTAAGTGTTTGAGGAATGACAATGGTGGTGAGTTTTGTTCGACAAATTTTAAGAAGTTCTGTAAAGAACATGTGATCAAAAGACATAGGACAACTTCATACACCCCTCAACAAAATGGAGTTGCAGAGAGGATGAACAAGACATTGATGGAGAGGGCTAGGAGTATGCTTAGTGGAGCTAGCCTTGAATAGAAGTTTTGGACTGAAGCTGTAGCCACTGCCTTCTACCTGATTAATAAGTCTTCTACTTTAGTGCTTGTTGAGAAGACACCCATGTAGGTGTGGTCTAGTAAAAAGCTTTCTTTGAGACATCTTTGAATATTTGGTTGCGAAGCATATGCACATGTGCCTAAGGAGAAGAGGTCAAAATTGGAGAATAAGGCAGTTAAGTGTATCTTCATCGGCTATGGTGTCGGTGTGAAAGTGTACAAGCTTTGGGATTTTGTGGCAGAAAAATTCTTGTATAGCAGAAGTGTTATCTTTAAAGAGGTAAGTCATTCTCTTGTTGTTCTGTAGCCAGAAAAAAATAAAAGAAAGAAGATGTGGTTTAGTTTCCTTCTACCCCTGAGAAGACTGAACCGAAAGCTTCTATTAGTCCTGGTGATGAGAGCTCTAGCATCTCTGAATGTTTAGAATAAGAAGAAGAAGAACCTCAACCTCATCATTTGAGGAGGTCTACATGGATTAGGAGGCAACCTGAGTAGTTTGGTTATTCATTGCTTGATTCTAGTTGTATTTTTGCCTTGATTTCTAACACTGATGAACCTAGAACTGTGAAAGAGGCTATGGGTATGAAAGATGCAGGTTCCTAGAAAGAGGTCATGGAAGAAGAGATGGCTACTTTGGAGAAAAATAATACTTGGGACCTGGTGCCTTTTCTTGAAGGATGGAAACCCGTTTGATGCAAATGGGTGTTCAAAAAGAAATTTGGTGGCAATGTTGAGAAGTTAAGGCTAGATTGGTTGCAAACAGGTATTCTCAGGTTGAGGGAATAGATTATGGTGAGATTTTCTCTCCCGTTGCAAAGATGACATCCATTAGATTCTTATTATCACTTGATGTAGCGTATGATCTTGAAGTTGAGCAGATGGATGTGAAGACAACTATTATTAATGGTGATTTGGAGGAGGAGATTTATGTCACACCTAGAGCACTACATTGTTGAAGGTAAAGAAAATCTGGTTTGCAAGTTGAAAAGTCTTTGTATGGTTTGAAACAATCTCCTAGGATGTGGTAGCAAAAGTTTGATGCCTTTGTGTTGAGTTTGGAATTTTTGAGATCGAAATTAGATCATTGTGTTTATTATAAGATGGATAATGATCGCTTTCTCATTATTGCTATATATGTTGACGATATGTTGTTTCTTGGGAATGGAAAAAACTTGATTTCTAATTTGAAGTCTTTGTAAGCACCAAAATCACGTACAACCTCCAGGAGGACCCCTATGATGATTTAGAATTCTTGTCACATACATGTAAGAGTGAAATAACATCCTCTCAACAGCAATTCTCTTGGTGACGTGTCATTTATTTCATCTTGTGTTGTTTCCCCTTTGTTGTTTTCCTCTCTTTGTTGTCGACACTTTTGCGACACTTGTCAATTTTTTTTTGTGCTTGCGACCTTGTTCCCAAGACATGTATGCATCTTGTAGGTGAGTTTTCACCACTCCTCAGTGTTTTTCATCTTCTCCACCCCCTAGAAGCCTTCTAGAGGTCCCTCTAGCCATCTCCCACTTTTGGTTTGCAGTTTCACTCAATCAATCCAAATCTCTCCCTATTATTTCTAGATCTCCCTCGGGAGATCCTACTTTGCAAGTGGTGATTTGGATTGTCACACATGATTGACTTGTTTCCGGAGGTAGATCCCCTTCTTTTCTCGTCCTCTTCCATCTCCCATTCTATGTGCCAATCCAGGTGCCCTCCTCTCTAGGTCACCCATGGGTCATCCCCCGAGTGACCTGACTAGTGAAAGGGGTGACCCTTGGGTGACCCTGTCGTGTTTCCATCTGCGAAAAAACTTGAGTTTCTAACTAAAAAATACTTTGTTTTTGCCCATTTTCTTCCTGTTTGCATGGATTTTCATGCCTAATATAGAGTTAACTATTTCATGAACCTACACATGCATAATTAGCTCTATTTTATCTTTAATTAATAACTCATGCATTCCCATGCACTCCTTCACTTCTTCTCGAGTGATGAGATTTTACTAGATAGATCACTCCAATTTTAGCCCAGATCACTCTTGAATCCTCTGTGTTAACTCTTCAATCAAATTGAGTTAACTCTTCTTCCTCTTCACCTTTCATCCCTTCTTCTAACCTATAAATACCCCCTCCCTCAAGCACAAAGGGAGGCAATTTCATTTGTGCACACAACTCTTGCAAGTTATTGCTCTTTCACATCAAGCATTCTCATGCTCATACAGGACATAGGAGCCTTTTGTTTTTGTTCGTTGCTTCATCTAGATTTCATACAAATCTCATCACGCGTCCATACGCTACTCATATCAAGCCATAGTGGTCAACAATGCTCTCATTGAGCTCTCTTTGCAAAGCTTCAAAAGATTCTTTTGCTTCTATTGTCATCTTGTCACTAAGAGAATTCTCCGCTTCTACAAGAGGATATGAGTTTGCCATCACAAGGATTTCAGAGGGTAGTGGAGGCTCATGCGTCTCCAGGTTCCTTTATGCTTTCTTTCAATTCATAGTAATTAGATAACTAAAATTGCACTTGGGATCAATATTCTTGTTGCTTTTTCCTTGATAGGATAGATAGATCTTGCATTCTTAGAGTAATTTGCTTTCAAAGTTCATAGATTAATCCATTTTAACAATTTCCCTTTTCTTAGATTAATTTGTTCCAAATATTCAAAAAACCCCAAAAACTTAGTTTACATTGCATTAGGTAAATTCATTATAACTTACTTACATCTTTCAATTCCTAGATTAGGAAAAAAACATCTTCAATTGCAAAAACATTAAAAAAGCACAAAAAAAAGTTTTGCATTCATTTAGGCTTGCATTCATAAAAACCCAAAAAAGAACCAAAACATTAGAGACATAGAAAGTTTGCAAACCCTTGATTCCATCACAAGGTCAACCAAAGTCAATGCCTAACCAAACCTTAGGTCAAACAAATCCTAAGTCAAACCCTAGGTCAAGTCAAGGTTAGCTCACAATCACCTATCTCTTGTCTCAACTCACGAATGTGCCCTGGATTAAGAGGTGAGTGGGTGAGGGCGATCCTCGATGAGATAGAGGAAATCCACCCAAGATCGCAATAGGACCCACTAGTCATCCAACAACAAGAAATGTTTAGACAAATTATAGTACAACACACAACCATACAACAATTTGCAAGACAATGCCAAATTGAACATGCCATTAACCAAAACAATAGCTTACCCACACAAAGGTGGAATATCAGAAACCCCAACAGGAGAAGAGTGACTAGTGACCCTTCGGGTCATACGGTTATCTTTACAACCACAATCATTGAACAACACATCTACACAAGTGCATAGAAACATAGGCCCCAGGATGTGCCGACCCCTCTCCACGAAGTCCAGTTCTCCAACGAGCCAGACCACCCTTGTGTCGCCTCCTCTCGACTGGTTACTTTCATGAGAGCGAGAGTGACATGGAGGTTCACCTTGTGGCAAGGAGGGAAGGGTCCATGCACGCGCCAAAACCTGACTCAACAGTCCTAGGCCACTAACGTCGTGATTTTGAGCGTATAAGAACTACGGAAAACCTGGGCACTTTTGAAAGGAGTGTGAAGAGAAGAAAAAAAGAACTTGTTTGATTTAGATTCTGACAAGTCCCAAGATGATGGTGATGCTTTTGTTTTTGCCTTAGCCACCCATGCATTAGAAGATGTGTGGTTGATAGATTATGGTGCTTCCTTCCACATGACCTCATACTGGGGTTGGTTCACAAAGTACGAAGAATTTGATTGTGGGAAGGTGTACCTGGGTGATGACTCTCACGTGAAGATTAAGAGGTGAGTGGGTGAGGGCAATCCTCGATGAGATAGAGGAAATCCACCCAAGACCACAACAGGACCCACTAGTCATCCAACAATAAGAAGCGTTTAGACCACTTCTAATACAACAAGCATCCATATAACAATTTGAAAGACAAGGCCAACTTGAACAGGCCATCAACAAGAACAACTTACCCATGCAAAGGTGGAATATTAGAAATCCCAATAGGAGAAGAGTGACCAGTGACCCTTCGGGTCATACGGTTATCTTTACAACTACAATCATTGAACAACACATCTATAAAAGCACACAACATAGGCCCCAGGATGTGCTGACCCCTCTCCGCAAAGTCCAGCTCTCCAACGAGCTAGATCACCCCCGTGTCTCATCTCCTCTCGACTGGCTACTTCCACAAGAGCAAGAGTGATGTGGCAGTTCACCCCATGGCAAGGAGGGAAGGGTCTGTGTGCGCCCAAAATCTGACTCGATAGCCCCAGGCCATTGACATCACGATTTTGAGCGTATAGTCTTAGCTTTCAACACAGTTTGAGATGAAAAATTTAGGGGCAACTTGGTACATTCTAGGGATAGAAATTAGAAGAGATAGGGAAAACAAAAAACTTTGGTTAAGCTAGAGTAAGTATGTGAATTTTGCGTCAGAGAGATTCAGTATAGAAGCTTGTAGATAGTTGATTGTTCCTCTGATGATGGGGATGAAGTTATCTGTTTTGGATTTTCCAAAATCCCCTATTGAGGTGGAGGACATGATGAGAGTTCCTTATGCTAGTGCTATTGGTAGCTTGATGTATGCTATGGTTTGTACGAGACTAGACATTGCCCAAGTAGTGGGAGTCCTTAATCAATTTATGGCTAATCCTGGACAGGTACATTAGGATGCAGTTAAGAGAGTGTTTAGATATTTTTGGGGTACTTCCAAGTATTCCCTTTGTTATCATGGTTATCCTACAAGACCTTGACATTCTGTGAGTATTCATGGATTTGTGGATTCATATTGGGTTGGAGATATTGATAGCAGAAGATCCACCAGTGGTTGTCTTTACTATGTTTGGTGGTGCAATTAGCTAGATGAGTAAGCGACAAGCTGTCGTCGCTTTGTCCACTATAGAAGCAGAGTACATAGAAGCAACTCATGCTTGTAAAGAAGCCATTTGGCTTAAGAGATTGTGTTCTGACATTGGTTTTGATGCAGGGAAGATTACCATTTGTTGTGACAGTCAGAGTGCCAGATGTTTGGTGAAGAATCCTACTTTCCACGACAAAGCATATTGATGTCCAGTACCATTTGGTTCATGACATGGTAGAGGATGGGAAGGTGAATTTAGAGAAAGTTGACACTTTGATGAATGTTGCAGATTCCTTGACAAAGCCTACGAGCATGAAAAAGTTTAGATGGTTTTTGAAGTCTATGAGTCTTTTGGCCCCTAGTAAATAGTCCTTGATTATCTATTGGATCTTGAAAGGTTTTCAACAAGTGGGAGAATGTTGGGAATTAAGGTGTCTTAACCTTTGCAAATTCCTAGCATTGTTATTTATTTAATAGTTATTATTTGCCTACATTTGTAATTATTCATGTATATTTTATAGTGTCACTTTGTGGGAGTTGACACGGTGATGTGTCATCCTACATGGAAGGTGACTAGATGACATTTGTCCTCATATGAGGAAGTAGAAATCTCATTTTGTGCTAGGAATATTTTTCCATGTGTCAACATATTTTGGGTGTTGTAAGAGGTTTATGATGCATAAGAACTATGACAGATTCTATGACATTGTAAGAGACGGAAATAGAAGGGATGAGAAGTGTCATTTGCATGTATGACACTGTAAGAGGCATCTTTGACTTAGCCCATTTTGGGGTGCCCAAGTTTGGGATATGATAGGTTGTAAGAGAATCATTTATTAATAGTTAGTTACAATAGATTCTCTTACAACTGTAAGTGTTGACATATATGACAGATTTTATGACAATGTAAGAGCATCTATTATACCTATTTTGGGCAAATTTGGGGTGCCCAAGTATGGATGGTTGTAAAAGGTGTAAGGGAATATTGTACAAGTGTCATAGGAGTCAAACATGTGTTGGGAAAGTGTGCCACATGGATTTGGACACCCATCTCTTGTTGCTTTCTCTAGAAGCTTCCTTCATGCTTGTATCTCTCTATAAATAAGGTGCTTGTTGGAGTAGTTTTTATGGTTGATTTGTAGGTGTTGTTATGCCACCAGAATTACTCTAGATATTATGTGTTGGTGAACTCCTAGAAGAGCTTGGCTCTACAATTGTATTGTAACCATTATTTGATTACTGAATAATACATTGGGATGTGCTTTGGAGTGTGGGATTTTTACCTGAAAAGGTTTTCCCCACATACATCTTATGTTATGGTATTGTTGTTTTGATTTATGTTGTGTATTTTCTTCTATGTTAATTGTAAAAGATTAAAAATTTGCATAACTCTACCCTCATTAGTTTGGTACATAGGAAGCTATTCTGCGTACCTTGCTTCCTTTCATTTTGGAATCTTGGAGGCCTTTCACTAAGGGTAGGATTGAGTTATATCCTTGTGCTAGGGGGATTTTTTGCAACCTTTCAATCAAAAGATGATAGGAAGCTAGTGTTGGGTGGTAGGGTTTCTATGTGGGGTAATCATTCCCTCTCACTCAAATCATGGTTTCCCTCTTTCAAGCCTCTAACAAAATATCTCAGTATCATGCTAGTTTGGGTTAGACTACCCAATCATCCTCTCCACTTCTAGGATGTGGACTATTTTGAGTCTATTGGAAATACTCTTGGTCATTTTCTATAGGAGGATTCAACTTCTTCAAACTTTGGCCACACTATCTATGCTCGTACTCTGGTGGACATTGACATCTCCAATGATCTTTTTGGGGATATTGTCCTGATGGTGGGGGATAGACCTTGGACTTAGATGCTTGATTATGAGGGTCTCCCCTTTCACTGCAGGCGATGCTTCGCTATTGGACACCTAGCCTTTGATTACCTTGTTGCAAGTATGGGTTGAACTGGTGTTGTCATTGATGTCAACATACTCATGTTGCATTAATGAGAAGGATTGGATGAGCTGTGTGCTAAGGATATTGAGAAAATTAGACTCAATTAGGAACAGTGAAGAACATTGATGATAACAAGGTAAAAGTCCAAGATAGGTTGAGGATCAGAGGATGTAGTTTAAAGGGTTTGTAGATATAAGTCTTGAGATGCTCTAGTCAAGTTTTCAGGGATCCGCATGAAGATCTAAAGAAGTTATGGTCGATCAAGTAGAATCGGTTCCAACAAGTGCTCAGTGGTGACAGAGTGAGACAGATAGGTCCGGTAAGGTCTGGTAATGCATTATCCCACACTGTGGATTTGAGGAAGTGTTTAGGATGTCCTTGTGAAGTATCAAGTAGATCAGTTTGTGGTTTGAAGGTTTGGAAGAACCTATTCCTTTGTGACAGTGATGATAGACTGTGTTCTTGAGGTTCTGGATGTAGGAGAGAAGGATTTCAGTAAGTAGAGGAAGTGCGGATGTTCCTGATTGATTCAAGAAAGCTTGTGAAGGTCCCTGGATTATGTTTAGTTCATGCTGATGGTCCGCATTAGAATTGGAGCTCAGAATTGAAGAAATACTTCCGGATGAAGGTGTTCTTTCTGTGACTAGCCGACCGGATGAATTATACACCTTGCGAATGTTCTTGTGGTTGCTTGCCGACTTAGATGTTTGTTCCTAAGTTGATGTCGTGTATAAATAAAGGTTTACGAAGTCATTTCAAGTGTGTATTCGTGGAGATGAGTGTGTGGTAGCGAGGAGAAGAGTGAAAGGAAGAGCAAAAGGATTTGGGCTTTAATGGAACTGATTCAAGCATGGTGACGATGCTATTTACCAGTTCAAGTATGTAATACTTATTTATTGTAGACAGTGTGTCTCTTGTAGGCAGTGAGCCTCTTGTGAGCAGTGTGCTCGGGCAGTGAGCCCTAATTGGCATGTGCCATCTTATTCTTTCTATTCTTCTAATAGAGAATAATATCTTGGGTTAGCCAGCCCGTGGTTTTTCCCTTAACTGGGTTTTCCACGTCAAAATCTTGGTGTCTCATGTGTAGATGTGTTTCTGCTCTTGGTTAATTACATTAAAGTTTTCATGATTGATTTATTGTTAATGCTAAGTGAATGCAAGTGTTGAAAGAAGAAAGTTTTTGGACAACTGATTCACCCCCCCTCTCAATTGTTTGCCCTAAATCTAACACTCCATTCCTAAAACAAGAATGTGGGTTTGGTTACTTGTTGGCAGAATGCCTTCCCTGACCACTTGATTGTTGGTGATTTTTCTGATTATGAGGTAAGCGGGATTGGGGATGTGGCCCAGGAGGCCCCTATTCTTGAGGTAGATCCCCTTGGGGATGTTGAGGCTACTAATTTTTCTCGTAATGGGACTTCTTCTGATGACCCAGGTTTGGTGACACCACCTTTAAACCCCCCCCACCCTCATGGTGAAGGGTGGTGGGCCCATTGCTCTTGCTCTACCCATGGACTCGGTGCAACATCCAACTTCTTCAACTAGACATTCTGTGTGTGAGATGTCTCAGATCAGGACAGTGGTAGAGGATAGCCCTCTCCTCTCTCCTTGATCTAAGGATTTGGAAAATGATGTATCATGGATGACTATTCAAAGAAGGAAGAGAGGTCTTCTTAAGCATGCATATGAATCCCACACTAGGGTCAAGGGCGTGAGGATTGCAAGGATGAGGCCAAGTGTTTGTGTTGGCCGGTTCTGGTTTGGTGTGGTCTATCATGGTAGCTTGGTTGCAACTTCACTGGTGTTAGGATATTGTTGGCCAAAGACCACTTTTGTAAGAGGTTCTAGACCCTTTCAAAATTTGGTCTTACCCTTAATAAAAAACACAAGGATAACCCTATTTCTTTTTTTCCCAACTTCAAAGGAAATAATTTGTTTAACAAAGACACACATATTCAAGGATCTTTGGGATGTGTTTCTTGATGGAAGCAGGTTGTCATTGATGTCAAAAAGGTTCATCAAGGATGTGTTTAATTAGGATGTCTTGATATTGTTTGTAGGATGACGTCATGGTGCCTCTTGGGATTTGAAATAGGATGATTAGTTCATATTAAATATTTTAATGGACTTGGAATAAGAGGATCATATCAGAGATCTTGCAATGTTGTTATGAATTGTATTGAAGCTTAGTGTGTTCTTGATGTTTCATATGTGAAAGTTGCAATTATTTGGTGGATGATGTCAGTGTAATGCAAAGGTGTTCGAAATCATGTCAAGTATGTTTCATTTATGTCTTCCTCATCATGATTTTCAAGTTGTCATCAAGATGCTCTTCAAATCTTTTCAAAGTGTCAAAGAGTCATGTTATTCAGAATGATATTTATGATTACGATTTAGGTGATATGATTTGTCATGATGTTGGTGCTTCATGTTCTAGGAGTTTGGTCTTCATAATATCCTTTATTATGTTGAATGCAAAGGTTAAATGGACAGGTCATACATTTTCAAGAGGCAAGTGAATTTCAAAGATTTGTTTGGCTTGGAGTTGGTGTTACTTTCTAGTTGTTTTATAGCATGCTTTCATGTTGAGTTGGTGTTGATGCATTCATGATATGTTGGATATAGTCTATTAGAGAGTTGGTATGTATGATGTCTTCATGTGTATATTTCATGTGACATGTCAGGATATATTTCATGTGACATGTTAGGATGAAGTTGCCAATTGAGAGTTTAGGATTGATGATCATGTTTATTGAGGGTTTGATCAAGGTAATGCTCTTGCTTCATGCTATAGTCAATGGTTGTCTTCATCATATTATAAACTACTACAGAGTCAATTTCTTCCTGGCAAGATATGACAGTTAATAGCATTCTATGCTTTTTTGGACCGGAAAAGTTTATTCAGGTTACAAAGGCTTAAATCCTACATGTTCCAAACCTTAAACTTTGTCACATTTGTCATAGTTCTAACCGTCATACAAAAAGGGCACTTTATATTATAATTGTTAAGTGACTTATTATAGCAAGTCAATTTAACTTAAGCTTACCTGCCAAAGGGGTAATCAACGTGGCCTGACCGGCCTCTCTACCTTGTCTTACCTTCTACATCGGTTCCTTCATAAGCACAATGGGCGCCATTTTAAATCAAAGGCTTCTCTTTAAATATTAAAAAGCGTGAAAAGCATGATCAACGGTGATCATTTAAACTACCCCCAACCAGTATGAAGTTCCTTTGACGTTCATTTAAACGTCATATCTATATGATATTTTTGGAAAGATTATTTTTTAGTCTTTAAAAAGAAGTTTTAAGTAGATTTTTTGGAGCTTTTAAGGAAGATTTTTGTTTCTATTTTTTAATCTCCATCTCGTGTATTGAGATAAAGAAGGAACTTATTCTTTTTAAGAATAATGTTTAAATATTTTTTTAGAAGATTTTTTTTACAAAGGGGATTTGAAAATGAAGAATGAATCCAGGGAGAGTTTGTATTCATTGAAGATTTTTTAGGGGTAGAGAAATGGATTTTTATGTAGATATTTGTAGAGAAGATAAAAAGATTGTAGGATTTTTTTGGAAAAATAAAAAGAGAATTTGAAAGGTTATTTTTATTATTAAGTCTTGTATTTGTAGATGTTTATGAAGGGATCTTTTGAAGTGCACAGAGGAATACGAAGAAATTGTTTTATTTTTGACAGGGGCAAAATGATTGGAATTAATTGAAGATTTTTTTTGGAGATATATTTTTGTTGAATGTTTTATGTAGGGATAATATTGAAGAAAAAAATTGTTCAGATTGAAATGTCAAAGAATATGAAAGGTCATGGATTTATTGCAGAGAAGATGAAAATGATTATACAGAATGTGGAAGGTCATCTCTTATTTATTGACTTTATAGTGTGTGTATGTGAAAATTTTTATTATTCAGGATTGAAGACAAATTTGTGAAGATTCTCTTAAAAAGAAAATATAGATGAATGCGTGTATAAACCAGGTGAATCAGATGATTTAAAAAGGATGAATTGTCAGAGGATTGATAGAGATGATTGAGATGTATGTTGCAGATGATTTGATTATGATGAAACACAGATTATATAATGGTGCAAATAAGATTGGGTTGCAATCACTTATTGTACACTATGTTTTGATATGGTAATTGTTTCAACCAGTGAGGTAAATTTATGCCAGTGAGGCATAATGTATGCCAGTGAGGCATCTTGTAAAGCTAGTGAAGCTTCTTTGGTCAATGAGACCTTTGTGTAACCAGTGAGGTTCTAAATAAGCCAATGAGGTAGTTTTTGAGTGGTTTTTTTTACCCCAGGAGGCTTTTCCTCTCATGAAGAACTTGTGTCATGCTTCATGTTATTTTCCTTTGTGTGTATATATTAATGCTTTGCTCATGAAATTTTGTTCACACCTTACATTATCAGTTTTGTGCATATGTGCTTAACAAATCATTGATGTCTTCCTCTTTATATGTCTTGTAAATAAAAGTTGCAAAAAGATTTGAAAATTTATACAACACTGATTCACCCCCTCTTCTCAGTGTTTTCCTGGACTCCAACAAGTGGTATCAGAGCATAGGTTCCCTTTAGAAACTTAATCAGCTTGGGTAGGTCCTGTGAGTGGAGTACCATGGGTAAGTGCAAAAGAAATAGAGAAAAGAAAATTGTCAAGTCTCAGACTGGTCAAAAGTCTCCATATTTATCAAATTCAAAGGTTGATATAGAGTCTGTTAATACAAATGTCTCACAAGTTGAATTAGAGAAAGGGTTCTCTGAAGTTCCCTACTTTGATGGTTCAGACTTTTCTGTTTGGTATGTTAGAATGCAAGTATATTTATCCTCTTTAGGATATGGTGTTTTGATGTCAGTTGAGAATGGGTATTGTTTTACTACAAATGACAAAGAAGCTCTTGAATGTAATCATATTGCAAAGAAGGCCATATTATCTGCTCTATCTAATGATATTTCTTGTAAAGTTATGCACTGTGTAACAACTTAGGATGTGTGGAAGGAGTTAATAAAAATTTATCAAGGTGATGCACCTGAAGAAGAAGACAACTTGTTATCTGAGAAGAGTGACAATGATGGAAGTCATTCACATGAAGGTGATGAAGTACAAGAAGAAGAAGATCATATTATGAATGATTATGATCAGCAGTATGATGAACAAGACTATGAGATTGACATTGAAGGAGAGCTTATATGTGCTCTGAGTGAACTCAAGAGATATAAAAAGGAGAACCAAAAATTACAATTGCAGCTGCAACAAGAAAAAGACTTAAAAGACAAAGTGCTTTTAGACCTTGAAGATGCTAGAAATGCGATTATAGATTTGAGAAATCAAATAAGTGAATCAGATAAATTAATCATCAATTTGAAGACAAAGGTTGAGGAAGTTAAGAGGATAGATGATGCAACAAAAATTGAATTGGAAGCTAAATCAGTTGAGTGTCAAAAACATGAAGGAGAAATAGTTTCTTTGAGAAAAGATCTTGAGGATGTTAAAAAGCAATTAGAAAAGAATCTAAAATTTGAAGAGAGCACAAGCAAGTTACATGAGATGTTGGGTAAACAAAAACAACATGGGGATACTTCTGGACTTGGTTATGAAAAAGGAGAGTCTTCTAAAGCTAGAGAGGCTCCTAGAAGAAAAATTGATCTTCATCATGTTGCTCTTGAAAGAAAAATGAATAATCAAAGGAGTAGAACTGCTTTTGTAAGACAAGCATACATGTATAGGTATAATTATTCATTTAATGGTTATTGTTATACTTGTAATCATTTTGGGCATAAAGCAGTTGATTGCAGAAGGAATACTAATGTTGTATATTTCAAGTGTAATTCTCCTGGTCACAAGGCATATAGTTGCAGAGTGTATAAAACAATAGCATCAGATTGGAAAAATAAAAAGGTTGAAAAGGTTTGGATAAAGAAACATGAACAGAAGAAAGATCCTATAAAAATTTGGAAGCAGAAAGAAAGTCAAGAGAAGTCAGATTCTAAGCTTGTGCATCTTGCACAAGTCACTTCATCAGTTGCATAATAGATAGCATAATGTGAGGGGGAGTTGTTCATGTCCCATCAATTATCCCTAAGAAGTTTCAGGAAGAAGATTGTTGAGGTTTGTCAATATGTGTATGTAAGTGCTACAGGTGATCAGTGATAAGAAGTTCAAGGGCTCAATTCACAAAGAGTTTGGTGTTTTTGAATGACTTGGTTTATAAGTGATTTGATTTCTAAATGATTCTATCTTTTTCATATCATGTTGGTACTTACAAAGATTGAGTTGTCAGGTTATTGCAGTTCAAAGTGATCTTGATATTGAGAAGTATTGGCTGTCATGGAAAAGAGATTAAGATGATTCCAATAAGTTCTTATCAGATATTAGCATGTGTTGTCTAAGGTGGCTGAAAATGGAAGAAGTCAATTTATAACTCTTGTCTCTGCATTTGGTTTTGCAAAGTAGTGTTGCAGGAAGAACTTGATGGTGCAATAGTCTTGATGGGATGATTGCAATATGTTTCAGATATCGTTCTAAATATATTAGATTTGGCATTGTGTTACAAAAAGTGTCATGTGCAGGAATAGCATAATGGTCTTCATCAAGATAATCTTCATTCTTTTGAGAATGGTCTTCATTCTTTTTCATGCCAAGAAGTATGTGCAAGAGTAAAGTGATTGCAGATTGTTGTAGATTGATCGTTGTCATGCAAGTCTTGGCAAAGTCATCTCTTGAGTGGTTGTCATGTCATCATGAGTTATGAATTTTATGATGAGTAGTCTTCATGTTGTTATCAGATTTTTACTTGTTAAACCTGCATTGTTGTTCATCATAAGTGTTGATGTGATTAGGGTATCTTTGCAAGAAGTTCATGTTCATATGAGTCATATCAAAGGAGTCAATTTTATGTCTTCATACTCATACTTCATACTTTATGATTTGAGAATTCTTGGAGATTTGTTATTTGGGTCAAAAAGTGTTGATGATTGTGAAAGGATTGTTTGTCCTGAAAAGTTTGTTTTGCAATCACAAGTGATGATATCAGGTGTTGGTATTTGATAGCAGTGATATGTCATTCTTTAGAGTGTTTCAATGATGTTAGTTTTTATCTTCATCTTCATTTTGGTGTTGTAACAAGAAGTGGTATTGTGCTGAGAGTTTGGTAAATTTTATGGGTAGTCTATAACAATGATTTGATGCTTTAGTTGATATGTCTCACATAATGTTGCTCTTAGGTTTTGTGCTTCAAGTTGTATGTCTCCAAATGTGTGCTTCATGGTAACTTGTTGCTCTCAAGTTGAAGAGTTGTTTTCAGGTATTGTCAATATGGTTTGTCACATGCTTGCTTCAGGATTGCTATTTTTGTCATCATAGATCATCATAGGTTCAAAGGGAAGATAAAAGGATAACATGAGTTTATGTCTTCATTATTATACCATGCTTCAATGTTATAATCAAGATTTAACATCCTTTAGTGGAGTAAAATTACAGGGGGAGTATTTATGCCTTTGTCATCCAATGTCAAAAAGGGGGAGAGAAAGAGAATGCATCATGTAGTTTTGCCATCAATGACAAAGGGGGAGATTGATGGAAGTAGTTTGTCATTGATGTCAAAAAGGTTCATCAAGGATGTGTTTAATCAGGATGTCTTGATATTGTTTGTAGGATGATGTCATGGTGCCTCTTGGGATTTGAAATAGGATGATTAGTTCATATTCAATATTTTAATGGACTTGGAATAAGAGGATCAAATCAGATATCTTGCAATGTTGTTATGAATTGTATTGAAGCTTAGTGTGTTCTTGATGATCGTGTTTCATATGTGAAAGTTGCACTCATTTGGTTGATGATGTCAGTGTAATGCAAAGGTGTTCCAAATCATGTCAAGTATGTTTCACTTATGTCTTCCTCATCATGATTTTCAGGTTGTCATCAGGATGCTCTTCAAAGCGTCAAAGAGTCATGTTATTCATAATGATATTTATGATCAGGATTTAGGTGATGTGATTTGTCATGATGTTGGTGCTTCATGTTTCAGGAGTTTGGTCTTCATAATATCCTTTATTATGTTGAATACAAAGGTTGAATGGATAGGTCATACATTTTCAAGAGGCAAGTGAATTTCAGAGATTTGTTTGGCTTGGAGTTGGTGTTACTTTCTAGTTGTTTTATAGCATGCTTTCATGTTGAGTTGGTGTTGATGCATTCATGATATGTTGGATACAGTCTACTTGGAGAGTTGGTATGTATGATGTCTTCATGTGTATATTTCATGTGACATGTTAGGATCAAGTTACTAATTGAGAGTTTAGGATTGATGATCATGTTTATTGAGGGTTTGATCAAGGTAATGCTCCTGCTTCATGCTATAGTCAATGGCTGTCTTCATCATATTATAAACTACTACAGAGTCAATTTCTTCCTAGCAAGATATGACAGTTAATAGCATTCTATGCTTTTTTGGGCTGGAAAAGTTTATTCAGGCTACAAAGGCTTAAACCCTACATGTTCCAAACCTTAAACTTTGTCACATTTGTCATAGTTCTAATTGTCATACAAAAAGGGCACTTTATATTATATTTGTTAAGTGTCTTATTATAGCAAGTCAATTTAACTTAAGCTTACTTGCCAAAGGGGTAATCAACGTGGCTTGACCAGCCTCTCTACCTTGTCTTACCTTCTACACTGGTTCCTTCATAAGCACGATGAGCGCCATTTTAAATCAAAGGCTTCTCTTTAAATATTAAAAAGTGCGAAAAGCATGATCAACAGTGATCATTTAAACTGCCCCCGACTAATATGAAGTTCCTTTGACGTTCATTTAAACGTCATATCTATATGATATTTTTGGAAAGGCTATTTTTTTGTCTTTAAAAAGAAGTTTTTAAGTAGATTTTTTGGAGCTTTTTAAGAAGATTTTTGTTTCTATTTTTTAATCTCCATCTCATGTATGAGATAAAGAAGGAACTTATTCTTTTTAAGAATAATGTTTAAAGATTTTTTTAGAAGATTTTTTTTACAAAAGGGATTTGAAAATGAAGAATGAATCCGGGGAGAGTTTGTATTCATTGAAGATTTTTTAGGGGTAGAAAAATGGATTTTTATGCAGATATTTGCAGAGAAGATAAAAAGATTGTAGGAATTTTTTGGAAAATGAAAAGAGAATTTGAAAGGTTATTTTTATTATTAAGTCTTGTATTTGTAGATGCTTATGAAGGGATCTTTTGAAGTGCACAGAGGAATATGAAGAAATTGTTTTATTTTTGACAGGGGCAAAATGATTGGAAGATTTTTTTTTGCTTTGGGACTCTAATTTTGTTGATGAATTCCAACTCTATGGTGAATCAGTGTTGTATAAATTTTCAAATCTTTTTGCAACTTTTATTTACAAGATATATAAAGAGGAAGAATCAATGATTTGGTAAGCACATGTGCACAAAACTGATAATGTAAGGTGTGAACAAAATTTCATAAGCAAAACATTAATATACACACACAGAGGAAAATAACATGAAGCATGACACAAGTTCTTCATGAGTGAATAATAAAAATTTTAACACACACACTGTAAAGTCAATAAATAAGAGATGACCTTCCACATTCTGTATAATCATTTTCATCTTCTCTGCAATAAATCCATGACCTTTCATATTCTTTGAATTTCAATCTGAACAATTTTTGTCATCTATATTACCCCTACATAAAACATTCAACAAAATATATCTCAAAAAAAAATCTTCAATTAATTCTAATCATTTTGCCCCTGTCAAAAATAAAACAATTTCTAACAAGCAAAACCACTTAGCTTTTGGTGGATGAATTCCAACTCCAATTTTGTTGATGTGAGCTTCTCACCTTGTTGTGAGGTTTTGTTTTTTTTGTTTTAAAGACTATTTATGTGTTTGTTGCTATGATATATTGTGTTCTTATTGACAATCTATGTATATGCTGCTCTAGTTCAGCTATATTTGTGATTCTAGCTAATTGTTCTAAGTTTGAAACTCTACTTCATCAATTATGATGCTAGTTATGTAATATAGTTCTAAAAGTCTTATTCAATTAAAAAAACCTCTAAAATAATTGTGTGCACATTAAAACTTCACTGAGGGATTCCAAATTTTTCACTTTGTATGTAGGGTTTCTAGAAGTTTGATAATTTGATTTGGTCGGTGCTAGATATACGATATAATCAATAGCTTTTTGTGTTTAATACATTTTAAAGTTTAGTATCTTATTGGAGACTTAACCTAAATTGCTAGAATATTTTTTTGAAGCTTTATCCAAAATACTTGAAAGGATGGTTGGATTAGACCTATATGGCAAATTAAAGGCTTAATTCAAATTCTTAGAAGTAGGTATGGAAAAGAAGGCGTATGCGATAGAAATAACACCAACAAGTCTTATTAGGTCTAATTTTTTTTGGTCAAATCATAAAAATAGAGCTCATATTAGAAAACACTAAATAGTTGGACAAAAGGTCAAATACTCAAAACCAAAAAAGACAAAAGTTGAGAAATCTGTGTACATTAGCCTCATTAACAAGCAAAAGAAGAAAACTAGAGCATATGACCTTTGATCTAGACCAAACAAGAAGTCATAGAGGGACGAGGATCACATGAATAAAATTGAATAAGATAATCAATCAGCTCTAAATTTAATATGCTAAAGTGGTAGAAAGTAGAAAAATGATGTATACAACATTTCTGTTGGGTCTTTCTCTCTGAATCGGCAAAGGGTTTGCCAGTTCCTATGCACAGGTAGATTCAACCAACAAATACAGGAGGTTGCGTGAGCTTCCTCCCCTTCACTTCTGGTTCTGCCGCACCAAGGGGGGTATCCCTATAGCTAAAGATTTGTCTTTGACTCACCCAATAGAAAGATTTAGCTTTACCACAATAGGCAGAATACTCTCATGTCTGGACCAAGATTTGCATGATAAATCACAAGTTTGGCAGTGTTCTTGGACATATCTAACTCGTTAGGAATGAGGGTATGTAGGGGTCCTATTTCCACTCCTACAAACTAACAGGTTGAAGTTTTGAAATGATTTGTATTATATTTTGGATGCAAGACAGGGGGTTTTGGATCATAACTACTTCACAAGGGCAAACCAGTGCCTATCTTAGGGTAAGGAGTCAACTAGACATATACAAGTGAATGGTTTGCACTGGCATTCAAGTTTCAAGGGGTTAGATTAGTGCTTGCCTTACAAACACCACCCAAGAATGAGTATTTAGCTATCTCTACTTACAAATATCCTAGCTGACATACATTCTTCTTCATGTTTAACCTAAAACAGTTTAATCCACTCCTTGAATGAAAGTTAGAGATCAAGCATGCAATACAGAAAGTCTATATTCTAGAATCTGAGGAACCCTTAGCAATCAGATTCAGAAGAAGCGATGCATACAACAATGGAGACAAACAGCTAAACACATGCAAAGAAGCATTTTTCATATAAACATGACATGAAACTAAAACATATGTGCAACCTGCATTCAAAATGCAACTCATAAACTCTAAGATGAAACAGAATAGCCAAAGAAATGCTCTATTTTCATTATTTTCCCAAAAATACCCATGTCTTGAACCACCCGAAAACGAGTAACACAATTTTGATATAAACCAAGAACGTGTACTGAACAATCAAGTATAATGGTCATTTCAAAATTTTGCCAGATACAACACACCATGAGGATGGCGCCTAAAACATTCAATGCAACTAAGAGAAGAAGAGGAAAGAGCAGGTGAGATTGGGGGATGTGCCGCCGCCTGGAGATTTTTCATTAAAAATGGTAGCTGGCTTGTCCCTTCAGACCCATACCTCTGCAATTTTGCCATTAATGGCCAACCTACCCATTTCAGGATGCAGCAGTTTGTCGTTTCTGAAGCTTCTTCTATCTAGAATGCAGTCGCGAACACATACAAATCTCTCCTTCCATAAAAATTTGAAACAGGCCATCAATTTCCTCCTTCCCGTTGAGATCTGTGGCTTCAACTAGATTGGACAATCCCAGTCACCCTCTTTGAAAAGTCTCCCACCAGTGAGATTGTGCCACGTAGGCGCCCTTTTTCCATTGCTGACTTTTCCCTTTTCCCTTTTACCCTTTTCGCCTTCAAAAATCTTTGCATGTGCAGTTGTATATACATACAACTGACTTAGACACGTGGCAACATCTAGTTGGTTCTCTATCCCTGTGTCTTTGCATCTCTATCGGCCGTCAGAAAGACCCTGGAAGTGTCAGCCAATATGCATTGTCCTGCCGACGAGCCATTGTATCCATTGCATCTTTTCTTGCATTTGAAGTTGTATATGTGCAATTGTATATACATACAATTGACACATACAAGCGCGGGCCCCAAATCTTTATAAAACAAACTGAAATCGCATTCGGGTCCAGCTTGTATCTTCCCTTTTGCACATCGGCATATACAAGCACTTCACCATACAAATTGCGGACTCACCGGTGAATATGCCATATTTGATTTGCTAGTTAGGTCCGCCTTGTATATCGCTTTGTATATGACAGTTGTATGTGCCGATATACAATGCAAACATACATACAAGGAAAACATACAATCACCTCTACCTGTATCAACCAAAATGCATATTCATTTCAGGTCTAGGCCCTGTATCTCAGGAATGTATATCGCATTGTATATGCGATTGTATGCGCAAAGATACAATCACCCTTCATACAATTTGTGGGCCCCAGACTTTGTATCTCCTTTGAATCTGGTCTTTGCATATTTCCTTTTTGCATTATCAGCCATCAGAAAGACTATTAGTTGAGCTGCCGATGCATATTGTTTTGCCGATGATCCTCTTGCATATTTTCCTTGTATGCCACCGATTGATCTTTCCTTGCATGTGGTGAATGTATAAGACCCTTGCATCTTTTCCTTTGCATATTGACCTTGCACATCTGCCTTGTATATTGCATTATATATGCCCGTTGTATGTCAAACATACATGCAAAATATACATTCAATCCTTTACATACAAGCGCGAAATATACCAAGAATTTGCGATGGAAACCTCAATGTACATCCACTTTTCACACCCGAAATTGCACATACAAGCTTGATATGCATACAAAGATGCATACAACCAATTTTTGCACTTTTTGAAGCCGATTTGACTTATTTTTCAGGCTCGCCAATGTACATTCACGCTTGCACATTCAAATGTACATACAAATAACAATGCATATACAAAGATACCTGCATGAAAAAGTGAAAGATGACAGACTTAAAAAATTTGAAGGTTTTACAATGAAAATGCCTGTGAATTTTTAGCTCGAAACCTTAACTCCAGGTGCATGCACCAACATTGGCTCTGTCTGGGGACACATGCCTCTTGCAAGCATGAAGAGAACCATAGATCTCTGGGATGTAGACCAGTCCCTATCCATTAGGTAACATAGTCAAACACTGCACCAACCTGCATCACAAATCACATTTTTAAACACTGTTTTGACGGAAGATGAAAAACCACAATCTTCTCCTGTCAAATGCTCGATTCTGATCTGAATAATCCCAACCATAACTAAAAACACTAAGATAGACTGCCCATAAGCTCATCTTATCAATTACATGCTTTGCCATTTTTGAAAGCTTACCTCTGTCAGTATTGCCTTTGTCACTCTGCATCTCACAACTAGACATATAACCATACATACTAGAATATCTTTCAGCATTAGGCAACATATGTATGTTATATTCCTCTAATAGTATATCATATTGCACTTGGCATTCTTCACTGTCTACCTGGCTGTTGCACATTGCCAGGCACTCATCCAGCTGATCCAGAAACTAAAAACATTCAAAATATATGAGACTTTCAATATCATTTATATCACTCAATGATATCAAATTCTGATCCTCACACCCATTGATGCATACATCTGGCACAACTGTCTCCTCATATTCATCATTATTTTCAAAAAGAGGGTTAATTCTGCACCAATGAAGGTCATAACTCACAATGTTCAATGCATCTAAAGGCTCATCATAAAGGGGATTCATTCTCATTGCAAAAGTTTCTGCTTCTTCTTCATGACAATCCACCTCCTCTTCATCATCTGATTGCCCTACATACAGGATCTCTGCTACTTCAATGCACTCTGAAGCTGCACTA
Organism: Cunninghamia lanceolata; assembly: GCA_027924645.1. Lineage (NCBI taxonomy): Eukaryota > Viridiplantae > Streptophyta > Pinopsida > Cupressales > Cupressaceae > Cunninghamia > Cunninghamia lanceolata. The sequence continues at coordinate 771,256 of BSBN01001393.1, read as the reverse complement.
TCCATATCACTTTCCAACCCTCTAATACTTCCTGATGAAACTGGAATTGATGCTTGATCCATACGATCACAACTATGCATAACTGGATCATTTAAACATGAACGCTCTTTGCTGAGGACTGGCATGTAAATGTTACTTGAAAAATTATCACAATTAGCTTCATTTGCTGGGCAAATTATGGAATCCTCCTTTATGGCAGAGTCATCATTAACTTGGAATGATGCATAAACAGGGATAGCAGGGGTGTGAGTGCTTCAACATTCATTTCCAACACCCAAATTACATCTTTCATCAACATTTGGGACCGCAGGACAACAAAAATTTGTAGAGAAATAACCCCTTTGAATTCCATATCTCTAATTGTTTTCAATGTCTATTGCAAATTGATGTGCCTGATGCAATGTGGTGGGCTCCTTACCTCTCAATCTATAGCTTATTTTCTTATCAAATGCTCCCAGATAGACCACTAGGTACAATGCATCATTAGGTCTCATGCATTCTAGAATTCTTTTCAATGCCTTCATAAAGGTTGGAATTAACTCATCTTTTTCTATATGGATATACATGAAATCACTGATAACTGCATATTCAGATATTCTTTCACCATATTGTTCTAGAAATGCATATTTAAATTCTTGCCAAGAGCTGACAGAGTAAGCTGGAAGGTAGGTGAACCAGTCCCTTGCATCTTCTTCTAGAGATTGAACAAATAATCTCATAACTACATCTTCATGGTCAACCTCAAAGTCATCTATTACATTTCTAAACTGTTGCAATTGTCTCTCAGTTGATTCATCCTTTACACCACTGAACTTAGGCAAATACTTTCTAATCTTAGATGGAAAAGCATTTGGATAACTACAAATGCCACTAAAATTTATGGGCTTATATCTGTCAATGCTGAAACTCCTTCTATTACATGGTTGGGATTGGTTATTATACATCATTGCATTTGACACCTCACAAGGGTGCATGGGCTGATAATACATCTTTATTTATTTTTTGCAACCCTCTTCTCAACTCAGATTTTCAATCAATGACCTGAGGCCTTACAATATAAACTGTTGTTTCAAATTTCCTAAAGTCCTCTAGATGAGTCCTTTCAACAATATTGCATACCTCATTTGAAAATAGAAACTACATTCTCAGTAAATACAAAAGCATGCAATCTCTCACCAATATTTCCCTTTTAACTAGTGCTACTTCACCAAATAGGGAATCCTTTAAAACTTATAAAAATACCTGGATATGTTGCAACTGCTGCAAATTCCTTTCCCTGACTGAAAGTATGAAAATCTAACACATCTTTGTATTCTCTTTCAGGTTCTTTGTATGCAGAGTCACCACCTCCTTGGCAGAGGAATGAGCTTCAAACATGTTGAAGCTGAAAATTCATTTCTTTCCTTTCTGGGTCCTCCAACAGCAGAGCCACACATATAATTTTCAAGTTTGCTGCAACAAGGCACTTCTAGGTTTGATTCTTCAATCTTTTAGACTCATACTTTTATGGATATAACATTACAGTCCCCAGCAGAGTCGCCACTTTGTTGGTGACTCGGATGGGCAAGAATTCACTCTTTTACTTCAACTCCCCAGCGAAGTATCCACTTTGTTGGTGACTCCGATGGGCAAGAATTCACTCTTTTACTTCAACTCCCCAGCGAAGTCGCCACTTTGTTGGTGACTCAGATGGGCAAGAATTCACTCTTTTACTTCAACTCCCTAGCAGAGTCGCCACTTTGTTGGGTCTTTCTCTCTGAATTGGCAAAGGGTTTGCCAGTTCCTATGCACATGTAGATTCGGCCAATAAATACAGGAAGTTGCATGAGCTGCCTCCCCTTCACTTCTGGTTCTGCCGCACCAAGGGGGGTATCCCTATAACTAAAGATTTGTCTTTGACTCACCCAATAGAAAGATTTATCTTTACCACAACAGGCAGAATACTCTCATGTCTAGACCAAGATTTGCATGATAAATCACAAGTTTGGCAGTGTTCTTGGACATATCTAACTGGTTAGGAATGAGGGTATGCAAGGGTCCTATTTCCACTCCTACAAACTAACAGGTTGAAGTTTTGAAATGATTTGTATTATATTTTGGATGCAAGACAGGGGGTTTTGGATCATAACTACTTCACAAGGGTAGACCGGTGCCTATCTCAGGGCAAGGAGTCAACTAGACATATACAAGTGAATGGTTTGCACTGACATTCAAGTTTCAAGGGGTTAGATTAGTGCTTGCCTTACAAACACCACCCAAGAATGAGTATTTAGCTATCTCTACTTACAAATATCCCAGCTGACATACATTCTTCTTTATGTTTAACCTAAAATAGTTTAATCCACTCCTTGAATGGAAGTTAGAGATCAAGCATGCAATACAGAAAGTCTATATTCTAGAATATGAGGAACCCTTAGCAACCAGAAAAGAAGCGATGCATACAGCAATGGAGACAAACAACTAAACACATGCAAAGAAGCATTTTTCATATAAACATGACATGAAATTGAAACATATGTGCAACCTACATTCAAAATGTAACTCATAAACTCCAAGATGAAACAAAATAGCCAAAGAAATGCTTTATTTTTGTTATTTTCCCAAAAATGCCCAAGTCTTCAACCACCTGAAAAATGAGTAACACAGTTCTGATATAAACCAAGAATGTGTACTCAACAATCAAGTACAATGGTCATTTCAAAATTCTGCCAGATACAGCGCACCATGAGGATGGTGCCTAAAACATTCAATGTAGCTGAGAGAAGAAGAGGAAAGAGCAGGTGAGATTGGGGGATGTGCCACCGCCTGGAGATTTTTCATTAAAAATGATAGCTGGCTTGTCCCTTCAGACCCATACCTCTGTAATTCTGCCATTATTGGCCAACCTACCCATTTCAGGATGCAGCGGTTCACCGTTTCTGAAGCTTCTTCTATCTGGAATGCAGTCACGAACACATACAAATCTCTCCTTCCACGAAAATTTGAAACAGGCCGTCGATTTCCTTCTTCCCACTGAGATCTGCGACTTCAACTAGATCAGACAATCCCAGTCACCCTCTTTGAAAAGTCTCCCACCAGTGAGATCGCGCCATGTAGGCACCCTTTTTCCATTGTTGACTTTTCCCTTTTCCATTTTACCCTTTTCGCCTTCAAAAATCTTTGCATGTGCAGTTGTATATACATACAACTGACTTGGACACGTGGTAGCATCTGGTTGGTTCTCTATTGTTGTGTCTTTACATCTCCATCAGTCATCGGAAAGACCCTGGAAGTGTCCGCCGATATGCATTGTCCTGTCGACGAGCCATTGTATCCATTGCATCTTTTCTTGTATATGAGGTTGTATATGTGCAATTTTATATACATACAATTGCCACATACAAGCGCGGACCCAAATCTTTATAAAAAAAATGAAATCGCATTCGGGTCTGGCTTGTATCTTCCCTTTTGCACATCGAAATATACAAGCACTTCACCATACAAACTACGGACTTAATGGTGAATATGCCATATTTGATTTACCAGTTAGGTCCGCCTTGTATATCACTTTGTATATGACCCTTGTATGTGCCGATATACAATGCAAACATACATACAAGGAAAACATACAATCACCTCTACCTGTATCAACCAGAATGCATATTCATTTCAGGTCCGAGCCCTGTATCTCAGGAATGTATATCGCATTGTATATGCGATTGTATACGCAAAAATACAATCACCCTTCATACAATTTGTGGGTCTCAGACTTTGTATCTCCTCCTTTGCATCTTGTCTTTGCATATTTCCTTTTTGCATTATCGGCCATCGGAAAGACTATTAGTTGAGCTGCCGATGCATATTGTTTCACCGATGATCCTCTTGCATATTTTCCTTGTATGCCACCGATTGATCTTTCCTTGCATGTGGCAAATGTATAAGACCCTTGCATCTTTTCCTTTAAATATTGACCTTGCATATCTGCCTTGTATATTTCATTGTATATGCCCGTTGTATGTCAAACATACATGCAAAGTATACATTCAATCCTTTACATACAAGCACGGAATATATTGGGAATCTGCGATGGAAACCTCAATGTACATATGGTTTTCACACTTGGAATTGCACATACAAGCCCGATATGCATACAACCAATTTTTGCAATTTTTGAAGCCGATTTGACTTATTTTTTGGGCCTGCCAATGTACATTCGCACTTGCACATTCAAATGTACATACAAATAGCAATGCATATACAAAGATACCTGCATGAAAAAGTGAAGGCCGATAGACTTAGAAAATTTGAAGGTTTTACAATGAAGATGCCTGTGGATTTTTAGCTCGAAACCTTAACTCCAGGTGCATGCACAAACAATTTCAACCATTGAAAGTATGAAAAGTAGATAGATGGAAAATTAAAAATACAAAATAATTTATTTATTTCTTGTTTAATGGTTTTTCAATTTTATGTTTTTTTGTTTAGAATAATCCTCTTCAATAGTTTTAGAGGTTTCATCCAAATTACTATAATTATTTTGGAGTGTTCATCCAAATTAATAGAATTGATCTAAAGGTTTGGAGTAAACTTCTAATGTAGATTTGGGGAAAAGTCTAGATTGCCAAAATTGATCTAAAGGCTTATGTCAAATTGCTAGTTTATCCATAGAAACCTAGAAGATATCATAAAATGTTCTTTTACCTTGAAATTTTGTATTTTTTTCTCATACTACTCTAATGGTTTTTCTATGTGCTAAAGTTGTGGGATCTAATGGCAATGATAATAAAGTTAATGGAGGACAAAATGTCATGTTTCCTTAAATTACATGGGTTTAAGCAAGGAATGTATCCTAGCTTGAGAGTGCATTAGGAGAACTTACCTAGTATGAGTGGGATGTTCTAAAGAGGAAAAAATTAGAGCATGTGGCTAAGGTGAATAATTGTGTTCTTATGATGAGACAATAAATGAGATAGTGATCTATTGAAATGTATATCTCAATACTTTGAGGTTTTACTCGAGTGATTGGGAGTGGACCATGTTGGTTTCTGAATCGGCAGAGGGTTTGCCAGCTCCAATGCACAAGCAGACTCGGCCAACAGATACAGGAGGTTGCATGAGCTACCTCCCCTTCACTTCTGGTTCTTCCACACCAAGGGGGGTATCCCTATAACTAAAGATGTAACATTGACTAGCTCAATGACAGAAAGGTTTAGCTTGGCAGCAACAGGCAAAATACTCTTATGTGTGGACTGAGATATACATGATACATCGCAAGGTTGGCAACATTCTTGGATATATTTATCTGGTTGTGGATGAGAGTATGTAGGGATCCTAATCCTACTCCTACAAACTAACAAGTGGATGCTATGAAAAGGTTTATATTTATGCTTTGGATGCAAGTCAAAGGGTTTTGGATCACAACTACTAACCCAGGAGCATACCGGTGCCTATCTCAGGGCAAGGAGTCAACTAGACGTATACAAAAGAATGGTTTGCAACTAGCATTCAAGTTTTAAGGGGTTGGAGCTGATGCTTGCCTTACAAACATCACCCAAGAATAGGTATTCAACTGCCTCTACTTACAAACATCCTTGCTGACATACAACCTTCTCCATGCTTAACCTACAACAGTTTAATCCACTTCTTGAATAGAAGTTAGAGATGAAGCATGTGATACAGAAACCTGTATCCTAGAATCTATGAAACCCTTAGCAACCATATTCAAAAGAAAGAAAGCATGCAACAAAGGAGACAGACAGGTAAACACATGTATAGTGCATTTTTCATATAAGACAACAATGAAACTGAACATGTGTGCAAAGTACATTCATCCTACAACTCATAAACTCTAAAGAGATACAACAACTAGGAAATGCCCTATTTTTCACTATTTACAAAAAAGTGCCCAGGTCTTCAACAACCACAAAAAGAATAACATAGTTTGCCTTTTATACCCAGACTGTGTATTCAGCAGAATTTACAGGGCAAGTCAAAAAGTTGCCAGATTCAATGCATCTTCAGATTGGTGCTCAAAATAATGAATGTAGCCGGGGAAAATAGAGGAGAGGGTAGGTGGAATCAGGATCTGAGCCGCCGCTTAAAGATTTGCTTCTTAAATCTAGTAGCTGGCCGTCAACAATCGACCCATACTACTGTGATTTCACCATTAATGCGCAGCTACCCACAACCTCTGGAAATGCAGCTAACTACGTACTTCTAAAATTTTCCCGCCCAAGATGCAGCCACAGAATATAGAAAATCCTTTGCTGCATGAAAATTTAAAACCTGTCGTCAGTCATCTCCCTACCGCTGAGATCCATGGCCCCAAAATACACTGAAAAGTCACCGATCAATCAAAACGTGCCATGTAGGCACTCTGCTCCTTTATCGCTGACTTTTCCCCTCTCAATTTTGCCCCTTTCGCCCTTGTATATGCATGTTCAAATGCATATACAACCGCCTGCCTTTTGCCTTTCAAATCCTTTGTATATGCAAGAGCATATACATACAACTGTTTAATATACAAGGTGGACCCCAAAATATTATAGAACAAAATAAAAATCAACTTGGGTCTGGCTTGCATCTCCACTTTGCATCTATCGCTTTGTATATGTGCATATACAAACACAATATACATACAAGGTAGATTTCACTGCATTCATCTATCGGACTTGAAAACCTTTGAAATCCGGCTTGTATCCTTTACTTTGCATATTAACCCCTTGTATATTGCACATATACAAGCACACATACATGCAAGTCGCAGACACCAAGAACTTATAGAACAAATTGAAAACACCATCGGGTCCACCTTGCATCTTCTTTCCTTGCATATCTTGATGTATATCTGCATATACATTTACCATATACATACAAGGCGTGGGTTTCAAAATTTATGAAGCATGCTGAAGTTGCTTTGAAATCTGGCTTGTATTTAATCTCTTGTATATCGGCACATATACAAGCATCCAATATACATGTTGCGGACCCCTAAACCTTATTCACTGCATTTGATTTTCAATCAGGTCCGGATTGTATGTTTTCTCCTTGTATATCAGCTTGTATGTGTAAACATACAACACAGATATAGATACAAGGCGCGGACTCCAGGCTCCTATGAATTGGATTGGAAAAACCCTTTGTACATTCTATTTTGCATATCGGGCATACATTCAACTTTGTATGTCCGCAAGCCCTACCACATGTATCTCGGCCGCACTATAGCAAATGTATGTGCGCCCTTGTATATTTTTCCTTGCATCTTTACATGCAACCTGATATACAAACTGGGAATATTCCCAAAATCTTACGAAAGATTCCCCAATGTATATGCAAGCCCGATATGCATATAATTCATTTTTCTCACCTTTTTTGAAGGCCGATTGAGATTTCTACAAGCCCGCCAATATATATTTGCTCTTGTACATACAAACCTCTTTGTATATACAAAATGACATGCATATAACAGATTTTTGCATTTTTTACAACTACAGAAGTTGAAAGAGTTAGATTTTTTAGACTTTTTGGGAGGGTGCCTGCATATTTAAATGCTTGAAACCTGAGTACTCATGTAGGCACCAACAGACCATTACTCTAGAGGAAACCTATCATACATTGGGGATCCCTTTGGTAAGTGCTAAGCATAGATTATATGACATGTAGACTATCAATATCGTGCTATTTATATTGAAATGGTTCAATACTTTGGAATTATTAGGAGCTACATAAATAGTGTGATGAAGCTTGTGGATATTTGGAATGAGGACATATAAAACATCTATAAAACATTAGTTGGCCTCTTGAGTTCTCATGTATTAGTAGACATTCTTCTCCACCCACTATTATACCTCTCACTATGATCCATACAAATGTCTCATAAATGCATTTGAGTGTATTTGGTGTGGAGCCTGATCAGTCTCCAAGTGGGAGATTGTTGGTATGTGGCGACTGATCATGCAAGTACTGTACACTCGTAACGTATCCTTGCCTAAGTTTGGGGCCCTCAGAATTTTTTTTCGTGGGCCCCAAACCCCGACTCCCTCTTTTTTTCCCATTCAAAGTCAGTTGTTATTTTTGTTAATCGACAAAAGAAAAATGACATCGTAAAACCCTAATTCTAGAAGCTTCCAAAAAGCTTGTTATAAGCAGCTGGGATGTATGTTACGGCAATGCATTTGTGAGATTGTAATATGTTTTGCATTTGATAATAAAATCATTGGATGGTTGAGTTTTTGTGGATGTAGCCCATATTGGGTGAACCACATTAAATTTCTATGTTGATCTCTTTTGTGTTATTCTTCATTGTTATATTTGGGTTATTTAATCTGCATATAATTGTTAGTGTTTATTACTCTGATTTGTCTGAACCCTAACAGAGTGCCTCCCTATCATTACCAACTGTTTGGTATTGGAGAGTTTTGCCAATTTTTTCATAAATAGTACACTATACATGTCAATAATGTTGGTTTAATTAATAATTAATTGCACCTTATATTAACTTAGTGTTAGAATCTTGAAAAAGAATATAACCTAGAATCAAATTGAAAGAGCTAGAATCAATAAACTGTAATGCAAATGAAATGAACAACATAACAATACTATAAGAGAATAATGTAAATGCTCCAATGACATAATTGCATTATGAGAGAACTGTAGCTCCAGCCTTCATTACATTCATTACTTACCCTCTTTCAAAATGAAGAGACATACCTTGCTTATAAAGACAAGGTTGAGAGATAAGAAGTTGTAGTCATGTGACAAGTGTCATTATCCTATGACATGTGACAACTAGAGGTCAAGATGCCAACTAGTTGATGTGTAGGATATGACAACTATAAGACAACTATCAACAACTATCAACAACCAGAAACAACTAGAAACATCTAGAAGGCTCACTAAGTCAACTTAACATGTGAATATGTGTGTGAATATTATTTAACTAATAAATAGTTAAATAATATGAATTATCCACACAACAAGGGATATAACTAGTTAGGAAATATCCCTATTCACACTAACACCCCCCTTAAGTGCAACTTAGGGAGAAGCTGACTAAAAACAAGAATACAAAATACAAAAATGGGTCCCGGCAACAAGGCCATGGTAGGTATCCATGTACAAAAAATCTCTCACAAACAGAGAAAAGAAGAAAACCCAGTGGGAAAAAACTCCTCTCCAAAAGAGAGAAAAGACAAAATGCTCTCTATAGTATGAGAAGAACAAAACCCCTTGAGAGGAAAAAGTCACCCCATAAGAGAGAAAACACCCCCCAGAATAGAGAGAGTGAAAGAGACTATGAAACCCCCCCACAGTGAAGTAGCTCCTAGTCCAAAAGAGGATCCCCAACTATGAATACTGAAGATGATCCATTTGAGGCAAATGACATTTCTCCCCTTAGGAAGAAACAACTCCAATGGTGAATGCTGAAGTAACTACCATTCGAAGAAGCAAGGTGAGGATGGAAATCTCATGATGTATCCTGTCTTGGAACTCTGCTCAAATGTCTTCATGCTGATGTCGATATGAGTCACAAACAAATCAGGAGTCCTAGGCCTAACTAAAACAAGTGACCTCTCAAAATCACGTGAAAACTGATGAAGAGCAAGATCCAAAGAACTGATGTATGGATGTGGAATGACAATGCATGCCATGTGGCTACAATGCAAATCCCACAATATGTCCTGTGAAGAATCACTGGAAGCCCTTGGTGAAGCCTCTTTGAACTATGTAGAAATAGTAGGTGTATGTGTACTATCATCAAAGAGGAGAGATAACCCCTCAAATGTGTCCTCCAAATCAGCAATGTGAGACTCCACAAACAAAGATGCAATGTCTGTAAGATAGGAATCCCAATCAGGAAGACTGAAATGATCCTACTGCAAAGAATCACTGGAAGCTCTCGAAGAAGCATCACTGAACTCAGAAGTAGTAGTAGGTATTGTAGGAGTGTCCTTATCTATAGATGAAAGAGATGAATCCTTAATGTCTTGGTGCAAAGAGTCACTGGAGGTTCTCAAAGGAACAAGATTGAACTCTGATGAAGCAACAGGTGCTAGAGGAGATGAGATCTTAATATCCTGTTGTAAAGAATCTCTAGAAGCTCTCAAAGGAACGCCACTGAACTCTGAAGTAGCAATAGGTGATGGTGGAGTAATTATCTCAATAGAAGGAGAGAGAGAAGCAATAAAAGAACAATCAATTCCTGCTAGATATTTAAACTCCTCTTCTGTATTATCATCAAAGGGCATATTATCTACATCATCAATGGGTATGAGACAATCCATTGTAGGATCATATGGAAATGGAGAAATATGTGGGTCTCCAAAGATCTCCCAAATCTTAGTCCAAAGTGTGCAAGGACAATCAATGTCCAAAATATCCCACATAGTGTTAGAATCAACACTAGAACCAATCAATCCTACAATATGATCATTCCTATTTGCCCATGCATTTTTCTTCTGAGGTGAATCTGGTTCAGGTATGAGGCCATAAAGATAAGTCAAAAGATTGAGCCACCTGCAATGTGTGACAATGCCTTTTTTCCAAGACTCATAATTATCCTTGTTCAGATTTATCACAGAAGGATGACTAGAAAAACCCATGGTACCTTCTCAAATGATTAGAGATCAAAACATAAAAAAATTACCTTGAAACTCAAAGAGAGCACACAAGAGACAACCCCCCTTTTCACTCAATCAAAGAACCCCCCCTAAGAAAATATGATTTGGCACTTTATATTTAGTGCAAGTACAATTGCCACTAGCAAAAACATGCTTAGTGGACTTGATCTCAATGCTTTACAAAATCTCAATCAAATGAGTGTATGCACAAAGTACAATATTGGAATGAAACCAACTGTGGCAAACAACACTACTGCAACGTACTCAAAAAATCATTCACTTTAAAAAAAATCACCTCAATTCGAGGTCATGCAAAAGTTATGAGTCTTCAAAGTTCCCAAAACGAGAACTGTACAACGTCACCTATGAGAATTTGCAAATTCTAAAAAATCCACTCACTAAAACCAAAATCCAATTGTGCCACTGAGAAGAGAACAAAATTCTGGCATAAATAAAAAAATTGCTCTGAAAAAGGAGTTGAAATGAGCAAGTTATGAGCGTTTGAAATCAGACTATCAAACTGAAAAGCTCATTGGAGGAGGGGAGCCAAATAGAGCCAAGGTAGTTTATGATGTCATCAGCTGGTTTGATAAAGTCATCTAGAATCTGCGACAAAATATTAATAGATTCCTTGACATATTCTAAGATTCACCGGCAAACGATGACGCTAGCTTGTCGGTAAATGACATCAGCAAAAAGATGCACCAGAATATTCTGTTAGATTGACGGATAGTGACGTCACTCTATCAATTTATGACATCATGTTGACATCATCATGATGTCAGCAAACACAAAATCGACTATGACGGAATATGCCAAATTCCTTGCCGAGATACTATTACCGCTGATGATTTTCTCAAAACCACTTCTAATTGACGAAACCACCTTGCGAAAGGGGAAAACCGTTGAGAAGTTCGCAGAAAACTGGTTATGGCTATAGGAAACCGCTTCTGGTGATGAGAAACTATCAGTTTTATATCAAAAACTATTTTTGGAGTGGTCTTATGGGCATTTTTTAGGAGCTATAGAGCATCGGGCTTGAGAAACAGACCACCGAAGGCCACTACTGGGTGGTTTAACTACCCGAGTTTTATTATTACCGCCAGAGGGGGTTTATGACAACGGCTAGGTGGTTTGATAGTCACCACCTGTTTGTATGCAGAGTCCCTACCAGGTATTGTATGTAGACTTGGACTTTTTGTGGGCAGTTAGACCTTTGGCTGCTGCTGACAAGTATTGATGCCGGGTTGTGAAAGATGGTTGCCGCTGGACTTTTAAATGCAAACCTGCAATTTGAAAAAAACCTGCCCACTGCTGCGATGGAAAACTTGGCTAGGAAGTTTGCCACAAAGGACGCCGGTGTTAGGTCTTAGAATGTGAAGCCCTTGGCACTGGCGCTAAAGGTGCCACGTGGCATCCGTGGAAGAGCCTACTGGTACTTCAGATCTGCAGTCTGCAGAAGTTAGGTACAGAGTACCTTCGACTGCAAAAACAATAACCTTTAAACTAGCGTATGAAGAGTTTTACCCGACGAATAAAGACATGATTCCAATTCCACTGATGCAGGCACTGCACAAGTAGTACACCATGAAATATTATGATCCTGCAGAATATTCCGCCACGATTCCGTATGGTGGAATCGGTTAAATTTTTTTTCCTCTTGCTGTAACTTTGTCCAATTTTGACGAATTGATAGTGGATCTTGGGGTTTTTGAGCTTCCTGAGGGCGATGGCGGGGTCTAATTTTGCCCAAAGTGCTCTAGAAGATCAAGTACCTATTGGATTTTGCATGCACCTCCCAACTTCAAACCCTCATAGATTTGGCCTCCGATGTCCAATTTAGATGAAACAAAAGGCAATCTTGACTATCTCAGACCTCCTGAACACAATGGTGTGGTCAAATTTGTAGCAGCATGTTGCAAAAAGAACCTACAATACAAGGCCACAAAGAGGAACCCTCACAAATCTGGTACTCTATCAAGTCTTTCTGATTCTCTAGATCATCAATAGATGCAAGAGAAGAGCATACTCAACTATCAAGATCCACCATGATTTGCACTCTCAAACAATGAATCTAATCTTTCAAAATATGCTCTGATACCATGTTAGAATCTTGAAAAAGAATATAACCCAGAATCAAATTGAAAGAGCTAGAATCAATAAACTGTAATGCAAATGAAATGAACAACATAACAGTACTATGAGAGAATAATGTAAATGCTCCAATGGCATAATAGCATTATGAGAGAACTATAGCTCCAGCCTTCATTACATTCATTACTTACCCTCATTCAAAATGAAGAGACATACCTTGCTTATAAAGACAAGGTTGAGAAATAAGAAGTTGTAGTCATGTGACAAGTGTCATTATCCTATGACATGTGACAACTAGAGGTCAAGATGCCAACTAGTTGATGTGTAGGATATGACAGTTATAAGACATCTATCAACTAGACACAACTAGAAACAACTAGAAACATCTAGAAGGCTCACTAAGTCAACTTAACATGTGAATATGTGTGTGAATATTATTTAACTAATAAATAGTTAAATAATATGAATTATCCACACAACAAGGGAAATAACTAGTTAGGAAATATCCCTATTCACACTAACACTTAGGGCTGATTTAAGTTAGATTATTTTTAAGTCATATTAGGTTTTATTTTCTTGCTCACATAAAAAGCAAGTGTGCACATATAATTCATTATTCACAATTCATTAATTGCATCCATATTTTATAAATTACTCTTTTGTGTGCTTTTTTCCTTGTAGAAGGCTATTTTCAGGTTTTGCAAGTGATCTTGGACTCTTGAGTCCATTCGAGACTCTCACATGGTATTAGAGCTCCAGATTTGCAAGCCCCTTCTTAGATCTAGGAAAAATTCAGGTAAAAGATCTTTTGATGGGTGCATTTCTAGGCAAAACAAACCTCATCATTGAGTCTAGAAGGCCCAAAACCCCTAGTTTCATATAAGGCACTCTATATTTTGGCGACAATTTTTTTAGACATTTTAGAGGGGTTTCAAGAAATTTAGGGCTGTGAAATCCGTACGGCCTGTATGAAATCCATACAGTTGTACATCACCTCAATTTTTGTGTTGTCTTGATTTTCATGCCATTATTTTTTGAGTTGATTTTGATTTTTTAGCTGCCTTAATTTAACACTCTCTTGATTTGCGTGTTGCCTCAATTTTGGTGCCATCTCAATTTCTGTGCATAGGTACAACTTAGTTTTTTAATAATTATTTTTATTTTTATTTTTGGGAGTTAGCCCCTAAGGTTGAGCCCTTGGTCACATGGGTGACCAACACCTAGCTTCCAAGTGCTAGCCCCCAGGCTCTTAGATCCTGGTCATATGAGTGACCTGAACCCTAGTTTCCAGCCCCCAGAGACTCAACACCTAGTCACATGGGCATCCAGAAGCTTCAACAATGCCTATATATCGCCTAAAAGAGTAGTTTTATAGAAACAACCATATCTTGCACATATGGTATCAAAATTTCACAAACAAATAGGTGTCAAGAATCTAATTTCATTCTCTTTCCAATGGTATGGGTTTTATCTCTTGATTTTGCTTCTAGTCCATTTTATCGCTTTTTGAAGTCCAAGCATCATTTTTGGCTTTCAAGCTCAATTCCTTCACCCAGAATCTCTATTTTTTACAAATGAATAGGTGTTGGAAAGGTATTAGAGATCTCTACACAACCACCCATGTAATTTTTTCAGTTTCATCCCGAGGTCTTTTTTTTTTAGTTTGTTAGTTTTATGGCTTCTATTTGATATTCTGGAGATTTTGACTTCTAGAGAAGTTTAATTTGCTTCTATGGGCTTCATTTATCAGCATAGATATGTTTTTGATCTCTAATTTAATCATTTGAGGAGGTATCATGGGTTTTTCCACTCATCCTTTTGTGCTCAATCTAATTAAGGGTAATTATGAGTCTGGTCAAAAAGGCATCTTGACACATCTTAGGTGGCTACATCTTTTGCCTTATCCTTATGGGCTCATACTTGAATTGGATACGTCTCAAAAGAAATAAGTTTGGGATAACAATGTTGATCATGTTGTAGGATTAATTTGTTTCAGTGTTGATGATGACATTTTGTGTGCTCTTTCAGACCTTGAGTGTCCACACATACTTTAGACAAGCATTTGAGAGTCGTATGGAGACCCTCATGTCTCACCATTTCCAGATGATCCTGCTACAGATTGCCTCATTTAACGATGATGCAGATTTCATACCCTATGATGATGATACTTTAGAGGAGCTTAAGTATATTGCAAGTCTTGATTGTTTGAATGACTCAGAGGCTTCTCTTCCTTCCTCTTGTCCTCCTGTTGTTGAGATCACATCTTTTTCACTTGTTGCTACTTCATAGTCTAGTGTTTTTGATTTGATGGCTTCTAGTGATTCTATGCAACATGTCATTTTTAGTTTTCCTGATTCACCACATTGGGATTCCTACCTATTAGACATTGCATCTTTGTTTGTGGAGTCTCACATTTTAGACATAGAGGATACTTTGGAGGACATACATTTCATCTTTAATGGCAGTGATGTCATCAATTCATCTTTTGTGTTTCCAGATGCAGTTCAAATCATATCTTCTCTTGTTTCTTCTTCTTTGATTGTAAAGATTATTTCTATCTTAGAGAAGACATCTTTTCCTAGTATGAGGTCACTTGAGTTGCATTCATAGATACACATTTTGAGATGGATTCCCTATTCATCTAGGATGTGGCAATTGTTGCAAATATGTGTCTAAGTGGGTTGTCATTGATGTCAACATATCCTTGTTGCCATTGGTGTCAACTATATCCTATTTTGTTGTCTGCATAAAAGACCAGACTGTTGAGGATATTGAGAAAATTAATGACAATAAATGCATGCGGATCATGTGGCTGTGTAGAGGATTGTCAGAGATTTCTCCAGTTAAGATTTGAAAAGTTTGCATGAAGATTTGAAGGAGTTATGGCCATTTGAGTATAACTGGTTCCTGCAATACTTAGAAAAGACAGAGTGATAGGAAAGAGGTCCGGATTGCTCCGGTAATATAAAATTGTGATCTACGGATCTGAAGGAATGTTTGGGAAGTCAATGTGTATCATCAACACCAATGGTTCGTGGTTTGGAGGTCCGCAAGCTATCCTTCTAGTTTGACTGTCATGGTAGAGAGTGTTCTTGAGGTTTCGGAGGAAGCTTCAAATGCTTCTGATAATTTGGTTTAGAATGGATGTTATTGGCAAATTCAATGTGCTTGTGGAGGTCTCTGGATCATATGGCTACTATGTTAGAGGTCCGCATTGAAATTTGAGCTTGTTGATTGCAAATTTCTTCTTTGAGGTTGATGTTCCTTCCAGTCTTGGCCGACTGGATGTTCCTAGCCTGTTGCAGATGCCTTAAGAGCATTTTTATGAAGTGTGGAGTGGTTGTAGAAGCAGATTCAAGTCTCAGTTGTGCTTGGCTGATAGTGTGATGATCCACATCAAGTTTAGCCAGCCTTGTTGATCATTCCAAGGTTGATGAATTATATAAATACTTGTTGAAGAGGTACTGAAATCATCCTTATGCAAAATAGATAAAATCTAAAGAAAGGATCAGGAGCAGAGCAGAGAAGAAAAGGAGCAAGAGCAGTATAGAGTGTGAAGAAGAGTTTGGGGCAAAAGTGAAAGTTCTTGAGCATTCATTGAAACTGAATCAGGCACGAAGTAGATACTATTTCTCAGTTAATTATTTCTAAATAAATTTTGTAGGAAGTGAGCCTCTCTTTTGAGTAGTGAGCTCTAGGCAGTGCACCCGAAGGCATGTGCCTTCTATTTTATTAAGTACTTTTAATAGGGTACGCATCTTTGTGGGTTAACCCCCACTGTGGTTTTTCCCTTAACCGGGTTTCCACATCAAAATCTTGGTGTCAAGTGTGTTGATTATGTTTTTGCTCTTATGTTGTTGATCTATACTTTAATGTTTACATCACTAATATGATAGTAAGATATAAAGAAGGTTAAAGGAAAAAAAGTTTTTATTGTGAGACAACTGATTCACCCCCCTCTTAGTTGTCTAGTTCCAACAATTGGTATCAGAGCCAGATCCTCTCATAAAAGCCTAACCGCTTGAGGAGATCCAGGATGTCAACCTACAAGAAGGATAGTCCAAGATTTGATGGAACAAATTATTCTGTTTGGAAAAATCACATGGAGTGCCATTTGCAATGCATGGGTGATGCTTATTGGGCAATAACCAGTGTTGAGTATAAACCTCCAGAGAAAGGTCCTTCAACTCCTGATCAAATCAAAGATGCTAAAAATAATCTTTGAGCTAAAGAAGCCTTGTTGAGTGCCCTGACTGATTTAGAGATGACAAATGTCTTTGGTCTAAAAACTACGTATGAAATCTGGAAAAAGTTGGAGTATCTATATGAAGGTGATAAATATGTTAAATGTGCAAAGCTGCAAAGTCTGAGATGAAAATTTGAAACTATGAGGATGAGAGAAGATGAAAACATCACAATCTACATGCAAAAGATAAATGAACTTATGTGTGGCATCAAGTGTGCTGGTGGAACTTTGGAAGAATCGGAAATTGTATCAAAAGTACTCAGATCTTTACCAGATTCATACAAATATAAGGTTGCAGCTATAGAAGAGATCAGGACAGTCTTAGAGGTTACAAGAGATCATCTGGTTGGCAAAATTTTAGCTTTCGAATTAAGTGAGTTTGGTGATTCTCTTCCTAAGTCTGAATATGCATTTAAGACCAGTGTGTATGGAAAACAAAGATATGATCCGGGTGAAAGCTCTTTTGCAAGATCAAACATATTCATGAAGACAAGAAAGGATCTTGAAGATGTTGAAATAGAAATAGTAGATCTTGAAGCTCTTATTGCCAAAAGAATGCCAAGAGGATCTGGTAAATATGAAGGAAAATTACCACTCAAATGTTTTGCTTGTAATAAGATTGGTCATTTTCCTCAAGATGTCCAGAGAGGTTTTCAAAACCAAACCCTAATAGGTACAAAGGTCAGAAGAAATGTTACTATGTCCAAGAAAATGGAGAAGAAGGGGTAACAGATGATGAATCTGATCATGGAGGCTCCTCTGAAAATGATTGGGTGTTTATTGCTATCAAAGAAGAAGATTCAGTGTCTACTGAATCTGCTAGTTGTAAAAATATGGAAAGTGCCTTGGCTACTTAGGTTATTGAAAAGGATGAATGGGTGATTGATAGTGGATGTTCTCATCATATGACTGGTGACAAGAGTAAGTTTGTAAATTTTGAAAACTATGAAGGAGGACTTGTAAAATTTGGAGACAACTTTGTTGGTAGAATCCATGGTAGAGGATTCATCTCTTTTGATGGCAAGAACAACACCAATGATGTTCTGTATGTGGAAGGACTGAAACATAATCTTCTCAGTGTTGAACAGTTGGTTGACAAGGGTTATGATCTTCGGTTCAAGGATGGAAAATGTAGAATCTTGGAAAGCTCTGGAACTGAAATTACATCCGGTACTCAAACTATAGGTAACATCTTTCACTTAAGTAGTTCTGGGAAAAGTTGCTTGATTACACAGATAAATCAAAGTTGGCTATGGCATAGGAGGATGTGTCATGTGAATTTTGACAACATTGTCAAAATAAGTTTCACTCAAGCTGTAAGAGATCTTCCAAGACTTGTGAAACCTAATAACATATGTAGAGAATGTCAATTGGGAAAATAGAACAAAATTTCATTCAAGAGTAAGGAACAAGGTTCAAG
Organism: Cunninghamia lanceolata; assembly: GCA_027924645.1. Lineage (NCBI taxonomy): Eukaryota > Viridiplantae > Streptophyta > Pinopsida > Cupressales > Cupressaceae > Cunninghamia > Cunninghamia lanceolata. The sequence continues at coordinate 752,898 of BSBN01001393.1, read as the reverse complement.
TGAGAGATTGGAACTGGTACATATTGATCTCTATGGTCCTACCAGAATTAGGAGTGTGCAAGGAGACATACATTTTATGTTGCTAATTGATGATTACTCCTAGATGATGTGGGTAACTTTTCTGAGAGAAAAATTAGAAGCCCTTGACAAGTTTAAGGTGTTCAAGATGATGGTTGAAAATGAGATTGGTGGGAAATTAAAGTGTCTAAGATCTGACAGAGGTGGAGAATTTACCTCTGGTGAGTTTGATGCTTTCTATGAAAAGCATGGAATAAAAAGACAGTTATGTGCTCCTAGGACTCCTCAACAAAATGGAGTTGTAGAAAGAAAGAATCAGACCATTCAAGAAGCTGCCAGAATCATGATGATGGAAACAAATGTTCATCAAGTTTATTGGAGAGAAGCCATGAGTACTGTTGTCTACACTCTTAACCGGGTGCAGATCAATAGAAATTTTGGTAAGACTCCTTATGAACTTTGGTTTGGTCATCCTCTTATTGTGAGATACTTTAGAGTCTTTGGTAGTAAATGTTATATCAAAAGAGATGAAGATTTAGGTAAGTTTGAGGCAAGAAGTGATGAAGGAATATTTTTGGGATACTCAACTCAAAGTAAGGCCTACCGGTGCTTCAATAAAAGATTGAAGAAGATTGTTGAAAGTGTGAATGTTAAAGTTGATGAAAGCAAAGAAGGACATTCTAGGTACTCTAAATATGATTTAGATGATCAAGATGAAAGTCAAAATCAAGGAAGACAAGTTCAAGTTCAGACTTAGATTTAGTTTGAATCGGTAACTCTAGAGGTTAACACAAATGATGAGGAACAAGTTCAAGAAACAGAAGCTCAAACAATCCCCAAACTCCCAGGTATGTAAGGTTAAATCATCCTAAAGATTAGATCATAAGAGATAAGAGTAAAGGTGTTTGAACTAGGAGAAAAATGTTTGAAGATCAAGAAGAGATTTGTTTGATTTCAAGGATTGAACCTAAATCAGTAAGTGAAGCTTGAAATGATGAAAACTGGGTTAAATCAATGGAAGAGGAATTGATGCAAATTGAAAAGAATCACACATGGGATCTAGTTCCTAGACCCGAGGACAAAAATGTGATTGGAACCAAATGGGTCTTCCAGAATAAATTGAATGAAGATGGCGAGGTCGTAAGGAATAAAGCAAGGTTGGTATGTAAAGGCTACTCTCAAGTGGAAGGAATTGATTTTAAAGAAACTTTTGCTTCGGTGGCAAGGATAAAGGTAGTTAGACTATTTCTTGCATTTGCTGCCTTCAAAGATTTTATAGTATATCAAATGGATGTGAAATCAACATTTTTGAATGGAGATTTGGAGGAAGAAGTCTACATTGAGAAACCAGAAGGATTTCAGTTGTCTGATCAGGGAGATATGGTTTGTAGATTGAGAAAAGCCTTGTATGGACTCAAGCAATCTCCAAGAACCTAGTATGCCATATTGGATAAGCATTTGCTTAAGCTAGGATTTAGCAAAGGCACTGCTGATAGTAATCTCTATTTCAAAATTGATCATGAGGACATTCTAATTGTTGAAGTCTTTGTTGATGATATCATTTTTGGTGGAAATGAATGCATGTGTAAAGCATTTGCTGATCAGATGAAAAGTGAGTTTGAGATGTCAATGTTTGGTGAGATGAATTTCTTCCTAGGTTTGCAAATTGTTGAATCAGATAAAGGTATCTTCATCTCTCAGTCCAAGTATGTAAAAGAATTGCTAAAGAAATTTGAAATGGAAGACTCAAAGCCAGTAGGTACACCTATGGTAACTGGATGCAAGCTAAGCAAAGATGATGACTCTCCCAAGGTAAATCAAAAAAGATATAGATCAATGATTGGAGAATTGCTTTATCTAACCCAGACCAGACCTGACATCATGAATGCAGTTGGACTTGTTGCCAGATTTCAAGTTGATCCAAAAGAATCCCATGTTATTGCAGTCAAAAGAATCTTCAGATATCTCAAGGAGACAATTGATTATGGACTATGGTACCCAAAGGACAATAAATTCACTCTTCATGCATATACAAATGCTGATTGGGTAGGAGATGTGGATGACAGAAAAAGTACTAGTGGTGGTGCATTCTTCTTAGGGAGAAGATTGGTCTCCTGGATAAGCAAAAAGCAAGAGGCAATATCTTTGTCTACTACAGAAGTAGAGTACATAGCAACAACAAATAATTGCACTCAGGTTTTGTGGATGAAGCAAATGTTGAAGGACATCAGAATTATGTTTGAGGAGCCAGTCACAATTTTCTATGATAATTCTAGTGCAATAAGCATCTCAAAGAATTCGGTATTGCATTCAAAGACAAAGCATATATCTATCAAGTTTCATTTCTTGAGAAAGTAAATGATAATAAAATCAAGTTGGAGTTTGTGCCTTCCAAAGATCAGATTGCAGACATCTTCACTAAGCCTCTTCCCAAGGATACTTTTGAGTATCTCAGAGAGAAGTTAGGGGTTATTACCCCTCCTGAGCAGAACTAAGATGCACTAAGGTGCATCAGTCTGGTAGAATTCACATTCATATCTTGTGATCTAGATTGATGTTAAGGAGGTACTACTCAAAGGGGGAGTAGTCAATATTCAATTTTGGGATTAGTCTGAAGCAAAAAGGGAGAAAAGATAGCAAATATGTGCCCTTTGCCATTGATGTCAAAGGGGGAGAGAAGTCATGTGAAAAACTAGTTGCTGATGTAAGGGGGGGTAGTAAAGAAAGTAGTTGCAGAAGTGAGAAGAGAAAGGGGGAGAAGTTCTTGTCTTGATGGTTAGATTCCATTTTTCACATCATATGTTGCCATCAATGACAAAGGGGAAGATTGTTGCAAATATGTGCCTAAGAAGGTTTTCATTGATGTCAACGTATCCTTGTTGCCATTGGTGCAACTGTATCCTATTTTGTTGTCTTCATAGAAGACCAGACTGTTGAGGATATTGAGAAAATTAATAACAATCAATGCATGCAGATCATGTGGCTATGTAGAGGATTGTTAGAAATTGCTCCAGTTAAAATTTGAGAAGTCCGCATGAAGATTTGAAGGAGTTATGGCCATCTGAGTATAAATGGTTCCTACAATACTCATAAAATATAGAGTGATAGGAAAAAGGTATGGATTGCTCTGGTAATATAAAATTGTGATCTATAGATCTAAAGGCATGTTTGGGAAGTTAATGTGTATCATCAACACCAGTGGTTCATGGTTTGGAGGTCCGCAAGCTATCCTTCTAGTTTGACTGTCATGGCAGAGAGTGTTCTTGAGGTTTTGGAGGAAGATTCAAATGCTTGTGATAATTTGGTTTAGAATGGATGTTATTGGAAAATTCAATGTGCTTGTGGAGGTCTTTGGATCGTATGGCTCCTATGTTAGAGGTCCGCATTGAAGTTTGAGCTTGTTGATTGAAGATTTCTTCTTTGAGGCTGATGTTCCTTCCAATCTTGGTTGACCAAATGTTCCTAGCCTATTGTGGATGCCTTAAGAGCATTTTTATGAAGCATGGAGTGGTTGTAGAAGAATATTCAAGTCTCAATAGTGCTTGGCCGATAGTGTGATGATCTGCATCAAGTTTAGCCGACCTTGTTGATCATTCTAATGTTGATGAAGTATATAAATACTTGTTGAAGAGGTATTGAAATCATCCTTATGCAAAATAGATAAAATTTGAAGAAAGGATCAGAAGTAGAGCAGAGAAGAAAAGGAGCGAGAGCAGTATAGAGTGTGAAGAAGAGTTTGGGGCAAAAGCGAAAGTTCTTGAGGATTCATTGAAACTAAATCAGACATGAAGTATATGTTATTTTGTAGTTAATTCTTTCTAAATAAATTTTGTAGGCAGTGAGCCTCTCTTTTGAGTAGTGAGCTCTGGGTAGTGTGCCCAAAGGCATGTGCCTTCTATTTTATTAAGTACTTTTAATAGGGTACACATCTTTGTGGGTTAACCCCCACCGTGGTTTTTCCCTTAACCGGGTTTCCACGTCAAAATATTGGTGTCAAGTGTGTTGATTATGTTTTTGCTCTTATGTTGTTGATCTATGCTTTAATGTTTACATCACTAATCTGATAGTAAGATAATAAAGAAGGTTAAAGGCATAAAAGTTTTTATGGTGAGACAATTGATTCACCCCCCCTCTCAGTTGTCTAGTTCCAACAACAATGGCTTCTTCATTCACCAGAGGATCTATTTCTTTTGAAAGGGAGACATGTTGTTTGCAAGCAGTGGATTGAATTTTGTCTTCATGCACTCTTCATTGGTTTTGGAGCTTCTTCTTGGAGGGAATTCATATTCTATATTTGCTCTCTCTTATGGGGGCCTTCATAATTGTACTCTTGTGATGGATTCAGTTCTAGGGGGTCTTAGTGTTTGAGTCCTTCTTCCATCACTTGTATATATTTCTTTTTGTATTTACTCTCTTTTGGGGAGGGGTTTTTCTCTCGGAGGGTTTTTCTCCTTTACTTAGGTTATGAGAGTTTTCTTTATGTACATGGGTACCTAACATGGCCTTGTAGTTGGGACCCATCCTTGCATTATTTATATGTGTCTTATTCTCCCTAAGTTGCACTTAAGGGGGTTGTTGGTGTAATTAATAATTAATTGCACCTTATATTAAGTTGACTTAGGGATAATTTAAGTCTTAATTTATTTTTAAGTCATATTCATTATTCACAGTTCATTAATTGCATCCATATTTTGTAAATTGCTCTCCTGTGTGCTTTTTTCTTTGTAGAAGTATATTTTTAGGTTTTGCAAGTGATCCTGGTCTCTTGAGTCCATTGGGGACTCTCACAAATAAGAACTGCAATAATGAATTACCTCCACTCCTTCATAGTTTGTGCACTCACACATATATGAGAATCAAACATGCTCACAATGGGTTACCAAGATATTTGTTTCGTGATCATCTTGCCAACTTGAGTCTAATATGGACTCCATAGCCATATAAGATATATCTCTCACACCAATCTCCTTCTAGAATGACTCCTATTCATCCTTTTTGTTGAGGTGAGAATACCTATCATTAGCCTCTTCACCTCCTCCCTTTCATCTCCCATCAAGTCTTCTTGACCTAAGTCATTTTGTTTAGGATGGATCCATTGCAACCTTAGCCTTCATTTATGTCTCTCAATGAGCTTCCCCTAGGGGCACATCCTCTTCAGGCCATCATGGTATGAGTCCTATAATAGTCTACCTATATGTACTTGTGAAGTGAGCAAATCCCATTCCATGGTGTCAAGCCCTACATATCGTAATGTATCACCTAATGATTCTGTAAATAGCATAGGAGCATGCCATATCTTTAAGAAGTCCCAACCAAATAGTTGTCCAACTCTATCTACAAGGTATATGTCACGCCATCCCAATCTCCCCACTTTCATTGGTGTAATGAGTGCATTCCATGTCAACTTGCTAGATTCTACCTAATGACCAACCATATACATGGTGACCATGCCCTCGTATGTAGTTTGTATAAATATTTTCACACTTGTGATTTCTACCTTTCCACCTAGTCCCCATGGGATAGGAGGGTAGTGCATCTCTCATAATTTGGGGCCTCAAATGCACAATCCTATCCTAGATCCATCCTAGGAACAAATAAGGGAAACATATAGATGCCCTTCCTTGACACAAGATATATTACATGTCCTTATAAAAGCAAGCAAAATAAATCCCATCCTTGTACATAAAAGGTACTTATATGTCATTATGTTGTGTAGGATAGGCCCTCACGTTTAGAGATTGTCATTTATTTTTTAAATATAAAGACATCAAAACTTTAAAATATATATTAATGCCTACAAATGTAACTTTTAAAAAGTAACATATAAGTATATAATATTTACTACACTTTTCAAAGTATAAACAAAACAAAAGAATTACCAAAATAATGAATGGTGGTTTTGAAAAGTGAAATTAAAAGTTACATACAAAAGTAAAACAAGTGTATTACCAAAAAAAATAGCTATTCAAATAAAAATAAAGTAAACAATGTAGATAAAATAAAATAATTCTTAAATAGAGTTTAAAATTTATGTGTCCATGTATGTAGTAATTAAATAGTTCTAAAGTAAAATAAAATAACTCTTTAAGTAAATAAAATAGCTCCACTCTACTGTTTCTTCGATAGATGTATTTAAGATATTTATACTAGCTTATTATTAAGATCTAAAATGGTTTGGTTTTGACTCAATCTATTTGTTAAGAATGAAGTTTTCACAATGCATGAAAAATAAAAAGGAAGCTTTTGAAAAAAACTATGTATAATATTTTGTATCAATATTTTAGATTACACTTTGTGGTCCATTAACATTTATGATATTTTTCATCTTTATAATAAATCACAAAGTGTGATTCAAAATATTAATATAAAATCTTATACATAATTTTTTTTTTTTTAAAAAATTAAATCTATTTATTTCAATATTAACAGATACCCCACAAAATAATATATTCATGACAACATATATAAAAACATAATATATTCATAATTGATTTGTTTTGATTGTCTATATCTTAGAAAAATAATATGAGACACTTAGAAAAGAACATTCTTATTTAATCATCCATATCTTAGTACAATGAAAAAGACAGACAAACATTTAAATCATCTTAGAAGTTCTTATAAGATTTATGATATTTTTCATCTTTATAATAAATCACAAAGTGTGATTCAAAATTTAATATAAAATCTTATACATAATTTAATTTTAAAAAAAATTAAATCTATTTATTTCAATATTAAAAAATATCCCACAAAATAATATATTCATGACAACATATATAAAAACATAATATATTCATAATTGATTTGTTTTGATTGTCTATATCGTAGAAAAATAATATGAAACTCTTCAGAAAATAATATTCTTATTTAATCCATATCTTAGTACAATGAAAAAGATAGACAAACATTTGAATCATCATAGAAGTTCTTTTAAAATGTTCAATAAAACTTCCGACTTTCTCCAACACACAATTTACAATTTAGGGCTTTAGTTGGCATCTCTTTTGTAGGTTTAAAGCCAAGATATAAAAAGTTCTTGAAGCTAATCAATGACCACTTTGAAATATCTTTTTTATATTCTCTTCAATTTTTAGCCGAATCTCTTCATCGTACATTCTCAATTCCTCTCATACATTCGTCGTCCATGGTGAAGATCATTCAATGAAGAATCACTCGGATGTACACGCACAAATGCCTCCCTCTATTTTTGTATATATTGTATGCCCTAAATGCATCCAAATTTTGTATTGTCTCTTGTTTATGTGACATAGAGGATTTTTTTTAGGTTTAAAAGAGTAAATCATTTTGTTTGAATTTTTTTAGGGCAAGGGGGCAAGCTTCGTCTCTGTGCTCTCACCAAGAGGACCGACCACTCAACCAAGCTTTAGTCAATATTATTTGGATCAATTGAAAAAAAATAATGTTTTTTATAAATTTGGATAATAATAAGACTATTTGAAGTAAATTTTAAATACATAGTTTTTTTTTATCAGTGAATTATGTCCTCTTGGGGGTCACTCCCATTAAAAAAACTAGGGCTGCTCTAGAGGAGGGCCTTAAACAAAATAGCTACTATATGGGAATTTCATTATAATTAAGTCTATTACATTTGGAGAGCCTACCATTGCTCTAAAATATAAACTATTCATACTATATTCTTAACTTTATCAAAGTAAAAATAGTAAAATTTATTCATTCATGTCACCTGGGTGAATCTTCTACTCTAGTTCATCTTCCATCACGTCACTCAACTCTTCCTCTGCATCATCATTGGACACCTCTGCATCCCAGTGGACTCCTTGTGGTTCCGCCACTCTAGCCAATATTTTATGAAACTCCACACCCCACCAAGCCTTTTGCCTTCGTTCCTCTGGATTTTCCCCAACCGCCTTAATGATGAAGGGAATCCATGGGCCATTGTATGGTCTCAATATAACAAGCCACACTCCATGATCAGGGTGAAATGCCAGACCCATCACCACATTATCCAACACCATTTCCAACCCTCTCATCCACTGGTGTTTGATGATAGTGTTGGTGTGAACAGGGTTATCACCTAACTGGTTTACCCTTGTGTGGATAATTCATATTAATTAACTATTTATTAGTTAAATAATATTCACACATCACACATAATTCACACATATTAAGTTGACCTAGTGAGTCTACTAGGTGTTTCTAGTTGAGTCTAGTTGTGTGTTGAGTTGTTGATAGTAGGAGTGAGTTGTCTTATCCTCCACATGTGCAATTAGTTATCATCCTCTAATTGTCACATGTTGTAGGAATATCTCCACTTTCCACTCCACCTTTCTAGCTCTCACCTTTCCTTCATAAGCAAGGCATATCATCTACATTGTAGTAATAACAATCTCTTGTAATCTAGCAATCTTTTGCATTCATTGATAGAATAGCATTATTCTCTCATTTGATCTCTCTTGTGCTTTCATGAAGTCCTAGATCCTGGGTGGCTCCAATCATAGCCAACTCTAACAGATAGTCCTCGCTACCTCCTTGATTACATCTTTAAATTCTCCAATATCCAAAAACACCCTGACCAACATGGATGAAATGTCACTAACCCTATATCTATGATTTGTGACCATGAACACATCACCCAACGATACCTTGATTGCGTGCAGAATGAAGGGAGAGCCGAACTTGAACACCTTCCTCAATTTGAGGTTCAAGATAGCTCCCAAGAAAGCTTCTTGTCTCTTCTTTGTTTAGAGTCTAACCGTTGTTTTCATTTAACAGCATATGAAGGAGCTGCAGGCCTCGACATAGTCCATTTGAAGTCCTTGGGGGAAGATGTGTAGAAACTACCATACATAGCTATTATGATTATGTCCATCTCTATAGACTTCTCACACGCACCTAAGTCCTCCCTTCTCTGTTTAATCAATGCCTTCATGATTGTTGAGAGGTGTCTACGTTCAGCTCATGTCATTCCCCTTAATTGCTTGAAGCTTCTCAAAGAATTCTAAATACATGTCTATCACCAAGTTGGCTAAGATGTCTGCCACTTGGTTAGCTTCTCTAAATATGTGATTTATCTTAAAGTCTCCCACTTTGGATAGTGCTTCCCAAACTAATAAGAGTATATTTTAGATTCTCCAACTAGGGGTGGTGTGTTCCTTATAGCATTAATTATAACCTGTGAGTCTCCTTTGATATGAATGTTTTGGAGGCCTAGTTTAATGCATGATTGGAGACCCAAGAGAATCACCTGAGCCTCGACTTCATTATAGATCCCTCTTGGAGTTTTTTAGTTGTCATGACAATAGTTTCCCCCTTGTGATTTCGAATGATGCTGCCTGCTCTTGAGGCCCTAGGGTTGCCTCTGGAGGCCCCCATCAAAGTTTAACTTGATCCATCTTGGCTCCGGCGGAATCCACCTAGCTTCAACTCTTGGATTGAGGCAGGGATGTAAGCTCCAGTTCCCATAAATGGGGAAATTTTAAGTAATACATAGTTATTACAATACTTAAATATTTATTATTTAAGAATTATTTTATTTATTACATTAGATGTGTTATAAAATAAGCAAAACTTGTTACATTTCTTTGTTATTTTCATATAATTATTTTCATTTATTTATATAATAAATCATTACAAAAACTTTAAGGTAAGTAGATTTTGAATATCCCCAACATTTGCTTGGTAGATTTAAAATTGGTGACTCAAGAGGGGCATTATAAGACAAAAAGAATGTGTTACACCTTTTATAATATGTGTAGACACCTAAAATTTTCTACCTCTTTCATCTTGACACAATTCAACCCTAATCACACCATCAGTTAACCCCCTAATTGGATAAATTGCCATTTTTCAATTAACCATCCAAATCCCTCTTTTTTGACACTATTCATCTCTAAACCATCACTAACCATCCCTAAACACCCCTAAACTACATTTCCTCCACAATTCACTGAATAAACACATATTTAGACAGTTAATTAACCATCTCCCCTTTAAACTATGGTTTTACAATATTTTATTGTCATGATCACTAGTCATGTACTATTCACTATTCATCAACTTACAGGTACCCACATCCGTAGCTATCCCCAACATAAATGATTTATTAATCATTTATCCCCTTCCTCTATAGTTTGTACAATAGATAAATTTAATATATCTATTATCCCCTTTTCCCATCCCATGAATTAAATAAATATTTACATTTATTTAATTCCCTATTTTCTACACTTTTGGTTAGGTGACCTAAACCTAATTAATTACCTAATCCCCTACTTGCACATTCCATTATCCTAACCTAATCCTAGTCAAATCCTCCACATCCTCCTGTGTGTACAAAGGCATGGCCTGTTGTACAAGACCACATGGGTCTCTTACAAAGGTATGGTCAAAGACCTTTATACAAGAGTCCTTTTGTCCTCTTTCAATCCCATCCCTTCACTTTATCCAATCTATTTTTCCACCCTTGATTCTTCCTCAATTCAAGGACATCCCTTCTCATCCAACCAATGCTTGCCACTTAGCAAGTGCTCATGTATCCAAGCCTCTCAACAAATCTCAACCATTGATCTTTCAATCCAATCTTGACCCTTCATCCAACATCCAAAAAATCTATAAATAGCCTATCACTCAGGCCATTTTCAAGACTCCATGAAACATAAAGTTATGCTGCTATTTTGAGGAGTCATCCACATTCATCAAAGGTTTGCATTTGAGGTTTATTGTTTAACTTCTTTTGTTGCATGCATTCCTTTATTACTTTATCGGAGGTAGCTTCGAATTTGAATGAAATAGGTTATTATTGTTTTAACTTATTTCCTGGGCTCATTTTCTATGTTATACAATATGTTATTATTCCGTCAAGTTATGTTTGAAATTGCACACCTTATGTAATTCACAATCTGTGGAAATTCATAGAAAATAAAGGAATGCTTCCCCTCTAGCCCACCCCTTGTTACTCGTTCTCAATTATATTTCAAAGTATATTATTAGATCAAAACCTTTGCACACTATACACATTTTCAAAGTAACAGTATGGTGGGCCTTGTACAAACTTTTTAAGTTTCCACCGCCAACCCATAGGGTCGTCTAGAACACCAAATCCAACCAATCCTTTAACCTAACATTGTAAAGGATATTTTATATCTTCATTTTCTACACAAAAACCTTTGGAATACATACTTTCTTTGAGCTTTATCGTTTGAAATGGTTTCTTGTGATGGGTTTCATAGTAATCCTCTTCTAAATATAAGTATTTTTTTATGAATTTTTATTGTTGCACATTCTATAAGCTCTCATTCATTCCCTACAAAAGGAAACCATGGTTAGCATGACTAATAAAATTGATAACCCTGGGATTTGAATGACAAGGTGAGGTTTCCTCAATATTTATGTGCTTGTGACTTGGATGACAAAATGCCTCAATGTCAAGCTTTACTTGTGACCTAAATGACAAAATGTGTCAAGATCCTTTTTTTTTAATATCATATGTACTATAAAAATATGCCTTATTTAGGTCAAGATTCTTTTAAAACCAACCTCATACTTAATGATAAATGGGCAATTTAATTATAATGATTTATAATGTATCTATAACAATCAATTTTGTATTTTGTAATGTTTCATCTCAATCATCATTTTTCTAACAAGGTTGTTCTTAGCAAAATGAAAGTAATGACCCATTTATTTCATCATCAATACTTTATATATGGAAGTATGGGTGGCAAAGATTTGTTCAACACTTGAAGGAAGGAATCATGATGGACAACCAACATTGGTGGTAGAGATCAAATATAGGAACACCTATCCAAGTGTTTACTATTTAGTCGATTGTTATTAATTGCATATTATATTTTGTTACCCACAAATGAATGTATATACCTTTTAATTTTATATTGAACTAATATTCCTTGCACTCTAAATAAACTATTGGTAAATTTGTTGCACGTAAACTTCATGCAATTGCTAGCATAATTAGAATGAAACAACCTCAAGGTTTTATTAGAACTTGTATTACCCTCAAGTCACATTTCCTTCTATTTTCCACTTGTTGACGCATATTGAGGGAGAGTTAGTATTTGTTATTATAATTATTTTGTTTGTAAAATATTTTTTCTTTTTTAATGATAGATTATATTAATACATGTAATTTTATAAAGTTTTGTAGAGAATTTCTCTACTTTAATGAGTTTGTGATACAATTAAAATATCTTAAATTGAATATATCAAGTCCAATAGGAATAAGACATGTGTTGAACAAAACAAATTATATGCATAGTTCAAAGTACAATTTGTATCATTGCCACAAAGGTATAGTTTATATCATTTCTTTAAAATTTAATAAAAAATTATTTGGTGTTATACAATAGTAGGAACAAAAACTTGACTTGTAAACTCTTACACTTCATAATGAGAAGGATTCAATCTTTAAAACATGTGTACAAACAAAACAAAACTTGCTAAATTATTTAAAATAACCATTATACATTAGCAAAAAAGGAAGAATTTTTATTCTACATTAAACATCAATTCAAAATTATTGGGTATAAAAACACTATTTTAATTTTTGTTTGCCAGACTAAGAGCTCAAATTTTAAAAAGAGGAATTATTGTTCTACATTAAATATCAATTCTAAATTATTAGCATAAGAAAAACTAATTTAATTTTTCTTTCTTTTATACTAACTTAATCTAAGACTTTCAATTTTTTTGTTGATGTTTGAGTTAGGCTTTAGGGAGCCATATCCCCTAAAATAAAAGATAAAAATTTAGACCAGCTACTCACAAAGGAGGGCTACCATACATAAAGATTTTGTTTTTCATTTCTATAAGTCATTCTAATAGGTTGTATTACATAGCAAAATGATTACTACTCGTTATCTGATTACATAATTAGCACTACATACATACTAAATATTCTTATATGCTATTACTGGTTCTCCATTATTCCTACCAGATCAATCATCTCTTGGTTCCTCAGACTCCTCCGTTTCAACTTCCTCCACCCAGTCATGTCCTCTCGCCGCTAACTCTGCTAGCATTTTGAGGAAGTTGATAATTCCCCAACCAACTTCTTTCCTCCTACCATCCTCGCAGATGCCTATGACCGAGATAACAAACAGAACCCATGGTCCATTATGAGTTGGCAAGATTAATGACCAGTTCTCACCTTTTGGACAAAAATCAATCCTAGGCACTACTGCATTCAACTTCTCCTCTAGACCCCCACGCTAGATTGAGCGAATGAGAGCCCTCACCAATTCCCTGGTGGTGTCCTTGGATTCATCCAAGTCTAAATAGACACCCACGAACATGGCAGCTATGTCCGCATTGACCCTATATTTATGTTTCAAGTTTATGAATGTGTCTCCCAAAACCATCTCAATGGTGAATAGACCAATTTGGGACTGCACCTTAAAGACTTTCCTTAACCTTTGCTTTGAAAAAATACCCTTGAAAGCCATCTGCCTCTTGCACCCATTAAGAGTGAAAGTAGCTTCCATTCTGCCAAATTTTGCTTTTCTATTGAAACACCAAGCCATTGATCTATAAATAGAAAGTCACATGCTTTGCCAATCACCTCATCTCTTGCTTCCATCATCTGCCACCTTAAATTTTCATGGGAATTAAATGTTTCATATCCCTTCTTTGCTAATCCCACACTCGAAACTCATCTTCCATAAAGTGATATGAGTGAAAAATGCCTTAAGCTTGCCATCCTTACCAAACAATAATTAGCTAATGTCATTCCTCCTTATTCCAGAATCATCCCTCCCACCTGATTTCCACGTAGACTCCCCTGCCACCGTGGACAATCCTACATAACCTTCCTCCGCTTGCTTTAGAAGTGTTTCAAAATTTGGGATCCTCTTGGTCCAATCTTCAACCTTATTACTAATTTTGAGATCCTCTTCAAGGCCAAAAGCTATGTTAGCTAGTCTGTTAGCAATCTTATTACCTTCTCTATAGAAGTGGTTGATTCTATAGTCCCAAAATTTCGTCAATAACTCTACCGCTCTTAATAGAATAACGTTGAGCTTCCAATTTGGAGTCTCCTTACATCACAGGGCATTAATCTAATTAATGAGTCACCTTCAATATGAATTCTTCTCAGGCCTATGGACAGACCCAGTTGGAGTCCCATTATTAGAGCTTGAAATTCTGCTTCATTATTAGATTGAAAACCAATTCGTTTTACTCTAGCCCCTAGAAGCTTCCCTTTAGCATTTCTGATGACACAACCTATACTTGCCTGACTCGGATTGCCACGTGATGCCTCGTCAAAGTTAAGTTTTGTCCATCATGTATCCAATGGGATCCATCTTACCAGCTTTCTCTCCTTTAAGCCCTGATTAACCCGGCTATCCCCTTTAACGAGGGAAGACTTTCAAATTTAAAATAAATTTATTTTTAAATATATATTTTAATTAAATGAGATGAAATGAAATAATATATTATGAAGTCTTTAATAATAAACTTTTATAGTATATATATATCTTTTTCAAAATTATTTTACAAAAGGAAATTTATTTTGAAAATTTAATTTTTTTGTATCCTAAATATTTAAGAGTTCTAAATTGTTTCATAAAAATGATTTTAAAATATATAAATTGCTCATTGTAGATTTGGTGGTTTGGCTACGTGGTGGCAGAATGCCCTCCCTAAACATTTGACTGTGGACTCTAAAGATACTAGTCCTTTCAGTCGTGTTGCGACATGAATAATTTGGCCCCGATAGCTCCTGTGGTGGCTCCTCTAGGATTTGGCATGACACTAATCTTATCCTCAAATATTGCTAGGGATCCTTCTTCGGTGTCAGCGCAATCCAATTCTTCGTCTATTACCCCTGCCCCCTCTATGGTCTGGGGTGGGGCTCCAATTTTTCCCCATCCTCCCACTTCAGTGCGACCCCAAGTCTCTTTTGCTTGTCATTCCCCGTCGAGGGGGTGTCTCATGTGCTGGTGTCTGTTGAGGAGCCCCTTTTTCCTTGGTTTGATGATTTTGATGATGATATGCCTTGGACGGTTGTGCATAAAAGGAAGAAAGGCCTTCCTAAATTTGTTTCAGATTCCTAGTCCCATACATTAGGTGTGAGGTTCTCTAGATTAAGGTTAGAAGTTGTGTAGCTCACTGGCCTCTGGGTGTAGCTTACAATGGTTGTCGGCCTGTAGCCTTTTCATGATTCAACCACTTTGGTGGTTAATGCTTTGTATTTGTTTTGTCTCTGACCTTTATGGTCATGGTTGTTGTTCTGGGTCCATTTCTCCTAGATCATGTACCTCTTGCCTCTTGGTTGTTTGCTTATAAAAGGGTTTGGGCCCTTTCAAAACCCATTTTTATCTATATCAAAAACAATTATATTTAAGACTTTAATTAAGGGTGATTGTATATTTGAAGTATAAATCAAATTTATAAACAACTAGTTTAAAGGTTGATTGATTATATATGAGTATGTATGTTTGTTTGGCTTCCTTTCTTCTCCTTTGTGATTAATTTAAAAAAAAAAATTCTTTCTATAAACTTTTAAAACATATATTTTCCCTCAAGTCAAAAATACTTAAAAATATATATCTTGGAATTACTTCTACACTAAAAAAATTCATATACTTAAATAATATCTAAATTTAAATTTGAATTTTAGAAGCTTTGAAGTCATTTCCATAAAGTGATAATCATCAAATAAAATTAAGTTAGATTCAAATTATTTACCAACTTTAATACTAAAACACATCACTTATACACTAGTCATTGTACATAAGAGACAACTTAATTGAAATAAATTAAAAAAAAATGAAAAAATGCAAAATATACTTTTTTACCATTACAACTTTAAAATACAAAAGAAATTTAATTATTAAAATAAAAAATATTTATAATTTTTTACCCCTAATTTAAACTATATTTTTCAAACTAGTTTGAAATATTATATCTATAAATCAAACTATAATTAAACTTCGAATCCCCTCTTAGAGTGCTAAGAATTCATAATTAAGGGGAAAAAAAGCTTGTGCAATATCCTTGAAATATGATGGAGGTAATTTTGCCTAGAATACTTTAGGATGCATATATGGGAACACATTTAACGAAATAGTAAGCATCCTAATGTTTTGAAATGCTTTGAAATTAAGGCACAAAAAGGTTGAAATAGATAGGATAAATGAATTTAAGGACTTAGTTTTGTGATTTGTAGTGGTTAAATGATTAATGATTAGTGTAAAGAATTTAAGACTTAGTCTTGTGACTTGCACTGGTCATGTACTAGTTTCAACACTCAAGTAGACTTATAAATTATTAGTCCCTGCCAAAGCAGAAGACTTTAGTTTTCACCTCACTAAATAGATATTAGTTCTTCTCATCAATGGAGCATACATGAAATATTAATCTTTCAACTATAGTCTTGATGATTTTTTCCTGGCGCTGCAAGCACTTTCCTCTGCAACCATTGGGTGTGAATTTTTCTGGGGTTTTTTTATTGCAGAGGGGAGAGGAATCCGTGCACTTTCCTGTGTGTGCAACCATTAGGTGTGAATTTTTTATGGGATTTTTTATCGCTAGAAGAGAAGAATGGGGCACATAGGTTTGAACATGTTGGCTTTGAGTGTTTTTACAAGACAGGGTTGGGTACACCTGTCTGCGTCCAAGGCTCCTCAAGAACAAGTGTAGTCCTGTTTTGAAGTGGCTTCTTCCACATTTTGCATACATGCATACTAGGGCAGCTGCAAGAATATCATATTGTTTGTTACTTTGAGTTTTGCTATTGTTTGGTTACAGCTGCGAAAAATGGTGGCTTTACAAATCACATCTCTGTTCAAAGCTTTTTTGTTCTTCTCATTGATCAACGGCGAGTCTGTTCTACCACTCTTTGATGAAGGTCTGCAGGTAAGCGTCTCTGGTTCCCTCTCCTCACACCCCTGATGGTGGATTAGGGTTTTCCTATTCAGAGGCAACGCTAGCTTCCAGCGGAATGACACAGATTCAAGAGTATTTTGGAAATAGTAACTTTTTAGTCTCTAAAAATGGTTAGATCATTAAGGTGGCTTTATTGGCTGATTAGAAAGAGATATGGCTGGTGCTCAGGGTTGTAAATGCAGATTTCTCTGTGCTTACAGGGGAAAATACCTTTCCAAAATTTCCTGAGTGAGTTGAGGAGTCAAAAATTTATGCCCAGACTTTCAGGGGTCCAACTAATGTATTGGGCTATTGCTTCATTGAAGTAGGGATTTCATGTTTAAAATCATTATGTTGTTTTGAACAGTGTGATACTCTTTGGGATTTAAACAATGATGGTCTTAGCTGCCTCATTCTTGTGCTTGGACTGTCTTTCCTTGTGCTTAAATGGTTCTTTTGGTAGCTATGCCAGGGTGTGCGCTTTTGTGGATTTTGTTTGTGTTGTTTTTCGGTTCATTCATAGTCTTCGCAAGGCTCTTAGTTTGGCTTTTAAACAACGCTCTGGATGTGTTTGTGACTTGTTCTGTTGTGCAGAACTGAGGAATATGCTTTATGTAATATCGCTAAAAATATATATTTGCAGAATGGATCCAGGTAAATGTTTTGCTGGTTGTTTTGTTCGACGAGAAGATTTGGGTCGGTGCTTATTTTTTATTTTCATTTGTTCCATGTTATTGTTTTTTTTGGGTTTTCTCTGTCTTTAGGGTTTGGCTTTTATTTTTGCTACAGATGGATCCACTGTAGAAGCTATGGATTATGTCTTATATACTTTGTACTTCCCATGCTCCAAAGGGCTCCAAGAAGATTCCCTCCATATGACTTATGTGTCACTCCTCCATAGAGACAACTACACTAGTGTCTACCCTTAATGTAGTATGATGATTCTCTATACTGAATCTACTGTTTAAGCCAATATTTTGGTTACCCTGGAATGGGATTTGAGGACCTTGTCCGTCACAAAGAGATTTGGTTCTCTGTATTGTACTCTCTTCCACATTGTTTGTTCCTTGTTTGTGGACTACCAAAGACCTACTGGTAGAAGAAACTGTATCTTGGTATCTACCTGAATGGGGTAATTCCAATGGATGTTTAGGATTCAACAGCTTACCATTCAAGCCTTGCTGGTAACGATCTAAAGACACAAATCATCAAGAGTCAATAACGTAGTAGCGAAAAGTTATTATATTTGATATACATTAATTTCCTGTAATTTCACAACTAAATTCATAAAACCCCTTGAACCGTGGTTATAAAATACAAAAACGTAGTTTTCTTTAATTGTAGTCCGTAAATTCAAGATCATATGTCTAGAAAATATCCACCTAGGATGCTTTATGACAAATTAAAAACATTATCCCAATGAACCCAAGTCGATGTATAGAAGAGAAAACCATTTGGTGTGTAGAGGGTAAGAGGCCTATTATAGTATACAACATTCTTATAAGGTTATTCATCAGAAAAAACAACATGGGCGAATTCATTTGACAGAGCGGCGGTCAGAGGCTGACACATCAAACATAGATACAGCTAAAGATGGATGCAAATTGAACATACAACAAAAGAAACTCAACAAGTCTACTAATATAACCGCTTTTATAGCTCCTACACATCATCACAAAACCCAACCATGATTGAGCCTCCTCTAAATCCACTAACATAGAAGTGTGACGTTAAAACATGAGAGCTACAGACAGTAACAACTTACAATCATCCTATTCGTTCATAAATAATCAACTCTCCTATGGTAGCTCACCTTTTTGAAGACCAGGAGAACAAGTATGGCATGCCTTTTCCTCGTAGGGCATTCAAACGGTGTATTACGTCTGCACATCACAGCCCATAAAAAACCATGTTATAAGTATAACATCTATAGGCATTTGTATACCCATACCAGCAACACCAATTGATGTTATTCGTTCCAAGAATTCTCCTTACCTGACCATTATGAATTTCAAGATGGATTCAAAGTTGCTTGTATATTCAAAAAACACAGAGATAGAACAGATTGACTAAAATCCAATAGATTCAACAAGTCAATGAAAACATTCCAATACTCATGGAAATTTGATGAGTTTGAACTTGGGACCAGGACTAAAAGTACCTCTCAAGTAGAGTCCTTCATTGGATGAGAAAGCAACTTCCATGAAATGGGGATGCTCTAACAGGCCATTCTTGCTAAGATAATAAACAACCTGCAATTTTCTAGGGAGCTTTGGTTTGGGATACATAGTGTTGATGAAATAATCATATATTTGTTTTTTTTAGCACTTGATCTGTTTAATCAACCTTCGGAAGCCGAACATACTCTTGGGAATCTCCCAAGGACTGAAGATTCAAAGAAGTGTTTGCTCCCAATATAGGGGATATCAATACCCTGTCTTGTTTCAAATGTTCCACAAGCACCACAAGGTGACTTAAACGTGAGAACTATACTAGGTCACTTCTACATTCTACCAACCCATAAGTGCTTGGTCTAGCCAATTCTCTTCCTCATTAATAAAGGGAAATCAGTGGGATTAGCATGAGATTCACAATAGACAGCTTGGTTAGGTATATTTCTGCCCACATAAATTTGTGGCTGGCCACAAAGCAATTTCCCATCAGGCATACTGCCTAATGTCAGTGTTCAACATTTCTTATCTGAACTTAATCTTGTGCTTTTAACCTATGGTCAGTTCTACTAAGCAAATGTGTTTATATCAGGATTGCATAGTCCTATAATAGACATTGTAATATGAGGTTCAAAGTACCTTGTAAGTTTGAAGCCCAAGCAGAATCCTGATACGCTATTTTCTTTTCCACACTACAACTTTGCCACCTTCGAACTGTTCACACCTTTCTAGCATTTGGCAGGGACTGTAGCTGCCTTGCATCCCTTGTTCTATTATATTATTGGACCTTAATTGACTAGTTAAAGAAAATGATTTTTTTAAAATATTGATTTTAATGTTTAGATGATTCGAACTTGGTTTGAAGGTCTACAATAGAGCTTATTATATCTTCCATTTGAGTGACCTTTTTCTTTATGCTTGTACTTTTTATTTTACTTCTTCCTAAAGCAATTAGGTAAGATATACCTAACTTAAATAAGATATTCTTAAGTTCAATCTCAAATTTTAATTATACAACTTTTTAAAGTTTATAGGTCATTATTATATGAATTTTCTTGATAGTTAATCAAATTTGGTAGGATTAAAATAAAATTTATTTTATTTTATGTCAATCAAAAAACATGTGGTGTCACTTGATTTTTATTTTAGTAATAAACCATTATATATTTTAACCTTCTTTGTAATTGTCAAATTTTGTAGTACATTTTTTCATGAATTTCATCATTCTAAATTTAAACATTTTTTCATAGATTTGAAAGTAACTTTTTATATTGAAAGGTGGTTTGAATTTCATCATTCTAAATTTAAACATTTTTTCATAAATTTGAAAGTAACTTTTTATATTGAAAGGTGGTTTGTTTCCTCCATTTAAATATTTAGCATACATTATTAATGCAAAGATACCATTATAGCAATAAATTACATATTTTAACAAATGGAAGACCATATCTAAATAAAACTCCACATGAAGATAAATGAACGATTTTAGAAGAGTGATCTTTTATTATGAATCTATAAAATTGTAGGCCATTACACTTGAATTTGAGATTCACAACCAATAAAACAGAAAGCACAAAAAATATTAAACTTAAAAATTATTCGCCTTTTTGGCTTGTAAAGTTGCAAATTCCCATAACCTTGAAGGCAAATCACACCCAAGCCATGGAGGATGGCAACTTAGGATGAATGACTTGTGGCTTATGATTAGGCAGGGACAATAATGGACCAATTATGAGGAAGGGTAACTCCTACTTCTTTAGGATCTGCTAAGCCAAGAGGGGTATTCCTTAAGGTCTTCTCAACAAGACAATTAAAGAGAAATATAAACTAAACACGAGGCCTTAACACCATACCAAGGTGCTATGAATCTCAAGATTTTTCACTAAACTCATGTCAACACTTGCTATGAACAAACCTATGAGATCTCCAATAAGCAGATAGAATTCATTATTGTATATACACTAAAAGATGATAGCAACTTTATACCCCTATAAGTGAATCCACTTAACCATGCACACACATACAAGAAAGAGACGCATTTAAGATCCTCTAAGATTTATCAACATGGAACCACATAAAGTATGGCATGAGTTTCATCACTAGATCATAGTAGCTAGAGAAACCTAATTTATCCCTACACTAACAAGAAAGAGTTTCTCATAATGAAATGTGTTAGAACTCTCACCAATTAGAATGGTGCCTACTCCATTGGACAACTGAGTCAAAGCTCCTGAGGAATAAGAGAAAATACATGTGCAAATTAGTAATGGGACCAATCATGCATAAGCATACAAACTAAAAGGTTAAGAAAATATACAATAAACATACTTCAACAATCCATCTCAAATCAATAATGTCCCGCATGTAATAAGAAAAGAACATTACAAAGAATTTTGTAGTTCATTTGGATGCTATCATATATTAGTCTAACCCTATTACAATCATGCCAGCAAGTGTGGCAAGTGAGAATCAATAGCTAGGCTCAAAACTCCCTAAGACATTACAATGTGCCATGGAGACATCCACTTGCAAACAAATCCTTATTTGAATCACCTTCCTTTGATTTACATCACATGCTATTAGCCCTTATAAAGCTTGACATTCATCATTTGATGCCCTAGGACAACCTAAGACACTCAGAACTAGAAAATTGATTCAAGGACCAACCAAATAACAAATTACATTTAGGTATATATAGCATTTCAATTACAATCAACCTCATGGAGGCGTAGAAGAATAGGAATTTTAGTGAACTCAAGTCCACAAGGTAGCCCATAGGAAAACATTAAAGCCCTTGTTGTGATCAATAAGCTTTAGTGAGAGAGGACTGCACTTGGAAGAGTGAGGAGAATCCTCCTTGGATCAAAAACTAGTACCTTGGATAAGGGATAGAATCAACCAACAGTTGCACAAATTAAACACAGTCAAATTGTGGGCCTATAGGGTACAAAGTAGAGTCTTCATGCATTAAATTTAGTCCATAAATCCATCTGCATCCATGTAGAAGGTTATATCATTTTAGTTTAGGCATATACATTAGCTAGAAACACCATCCCAAGCCTCATAAATGAGCACAAGTCGACCACAAGCAAACATAATCACCAAGGAGATATTACTTTGCACCTAACACATCATCATGAGGCCTCAAAATATTATTCTTGTAAATAAATAATTTAGACAGAGAGGGAGAAGATTGACATTCAAAATCTAGTACCTAGGGTGCATTAATGCTCGATGATGGACCCCAGGAAAATGTAAACACCTATGCAATATGTAGTGTGAGAATAGGGACATCTTGTAGCAAATATGGTCTTGAAGAATGACACTATTCCTACCAAACAACACACATCCTCTACAATTGCAATCACACCCTTGGAAGACTAAACAAACATGAGAGGAACCTTTGAGCCAATTTTTTCCTCCATCGAGATAGTTGAAGGCTATTATGTAAGCACGAAGAAGAAAACTCTAAAGAGAAAATTTAGGGCATGACTCTGTAGGGTTTATAAGCACAAGAATGGTTAGACATATCATCCATAGGGAAAGGACATGGTCCAATAGTCACTCACACACCAACAAATCACCAACCACCATTTACATGACCCTTCAACCCATTTCCTTCACTGTAGAGGTTGAAAACTAGTGACTATGGAGTTCAGGTAGTTTGAAATGCATGGGGTGGGTCACATAGTTAAAATGTTTAAATTCTATTTGAAATTATCATCCATGATGATGTTGGAGCATAGTTGCATAGATCAAAGGTGTTAATGAAGCCACATGGACAAGAGATGTGTGGAAAGAGCATATGGAAAAATCAAGGGAGGCCTCAAAGAGCACTAGGCCCCACTAAGAAGACATGTGGTAGTTATTGACTCAACTACATGAGTGGAGGACCCACATTAATAAGCTTATTACTTAGTGTTGAGCATCTTAGGAATGATTGGATGATGAGCAACAAAGGTCACCTGGGTCAACAAACAATGCATGACACTTAATATAATGTCCCTATTCCTAGTGGTGTTAGCCTATACTCAATTCTCGTAGGCTAACCAAGGTGGTTAGGGAACTCTAGGAGTTCGGATGGTTGGTTTTGGAGAACTTACTATTTTTAGTAAGTTAGGGTTTCTTCTATTTTTGGAAATTCAGTATTGGAGGCAGAGCGTTTCAACAAGACCTTTCCAACGGTCCATAATTCATGTGATTCTGAGACCATTTGGGTTTTCATATTAAAGTTCGTAAGTTTATTTTAATATTTAATATATGGACTTTATAATATAATAGTGGTGACTTTGGAAAAAAGTATTATAAATGCAAAATAAGTCACTATTGGTCTTGGAAGCCTCAATGAGGCTAATAAAGTGTTTAAAATAAAATATTTTTCCCTCTCATGTTGGTTGACCCACTTGTGGGAATTATAAAAGAAAAAAATTGAAAAAGAGAAGCTCAGTCACGACATATTATTTTGAAATGCATTTTGCTCTGCAAGTTTTGAGGGTTTGAAGAAATCGGTGGGCTTTTGGTGACAAAAAACACCATCAGTAACAACATATCATGAGTGTGAGAGATCATCTAAGGTTGCTTGAGACAGTCATACTCAGTGGCTGTGAGTGTGCTTCATTTCTACACAGTTTGGAGTTGAGGAGTTGTCACGGAGGATTGAACTCATAGCTTTCATCAGATATTCGCCTCCATAATTATTGATGCATAATGGGTAACAAATTGCAAGTGATGGACAGGGCTTTGTAGCAGATTTGAGATGCCATTCAGCTCACATGTTGGTCGTACCTTCCCTATACCAGGCCGTACCAATCAACAATTGTCATAGTATTTTGGGTGGGTGTTTGGGGCTCTCTTTCTCCCTCTATTTTAGCGTTGAGGTAGTGCAGATGGGACAGAGGTATTGCAACAGTATTTAGAGGGTATTAGGAAGTACTACTCGCTGCTCCAACATTCCAAACAAATCGTACTTCACTAGGGAGGATGTGGGTATCTTCAGGAGGTCCAGTTCATGCATCTTAGACTCATTTCTTGTTCATGGTGGGCTGTGAGCCTTTCTTTAATGACTGTAATACTATATCAGTGGACATATGTTGAGTATTGTTGATTTGTAGAGTGTGTGGGCACCCAGTATTATTGTTATAGACATTTCCAGCTTTGTAAATTCCTTGATCAACCAAATGGGTATGTTGGTTTCCTGATATTTTTGACATTCCATCATATGGGTGTTGTCTAGATATGCTTATTAATGCATTATAAATGAAATAGACTTTGTGGGTATTTTCATTTCTATTATGTTTTGCAAAATATCTATGTGCATGCTATGTTATGTTATGGACCCAACACCAAAACGCAAGCAGGAATCAACTTAACCACATAAATCTCTTCAAATGGTGAAAGAAACCAAACCCATATCTGCAAACTATTAAACTCATAAGGGGGTGGATTATTTCAGTGGTATCAGAGCTAGTGCATCTTGCCAGCATGTGATTCATATTTTATGAGTGATTGGAAGGTGGTTTATACACATCCGTTTGTTTATGGTAGACACTCAATAGTGGTATCCACCAGAGATTCCAGGAGGTGAGATAGTTTTAGGTGCTTTGGGTATGCATAGAAACTCTTCGAGTGATAGTGATAGTATCACAGGTAATATGGGGGACAAGAACAAAGGACTGGATCAACTAGAGAGTCCCAACACAAAAACAAAGAGAAAATTTGATATTATGTTCGATATGATGTCCTAGTTGCTTGGAAAGTTTAACAAGGGAATTCCAATAGTTAACACCAATACCACACCTAAGGGTGAGACCAGTGATTCTAACAATGGTCATCAGATACATGCAGGATAGGGTAGTGGACATGTAGGACAAAGTGGTGTGCATGGAACCCGTACTACCCCAGGATCGGTCACTAGACCACTACAAGTGACCTTTCCACGTAGAGAGGAGGCATTGGTTCAACAGGAACTAGAGGTTCATCTCTCCATGGCAGATGATGTCCAGATGCAACATGCAGAGTACATGACATTAGCTCTAGATATTAGCCTGATATGCTGGCATTTGAGCAGTACATGAACCAGAAGAGATAGAGGGGAGCTATGGGTGGTAGAGGAGACTATAGAGCTAATAAAGCTAACCGAGACCACCAACATGCCTTGAGCAAAGTCCCTATGGATCTTTTTGATGGGAGTGGCAAGATCACAACCAAAGCTTGGGTGCAGAAGTTGGATAACTACCTGGCACTTAAGCCGATGCCAGAGGATGAGGCACTTAACTTTTCCACTATACACTTGGATGGTTTAGCACATGAGTGGTGGTACCACGAGTTGGTTACACTTGGCCACAACCTCATCACCACCTATGATGAGTTCACTAATAGACTCATCAAGTAGTTTGATACCAAGGACCGAGAGTTATAGTTCAGGGAGCTTGCACAACTTAAGCAGTATGGGTCACTTGAGGGTTATATTTCTGAGTTCTAGAGGCTCAGTATCATGGTTCCTAGCATTTCAAAAAGGAGATAGATAGTCTTGTTTACAAAAGGGCTAATGGAACCACTCAGGGGATGGGTTAAGGCATTTGACCCACCTTCACTTCAAGATACCATTAAGAAGGCACAAAGTATGGAGTTTACAGTGCCTAAGAAATAGTTCAGCTCCAAACCTTTTCCTCCATGTAAGGATAAGATGACTTTACATCATCGAGACAATGTCCCACAGAAGAAACTAGCACCTCATTTAGATGATGATGCACTGAATGAATACAGGAGGAAGAAGCTATTCTTCAAATGCAAGGGTCCATGGGATCCTAACCATAAGTGCCCAATGAAGGGGTAGGTCAAACAATTAAAGTATTATTCTGTTGAGGAGACAACTTTAGAGCATTCAGAGAAACAAAGTGATAGGGAGGACAACGATGGGGAGACTATAGTAGAGGAAGTGCAAGATGCACAGAATGCACAGGATGATGATTTTTCAATAACACATATCTTTGCCATTCAGAGAGGGGTCCTTCAGGATATGGGGAGTATTTGAGGGACATAGAGTAGTCACCTTGCTAGATACAGGGGCCACACACAATTTCATTGACGAGGGCTTAGTTGCATGGAGGGGACTCAAAACTGAAGAGTTTGAGGGGTTCAAGGTTAGAGTGGCAAACAGTTTTATTATCACTTGCAAATGAAGAATCCCTAATTTAACCATCAGGTTGAATAACTATGAGTTCCAGGTTGAGTATTTTGTGGTTAGTATGGGTGACATGGATGTAGTCCTTGGTATGAAGTGGCTACATATGATAGGTGAATTCTCCCTCAACTTGAGGACCATGGAGATGAAGTTTGAAGTAGATGGTCAGAAACATATTTTGAGGGGAATTTCAGATTGTGGTTTGAGAGCAGTGTCCATTCAAAGAATGGAGAGGATACTATGGCACGGCCAGGTACAGTGGGCAACTGAGATACTTGTGATGCCAGAGGTGCCTAAGCAGCAAAAAAATGAGTATCCAGTAGAGATCCATTCTATACTATCTAAACACACCAAAGTGTTTAGTGACATACCACTAGGTAGACCTCCAGACAGGGGTTTTGAGCATGTCATAGAGCTGGAGCAAGGTGCCAAACCAGTTATCACAGTTCCCTACAGGTATCCTAAGAGATATAAGGATGAGATAGAGAAGGCCATTTAGGAACTTCTCAAGATGGGTCACATCAAGCCCAATAAGAGTCCTTTTGCTTCTTCTATTGTACTAGTTAAGAAGAAGGATGGCACACTCAGGATGTGCATTGATTATAGGGAACTGAACAAGACCATCAAGAATAGGTAACCCATCCCTAGGATTGATGAGCTCATTGACGAGCTGCATGGTGCATGCTTCTTTTCCAAGATAGACTTAAGGTCAAGGTACCATCATATACGGGTACATGAGGAGGATGTGGAGAAGACAACGTTTAGGTGCCACTATGGGCACTTTGAGTTTCTGGTTATGCTTTTGGCTTAACCAATGCATCTGCCACATTCCAGTCTTGCATGAATAAGGTATTCAAAGAATAGCTGAGGAAGTTTGTACTTATTTTCTTTGATGACATTCTTATATTCAACAAGACTTGGGAGGATCATTTGAGGCACCTTGATATAGTAATGGGCATACTTGAGCAAAAGTCCTTATATGCCAAAATGTCTAAGTGCGAGTTTGGCATGACAGAGTTGCTATATATGGGACACATCATCAGTGCAAAGGGTGTTTCGAGTGGATCTGGAGAAGATCCGGGCTATAGTAGACTAGCCGCCACCTAAGAATCTCTCTCAACTCAAGGGATTCTTTGGCCTTTGTGGATTCTACCACTAATACATGAAGGGATTTTCTCATAAAGGTAGACCCCTTACAAATTTGACTCATAAGGGTGCTTTCGAATGGTCAGATAATGTTTAATGGTGCTTTGATAGGTTTAAGGAGGTGATGAGCACTTGTCCAGTTTTGGCCATTCCTGATTTCTCGAATCCATTTGAGCTTTAGTGTGATGCCTCAGGGGAAGGCATAGGGGCGGTGCTGATGCAGGACAAGCACCCCATTGCTTTTGAGAGCAAGAAGCTAAGAGGTCCTGAGAGGAGCTATATCATTTACGATAAGGAGATGTTAGCTATCATGCATGCGTTGGCTAAGTTCAGACAGTATCTGGTTGGGGGAAAATTTGTTGTTAAATATGATCATAATAGCCTGAAGCATTTCCTGAGTTAGGACCTAAATGAACGGCAGCAGAAGTGGGTCAACAAACTAAAGGCGTATGACTTTGACATTGTTTTTATCAAGGGGAAGAAGAATATAGTTGTTGATGCATTATCTAGGAGACCACACTTGTGTGCTTTAGGGGAGATTGCAGAGGACTGGAGAGATATGATCACTACAGAATATGCAAAGGATAAGTGGGCTTCTGGGGTGGTTGATGGCACCATCTGTGATGATAGGTACACTATTGTAAATGACTTGATCATTTACAAGGGGAGTATTTTTCTGGTGCTAGGATCCACTATGAAGAAGAAGATCTTGGGTCTTTCATGACTTGCCTATGGCGGGACATCCAGGGTTCTACAAAACATACAAGCAGGTTAGAGAGAGGTTTACTTGGAAAGGCCTCAATGATGAAGTTTAAAAGTATGTGAGGGAGTGCCCAATATATCAGCACAACAAGCATGAACACTCTTTCCCAGGAGGTTTATTGCAACCCTTACCCATTTTTGAGAGGAAGTGGGAATGCATCTCGATGGGTTTCATTACAGGGTTACCCAAAGCCCAAGACAGGGACTGCATCTATGTGGTGGTTGACAGGTTAACCAAGTTTTCACATTTCTTTTCTATTTCAGCCACCTACATGGTAGCTTAGGTTGTTGAATTGTTCTTTAGGGAGGTATTCCAACTTCATGGGTTGCCACAAAGTATAGTGAGCAATAGGGACAACAGGTTCCTAAGTAATTTTTGGCAGGAGCTCTTCAGGTTGAGTGGGACAGAGCTCACACCCAATATTAGTTACCACCCCCAGATAGATGGACAGATCGAGATAGTCAATAAGTGGGTGGAAGGGTACCTCAGAAATTACATAGCTGGGCAATAGAAGGCATGGGTGAAGTAACTTCATTTGGGCAAATATTGTTAAAATACCACTTACCATATGTCAATTTAGATGACACCATTTATGGCACTTTCTGGGTACGAGGCTCCGAGGTTCTTGGATTTGTTATTTGGAAATAACATAGTACCTAAGGCTAGAGACCTCTTGTAGGAGATTTAGAACATCACGAGGTCTTTGAAAGAAAACATTTAGAAGGCGCAAAACTAGCAGAAGCAGTATGCAGATCAACACAGGGTTGAGTGATCTTTTGAGGTAGGTGATATGGTGTATTTATGCTGCAGCCTTACAGACAGTCCACTCTTAAAAAGAGTGGTGCAGAAAAGCTTAAGCCACGGTATTATGGACCATTAAGGATCTCCAGGAAGGTTGGAGAGGTGGCTTATGAGTTGGAGTTTCTGACAGGTAGCAAGGTGCACAACATCTTCCATGTGTCTCGCCTCAAAAAGGCATTGGGGCACATGTGGATGCTTCTACAGAGTTGCCTCTTCTTGATGAAGAAGGGAAATTGGTTTTGGTACTTGAGGCCATCATTGACACTAGGGAGCATACATTGAGGAAGAGGGTCATCAGGGAATATCTGGTGAAATGGAAGAACCTACCGGTAGAGGATGCTACTTGGGGGAGCGAGCAGATTCTGTTGCATCCAGATCTGAGATTGCTTGAGGCAAGCAATCTTGGGGAGGGCGGACTATAATATCCCCATTCCAAGTGGTGTTAACCTATACTTGATTCCCGTAGGCTAACCAAGGTGGTTAGGGAACTCTGGGAGTTTGAATGGTTGGTTTCAGAGAACTTACTATTTTTAGTAAGTTAGGGTTTGTTCTATTTTTGGAAATTCGGTATTAGAGGTAGAGTGCTTCAACAAGATCTTTCCAATGGTCCATAATTCATGTGATTCCAAAACTGTTTGGGCTTTCATATTAAAGTCTGTAAGTTTATTTTAATATTTAATACATGGAATTTATAATATAATAGTGGTAACTTTGGAAAAAAAAGTATTATAAATGCAAAATAAATCACTATTGGTCATGGAAGCCTCAATGAGGCTAATAAAGTGTTTAAAATAAAATATTTTTCCCTCTCATGTTGGTCGACCCACTTGTGAGAATTATAAAAGCAAAAAATTGGAAAAGAGAAGCTCATTCATGACATATTACTTTGAAATACATTTTGCTCTGCAAGTTTTGAGGGTTTGAAGAAACTAGCGGGCTTTTGGTGCTGAAAACCACCATGAGTAATAGCATATCGCGGGTGTGAGAGATCATCTAAGGTTGCTTGAGACACAGTCATACTCAGTGGCTATGAGTGTGCTTCATTTCTACACAGTTTAGAGTTGAGGAGTTGTCACGGAGGATTGATCTCATAGCTTAAATCAGATATTGGCCTCCATAATTATTGATGAATAATGGGTAATAGATTGCAAGTGATGGACAAGGTTTTGCAATAGATTTGAGATGCCATTCACCTCACGTGTTGGTTATACCTGCCCTATACCAGGCTGCACCAATCAACAGTTATCATAGTATTTTGGGTGGGCATTTGGGGCTCTCTTTCTCCCTTTATTTTGGCGTTGAGGTAGTGTAGATAGGACAGAGGTATTGCAGTAGTATTTAGAGGGTATTAGGAAGTACGTACTACTTGTTGCTCCAGCGTTCCAGGCTGGCCGTACTTCACTAGGGAGGACATGGGTATCTCCAAGAGGTCCAGTTCATGCATCTTAAACTCATTTCTTGTTCATGGTGGGTTGCGAGCCTTTCTTTAATGACTATAATACTGTACCAGTGGACATATGTTGAGTATTGTTGATTTGTAGAGTGTTTGGGCACCCAGTATTGATGTTACAGACATTTCTAGCCTTGTATTCCTTGATCAACGAAATGGGTATGTTGGTTTCCTGGTATTTTTGACATTCCATCATATGGGTGTTGTTTAGATATGCTTATTAATGCATTATAAATGAAATAGACTTTGTGGTTATTTCCATTTCTATTATTTTTTGCAAAATATCTGTGTGCATGCTATGTTATGTTATGGACCCAACACCAAAACACAAGCAGGGATCAACTTAACCACATAAAACTCTTCAAATGGTGAAAGAAACCAAACCCATATCTGCAAACTATTAAACTCATAAGGGGGTGGGTTATTTCACTTAACCAAAAGTGCACACCAATATAATTAGCCACTATGAGTATTTTATGCACCACTAATCCCTAAATGCCATGTTTCTTTAATGAATAACTTAGCTCAAGTTGCTTATAGAAAATAGCTGCCTAGGACCCATATTGCTTCCATGTATGCACCACACGACACTACCTGATAGGTTGACATGTAGAAGGTACCACCAAGTCGAAAGTAGTTCAGGATTTCCACCACCAAAGGTGATGCATGATAAACACCCTTTTTCCATAGAGTCCATGTAGGCCACTAAAGGAACTATACCATCATGAATATGAAATATCGGGACCACTGTCCATTGTGTCTCAAAAGGGACATGTGGCACACAAGCATTGAGCTTAAGAGACATGTCAATTACCACATAAGAAAAGGCAATCCCACCAAGTGGATAGTGTTGGGGATGCTAGCATTGAGTGAGGGGCAAAAGGATAAGTAGGAAAAAATTAAGGGCGAACCAAAGACTAGCAGGGGGTGTAGTGGGAGCGACTAGCACTAGGAAGAACCAAGGGTGACAATTGGGGATCCTTAGCAGCCAAACATAAGCCAATTACTAATGGGATGTGGCTAACCCAAAGGGTTAAGAACTATGTGCCAGGTAGTGAAGCTGATAGTGTTAAGAAAAAGGAAAGACATGTGCTTTAAGTGATATAGGGACTAGTCTAACAAGTCACCAAGGAGTTAAAACAAAAGTGTTAAGGGGTCTAAAGGTGGACACACAATATGAATAATGGTACCCAATGGAAATATGAATTTCAGTAAGGCCAAGAACTTGGGGCAATAGGGTTTGGAGATTAACAGAACCTTCCTCGGATACCACCATGAGAGTTTGAACCAAAATTAAGAGGGGACAACATGGAGGGAATTTGAGATATGCTCAAAATAAGGGTAGACCCCTAAAACACAACTATATAGGTCATTACAACCAACACATAAAACCAAGAAAGAATTTAGACCAATGATGCAAACTCTAACCATACAAACTTATAAAACACTAATGCATGAATTCTCTAATTGATTGTCTTCATAGGGCTATAAGGGCATGAAGGAAAATAATTTTAGAAAAAACATGAGGGATGCCAACATGCTCCTCACAATTGAATATATTAATAATCACAGTCCACTATTTTCAACCAAGAGCTTAAATAGTCTACACATTCTATTTTCCATGTTTATGAAAACAAAACCACTTTACAAATAAACATATGTGACTAAGTTAATAAATTGATGGAAATAAACTATTAATGTAAAAGAAAATTGTTGTTATTTGGAGCCTAATCAGACTCGGAGGTTAAATTTACCCCACTTTTATTGGTGCGGTTTCCCCCCAAATTCCTACGGGGTTTGGGGGCAGTGCCCCTTGCGGGGGTTTGGCGGTAGTGCCCCCAAGACGGGATCAAGGGGTAGTACCCCTTGCGGGGTCCAGGGGCAGTGCCCCTGGTCTGCTCCCTGTCGCGATACAGGGTGGGGTCGAGGGGCAACACCCCCGAAACCTTGCAAATTTTATTATTTTATTAAGGCGTCGGGAGTTATTTTTTTCATTGGTTGACATAAAAAACCCTATTTTGTAATCGACAAAAGTCGTGATAAAAAATGGCTAAGGGTTAGGGTTTTCATTGATATTGTATTGTAGCATTTGTAGCGGTATTGAGTTGCAGGGATTGCTGGTTGTAATCAGTTTGATTTACTGGATAATAATATTGGACTCTTTGTTGGTGGATGTAGCCTGAATTTGGGTGAACCACGTTAAAACTTGTCTCTCGCTATTATTATTTCTATGTATTTTCATTCCTCTATTTAATCTTTATTTGCATTTAATTGATATCTTCTACCGGCTAACCCTAACAAGTGGTATCAACGCGGGTTGTGTTCGATTATCGTCTGCAGGAAGGTCTCACGGTTGAGTGGAAGCAATGGTGGACGAGAGAAAATTGAAGGTCGATAAATTTAATGGGCAGAACTATCAGTTATGGAAGATGCAAATGGAGGATTATCTCTATCAGAAGGATTTATGGATGCCGTTGGAAGGAGTAGCCAAGAAACTGCAACAATGACTGATGAGGATTGGAATCTTCTTGACAGAAAGGCACTGGGAACCATTCAGTTGTGCCTGGCACCATCAGTGGCATTCAGTATAACAGAAGTGAAGATAACAGATGGTCTGATGAAAGTTTTGGATAAATTGTATGAAAAACCCTCAGCCTTAAATAAGGTATTTCTCATAAAGCGTTTGTTTAATCTAAAAATGATTGAAGGTGGATTTGTGACAGATCATTTAATGAATTTAATATGATTACCAGTCAATTGACTTTTGTAAATGTAAAATTTTATGAAGAAGTTAGAGCTCTCTTGATATTATGTTCTTTGCCTGAAAGCTGGAATAGTTTGGTAATGGCGGTTAGTAACTCTGTTTCTAGTTCAAATACCCTGAAATTTGATGATGTTGTTGGTGTTATTCTAAGTGAGGAAATTAGTAGGAAAAACTCAGGTGGATCCACATTAGGCAGTGTTTTGAATTCAAAAAGTAGGGGCAGATCAAAGGAGAGAGGAAAAGGTTCTGGAGGTCATGAGAAGTCACGAGGAAAATCAAAGGATAAGAGATCCCAAACCAGAGGATAGAAGGATTGCTGGTACTGTGGGAAACTAGGTCATCTAAAGAAGGATTGCTGGTCTCAGAAAAATAAAGGAGACAAACAAGAAGGCAATAAGGAGGCAAATGTGGTAAGTAATAAATCTAAAGATGATGCTTTGATTCTTTCCCTAGATAATGCTGATGCTTCATGGGTTTTAGATTCAGGGGCCTCATTTCATGCTACGCCCCATATAAGTTATTTTCTGGATTATGTCAAAGGGGATTTTGGGTTGGTTTATTTGGGAGATAACAAACCTTGTTAGATTATTGGAAAGGGAAGAATCAAGATTAAGTTGTAGAATGAGAATCATTGGCTACTACAAGAGGTAAGGCACGTTCCAAGGCTCAGTAGCAATTTAATTTTAGTAGGGCAGCTAGCTGAAGAAGGTTGCATTGTTACATTTATTGATAAAAATTGGAAGTTTTCAAAAGGTACCTTAATAGTAGCAAAAGGTGTGAATGTAGGCACCTTATATCTTTGTACAGGTCATACTGTTCCTTCTACTTTAGCTGTTGTAGAGAAAATACAAACAGGTTTAGGAACAATTGCTGCAGGTTCACAAGAAGAGACTGAAATAGTTGCTGCAAGTTTTGAGACAACATTGTGGCATAACATAATTGGGCATATGAGTGAAAAAGGTATGAAGGTACTTCATTTTAAGAAAGTTTTATCGGGTCTGAAATGTATTAATATGGATTTCTGTGAAAGTTGTGTGTATGGCAGACAAAAGAGAAATAGTTTTCTAAAAGATGGGAAGCAAAAGAAAGATGAAAAGTTGGAGCTTGTGCATACATATGTATGGGGACTGGCTCAGGTATCTTCTCTTGGTGGCTCTTGGTATTATGTTACATTCATAGATGATGCAACTAGGAAGGTGTATGGATTTATTTCCTTAGGCAGAAATCTGATGTATTTGAAACATTTAAGAAATGGAGAAGTTTAGTTGAGAATGAGACGGGTAAAAGATTAAAATGTCCCAGATCTGATAATGGTGGTGAGTATTGTAGCAAAGAATTTGAGGATTATTGTTCCTTTAATGGAATTTGTAGGCATAAAATGGTTCCAGGGACTCCACAGGAAAATGGAGTGGCTGAACACATGAATAGGACAATAATGGAGCGTGCAAGGGCCATGAGATTGCATGCTAGGCTGCCTTTAAACATGTGGATAGAGGCTGTTAACACTGTTGTATATTTAATTAATAGAGGTCCTTCAATTCCTTTAGGCTGTGGTATTCCAGAGGAAGCATGGACAGGTAAGAAGGTGAGTTATTCTTTTCTCAAAACCTTTGGATGTGAAGCATTTGCACATGTAGATTCTAAAAATAGAACCAAGCTGGATGTGAAATTAAAAAAGTGTACCTTCGTTAGATATGGCATTGATGAATTTGGTTATAGGCTTTGAGATTTTAAAAATCAAAAAATTGTGAGAAGCAGGGATGTTGTATTCAATGAGAAGGTGTTGTACAAAGATCAGTTGTAGCAGCATGAGAAGAAATAAAAGGATTATGTGGTGCTGAATGATACTCCAAATAGTGATGTCCCAGTGGTTCGTCACGCTCTGCAACAACAACCAGAAATACCACAAACTCCAGTGAATGTTAGACGATCAACAAGGCTAAGTAGACCTCTTGAAAGGTTTTCTCCCTCTTTGTATTCTATTTTGTTAACAAATGCTGGTGAACTATAAGGGTATGATAAAGCTATGCAGGTGCATACACAGGTTTAGTGGGAGCTTGCAATGAAAGAAGAAATGGACTCCTTGCTGAAAAATTAGACTTGGGAATTATGTAAGTTGCCTGCAGGTAAAAAAACTTTACCAAACAAATGGGTTTATTAGCTGAAAGAGGAAGATGGAGGTAAGAAAAGATTTAAAGCCAGGTTAGTTGT
The DNA here is from genome assembly GCA_027924645.1 of Cunninghamia lanceolata. Classification (NCBI taxonomy): domain Eukaryota; kingdom Viridiplantae; phylum Streptophyta; class Pinopsida; order Cupressales; family Cupressaceae; genus Cunninghamia; species Cunninghamia lanceolata. The sequence continues at coordinate 717,522 of BSBN01001393.1, read as the reverse complement.
AAAAGGATTTGCACAAAAAAAGGGCATTGATTTTAATGAGATATTTTCTTCGGTTGTTAAGATGACTTCTATTCGTACTGTTTTAAGTATTGCGGCTGCTAAAGATTTGCATTTAGAACAACTAGATGTGAAAATTGCCTTTCTCCATGGTGATTTGGAGGAGGAGAGATACATGGAACAACCCCAAGGATTTGAGCTCAAAGGTAAGGAGAAACTAGTGTGCAGATTGAAGAAGAGTTTGTATGGCCTGAAACAAGAACCTCGACAATGGTACTTGAAATTTGATAGTTTTATCGCTGAGTAAGGCTACAACTGGTGTAATTTTGACCATTATTTTTATTTTAAGAGTTGGATAATGACAGCTACATTATTTTATGTTTATATGTTGATGACATGCTTGTAACGGGGTCTAACATGGATCACATAAGAGAATTAAAACAACAGTTAGCACAGTCATTTGCTATGAAGGATTTGGGGGCAGCAAAACAAATCCTTTGTATGCAAATTTGTAGAGATAGGAAGAACATAAAATTAACTCTATCTCAGGCTGATTATGTTGAAAAGGTGTTGTAGAGATTCCATATGGAGAATGTAAAAGTTGTTAGCACACCTTCGCCTAGTCATTTGAAATTGACTAAGGAGATGTGTCATAAGACACCATAGGAGGAAGAAAAAATGTCCAAGGTACCATATGCTTCATCTGTAGGAAGTTTAATGTACACCATAGTATGCATGAGACTAGATATTGCACATGTTGTAGGAGTTGTAAGCAGGTATATGAGTCATCCTGGATTGGAGCATTGGAATGCAGTAAAATGGATTATTAGATATTTGAGAGTTACATCCAATAAACACTTATGTTTTGGGGGCTCTAATATTGATTTAGCAGGTTATGTAGACTCAGGATTGGCAGGAGATATTGATAGCAGGCAGAGTACTACAGGTTATGTCTTTACTGTAGGTGGGACATCGGTGAGTTGGATTTCCAGGTTGGAAAAGGTGGTTGCTTTATCCACCACAGAGGCAGAATATGTAACTGCAACAGAGGTAAGCAAGGTGGGAGTTATTTTTTTTATTGGCTGACATAAAATAATAAAAATCATGTGAGTTTTTGAGGGCGTTGCTCTCGAGCCCCCATGGGGGTGCTGCCCCTCGACCTCGCATTGTATCACGATAAGGAGTGTGCCAGGGGCATTACCCTTGGACCCTGCAAGGGGTGCTGCCCCTTGACCCCGTCTTGGGGGTGCTACCCCCAAACCTCCACAAGGGGCGCTGCCCCTTGACCCTGTAGGAATTTGGGGGGAAACCGCGTTGATAAAAGTGGGGTAAATTTAACCTTCGAGTCTGATTAGGCTCCATATAACAACAATCTCCCACTTGGAGACTAATCAGACTCCACACCATATCATTGCATTAATTCTCTAATTGATTATCTTCATATGGCTATAAGGGCATGAAGGAAAATAATTTTAGAAAAAACATGAGGGATGCCAACATGCTCCTCACAATTGAATATATTAATAATCACAGTCCACTATTTTCAACCAAGAGCTTAAATAGTCTACACATTCTATTTTCCATGTTTATGAAAACAAAACCATTTTACAAATAAACATATGTGACTAAGTTAATAAACTGATGGAAATAAACTATTAATGTAAAAGAAAATAGTGTTATAAGAAGATCAAATGTAGTTACAAGCAAGCTATTAAGACCATAGGCTTTGTATAATTTAGTAGGAAAAGTGGATTCCATTGTGAATTGTCACATGAAAATTTATATAATTTTATGTATGGTTTTATTAGAATGGACATTGTATTTTTTATAGTCAAATATGTTGCTACATACAAGTCGCGGAATCCCTAACTATGTAGCCCCAGAGTTAAAGCAATGTTTTCTTCTAAAATAAATTTGTAAGCTATTACATATGTTGGAGGTGACTATATGACTAGATTTTTATGTTATGCCCCTAATATTCTATCTTCCTAAATGTAATAAGGTTAAGCACTTGTGACATGCTTAACCCTAATAATTTCATTTATTATTTTTAGTTATTTCCTTAGGATGAAGGGGTGTGTCCCCACATAGTTATGCCTATAAATAAGAGAAAGTCTCTCCCAAACCATCATATTTGAAGATTGAATTCATAATATTATTTTTTGATTATTGGAGATCACCCCCTCGAAGTGGCCTACTATTTTATTGATTTTTGCATTTATTTCCAAGAAATATTATAACAAGTGGTATTAGAGCTATGATTTGGGCCAATAATTTTGTTCTTACCATAACTTAAAAAGAATTGTGAATTCAAACCTGATTGTTTTAGGGTTTTTAGGTATATAATCAAGGAAGCTTTAGGTAAAAAATTAGCTTTTTGTGGTCATTTTTGTGTGAGTTATTATCATTTATTATTTTTCATTAATTTTCTTTCTAGGTTGCAATTTTTAATTTTTTTTTACATTTTTGGAAAGCTCATGAAACATTACGTAGGGTTAGTTCTTTATAATTTTTTATTAGAGGGGCTGATAAGGGCGTGGTTCGGTGGTTAAGTCGCTCGATTGTAGTGGCGGCCACCAGAGTTCAAAACCCCCGTTGGGCCAATGAGCTTGCAGGCTTTACGCCTTCGCTGGGCCAACAAGCTTGCGGGTTTGAAGTGTTTTTTCTAGGGGATGAGGTCCCCCGTGTTGTGGCCTCACCGGTTCATTGCTCTGGGAAAAAGTATTTGCGTGGAGCTGGAGGGGGTGTCGCACCAACATCGTCGATCACATTAAAAAGTTTACCAGGCACATTATCTTAAAAAAAAAAAAATATTAGAGGAAAAATTAATTCCATAATTTAGTGGTTAAAATGGTCAAAAGATGAACATCAATTTTAGTTATAGCTCATGTTTTAAAATTTGATGGTTACAAATCCCATTGGATACTTTCCTCCCTTACCTAATAAAAAACATAGAATTCAAAAAATAAACACATTAGAAGCCATGCCATCTTTAGGATTAGAAGACTTTTCTACAAATATTGATTCCAATGACCCTCTTTATTGTCCACCACCTAAAGTTGAGGGAAAATTTCCACTAAGATGTGAAACAGTGGTACATTTTGTTAAGGATACATTGTTTTACCCATTTGTAACATCTTTAAATGAAGGTTTAGATAGGTTTAAACAAGAATTATTGTTTGAATTGAAGCCCCAACAAAACCACTAGGGAAGGTACAACTCTAATAGAAAAATTCAAGGGATAGGGCAACCTTTTTAAGGTCCAAATTTGAACCTACCCAAAATAGATATTCGTAAGTTTGATGGTATAGATATAACTTCATGGATAAGTCTCATGGAAGAATATTTTAAACTTCATAATATACCAAACAATACAATGGTTGACATAGCCTCATTACATTTAGAATATAAACCTTATCAATGGTACTTGTGGATGATGAATGACAAGCAAGGGTAAGTGCTTAGTTGGAAAGAATTTACTAATGACTTAGTAACCCACTATGAGCAACCATGGAAGGGAAACTCAACCTTGGAAGGGAAGCTATTTCACTCAACTACCAAATTTAAAACAAATAGGGTTTGTAGTTGAATATAATGTTGAGGATATGAGATTGGCAATCCAAACTCAAGATGTGACACCTTATCAAAGGCTACAAATCTACATCAATGGACTTAATGACCAAATTAAGTATGATGTTAGTTTATTGGAACCTCGCATAATTAGGAAAGGTATGCAACAAGCATTGCATATTGAGCAATGGAACTCTACCACCAGAAGATCCACACAAGGTCAAACCATGGGATGTAAAGATAGAATTATGCCTAATCTTGTCACCAAAAATGGGTCCTTGACTTCTTTAACCCAAGATAAATTATTAAGCTCTCTCCTCAACAAGAGGAAAAGAAAGAGAAAAATTTATATGTTGGAATTGTGATAGAAAATGGTCTAGAGGTCATAAGTGTGCTAATAATGAGAAAAGAATGTTGATTATTGAGAATGTGGTTGAAGGAGAGTGATAAGTAGCTACAAAAGAACCAAATGTGTAACTTGAGCATGTGAATTCAGAGGAGGAAGAAAGTGCTATTATCTCCCCACATGCATTGAATGTCATAAGCACACCACAAACACTCAAAGTGATTATTTCTATCAAAAAGAGAAAAGTGACATTGTTGGTTGATACAAGTAGTACACACAACCTTATTGATAGAAGATTGGCTAGTGAGATCAATTATTTTGTGTATCAAGTATCTAATTTTTAGGTCATGATAGGTGATGGGAAACAACTCTCTTGTGGTTGTAAATGGCATCATATAAAACTCTCAATGGGAGATTATCAACTCAATTTAGAAATGCTTACTATACCAATTGGGGGAGCAAATGTAGTTTTGGGCGTGAAATGGATTAAATAGTTGGGAATAGTGCCCTTCAATTTTAAAGATTTATTCATGGATTTTAGTACAAATGGACAAAATTATAAACTTATAGAGACACAATCACCACCAAGTTAAATTATCAGCTCCCATAAGATGAAGAAATTACTTAAGAAAGGTTTTATGGCATAACAACACAACTACATTTTGTAGAATCACAAGACATGAAAACCTTAGATCCACTAGAGCTTCAAGAGATTATTTAACACGATCAACAAGATTTTCAAGAACCCAAGGGTCTACCTCCAATCAAAAACCATGATCGTGCCATTGAACTAATACTAGGAAGTATTCCTCCTAAAATTAGACCTTATCACTATCGATATGAACAAAATTTAGAAATAAAAAAACTAGTCAAGGAAACGTTGGATTCGAGAATTATTCATCCCAAAAAAGTGCATATTCATCTTTGGTGATTATGGTTAAAAATAATGATGATTCGTGGAGAATGTGCCCAAATTATAGGGAGCTCAACAATCTTACTCTTAAAGGTAATTTTCCTATTCTTGTTATTGATGAATTATTAGATGAATTGAATGGTGAAGTTTTCTTTACTAAGTTAGATTTGTGTTCAGGTTATCAACAAATTTTACTAAAGGAGGATGATGTACATAAGACTACCTTTAGAACACTTGAGGGTCATTATGAATTCCTAGTTATGTCATTTGGTCTCACTAATGCCCATTTAACTTTTCAAAGCCTCATGAATTTAGTGTTTCACCCATTTCTTTGAAAACTTAAGTTGGTATTCTTTGATGACATCCTCATCTATAGCAAAACATGGGAAGAACATTTACAACATGTAGAGAAGATGTTATAGGTATTGGAAGATAATCAACTATATGCAAAACAATCTAAATGTGCCTTTGGGGTGATATAAGTATAATACTTAGGACATGTGGTGTCACATGAAGGTGTTAAGGTGAACCCTAAGAAGATTGTAACAGTAAAAGAGTGGTCAAAACCTAAAAATATCAAAGGTTTGAGAGCATTCCTTGGTCTAACAAGATATTATAAAAGATTTGTTTGTAATTATGCTCATATAATGACACCTTTAACATTGTTATTGATGGTCAGAGCTAGCCACCGAAGCATTTCAACGATTGAAAGAAGCTCTTACACTGCTGTGCTAGCTATCCCAAACTTCTTTAAGACATTTGTGGTAGAATGTGATGCTTCTGGACATGGCATTGGGGTAGTATTAATATAAGGAGGATGTCCCTTGGTATTTGAGAGTCAACAACTCAAAGGAAAGAACTTGGTAAGGCCCAAATATGAGAAAGAAATGTTAGCTATCTTTCATGTAGTTAAGCAATGGTGTGAATATCTAATGGGAAGACATTTCAAAGTAAGGAAAGATCATGAGAGTCTAAAATATTTTTTGGAGAAACAACTATCATCAAAGGAGCAACAAAAATAGGCCACCAAGATGCTAGGGTATGAATTTGAAATTATTTACAAAAAAGGTAAAGAGAATATGTAGTTGATGCCCTTTCTTGACCAGAAGTAGAGGAAGCAAAATTTTGTGTCATTTCTTTATTACAATCTGAATGGGTAGAAGTGACATGAGAAGAGTGACAACATGATCCTCCAACAAACAAGCTCATTCAACAACTTCAACGAGATCCATCTTCCTTAGATAAGTATATTTGGAAAGGAGACTCCATATGGTACAAAAACAAGCTCTTTTTGTGGAAATATTCTTAATTGAAAGCTAGCATGTTATCTCAAATGCATGAATCACCAATAGGAAGACATTAAGGGTTTTTAAATACTTATAACCATATAGAGAAAAAGTTATTTTGGGAGGGTCTTAAGGTGGATGTAAATAAATTTGTGGTTGAATATTTGATATTCCAACAAAATAAAGGTGAAATAGTAAAGACCCCAAGCCTCTTACAACCATTATACATTACAACACAATGTTGGGAGGAAATATTGGAATTCATTACTAGGTTGCCAAAGTTAGATAATCTCATGTAAGAGTCACCAATGGACTCAAGCTCCCAAGATCACCTACAAAACCAAAGATTAACCTTCCACAAAAGAGTAGAAACAGGATGAATTGCTTGATTGTGGTGCAAAATGGAATTATGATATTATGATATGATATAATGATATTATACGATTATACAAAAAGTACATGAGGCACCTTGCTTATATAAGCAAGGTGATGACATAGGACTACATAGGATGATGACAAGTGTCTTAATCATATTCCATGAGACACAAAGAGACAACTATACTAAGTATCGCCTAAGTAAACTTAAGTAAAACTAGTTTGAATATGACCTAAAGGGCAAACCGGTTAGGTAATAAACCCTATTCACACCAACACCCTCCCTTAAGTACAACTTACAGAGAATTAGAAAGAATGAAAATGATTCAATGATGGATGGGTCTCAGTTACAAGGCCATGTTAGGTACCCATGTACAAAAGATCTCTCACAAATAGAGTAAAGGAGAAAAACCCATAGGAGAAAACCCCTCTCCAAAATTGGTCCGTATATCTAGGTGATGATTCTAGGATGGTGTCTCATGGACATAAAATGTTGTTTGAATGTAGTAGCTGCACTCTGCCTCTACACTTGTGCTCACAAGGAATTCATCTCCATCTGAGTAGAAATCTCCTTCAGGATTGGATAAGGTGCTCACAAAAAATTATATGATGGCAAGTAAGTTTTTGGTATTGATAAGATGCAAACACGGGTGCAAATCCCGATGACAAAAAGCCCCATAGGCAGCAAAACATGACAAAGGCCATGAGCAACACATAAACAACTGACTAGCAGCAAAAGTTCATAACAATATTAAAAAGGAAACTAAGACTAGAACATAAGACAAAAAGACTAATGCAATAGATCTTTCTAATCAACTTTAATCTTCTTGATCAGCTCCTCTTTGTCCTCAAACACAACATCAACACCAACGGTATGCTCATCCTATAGAATAGAAAAGGAATTGGACACCCTATGGAAGACCTTCAAGAAAGCAGTTACCGAGACTTGAACTTTATTTTCCATGGCTAAGAGCTGAGACTTAACATTATCAATCTCCTACACAAGTTTCCTGTTAGGCTCAACCTCCTTGACACTCTCCACCTCCTTATCAGGGGTCTCAAGAATCTCAGTCTCCTATTCAGCGTCATAAAACAAATTATTCATTGAGTCAAAGTGGCTTGTTCCTTCTTGTTCCTACACCAAAGTAGTCTTAACCTCCCTTATTTCCATCTCATTCTTAAGGTCATCATGATCTAAAGTAGAGGAATAGTCAACTATTTTCAACACCTGGGGCTTCCCATCAGCCAGCCTAGATGACCTGCAAATGCTAGGTCTTCTCTTAGTATTTTCCCTGCCCACAGCCTTCTCCTTGACATCAACAACTTCCACCTCTTTCTGCTGCTAGGGAGTATCTAACCCTTTCTTAGCCTCCAGATCCATAGTCCTCAAACCAACTTCACCTTATTTGGCTTTCTTTTACCACCTTTGGCAGAGCTGGGCTTGCGTTTATTTCCTCCAGGGGGTAGAGGGCAACTTCTCAACTTGCAAAGGCCCTCAATGACTTCTTTACAAGAATGGCCATGGGACCCATCCCCACCCCCAGAAACTGACATAGGGGTCTGTCTAGAATGCAAGGCCCTATGGGAAAATGTGTATTATCAAATCTTAAGCTAATTTCCTTGTATAAGATCTTATTTTTTTATATTTTGAATTTTGCTTGCATCACACAATGAAACCAGTGGTGGATTTGAAAATTGAATTCTTCACTTATTGCTAGTTTCATGGTGAATTTAAAAATTGATGGTGAGATCTACTATTCTTCTTTTGCTTGGAAAACTCACATTTTACCCCAATTTTTAAAAAACATCACTAAAGTATACTCTCAAGATGAAGCCTGGACTTGGCCCATCTTGGTGGTAAGTAATCCACATTTTGTAGGCATGTCAACCAGAGTATTTTCCACTCCATTATGTGTGATGTTCAATGTCCATACCCTCTTCCTAAGCACCATTTGGCATTGGTGGGAATGTCTCTTGCAAATATATTTGAATTTGTCTTTATGCTTTCATAGTGTATATGCTTGAAATATCTAATAAACAAATCCATTTTGTGCATACCCTGCAATCTTTGTTTGAGAATCCTCTTTGAGGCATTTTGTCAACAAATTCATGTGCTTTGTTTGTGCTTCACTTTTGGAATTATACCTACCGATTGCATTTGCTTGAACCTTTTAAACAAATCCATTTTTTGCATATCCTGCTATCATTGCATCCCTCAAGACCGTAGTCCTCTAAGGCATTTTTCAAACACTTAACATGATTCTCTATGCTTCCACATTTTGCATATGTGTCTACCAAGACTGTTGTAACTACATCATTTGTTCTCTTGATGGATGTTCAAACCCTCTCCAAAACTTCCATTTTGACACAAGCTAGGAGTATGCAGGCTAATGTAAACTATTTAGCTTGGAGGCTTGTACGTTGCTTTTGGTTAAACAATGTGACTGCCTCATGAGGATACCTGATAGCAAATATCAATGTGCAACAGTCAACAGTGATCTTCAGCATGTGTAGCAGTCTTTATTGATATTTTTGTAATGCCCATTGGGCTCATTAACTATTATGGTTGCCTTTCTTAACTTTTAGGTTTTGCATTTAGTTTTGTAGTTGAGTTATTGGTCATTGTGGTTGTGTGCCATGACTCACTTGTATTTCCAAAAGTCTATATATTGATGCCCTACCTCTTCTTCTCTAAGGCAATTTGGGCTTTTGTAATTGTTTGTTTTGTGATCAGCAGATCACTGCTATTCTCTTATTTGTCTTCATCTGGTATCAAAGCCAGAACCAAGTTTCTTAATAAGATATCATGCATCCCTATAGCTATTGTTAAGGCTGTGAGCAGAGGAATCTAAAAACAGAGAGGCATCCAAAAAGAAGTGCAACATCAATTATAAATTGCAATAGTCAGCAGTAGCAACAATTTGACAAAGTTGCAACTATCTTGGCATGTGAGCAGAGAGGTGTTGATAGAGGTGGTGTTTCAAAGTTTTTTGAAAAAAAAGAGACTTATTGTGTGAATAGGCGTGTAGGTTGTGGATCAAGGAGACATTCAAGCATGGGTGTAGAATGAAAGTAGTGTGAAAGTAAAAAAAAAATGGAGATTGGCATATGAAAGCATTGTTTAAGAGTTTATTTTTTCTTTTAGAACTTTATGTTTTAAGAGATAAATAGTCTTTCACTCCATTTTAAAAGAAAGAACCCCTGAGTCATCTTTCACTCCATTTAAGAGGCTAAATATATTTCTTTTAAGCCATGTGAAAATTCTTTTTAGTCAAAGCCTTTTATTAGTGAACTTTTTTGAAGTCTAGAAAGAAGTTTTTTAAATATTTATGTTGCCCTTTTAATCTTGAGTATAAGGTAAAGGGACATAGAAAGGTTGGTTGGTAATGACATGTTTAGGCATTTGAATTAAAGAAGTTATAAGTTCAAACCTTTCAAAGTGCAAATTTTTTGTAAGGAGATAAATTTATCTTTTGTAATTAAGTGCATTATCGATTGAAACTGACACTTATTCACCAAGACAAAATAATATAAAAATCTTTTGGTGTGGGTCCGATTTGAAGGGACAAGGAGAGTATCCATTTGCAGATATCTCTTTAGGTTATTTGTGTTGAGCCTTTGGGATATTGTGCACATTGAACTCTTATGGAAAATATGACAGGAAATGTTATGTCTAACATGCGAATTCCTATGTTTGAAGGGGACAACTTTACATATTGGTGTACTAAGATGAAAACCCTACTCAAATCCAAAGTTTTTTGGGAAATTGTACAAGTAGGGTATGTAGAACTAGATAAACTGCATTTAATGCATTAAATGATCAACAGAAAAGAGAATACAAAGCAAATGTAAAGAAGGATAATGAAGCCTTATTTCTGATTCAAGGTGCAATTAATAAGGCAATTTTTCCTAGGATAAGTGGTGCTAGTAATTCTAAGCAAGCATGACAAATTCTTAATGATGCCTATCAAGGTGCACAAATTGCAAAATTATAGACAATGAGAAATTTTTTTGAAAATGTAAAAATGGTCAATAGTGAAAGTATGAATGATTTTATAACAAAGGTAGAAGGCCTAGTTAGTCAAATGAAAGTTCTAGGAGAAGCTATGGATGACAATCATGTCATTGAGAAAATTTTAAGGAGTTTAGTTCCTAAATTTGATGGTGTGGTTTCTACAATTAAAATTTATAAATATCTCACAACTTACCACATAGATGAACTAAGTGGAATATTGTTAATTGCTGAAGAAAGGATGAAAAGTAATGAAGAAGGTCTAGAACAAGCATGTTCCTCTAAAGCAAGCATAAGAGGAAAAAGAAACATATTTTTTAGGAATCAAAATAAAAATGAATACAAAGGTGAATCTAGCAATTCTAGAGGAAGAGGTGATAGTTTCAGAGGAAGAAGTAGCAACTTTAGAGGAATAAGAAGAGGTAGAGGAAGAGGAAGAGGAAGAAATAATGGGGGAGATAAAAAGAATGTCCAATGCTTTCATTGCAACAAGTTTGGATACTATGCATCAGAATGTTGGAGTAAACAAGGTGAAGTAGAAAAGAGAAATGCCCACAATACTATCGAAGATAAAATAAATTTGTTTATTTCTTGTTTCAATACAAATGTTAGTGAGAATAATGTATGGTACATTGATTCTAGATTCCCTTCACATATGACATCTAATGAAAATTTGTTTATCAAACTAGATGAAAAACATCATAGTACAATGGTATTAGGAGATAATCAATCTAATGGAACCAAAGGCAAGGGTACTATTGCAGTTGCAACAGAATATGGTGAGGTAAAACATATCAATGAAACATTATTGGTTCTAGCACTCAAAAATAATTTGTTCTCCGTTGGACAAATGTTAGAGAAAAATTATCAAGTGACTTTTGATGAGAAAGAGTGCATAATAACAGACAAGCTAAAAAGAAATGTAGTTGTTGAAAGAGCAAAGATGACATGTGATAGGATGTTTCCTCTCCATTTCACTTATGGAAACCAAGCATTAAGGTCTAGTGAAATGAATGAAAGTATAATTTGGCATCAAAGATATGGCCACCTCAGTTTTAATGGGTTAATTTCTCTCAAGAGATTAAAAATGGTTGAGGGTCTACCTTTCATTGAAAATACAAAAGAAGTGTGTGGAGAATGTGTTGTTGGCAAACAATACAGAGTTAGCTTTCCAATTGGTAAATCCAGTAGAGCTAAGTAGCATCTTGAGATAATCCATATGGATTTGTGTGGTCCTATGGAAACACCTTCTTTGAATAAATCAAAGTATTTTCTAACCTTCATTGATGATTACTTAAGAAAAACTTGGGTATATTGTTCAATTGCAAAATTAGAAGTGTTTGACAAATTTGTAGAATTCAAGAGGTTGTTTGAAAAACAAAGTGGTAAGTACATCAAAGCGATAAGGTCAGATAATGGAGGTGAGTACAAATTAAATCAGTTTCTAGATTTCTGCAGTAATCATGGAATCAAGAGAGAGTTCACTACTTCCTACACTCCACAACAAAATGGAGTTGCTGAAAGAAAGAATAGAACCATTGTTGAAATGACAAGGAGTATGATGAAAGAAAAGAGTTTAGATAAAAAAAATTGGGCAGAAGCAGTATGCACAACAATGTATCTTCTCAATGGGAGTCCTACAAAAGTAGTTAAGGGAATGACTCCTGAACAAGCATGGTCTGGGATAAAGCCAAGTGTTGATCATTTGAGAGTATTTGGGTGTGTTTCTTATGCACACATACCAAAGGAAAAAAGGTCTAAACTAGATGATAAAGGCCTAAAATGTATTTTTATTGGGTATGGATTAGAAAATAAAGCATATAGATTGTATGGCCCAGTAGGAAAGAAACTTGTTATAAGTAGAGATTTGATATTCAATGAAGCAACAGAATATACCAAGGACAATGAAACAAAGGGAAAATAAATAATGACTGATGAAGTTGAAGAAGGAGAAGAACAAGAAGAAAATGAACCTGAGTCTTCTAGTATGAGAACAAGAAAATATCAAAAATATCAAAGGAAGACAGAAAAGAATCATTCATCAACTCTTATGTTGGATTCAAATTTTGAGAAAATGACAACAAGATCACAAGAAAAAGTGAATTATGCTTTGATGGCTCAAATCATGGAAAGTAATGAGCCACACATATTTGAACAAGCTCAAGAAAAAGAAGATTGGGTTGAAGCAATGAATAGTGAAATAGAAACAATTGAAAGGAATGACACATGGGATTTGGTTCAGCTACCTCCTAGTAAGGAAATTGTTCGTACAAGGTGGGTGTATAAAACTAAGTATAAATATGATGGAAGCATTGATAAGCATCAATCTAGATTGGTAGCCAAAGGATACACTCGACAAGAATGTATTGATTACATTAAAACATTTGCACCTATAGCACGAATGGATACTATTAGATTGGTTTGTCATTGGTAGCTCAGTAGAGTTGGATAGTTTATCAAATGGATGTAAAGAGTGCTTTTTTGAGTGGATATATTGACGAGGAAGTGTATGTTTCTCAACCTAGAGGTTTTGAAATACCTTCTAAAGAACATTATGTTTACATATTAAAAAAGGCCTTGTATGGTCTTAAGCAGGCACCAAGAGCATGGTATTCATGGATAGACTCATATCTACAACAGAAAGGTTTCTTAAGAAGTCAATCAAATCCAAATATTTATATTAGGATCTCGGCTAAGGATATTTTTTTCTTAGTTCTCTATGTTGATGATCTTATCTACACTGGGAAAAATTCAACTTTATTTGCAAAGTTTAGAGCAGCTATGGTTGCTGAATTTGAGATGACAGATTTGGGACATATGCACTATTTTCTTGGTATAGAAGTATGGAAAAGCAAGGATGGAATATTCATGTCTCAAAAAAAAATATGCTTCAGATATCCTACAAAATTTTTAGATGAATAGTTGCAAACTAGTTGCAACACCCATTGAAGTTGGACTTAAGTTGTCTAACTTGGATGTGTCAGATCCAGTGGACCCCACTCTATATAAATAGTTGATTGGTAGTTTAATGTACTTAACTACTACTCGACCAGATATCACATATGCCGTGAGCTTGGTATCTAGGTTCATGTTAGAACCTAAGAAAACACATTGGAGTGTAGCTAAGAGGATTCTTAGATATGTCAAAGGGACATTGAGTTATGGTCTTAGATTTCAGCATTCAAAGAATAGTAAGTCGATTGGATATATAGATTCAAATTGGGTAGGTTCCATAGACAATCGGAAGTCTACTTTTGGTTATACTTTTAGTCTTGGCTCTATGGAATTCTCTTGGAAGTCCAAGAAACAATCAACTGTATCACTTTCTACAGCAGAGGCAGAGTATAAAGCTACAACATTTGCAGCATGCCAAACAGTGTGGTTGAGATGACTATTGGAGGATTTACACCAAATACAGAATGGACCTACTTTGTTGTACTGTGACAACAAGAGTGCTATACAAATGACTAAGAATCTAGTGTTTCATAGCAGGACCAAACATATTGAGATTCAACATCACTTCATTAGAGAGTTGGTTCAACAAGGATTGATCGAGATTATGTATTGCAGTACAGAGGATCCGATAGCAGACATCTTCACGAAGCCTCAAGCTTGTGAAAGGTTCGAGACACTTAGAGATCTACTTCAAGTTCTTCCCAATGGTCATTATGGGGGAGAATGACAATAAATATCAACGCGCAATAGTGAGCAGTGATCTTTAGCATGTGCAACAGCCTTTATTGACATTTTTGTAATGCCCATTGGGCTCATTAACTATTATGGTTTCCTTTCTTGACTTCAAGGTTTTGTATTTAGTTTTGTAGTTGAGTTATTGGTCATTGTGGTTGAGTGCCATAACTCACTTGTATTTCTGAAAGTTTATATATTGATGCCCTACCTCTTCTTCTCTAAGGCAATTTGGGCTTTTGTAATTATTTATTTTGTGATCAGAAGATCATTGTTATTCTCTTATTTGCCTTCAATACCCATGTCTTCTATAGGTTGCTATAATCATATTCCATGAGATGCTATTTTGTTCTTTCATGTGGTCAAACATTTTTTGAGAAACCACCAAATTTCTACTCTTGACACATTTTAATTTTAAAATGACACACACTTAGACTTAGAACATATACCTCCTCTAGGTCCACTTCTGTATTTTTCTTTCCTTCTTGTGTGGATAAGTCCATGAGCTTTCATGCCACTACCATGGATAAAAGAATATGCATTATCATTTTCTCTGTCTAATTTGTGAGATAGGTTGGTTTGATAGCTTATATTAAATTAGATCTAAGATTAGAGTAGAACTAGAATCTTAGAAAATTTTAGTTTGTATTAACTCATAATTAATTGTGGGAATGTTTAAATTGGATAGGATTCTTATGTTTTTTATTACAACAGGCGGCAAAAACAAGGGGCCAAACCCTTAATAGAGATTACATAAGAAAAAGCACAGGCTCAGGAAACAAAAAGAGCCTGGAACCAAAACCCAGGAAACCCAGCTAACAAACGGCAGAAAGTAAGCGACAGCAAAAAACCAGCAAACAAACAACAGAAGGCACACTAGGACATAGAGTCCTCATAAGCTTTAGCAAGAACTTCAAAAACTTTGTCTAGCTCCTGAGTTCTGTCATTGTTGGCTCCCTGGGAGAAAAGTTGAATATCCTGCAAAAGGGTTAAGTTGATCATGGAAGACCTGCACAGCATGCGGGTAATGAACTTATAAAGAGTAGACAGCTTGAGCTGCAGAGCCACCATCTTGTCCTTTAACTGAGTCACTTCAGCAAAAAGAGAGTTGCTGTCCCTGCCCTCATTCACATTGCCATCCTCAACAGTAGCCCTAACATCATCATCTTGAATCTCTTCAGGGACAAACTAACTGTTTGCTTCCACCTCATTAGCACCGGTAGGATTTTGCTCATTCATGTTCCCCTCTCCTTCACTAGTATCATACTGGGCCTCCACAGGGCTCTGATGGTCAAACTCATCTTTATCACTACCAGTACCAATCACATTCTCGGGGCTGTCCCTATAATCATTCTGCAGAGAGTCATGGCCATCAAACTGCTCCCCAGAAACAGGATTTTCCATGCAAATCAAATCATCACTATCGGCCTCCTCACTGTGAGAAGAAGCCTCAGAGATACTTTCTAGGTAGTCTATAAGTTTAACCTTGGGGGCTGGCTTCCTAGCAATTCTGGTAGAGCGTCTAACACCAGGGGATATGCTTTTCCCTTTGCCCTTTCTAGCCTTTTTAGCAGGATTCTTAGCAGACCTGTTCTTATGTTGTGTATTCATAGGTATCGAAATAAATTTCAATGTATCTTGTTTTGTTCCAGAGAAAAGATGTCATAAACTTACAAGACCAGTTTGATTGGACTCCTTATGAATATTGAATTAATGTTGTGCAAGGAAATTGGTAAAAGTATAATTTTTTGCTTGCATCTTGAGTTGCAACTTAGTATTGGAAAGGGCAATTTCGAAATAGTGTTGAATAAGTCATGTGAAACATTGTGAGATCCTATTTGATTGTTATGTGATTAGATTTTTGTTCCACATAGTATGGAGTGAAAATTTGAAACTAAATCTATGAATGAGAAGATGACTAATTATGTGAAATTGCATATTAGAAGATAGATCATGGAATTCTTACTTGGTTAAATGATTATTGATTGAAGACTGAAATTGTCAGTTAGTGACTTGTTTTATGGAAATTATATTTTCATTCTAATATTTGTGTAATATTTTGTGAAGATATTTGCCTATCGTGAGAATGTGATTATTATTTGACTCAGTGTCTGTGTTGCTTGTTGAAGTTATATTTGACCTTGTTGTGTTGGGCATGTCTTCTAATTTTTGAGTTATTTAGATTGAGCTACATATTTGTGAATAATTTGTGGTAACCTAATTAGATATCATCTTGTGTTAAGCATCATTGTCCAACTGACGTTGTATCTTTCTCATGGCTCTAAAGAGTGAGTCTAGATTCTTGTTATGGAATTGGTATGGAACTAATTATTGTTCCAATAATGAACAAATTATAAATAAGTTTTGTCAACCAAATCAGATTGGAAGTCTAAGTTGGCAAGCTATGGAGCCTTTGATCTCAATATGTAGGCAAGACCATTTTATATGAGCTCTCGAGGCTTAGGTCTATCCCTTAGGTTGTAGTTCTGCAAATATGCCACTAAGAATTATTAGTGATATTCTCAATTTCTCTTCGAGCTAATGCGTAAATATAATAAAATCATGACATTACAAGGGCATAGGTTACTAGAGCAAAGTGAGTAATTTGGGATGTGTTGGTGCCTGAATTCACTGACAGTTTTCAAGCAATTTTTATGCAGGCACCATCCCAAAAAATCCAAAAAATTTTCCAGTTTTGGCACCCCTTCAGTGTTTTGTAACATCCACATCATCTTTCTTGAAGGGGGGGTCTTCATGTTCTGCCCATCGACATGAGTTTGGAATGTGTCTTGGCGATCATGATTGGTACCAATGGCGTGTTGTCTTCTATCGCTAAGACTTTACCTATCGGCGTAGGTGTTTTGTGGCTTACCGACAGACTTGGTCTCGCCGACGAGGGTTTTGGAGTGCTATCGCCAAGACTTTGGCTATCGGAGTGAGCGGGCAAGTGTTGGACCGACGTTGGTTGTCTGGCCGATGAGGGATGTTCAAGGTGGTCGTCGGCAGGAGTAGTGCTATCGGTGAGAGAGTTTTCAGGTTCGCCGACGCCTGAGGTCTCGCCGACAGAGTATAGTTTGTTGGCGCCATCGGTGTAATGGAGGATTATCGGGTGAACGGGCAGATTGTTGGCCGATGGCGCAGGTCTGGCCGATGGAGTTGCCATCGGCGAGTATGGGGTAGTGTCTAGCCGATGGTGGTAATAGAGTTCGGTTTCGGCGTGACAGGGGCTATCGGGCTAGCCATTGGAAGGTCCGCCGATGGAGAGTGTTTGGCCGATGTGATGTTATCGGCGTAAGTCACACCGACAGGGGGGCAGTGTAGTGTGTGATCGGAGAGACTTGTGAGGTCGGGGTAAGTTTTGTGGAGCTGGCCGATGGTTCTCCTCTGGCCGATGGGGATGTTGGTGACTTGTGGAGGTGTTGGCATCGGCGAGACCGCTGGAGTCGGCGGGAGATTTTTGAGGAAGGCCGATGGTGTATGTCATGGCGATGGGCTGCGGGCGAAGGGTCGTGTGTCGAGTGCGGCAAAACGCTCGACACTTAGTATGCGTGTGACGATGTTCTTAAAGTGATAGAGGGGTTTCCGCACTATGCATGTGGGATTAATTTCCCTACACATTTGAAACCTCAGGAAGCACCTTTTGGCGGGAAGCTCCATTTTGATCGCTGCGACAGTCTTCTAGGTGGCTGCGGGTTGTTGAGCCATCAATGGCAATAGTGAAGGGGTATGGGTGACGGTACAAGCAATTAAGCTGCCTGATCGTGGATGAAGACTTTCAAGTGGTGGCACAAAGCTCAAGATCCCCCCTGTCTGTCGCATTTAATCTGTGAAGGCCATTTTCAAATGGAAGGAATGTATCTGGCGAATTTTTGACTTCTGGCCATGTAATTAATTGCTGAATGTACACGGTTCTGTATATAATGGTCTGGCTGTGTTACTTTTTAGAGGTTGGATGTTTTTGGGCTTTCTACTCTGGCTCTGAACATAAGGTGTTCACATTTTGAAAGGCATTTTTTGCTACAGACTCGGTCCTTAGTCTGGTGTACTAATCTATCTTGGCTTGTAAATGATGATTTTCTCTGTGATGGCCTTCTATGCAGATTGATTTTAAATCAAAAACACCTGTGTGTGTATTGTTTCTGACTGTCTCCTGTATGTCATTTGTTTTCCTTTCAAACAAGGTTGTCAAGGGCTTCCAAGTTTTTCAGTATGTGCATACTGTGTGTCTGATTTATTGCGTCTGCTCAAGGAGTGGTTAAATAGGCTTTTGATCAGATACAAAGGGAAATAGATTGCATCATAGGATCTGTTAAGTATGATCATTAATGATACTCTTTCTTGGACATGTTGCTGTTAGGCAGTAGCATTATTCTTAGGTCCTCTGGATATGAATTTATGTTGTCATGGGGAGACATTTACAGTCTTAGATATGACTCTGCTGCCCAGATAAGGCACTGGTTTGGGAATCTGTCTGTTCAATGGGTCTAGGAAAGTCCCATAACTCCAAACACCATTTCAAACCATCTCATCCTTCCATCTGTTAGTTGTAGGATTAGGAGTAGGAAACCCCTGCATGCTCTCATACCCGACTAGACATATATGTCCAAGAACGTTGCCCACCTTGTGATCTATCATACAGATCTTGGTCCATACATGAGAGTATTCTGCCTGTTGTTGTCAAATTAGATCTTTCTATCTTTGAGCTAGTCAAGGTTATATCTTGAGTTATAGGGACACCCCCCTTGGTGCGGCAGAACCAAAAGTGAAGGGGAGGCAGCTCACGCAACCTCCTGTGTTAGTTGGCTGAATCTGCATGTGCATAGGAACTGGCAAACCCTGATGCTGATTCAGAAGAAAAACCAACAAAATGGCGACTCCGCTGGGGATTGAGAAGTAAAATTACTATCTAATCATCTCCAGTAATATATCTGTGACCCATCCGAGTCACCAACAAAATGGCGACTTTGCTGGTGGAATGAACCTGGAAAAGTAGCTTTCAGCTATTGAAAATTTTGTCCTCTCTAGGGAGGTGGCGACTCTGCAAAAGATCTAAATGCACATGAAAGATGGATGTATGTGACGTGACAAAAATGTGTTGTTCATATTTCTGCATCTGTATGAGAAAAGGTACCTTGTTCCTTCCCCTTTATATATTTACTGTTTTGTTGCATAGGTTAGATGCCAGGGGAGGTTACAGGTCTTAGGCAGACAAAGGATGTCTAAGAGTAAGTTTTTTATGAATCCAAGTATGAATTATCCCGTACTCAGTGGTGAAATGTTGGAGAAAAGAATAGAAGAGATAAAAAATAGGTTGATATTCTTAGAGGCTGACCAGGCCCAGTTAAAAAGCAATAACCCTGTTATGTCTGCCAGTCAGAAGGCTAAACCTCTTCTCAGCCCTTTTGATCCTTTGTATGACCAACTGGATTTGTCATGGGTTGATTATAAAGTAGAAAATATGCCTGCTAGGATATACCGTCAGATGCCTAGATTTAGTGGTCACAGTGTATGTGATGGGAATGCACATATCCAAAATTTTCATGAGTTCATGGGAAAACATTCATTCAGAGATGAGGATATGTGGATGAGGTTTTTTGTTAGGTCCTTTGATGCTAAAGCAAAAGACTGGTATTTGAGCCTTCCAAAGAGATTTTTTGCCTGTTGGGATGAGCTTGCTGACTGTTTCAAAGAAGAATTTGCAAGAGAACCTACTGATCTTGTTGCAGAATTGATGAACATCAGAAAACAAGATGAAGAGCCATGTGTTGATTTCAGTCATAGGTTTGCAGTAGCCCTTTCACAGATCCCAGAAGTCTTCAGACCTGATATTTCAGCCTGTGTTGGCATATTCTTTGAGGCTTTTGAGGAGGGCTCTAGTGCAATACTGAGGGATTTCAAGGTGACAGGTATGCAGATGGCATACAAGTTCGCCGAAAATATAGAAAAATTTAGAAATGGGCGCCTGTTGATATCCCTGTCCCCAAGCCTTGGTGTGAGAAATGGTTGTGAAACTGCAAATGACCAAATGATTATGGCATCATGTGCAGATAAAAATGAAAATGAAAGCATAGAGGTTGAGACTGCTGTATTTGAACATAATGCTAACAATACTGCTCAACTGGATTGTTCACCAGTTGAGGATGCCAGTGAAAGGACTAGTGAGGATTCCCATTGCAATGATGAGGCATATGACCATGAAAACAATAACGAGGTTGTGGACAGCAATGAGCAATTTTTGGAATGGACCTGTGGAGACAATTGTGAGTATTGTACTCAAGACAGAGAAGATATAAGCAAACAGAGAAGCAGTCCTATGTGTGACCCATTGCCTTCCTTTCAAACACATGGAGATCATGAAGAGCAGTCAGGGATTGAAACAAGTGCTAGTTCAGAGCATGATTGTTTTTCATTTGATGGCTGTTTTCCTTATGACACACAAGCTGATACTCCTCCACAAAGGGAATCCATTGGTGATGAAGATGCATGTTCTGCTGCCCATGAACAAATGGCATACTATGATCAAGCTGATGTACCTGGATCACCCATCTTTGACACATATGGTGATGAGGATCTATTTGAGTATGGTGAGGATCTAGACATTGTTTTTGGTTTGGATTCTGTTTCTCATCCTGATGAAAGAGGAAACAACATACATCAGGTAAGTGACTATGAAAATGTGCCTGATTTGAAAGAGGTGCTAGAGCCTGATCTTTTCCAGATTGGTGTACCAGATGGTTGTGTGCATGATGTGCACAATTGTGAATTTGAAGGCTTTTCTTTTGAAGTGCCAGCATATGATACAATGAGCCCTGATTTTCCTAGCTGTGTGGTGGATTCTGAATGTTTCTTATTTTCAGTCTAGCTAGGAGATCATTTTGCAATGCATAATGCTGATACAGATGATAACATGTGTTATATTCCATTTGAGTATGCATTACCTAATACATTCTGCATCCACTTGTTGCCTGATGTTGAGGGTTGTTTGCAGAAGGTTGACGATGACAAGCTAAATTAGGAGGTTGAATATGCAAATGACCAGGTTTGTTTGTGGTCAGAGCATGGCAGTACTCTTAGGCTTGACCCAGTGTATGCAGATGAGAACAAGGTGTTTGATAAGGGGAAATATTGGTTCTCCTTTTCTTGGTGGCCTTAGGCCATCAAGTTTGATTGGTGATGCAGATCATTGTAACTTCATGACTCTGTGCCCAATGGATAAGGCACTGGTCTGCATCCCAGAGATCTGGGGTTCTCGCTGCAGTCTTGCACCTGCACGTCCCCAATCAGAGCTACTGTTGGTGCCTAAATTCACTGACAGTTTTCAAGCAATTTTTATGCAGGCACCATCCCAAAAAATCCAAAAAATTTTCCAGCTTTGGCACCCCTTCAGTGTTTTGTAACATCCACATCATCTTTCTTGAAGGGGGGGTCTTCATGTTCTGCCCATCGGCATGAGTTTGGAATGTGTCTTGGCGATCATGATTGGTACCAATGGCGTGTTGTCTTCTATCGCTAAGACTTTACCTATCGGCGTAGGTGTTTTGTGGCTTACCGACAGACTTGGTCTCGCCGACGAGGGTTTTGGTGTGCTATCGCCAAGACTTTGGCTATCGGAGTGAGCGGGCAAGTGTTGGACCAACGTTGGTTGTCTGGCCAATGAGGGATGTTCAAGGTGGTCGTCGGCAGGAGTAGTGCTATCGGTGAGAGAGTTTTCGGGTTCGCCGACGCTTGAGGTCTCGCCGACAGAGTATAGTTTGTTGGCGCCATCAGTGTAATGGAGGATTATCGGGTGAACGGGTAGATTGTTGGCCGATGGCGCAGGTCTGGCCGATGGAGTTGCCATCGGCGAGTATGGGGTAGTGTCTAGCCGATGGTGGTAATAGAGTTCAGTTTCGGCGTGACAGGGGCTATCGGGCTAGCCGTTGGAAGGTCCGCCGATGGAGAGTGTTTGGCCGATGTGATGTTATCGGCATAAGTCACACCGATAGGGGGGCAGTGTAGTGTGTGATCGGAGAGACTTGTGAGGTCAGGGTAAGTTTTGTGGAGCTGGCCGATGGTTCTCCTCTGGCCGATGGGGATGTTGGTGACTTGTGGAGGTGTTGGCATTGGCGAGACCGCTGGAGTCGGTGGGAGATTTTTGAGGAAGGCCGATGGTGTATGTCATGGTGATGGGCTGCGGGCGAAGGGTCGTGTGTCGAGCGCGGCAAAACGCTCGACACTTAGTATGCGTGTGACGATGTTCTTAAAGTGATAGAGGGGTTTCCACACTATGCATGTGGGATTAATTTCCCTACACATTTGAAACCTCAGGAAGCACCTTTTGGCGGGAAGCTCCATTTTGATCGCTGCGACAGTCTTCTGGGTGGTTGTGGGTTGTTGAGCCATCAATGGCAATAGTGCAGGGGTATGGGTGACGGTACAAGCAATTAAGCTGCCTGATCGTGGATGAAGACTTTCAAGTGGTGGCACAAAGCTCAAGATCCCCCCTGTCTGTCGCATTTAATCTGTGAAGGCCATTTTCAAATGGAAGGAATGTATCTGGCAAATTTTTGACTTCTGGCCATGTAATTAATTGCTGAATGTACATGGTTCTGTATATAATGGTCTGGCTGTGTTACTTTTTAGAGGTTGGACATTTTTGGGCTTTCTGCTCTGGCTCTGAACATAAGGTGTTCACATTTTGAAAGGCATTTTTTGCTACAGACTCGGTCCTTAGTCTGGTGTACTAATCTATCTTGGCTTGTAAATGATGATTTTCTCTGTGATGGCCTTCTATGCAGATTGATTTTAAATGAAAAACACCTGTGTGTGTATTGTTTCTGATTGTCTCCTGTATGTCATTTGTTTTCCTTTCAAACAAGGTTGTCAAGGGCTTCCAAGTTTTTTAGTATGTGCATACTGTGTGTCTGATTTATTGCGTTTGCTCAAGGAGTGGTTAAATAGGCTTTTGATCAGATACAAAGGGAAATAGATTGCATCATAGGATCTGTTAAGTATGATCATTAATGATACTCTTTCTTGGACATGTTGCTGTTAGGCAGTAGCATTATTCTTAGGTCCTCTGGATATGAATTTATGTTGTCATGGGGAGACATTTACAGTCTTAGATATGACTCTGCTGCCCAGATAAGGCACTGGTTTGGGAATCTGCTTGTTCAATGGGTCTAGGAAAGTCCCATAACTCCAAACACCATTTCAAACCATCTCATCCTTCCATCTGTTAGTTGTAGGATTAGGAGTAGGAAACCCCTGCATGCTCTCATACCCGACCAGACATATATGTCCAAGAACGTTGCCCACCTTGTGATCTATCATACAGATCTTGGTCCATACATGAGAGTATTCTGCCTGTTGTTGTCAAGTTAGATCTTTCTATCTTTGAGCTAGTCAAGGTTATATCTTGAGTTATAGGGACACCCCCCTTGGTGCGGCAGAACCAGAAGTGAAGGGGAGGCAGCTCACACAACCTCCTGTGTTAGTTGGCTGAATCTGCATGTGTATAGGAACTAGCAAACCCTGATGCTGATTCAGAAGAAAAACCAACAGGATGGTTGCAAGGTAAAATGAAAGGCCTAAGGTAGGGGTTGATCATTTATTCATATTATCTATCTTATCTTTTTGGGTGCATAGCTTGGTGGAATTTACATATGGATATATCTTTTCTTTTAGATGTAAGGATTGTATGTTTAATTTCAAGCCCTTGAATCGTATTAGAAGATTTTTCCTTAATATCTCAGTGCAAGTGTTTAATTATTTGAATTTAGAATCTTATCAAGTTTGATGAATAATTAAGTATTATATTCTTGTTTCCAAATTTCTATATGCTTAAGTCATTATTTTAGAATAAGATTTGACATACAAATTTATTTAGATAATTTGTTTCATTGTATATTGAGTGTAATGTTAGAGTGTTTTATTTTAGATGGTTTATTGTCATTCAATGTTAAACAAAATTTTATGATAAGGAAAAATTTTAAGCCTTGTTTTATTAAAATTTTATGGTTGGATCAAAAATATCTTCCATAGCATAGATTTGTTTTCTTAAATTGATACATTGTATATATGTTAATTTTTTTGTGCAATTAGTTTAAGTATTTTTTATTTAGATTCAAATAATTTAGAAGTCCTTTTTCATAAAATTATTCTTTCCCCTCTCCTAATAGTTGGTAGTTTTGAATGATTTGTGTTTGTGTGTGTGTGTGTTATGCTCAAGTGTAAAATTTGGCCATGACAGTGCTAATGTCAACCAAAAAATGGGCATAGGTAGTTTGTCATGGAACATTAACAACCCATGGTTTGTCCCCATCTTGACTATTACAAGAGATAATCATACACAAATCTCCATCAAAATGGCATGGGTTTTAACCATACACGACTAACATTAAAAAAGGACCACAATAGATACTGGTGATGTAGAGGGATGGTTTGACATTCACTACTATCTTTTGAGTTAAATCTCTCAAAAACATTGAGAATATAACCACCATTCTCATTTGATTGATATTCTAAGATATAAAATACAAAAAATATGTTAACAACAAGAAAAATGAAGAGTATCAATTACAGTCCTTGTCTTTAAGTTGACCCTTAAGGGAAGTATCCGATACTTGTTTGATTTGCTTGTGATTAGCTATAATAAATCAACATGGTATTGTTAAAATAATGTTTTGATCTTTGTAATTCGTGATGAGAAGTGGGAGAAGCAAGAGAGGACTTTCAAACCCTGCACAAGGTAAGAATGGGAACAACTTGAAGGGAGGTGAGGAGAGGACAATGAGGACAATGGTGAGAAATGGAACTTGCCCTATGAAGATGATGAGGATGTGCAACTTTTATATCTTTGGCTAGAGGCTAAGAGCTCCATTTCCTGATCTAGGGCAGCATTCTCGTGTCAAAATGTTCCTTCAATTATTGTTGGAGATGGTGGGCTTTGCCAAGGTTTGAGGTGTGGATTCCTGTCACCCACACCTGCTATTGGCATTGCTTCTAATGGGAATGTTTTGTCTTCTTGTTTGGAAGGAAAATCCTTGGCCTCACCAAAGGTTGGGTGTTTAGTGGAGTCTCCACTTGAGGGACCTGCTACAACATAGGTTGTCAACTTGGCAGTTCATTCTAGTGATTCAGTGCTTGTTGAGGGGTCGAGGACAGTTGGGGATGACTCTACTTGCCTTTTAGGTGGATTATCCTCTACTAGTTTATCTACTACGTTGGCCTAGGGGCTTCAAATTTTTTGTGTGTGAACACCATTCCTTTGGGGGCTGCGATTGGGGAAGCCATTACGGTCAATGGCGGCCCTCCTCACTACCCTACTATGCCTTTAAGCTCTGTTGATTAGGGAAGAATTTGGTGGATTTCCATCCCTGAATCTGTCATGGAAATATCTTCCTCCAGGTGGGCCTATGCTCTGATGGGGAAATTTCTTGGAAATAGTCCCAATGTGGATTGTGTCAAGACTTGGGTCATGAAGAAATGGAGGTTAAAAGGTACGCTAGAGATTATTGCATGATGATGAAAGGTTTTTTCCTTTTCTCTTTCTCTCTCGCTAAAGATAGACTACATATCCTGAAGGGTGGTATGTGGCTCTTTGGAAGATCCTACCTCTTTCTCAAGAGTTGGGAACCAAGTTTGGACCTAAGAAAAGTTTACATTGATAGGGTTCCTGTTTGGGTTAGACTCCTTGGTTTACCTCTTGAATATTGGGATGAGAAGTGTGGATTGCTATCGCTTACTCCGTGGGGACTTCATTGCAGTTGATGAGGTGACTAAATCTAGGAAGCGGTTTATATTTTCTAGATTTTGTGTCAATATTGTTGTTAACAATGTGCTCCCCTCTTCTATCACTCTTTCTTCAAAACTGGGTGATTGGGTGCAGCAAATATTTTATGAGGAATCTCAAGTTATGTGTCTCAATTGTCGCAAGCCTGGACATGCTTTAACCATTTGTGGAGTTTCTAAAGGAAGGAATTACATGACAAGTGTTTAGTAGGATCCTCCTCTCAAAGAGGTTGTCAAACCCCTGGAAGAGTTTGGGAGGTTGGTTAGCCCCCTTTGAGATAAGACCAACTTAGTGACTCTGGTGAAAGCAAAGGAAATTATGGTGTCTTCACCTTGTCTTTGGAGTTCTCCCTCCACCAAGAAAAATCACAAAGACAAGCCTTCAGATCTAAGAATTGTTTCTTGCCACCTCAAAAAAAAGGTAGGCAGAAACCTGATTCGCTAGAGCCTATGAATTGTTCATTGGTGGACCCTGGATCAAAAAAAGGTAGGATTGCTCCACTTATGGGTCATGATTTTGTCCCCATTCAAATTTCTTTGGAGAGGTTTGGATTCAAACCTCCTTGATTGTTTTCTTTGATTGTCTGAGATCTAGAGTTTTTGGTCTCGTTGGTCCCTTTATAATTTTGCAGCTGGGATGTTGTCGCTGTGTTGTTTTCACTACTGGTCTCTAGGTTGTTTGTTTCACAGCTGGGTTGCTGTCTCTTTGCTATTTGTGGCTTCTAACCACCTTGTCATTGGGTTGGTTGTTTGTTGGAGTTTTTTTGCCCCTTCGTTAGTTTTTCCTATTATTGTGCGGTTGTTCTGGTGTTGGTTTCTCATGTGTGTACTCTTTGTAGTTCATTGGGCTCATTGTTTTTCTCTTGTTCAAGGGTTTAAGCCCTTTCAAAATCCCTGCTTACCCTAATAAAAAAACAAAGTTCCTCTTTCAGTTATACATCCATGTAATAATAATTGTGTAAAAAATATTATTAATATGATGTTATGTTCATACAACTAACTATAATAGTTTTTTGGATTTATTTAAAATGACCTCCTATAGGGCATGGTCATAACATTCATGTATTTTCATGTTGTTCTAATATATGTTTTGTTTGTTATTTGAATGTCTTGGTCAACCTTTTTGTATCCAATGTATGTATTATATGCAAGACATTGCAATTGTACAAAAACATATTGTGATAATAAGCAATCATTAAACATTCAAATGCATTTAATAAATGGTGATACATCTAGTAATGTGTATAGCTAAAGAAAAACAAGTCTATAATTTCCTTTAATTTTTAAGAAAAATGTAATTTTTATGTGGATTATTACATAATGTATCCTAAAAAACTATAGTGTTATTGGAAAGATATGTCTTCAAAACAAAATTATAATTTTGTCCTTATGGTTAAGACTTATTGTGTCACTCTTGAATATCTTTAGAAATGATCATCAATGTCAATAAATTATAATATTTGAAGTCACTTCTTCCTTTTAAAATAATTGAAAATCTCTTAAATGATCACACTCGTGAAATTCTCAAAAACTAGTAGCAATACCTAAAGGTACTATTAAATCACTGATAGACATGAATAATTATAGCCACTTTGGCCAAGCACTACACACAATGACTAAACACATAAATGTGTTGTACTTGGTCAATAGAACTATAAATATTTACAGTTGATCAACCATTTAATAACATATTTAGGTGTTATTACTAGTTATAAATAATCCAATATATAGGAAGTCTTGTAGAGAAGTAGGGTGACTTGTGGTGGGAGAGTGAGGCCATGCAATAGAAGTGTTTGGCCCTAAAAAAATGCTGGCTAGCTTTTCAAGCTTTTCACAGTATAAACACAAAGCCAACAGTGCATAGTAGAAATAGCTATTTTTATTGTCATCAAAGAGTTTTTATTTTGGTGGAAAGACTCCAAGAACCACTTTACTTAAACATCACACATTTTAAGAGTCAAATGGTCAATAACAATTTTACATCTTATTTCTACCAAAAATTTAAAGTGATTGTCGTAACCAAAATCTACCCTTAACCATTAAAATGAAAATATTTAAAAATAACCAAAATCAATGTGAAAGAGTTTGTATTTTTATTTTAATCTGAAGCACAGTAAATCTGGTAGTTCAATTCTACAGTAATTCTAAGAGTCAAGGTCGTTGAATTCTGCAAGTACTTTTTTATTTGCACGTCTCTTTTCAGAGCACTGTCGATAGTACCAATTCTACATAATGGAATAATTGACGTAGGCAAGCATCTTTCCCTATAGATAGAATTGATTTCCTTTTCGGACTACATATCAAGTAAAATGAACATCCAAGACCCGACTCTTGGACGGTTGTTAAATTTTAGGTTGTCTGATATGGTTATATTTACTCTAGGTTAGGCAATGTTTAATGGTAAATTTTAGTTAATAAGAGTAGGGTAATTGTTTATTATTTTTTGCTAATGTAAAATTGTTATTGATTGTTTGATTGTTGAAAAGTGTGATATTTAAGTAGAGCCACGGATAAGATTCAATGTCAAAGTTGAGAATAGAGGTCTTGAATTCAGGTTTCAAGTTTTAAAAAAAAATTACAATCAAGAACTTATGTAATGGTAAGTATTTGTCTTAAATTACATTATATGTAGTTGTATTTGAAATTACTACAATTAATGAACAACAGTTGTGTGGAATAGTATCATAGTAGAGTTATAAGAGATTGAAATGCAGAATTTAAAAACTTCAAAGATAATGACAGAATGGAGGCGTTCTTGCAATAACAATAATTTCAAAAAAAGTCACAATATCAATTAATTGTAGATTTGCAAAACCTTGCACCTCATTAGGGGAAAAGATTCAATAGGTGAGATAGTTCCAATGGCTGAGAAAGTATATGTGCATTTAAGGCCCAATATTTTTTAAGTTTAGTCTCAGTATATGTGCATTTGAGGCCCAATATTTTTAAAGTTTAGTACCAGTAGTTGTGACTTTAAGGTTGTTAGTGTTACTATAAGTACTAATAATTGAACGAAATGTGCCCTTTAAATTTAAAAAGCAACCAATCATGTGATGCCACACCAGCGCACCAACAAAACATGACTTAATGCACACCTATTGGTGCACCTTTTTTTGGGAACTATTTGACACCTCAACAAAAAGCATGCTGATGTGGCCTTGAAACCTTAGTTATAAGCAGCCAAATAAGCTACTGTAAAAATTTTGGAGTGATTTGAAATTACACGTATAATTTTGAGAGGCGTGAAGTTAGGGTGCACCACTACTAGGTCCTCTCCCATAGAAAGTCAAGAATTTACAAAAGTTTTTATAATACAGCTCTTTCCAAAGTACCTTTGTTTTCTATATGACTAAACAATACAATTAAACATCCTATGTTTATGTTTAGGAAGAAATGTTTGAATTTAGAAATTGTTTGCAAGTATTTGTTGGTTATGCAAGTTATATTACACAATGTTTTGTAGGCTCTCTGACTTCTAACAGCTCTGTGATCTCATACAACTTCTCATTGTGAGCTACTTTAGGTGGTGTTTTATTATAATTCTATCTTAAAATTGAAATTTGAAATTGCATATTTTGCATTGTTGACTATTTGAATATAATAAATTGTTAATTTAATTTTAAAAGCCATGTATGCAAATAAACATCTTCATATATTTGATATATGTAAATTGAGAATATGATAGCAATATAAATAATGACACAAATAGAGAGAACTCAATTAATATTGCACACAAGCAATCTTTTTTGCATTTCATACCATAATAAGTTTCGTGATTATGTGATCAAGGTGGGGCCCACTCCAACCTATAACAATTTACATATCATCTTTACCCAAAACTTGTTAGCTTACCATTTGTTTAATGAAATGGTAAGGTTGTGATGCATTCGTTGTACATGTCTATTATATGCAAAATGTGAGTGCCCTATGAGTGATAGTTGAGTGTTCATAGCTCTTTTTCTCAATGTCAGTGTCCATAGATATTGTGGTCCTTGCCTAGAAGTAGTGAGGATTCGATGCAAAGCTCATATTTATGGCTTATGGGCATAGCTATTATTGTCCTTGTCTATTGTTTGAATTTTGCCTTCAAAGAATCAGTTTATTTAAAAAGTTGTCATAAAGAGGTGCAATAGTATTTGTTATAAGTTAGAGCCCCAAAAATAGGGCTATGTGGGTAGGGGGATTAGACCTCATTACCTCTTGCCTACAACAAGATGCTTTAGCCAATCGAGCCAAGGCCCCCACCTCTATTATTATATTCTTAATAAAAATAATTTAATTGATATTTTATTAGGTTGAGAGGGTAACTACAGTGGCAACATGGAGTGGAGTGTAATGGTGTGAGCTTTAAAAAAATCTGTATAAAAGACGCCGAGAGATATCATTCTTGAGGCACCTATCCGCACTTTAATCACACACCCAGTCAAAAATAGGCACCTCGAGAATGATAACTCTTGGCATCTTTTACATAGATTTTTTTAAAGATAGGTATGCTAGTAAATATAAATAATTGTAATATTTATTTAATTTAACAATTATTTAATTGAGTTAAAGGGGTTGTGTTTAAATAGTAAGGTCATAGAATTTAAGGAGGTGATCTAAGTTTAAATTCCTCAAGTGACCTCTCAATACAAATGTAATAGTATCCTCATAGTTATAAACAACTTCTCCATAAATGAGAGGTATCTCGATGATTAAATAATAACCCTATAGTTATAAGTGGTATTCCTAAAACAAACATATTAATAATTAAAAAATGATTATTTAATTAAAATTTATATTATATTTTAAAATATATTAAAAAATCTCCTATATTCTATAATCATCTCATAAGATAGTGAAATCAATTATATTAATATAAATTTTAATGAAAACTATTAAAAAGGAGGCACTCATGTTTTATGGTCATCCTACAATATCGTCCAACTTAATGGAATAATATACACGGTTAAAATATTTTATAAAGTTTGATGTGATATGTTTCATATTTTTTATAAATAAATTTAAATTATATTTTAATAAAAAACTATTAGAAAATGAGGCCTTTGTTTTAATAGTTATCTTTACATACACTTGAAATATTTTACAAAATTTGATGTGATATGTTTAGTGATATTTATATTAAAAAGATTTTATAAAGTTGATGTGATCATAAAAATGTACTTTTATAAATTTCATTTCATTTATATTATATGTATTAAAGATTTTTGAATTTATAAACTTTTTTATATTTTATATGATTTCTGTTATTTTAAACTAGTATATTAATCTTTAGAAAATATATGTAAAAGACGTCAGAGAGATTATATTATTCTGAGGCACCTATTCCACTTAAATCACAAATCTAATAAAAAGACAAGCACCTCAAGAATGATATGTCTAAGTGTCTTTTACATAGATTTTCTAAAGATAAGTATACCACTATAGATATCTTAAATACATCAATCTAAAAATGTCACTTTAAATTATTTTATTTACTTAATGTTAAGAAATAAGACAGACAAAGTGCATATAAAGTAGCACACAGAGACAAGATTTTAACATGGTTCACCAATGTGGCTACATCCACAAGAAAGTAGGGCATTAAGTGTATTATTGATCGCAACTGCATACATAAAAATCTTCCCCTAAATAAATACAATAGTCTTCAAGGAAGATGAAGAGACAAAGTAGGGGAGATGAAATGAGCAATCAGACTTCACATCCAAACAATCTCCCACTTGAATTTTGATCCATGTTACGACTTCACATCTGAATAATCTCCCACTTGAAGTCTGCTTTCCATGGCCTATTGTCTCATAAAAGCAAGAACCATGCATCAACCAATACCCAAACACAATCACCAAATCCAATGGTAATAAATAGGCCTGCGTAGTGGACAAGAATCAATCACCATAGCTGGAATAGCAACCACAACTAGATACTAATGACATCCAACTAACCATACAACATCAATAAACTCATGTCAATAACATATCCAGCCCGTACTGCAACTCTTATCCCTGTATAATCCACTGTCCTACTCAAAAAATTACCATATTGCAACTCTTATCCCTATATAATCCACTGTCCCATTGATATGCAAAAAACTGAAGACCCTTGATACTACAGTCCAATGAAAAACACACATACATCCTAGAACTTGTGTTGCATGAGCAATGTCAACCAAAACAACTCAAGTCTACCAATCAAAACTTACATAAAAAGTGGAAAATAATCAAATCATGTAATACCAAGAACAACCATAATGATCTGCAAACTACAACCAACCTACTGCAAAACAGAGCATACTTCCATAAACATTTCTCTGCTCAATTCTCTCACCTTTGATCTCACTTCTCCCAAGTCCTCCACATCTCAAATGATATACATTAAAAGACCACATACTACTGTTAAAACAACAATAAAGTACAACTGGAGTAGATGACCACAAACTAGTGATCATACTAGATGAATAAGAAACTCTAGGAAGAAACATAATACCATAAAGAGAAGATGCAAACCATATCACATCCTTCTACCAACACCACCAAGTGCTAAGTTGTGCGAAGTATGATCTCCTTTACCTCCCCAAAATGAAAAGCCTTAATAACACCCAACCATTCACTCTCAAAGATTAAACCAACATGGATGTAAGCTTCGCTAACCAAGGAAGATCAAACTCAAATATCCATTCCAAAACTAGGAATAAGCCCAATTACATCTAAACTCCAAACCCATATGCATAAGGAGATAACCATGCCAACATCCCTCAAATGAACCCTCCAGAACCAATAACCATAGCTCAACGTCCATAACCATGATAAGATAAAGCATAAAGAGAAAATGCATCTAAAAATGGGATGGGTAATACTTATTTGAAGATAACCTACCAGGTTGACCGAGAGTGGGGAATGAGAATGCTCCTCCAGGGTACACCAAGTCACAATGACTCTCCAAGAACAACCTCCTCTAGGTCCATAATGAACTCATGTCCATAACTAGGTGTAGGCTCTTCGATCTTCTTGTTGAAACCTCCAAAGAGTAACCATCTCAACAAATGTTCTCTAATCCCAAGAGAACTCCAACCTCACCCAAGTCTCTAAGTATTCATGAGCACCTCCATGATCAATCCATGCTAAGCTCCAAAAGCAACACTACACCATCATGAAGCTCTCCAAGAAAATGACCAAAGTACTCAATACTAAGAGCACCAACAAGACTACTATCAAAACTCCCACTACACGTCTACATAACATGGGAACACATCATGACACCGTGATCTAACATCTCCACAAAAGAAGACCACATGCTCTAAAGAGCATAGCCTGTATCAAGAGACCCTGTATCATGCCAACACTCTAATCTAGAATCAAGAGTCCACTATGGCACAATAAAAAAACATCCTGTAAACAAGGATCATAATCTCCAATCACATGAAGATAACCATCTCCTAACAATAGAACTCTCACTACCAATTTCGCTCCCACTGAAACATGATACCAAGATATCCTCGGTATCATGATAAGCATGTGACAAGTCCCAATATTCAACTAACTAGATACTCTAATCATCCATCCTCTCATCTCAAAGAAAAAATATACCAAAAAACTATATCAACACTGAATCAATCTCATGGATATAGACAGTCCACATTCGAGTCATCCCATTGCTGCCAATGGAGCTAATCCACATAACTTCATAACTTGAATTAAATCTGAAAAGAAACATGCAAACTGAGATATCAAAGAGGATATCCTGTAGACTTAGAGACTCAAAGACCATATCCTCATCGAATCTGATTTTCCAATCTACAATGAGTAACTGTAGTCAAAGGAACCCATAAGCAAATGTTGTAGAAATTGAATACCAAAAACTCCACACTGAGAAGGTTGCAAAAGGCCTCCTCAAATCATGCACAAAGCATACATGCAAACCATATATTTTGAATGGAAAATTTACAAAACCAACGACCAACTCCATAGTCATAACTGCTTGCTCCATTGGGACTGTGCACTACTAGAGCAACTATAACTTACAGTTGGATTTGAACCATACCCTACAGAATTAGGGCCAAATCTAACACCTCCCCATGGGCTTCGAGAAGATCCCACTGTTTCTTACTCCACACACCAGACCCGTAAGGCCAGGTGGTCTTTCCTACTCTAGAATCAAAGAGATTTCTCTAATATTTGTTGTCTTACCTTTTGAGAGCGTCCATGTTTTGTTGGATGTCCAGCAGGGATCCAAATCATCCCCAAAAGCCACGAGGTACAATGACTCAGTCGGACAACTCCCAATCAAACTGCTACAAGATTTTGATTGTACCAGTTTTCTGGCCTTCCAACCATAGGCTATTAAGAGAATTTGCCAAATAGATAGGCAACTCAGTCATCACCTCTCTAATCAACCTCATACACCCATCACAAATAGTATCCAAACTAAGCAACAATGCACCATTGGCAATAGGCTAAACCAATTGGGTGATAGAAATCATGTTTGCAGGTTGGAAAACAATAATAGGGATCCTAGCAACAACACAATAGGCTGACAGGGCAATTGATGTGTCCCTAGTGGAAGATGTTAGGATTAAGGTGTCATCAACCTTGTAAATCCTATGTAATCAGTTACTCCTAATATTGTTTGTAAATCACCCATAAGGGATGAAAATTTTCACCAGTAGCAATCTTGTTTTAGCCACATGTTTATATCTGGTCCCTAACACTAATTCATCTACGATGGGGGATCGTAGAGGGGTTTCCCCCCTACGAGGGGTTCAGGGGGGTCATCCCCCCGGGGGGGATCCGGGGGCCGTTTGCCCCAGTGGGGGCTTAGGGGCTGCGCTCCCGAAGCCAAATTTTATCATTGTAAATCTAGACCATTTGTCATTAGGTCACAGATCTGACGGTCGATATTATGTCAATTTTCTTGCCCTAGAAGGCAACCCCCTTTTATAAGGATATGTGTACTACATTTTTAGCAGAGTTAAGAGTAACAGGCGCCGCTAGATTGAAGACTGAAGAAGGAGAGGAAGTGCATGTATTGTAATCTCATATTTGAAGATAATACAATTTGAAGCCTCTTTTCTTGGTGGAGTTTTTTTACCTGAAAGGGTTTTCTCCACGTTACATACTTTGTTATGTGTTCAGTTCTTAATGCATTTTATTTTTGTGTAGTGGGTTTTATTTATGTTGCAATCTCCATTGATTCTACATTGTTTAGAGAACATACATAAGGTTTGAATAAGATTTCCATTGTGTGGTTTGCACCTTCATTTCTAACAGAAGCACATCCCACTCCCACAATAGGCTTGTTAAAATTCCTAAGCCTATTGACCTAGCTAACAAGCACCGTCATCCCCAAATCCTTAAAACTCCTTGTATAAAAATCCTCACAGCAAAGAGGTTTATAACTGTCACAAATAGTACTACTCCCACAGATATCAATATGGGACTCGATAGGATCAAAATGAGTGCTAAAGCTACTAGTCCCATGGCAATTCTTGCCACAGTAAGCCTTGCCAAAAGTAGTAAAATTGAACCCACTGTTAGCAGCGTTGCATAACCCAAAACTTGAGTCGAATCTGGTGAATGGTCGTGGATTTTGTACATCACTCCCTCACACCATCCATCCATCTCAAAACCCCAGAAATCCTAAAAATTGTACATAACACTTCTTTTGGACATAATTTGGTTTAGACCCCCAAGAGGAATGTTAGTATTCGAAATGATTACACGCTTCCAAGTTGACATACAATAATTATAAACCCAAAGCACATATTTCATTAATGTGGGTATGAAGAGAATTACCTTGTATGAAGAACCCATGTCGTCCACAACAATTTTGATTGAACAAGTGTTAAAAATCTCAGATAACAAAACAATTGGAGGGTCTGGGAGTTTGATGTCCTATCTTGAGAAGAGATGCACAACCACCATCTCTTTAGTCAGCTGCAACAACCTCTATCTCCATGTTCATGCCTTTCTACAGCATAGTTTCGAATAATTGGATAGCCTCTCTATCAAACTTGTGTTGAGCATTTCCTACAATTATTGCCATCCATGAAACAACATCTTGTTCAGGCATTTGTCTAAACACTTGATTTGCATCTTCTATGACACCACATTTTGCATACATTGTAATAAGGTTGATCGTAGAATCTCTTCAAAAAGATCTATAACTTCATTCCCATCTCCATATTGGGTGTATCCTATAATCATTGTTGTCTATGAAACAATATCGCGTTCATGCATACTATCAATAGTTTTCATGCAAAATCTATGCTGCCACACTTAAGGTATCCCTCAATCATAGCAGTGCTAGAAACAACATTGGGTTCAGGTATCTTGTCAAACACAAAACATGCATCATCTATGCACCCACATTTAGCATACATGATCACAAGTGCTTTGCCCATAGTTTGAAGTAATTCAAGTCCATTTTTGATGGCATGGGCATAAACCTGTTTTCCTGTTTCAAAAAAAATTCTAGTTAGGTACACACACTAACAACACTTGTAAGGTAGTGAACGAGGTTGTGCTCAAATGGCAAGGTCATAAGGTTCTCAAGATGGAGATCCAAGTTCGAATCCCCCAAGTAACATCTATGTGGCTTCTAAGTTGGTTGAGTTGACTAAGTGGTTTCTAAGTTGAGTATGTTGATGGGGAGGAGATCCCCCTTGTGATCTTTGGCTTACGAATAAAAAGAAAAAAGAAAAAAAAACAACACTTGTAAGGTAAATTGATTTCGGCGTAAGCACTTTTTATAAAATCTTGTTCCCAAGCTCGATCTCTCTGGTATGGTGATCTATATTCTTCCAAGGAATTTCCACAAACAGTTCAATTACCCTCTCTTTAGCTAAATCTTCAGGTGCCTTATCAATGCTCCTTTAATCTGATTACTTCTATGATCCGACTATGATTTGCTCTCCCCGGATCTCTCCAACTCTTTATAAAATGAATTGCGATTCCTTTATGTCTTCAGACAAATTTCAAAAACCCCAAATCATCAACTTGCTTTCCCTTCTAGCTTTGATACCAATTGTTAAGAAATAAGACAGATAAAGAGCATATAAAGTAGCACATAGAGACAAGAATTTAACGTGGTTTGCTAATGTGGCTACATCCACGGGAAAGTAGGGCATTAAGTTTATTATTGATTGCAGCTACATAAATAAAGATTTCCCCCAAATATATACAATAGTCTTCAAGGAAGACGAAGAGACAAAGCACAAGAGATGAAATGAATAGTCAGACTTCACATCCAAACACTTAAGAGTTATTTTGTTTTAGTTTAGAACTATTTAAGAATTATCTGATTTTATTTAAATTGTTTAAGCTCTATTTTTAACTCCATATCTTAAATATATAACTATATCAATAGCACCAAAATTTTATGAAAACAAATTATTAAATATTATATTTCCTAAAATACACAACCTTCATTATTACTTTTACTTGAAGAAATTTTTTATAGTTTTGAAAAAGATAAATGAATACAAATTAAATTACTCACTTCATATGTTTATCTATTTTTTAAAATAAGATATTTATTAATTTAAACTACTACAAATACAAATACACAAATATATTACATAGATGAAAAAAAACACAAAGGGTAAAATATTTCAATTTATGATAGGTATAGTCTAGCCATATATGTGATAGCATTTGTCTAGTTAGTGGTCCAACTTGGGAAATGTATTTATGATACACTATTTGAACATAACTTGTTTCTAAATATCCTTTTCCCCTTACATTGGTTTCATTGGCGATCAGGGGATCACTATGTAATTTTTTTAATAAAAATATGTTTTGAGGAGGTTGTATGTAAATAGATTAGGCCACGTGTAGATCACTTCATACACTGCTTGCAAAACATTTCATGTTAAAATAAATTAACTTACATTACTTAAATTTTAAGTCTTTTTCTCCTTAAATATATGAATAAATATATCTCCGTTTCTTACCATCGATTTCCTCTCTAATATAACAATTCTTATTTCATTCCAAGAAGTAATAGGCATGTGCAATTTAAATGTTTACCCAACCCAAAATTTATTTTGGACTACAATTGAATGTGTATTAGGGCCAATGTCCTTGGACCCTACAAGGAGGCACTACCACCTCGACCCCCACAAGGGGTGCTACCCCTTGACTTTGTAGATGGCTACCACCCCCAAGGCCTTGCTTTGATGTTATTAAAAAGTAAAAGAATAAATGGGGGTCTGTGTTGACCAACTATGTAGATATTGTGGACCCATAATTTAAATAACATTTGATTTTATAGTTAGCCTAAGTTAATAATTTCTTTTTTCGTAGAAA
Source organism: Cunninghamia lanceolata (assembly GCA_027924645.1). Lineage (NCBI taxonomy): Eukaryota > Viridiplantae > Streptophyta > Pinopsida > Cupressales > Cupressaceae > Cunninghamia > Cunninghamia lanceolata. Next base: position 679,262 of record BSBN01001393.1, on the reverse strand, counting down.
TAATTTTGCCAAACAAATTAACTTATTTTTAAAGAATCATTAGATAATATGTCAAAAAAATATTTTATGTTTTAGTATAAGTTGGTAATTTGTCAAGGAATTTTTTTTACCAATGTACATAATTTTGCCAAAAAAATTATTAGTTTTATTTCAAATAAGGGAAAGATTTTCCATGGGAATTAATGCACTCAAACAATATTCACTAGGATTTTAAGGTAAAAATTTAGGGACCTTTTTCTTAAAGTTATCCTTGCAAATGACTTGGTGCTTAAATAGTTATGGATGGAGAAAATGTTGGTCAAGTGGCAATCCTTATGGATGGGTGATTTGGTCATTTGTTTTATTTTGTTCTTATTCTTCTTGTGGTAGTAATAGGTGGATGATAGGCAGTAGAGTTGTTGTTCAGATGGGACATGAAGGTCTAGGAATTCATTGGATGGTTTTGTTTGCAAGTGGATTATTTCCTAAACAACTAACTATTCAAGAAGAAAAGCAAGGGGAACGGACATAGCCTTTCTCACAAGATTAGGTCACAACCAAGGGTACTTGTGAAATATAATCTTGATTTTTTGTTGGGTGTTCACATGATTTGTTTCACTTGCTTGTTGAATAATTTGAGAAATGATAATGTTTTTTTTTTTTTTTTTTTATGTTGTTTTCATCCTATTTTTGTATTTTAAGTAAATAAAGCAATTCATCTAATTTAAATGAACATGTCTAGTTTAAATGTTTTTTGATATAGATGAATCGACACTTGTCAAGACCCCATTTGCAAGCCCCTAGTTACTCAACTCCTATAACCTCCAACCAGATGAATTGTGGTTATTCATGTAGCGATTGAAGTTAGGGATTTGAACATGCAACCAATATCCATGTCTTTCAATGGCTTAACCATCTAGTCATGTCCCATGGGTAGTCTGGTTTAAATGCTTTAATTAGCTGCATAAACTTAAATTTGTTTTTTTAAAATTTTATTTTTGATAAATACATCAATAAATTAATTAAATAATTTAATTAACAACAAATAATTAATTGCTATAATAAATTAATTAGATGATTCAAATTAATTTAATATAATCAAATAATTAAATGCTATTACTTAAAGGAATGTGCAACTAGTAACCAATCTTTCATAAAGAAAACTTTTATCTTCTCTTGACTTTAAGAAGAGTAAAATCAAGCTTGTAATTTTATGGTCAATTTGACCATTTTTTCAATTTTAGACCATACTTTAGAATCATGATGAATAAAATTTATTAGACCGTATAACTTGACTTGCTATATAAATTGACTTGCTCAATTTTTATATAACCGTACATATGACTCTTTAAATTATTCGTAAATCATAAAATTTTACTATAAGGAAATATAATTTAATATTCTTATTTATAATATTTTATTATAGAAATATAAATGATGTTTTCTTTTACAATGTTTATCTTAATTTTTTTAAATTGATATAGAATATATATTAAATTAGAATATTTTCAAAAATAATTGAAAATGAGTTTTTTAGAATGTTTATCTTCAATAAATTTTAAAAATCAATTTAGAAACAAATCTTTTCTTTGTTTATACTTGTCATTTATTATTTTTTACTTTTGAGGATTAGCAGCTTCCAACTTGACAATATTAAAACAAATCCTCCATCCTTATCTGTATGTACAAGGTTTTTTATGCACGGTAGTATGGTAATATTATTTCAGGTTGTGTAGCAGCTTGGTGCTCTTTGATGGTCTTACTTAGACCCTATTCCTATACAGTTGCTAGTTTCCAGCTTTATGACCTATTTTTGTCTTGGTTTGGTGGATGGCTTGTTTCTGGCAGTCCATTGACTATTCTTTATTTTACGGACAGGGTCAATGATCAGCTTTAAGAATCCTCTGTAGCCAAGGAAGAGGTCTTGTTGTTTGTAGTTTTGTTTTTTACTGCTCTTTTTCGAAGCCTTTAGACTGCTCTTTTTTTGTAACATGCATTCATTCAATATAAAAGAAATGTTGATAATTTATATTTTTCTTAAACTGTCAATTGAAAGGTAGTTAAATAATCAAACCATTATAAAAAAATTATACATGACAGGTAGGGGTGATTGTTAAATCTTAGGCCTGAGTAAAATAATAGGAACAACTAATTGATTTTTCCTTTCTATTTTTTAAACACAAATAAATAGAAAATCTTTCAAAAAAACAAATACATGCAAATATTGTTTTTGTAGAAATAAATTGTTTCTTTTAATGTAGACAACAAAACATTTCAAATGAAGCTTTGAATATTTTTTCTTATTTAATTAATGCACAAAATTTAATTAATATCTAAAAGTCCTTTTTTATTTAATTGGAAGTAGCTAGATCTATTAAGAAAATCCCAATGCTTCCTTAGAATTTACTTTTGAGATTTCTAAGAGGTTTCCATAAAAAGTACAATAGGAAAGATTTCTTGGGAAACTAGTTTTTTTTTTTGGTGTTTTCTTATGTATTTCTTATATAATTTCTTCAAGAGTTCTAGAAATATATATGAATTAAGAGTTTTAAATGTAATACAAAAAAGTAATACATAAATAATATTGAATCTCTTCTATTTCTATCCTTCTATTCTAACAATTTATAAATCAATTAGATTAAATTTATACTAAAGAAACAAGCATTCACAAACAATTTCTAAACTACTAAAAGAAAATAATATAAATCTTGAATCAATTGAAACATTCACACTTAGAGTTGGTTGTGCTTCAAATGCAGAGCAAGATTGAGTGTAAGCACCTAGATCTTTAGAATTCCAAGATCTAATCAATAACTTCCACCTTTTGTGATGTCCAACCAGTGGGTTAGCCTCTTAAGCAAGGGAAGAGGTTTACAAACTAGAATAGGAATGTAAGGATAGGATTGTTAATGGCTAATGTTGCTGAACAATGGTTGCAATAAAGATTGGTCTCAAAAAATGATGCTTTATAATGGACTATGTCTTTCTAGCTCTCAAAATTTGGACATGCGAAACAACCAAAAATGATTTATTTGTAGAAACCTCGATTATCTTGAGTCAAAAATGTAATTGGTGGATTTAATTTTTTCATAACAAGACCAAGAACTAAAGGGAAACTATTTTTGCATTCAATCACACTACGACAAACTCATGTTTGTTTGGGTGAACATGTCGTTCACTACTAAAGTCAAGTGGCAAAATCAAAACTAAAGGCATAAAACATAGTTTTTAGGCCAAACTAACATTCAAACACTTAGTAAATGACAAATTACAAGTAAAAATGAGAGATCGGGAGTTCTAGAAAGTTGACACATGACACCTTACCTTAGAGATGCTAGTTGAATATCATAATATTTAAGTTTAATGACTTATAAACTTATTTTCTAAATTTTTGGTCGATCATACGTACCATTTAAATTCATTCATTTTTGGACACTTACAATCTCGTATAACTAAAAAAGACAATTATAAAGACACCTTGAACTGAAACTATCCAAAATATATAGAACTAAACACTAACCATCAAATTAAGAGGCTATAACAAAGTGATCAGAACCTAGAGCACCCAAATTATGGCCTACACCTCCACCACATGTCGAGGCTCCAACAACCTTATCAACTACATCCAAATCACCTCTCAAAGTAGATATAGAATGATTCTTGCAATCATCTAAGTACTTGAATTGGGCCCATGGAATGACATCTAAATTAGGCCCATTGGATGACATCCATTTTCTTCGTAGCATAACACATCAACTCCACAACTTAGGTAGACAAAGAAGCATCAAAAGTAAGAAGCAAAAAATGTAGCATCCAGTTACAGACAAAAATAGATGACAAGTTCTATAATAAATAATAGACAATGGAGGCCCTAAATTGTGAAATGTTTGTATACCTCACACCATACAATCTAACAATGAGTTTAACCAAGATTTGAGTCTCCACATCTAAGCAATTGAATATATTATGCAAGTGTTAATCAGACACAATGCCTTGGTAAAAGGATCTTAGACCTTGCCTAGAGATCTTCATAGCACCAATCTTTGAAAGAAGTGCTTGAAATTGCTAAGGAAATAAGTTGAAATTTTTTGTACTGGTGATGAAGAGTACCGAACAAACACTGAGGAAATCCTACAACAAAGAAAAGGCCAAAAAAAAAAAAAAACAAGAATTGAAAAGAGAAAGAGAGCCCAATAGAGCCTTAAGAAGTGAGTCTTCATGATTATCCCATGCATGAAGTGGTAGATGGGACATTCCCTCTAGTCAGCAAGAAATATGGGTTGCTAAATCTTGTTGCAATCATTACATAACTAGGATAGTTATAAATTTTAAATGTTGCATGAAACACCTTTTCTTAAAAATAAGTGAGTATTACAATCTTGTGAGTAGGAAACCAATGAACAACAACACACAATGAAGGTAAGAAAGATTGTTTTTAAACATCTGCTTCAAAAGTTAAAGTTAGATTTTGGCCAATAAAATATCAGAACTATTTATTACCTTTTAGTGTAGATGTGGTGTAAAATTTCTATTGATCATTTGACTATTGAATTTGATGATGTTTAAGTAAGGGATCAAGAAATTGGTGTTGAGGGAGCAAGAGGAGTAGCTCAAGGATGTCTAACTAACACGAGAGGCAGTCAACCCAAGTGTCAAAATGATCACTAAAAAAAGTAGAGAAGGGGGTTTGACCAATCCCAACATTGTGTTGTAACTATACATTTTTTTAAATCAAATTATATTTCAACCTAAAATCTTATAATTTTTTCAATCACGAGTTATATTTCAAACTTTGTCATTGTCAATTTATGCCATTTTTGGTAGTTTATATCCAATATCTTTGCAAGGTCATGAAAAAGGCTTTCTTTGTCATCATCATATATGTCATTTTTGGTAGTTTTTAATCAATATTTTTGCAAAATCAATAAAAGAAACTTTCAAACACATCCAACAAAGTGAATATTGAAACTTGAATAACAAAGAAAGAGAGAAAATTCACAGAGGCATGAGATTCAAAGGGTATTCTTAAACCACACTCGGTTCAATGGTCGAAGACAAATTTTAGCCAATAAAAGTAAGACAACTATTTACCACTTTTTGATAGGGATGAAGTGTAAAATTGCTATTGACAATATAAATGTTAAAGAGTGTGATACTTAAGTAGAGTGGAAAATATATGAGCACACCCATGTGAAAACAAACATAAAGTTGAAGTAGAAAACTTGTGGTTTAGTATTGGGGTGCGTGCCACATAGAAGAATGACAAACTTTGTAAAACATCAAAATTGTAGCCCATGTAGAAGGGTGGGTGCTCATAGGAAGGTTGACACAATTTACATTACACTAGTGTGCACCTTTAAATCACTTGACTTAAATATCATCCATTTAATGGTCAAACAGTGAATAAGAATTTTACATCTCATCCACACCAAAAAATCGTAAATATTTGTCTTATTTTTATTGGTCAAAATTGATCTTAGACTATTGAAGTAGATGATGTTTGAAAATTCTAAGTTATAAAAACATTTGCAGCCGTATATTTGTGACACATGCCTTGTATAGGTTGATCAGGTTTTAACAGTCAAAATTTGCACTTATATTCTATGGCGCTCTCTCTATAAAAGGACAAATTTCACAAAAAATGAAAGATAGAACTATAGTTAAATGCAATTAGAGGAAGAATTAAAAAAAGCCAAGACTGGATCTTCATCGTATCCTGTTCCATTTTTCTTCTTCATCACACAAAATCTCCAACTGTTTGCATATTCTTAAGTTTGGTTTTGTCATCACTCTACGAGTTTTCCAAGTCAAGATATGAATAGGATTTTAAAGATGGTTTTCATTCCTTCTCTTCATCCAACATTTGATTGTTCCGTCTATGCAAAGTTGTTTGATTGGAAAAAGTGTGCGTGCTCTGTTTTTTCTCTTTTTTACACTAAAAACTTGTTTTGTTCACAAATAAAATTGTTGTTTAGCAGGGCAAAACATACAAACAAAAATAATTAAAAAATATACACACAAAAGAATGGTTAAAATTGTTTATATATTTATATTTCAATGGTGTATTATTGTCCTTTTTTTTTATTTTCTTTCTTTTACTTGTATATATATATATATAAAATACATGACTTGATTTAAGTTTCTAACTTGACTTGAATTAGTTTGTAATTTGACTTGTAATATACCACATGACTTGTACTCTAAATCTCTAATCTTAACTTATGTTATATGATATTCATGATTTGTACTCTAAATTTTAAATTATACTCTAGATATTGTAAAAAAAAAAAAGAGAGACAAGATTATATTTCTAATTCCCTCTCCCTTTACCTTCCCTTGAACATTGTTATGCATTTGATCTTGAATTGATTAGTGTAAGATATTTTGCAATCTTTCAAAATCTTTTTTTGATAAAATTTTTGTAAGTATGTTGATGATTTGCTCTTTTGACTTGCAAAATTTTAAACTGATTTCTTTATTGTCAATTAACTCTTGATGAAATGAAATATGATATCAATATGTTTACTTCATCCATGAAAGATTGGATTCTTTGACTAGGCTATGGCTGAATTATTATCATAAAATATTTTTTTTGTACATTTTTGCTCTTGATTTAAGTCTAATAATAATTTTCTCATTCAGATTGTTTGGCATGCTACTGAAGTTACTGCAACATAGTCACTCAATTTGTGTTGTTGACAATGTCACAATAAACTATTTTTTTGACGCCCAAGAAACTACGCTAGACTCAAAATGAAAATATATCCAAAAGTGCTCTTCCTATCATTAATTAAGTATTCCCATTGCTATCAATATACCCGTTTAGATCAAAGTTTTCTAATGTAGTATACAAAATGTCATGATTTTGTGTCCTATTAACATATTTCAAAATTCTTTTTGCTGCTTATAAATAGTATCATTTGGTGTTTCCATGAACCTTAAAATTAAACTCATTGCATACATTATATCAAATATTTTAGCTGTTAAATATATCAAATTTCTAATCAATATTTTATAGAATGTTGGATTTACATTATTACTACCATCTTTTTTGCTCAATTTTTGTTCTATTACAATTGATGTACATGTTGGCTTGCTATTCAACATTTTGAATCTCTTCAAATGATTATTTGCATACTTGATTTAACATATAAAAATCTAATTACTTGTTTGACTAATCCCAATCCCAAGGAAGTATTTGATTGAGCCTTAGTCTTTCATCTCAAACTTTTTCTTCATTGTTGATCTAAACCTTTCATTTAATAAATTACTATTTTCCACAAAAATAAATCTACATATAAACAAACTTAAAATGAATAGAAGGAAATGAAATGAAAATTTTCTTTCCTCTTGTCGAATATGAATGGTTATTTTATAATTTGAAGACTTCAAATGTGAATAACAATGATTTTCTATTTTCCAAAATGATTATCGAAAATATTCCAAAATGAAACTCTAAAGAGATCTAAAACATACTAACACACAAATTTGATATAAAAGAGACATTCGTGGATTCTTTTTTAGTAATTAAAGAATTTTCTTTTGAATTTATAAAGGAGACAATTAATTTTGTTTTAGATTTGGACAATATTTAGGCATGAAGTTCTCTTTGTAATAGAGTCTTCAACATAGTTTTGACAAGATTGTAAATATAAAATTCATAGGGAAACAAAATTGGAGCTTATCAAGGTTTGTAATGATAGGATTTTGATCTAAGAGAAGCCACATATGATTTAAATAGTGTTTACAATACTCAAAAGTAGCTCTGTGAAGCTAAGGATCAATTGCCATAATAGTTCTAAGTATACAGAAAAAATGATAGAGATTTGCATACAAAATTGTATAAAACTAATTTGAATTAAACAAATACAATCCAACTAAACTAATACCAATTCTCAACTAACTAAAACTTATTCTAAACTAAGAAAAATATGCTAATCTAACCAAATCAACACACAAGGTGAGAATCCACACATGTAGTAGAGCATTGCAAACATGGATCAAAAGTTGGAGCAAGTGTTGCGCTCAAAATTGTTAGAAATGTATATTATATAATATTCATGTTTTATAGTTAGAAAGGGGGTGCCATATAATTCTTTGGGTGCTTGTATGAGTTGCTTTATTGGCCCATGGTTTTAGTGCTCATGGTATTGTAAAAATGCTATCGATGTGCCTCTATAAATATGCACATGCATTAGTGTTAGGAGAGAACCTTATTATTGTATTGTAAATGGTTAAATTGAGCAATAAGAATGAAGGTTATTGTCCCGAGTTTTTCAATCAAAAAGGGTTTTATAGGTAAAATCTTGTTTATTTTTTGTATTTTATTCTTTTATTATGTTATTGCTTAAATATTTTGTTAGTATTCATTTTCTTGTATAAGTTTACTTGGAAATTTTCTCTCCATTTGGTATCATGGTTATGATTTAGCTTTGTTTGAAGAGTTAGTGTCTCTTTGACTGTGATAAACTTTCTCTTGAGTGGGAGCTATGGGTGAGAGAATCTTTGTGTGAAGAAGAATGATATGAAGCATGAGGATAGAGATCGACAAATTCAATGGACAACATTTTGAGTTATGGAATTTAAAGATAGAATATCTTTTTTATTGATAGAGGTCAATGGGTTGTTGTATCAGAACTAAAACCTTTAAGCATGAAGGACAAAGATTGGGAAAAGATCGATAGGAAGGCAAAGAGTTCAATCAAATTATGTCTATTAGATTTAGTTTTGCTAAATCTATCATCAAAAGTCACTACAAAGGAGCTATGGGATTAGTTGGGGACTTTGTATTAGATAAAGTCTCTAGTGAGAAAACTTTTCTTTGTCAGAAACTATATTCACTAAGGATGAATGATAGTGAATTTGTGGTAGAACACTTGAATGCATTTAATATTGTGGTAAGTCAGCTACTTTATGTCAAAATTAAAATGGTTGAAGAAGAAAAGTGTATCACTTCACTCTATTCTTTACCTAAGTTGTCAAATAATCTAGTTATAACAATAACTAGTACACCTTCTAAATTAAAAATTGAGGATGTAGTAGCAACCTTGTTATTGGAAAGGATTATTAATCAAAAGATGCCTTGTTTGTGAGAGGCTACTCCCAAGGGAGACATAAAAATAAGTTAGGGGACAATAAATCAAGGTTTAGAGGTAAATCTAATTATCTAAATAAAAGTTAGAGGAAATGCTAGAATTGTGGTAAAAGAAAGCATTATAAGAGAGACTACAGATCTAAAATGGTTGAAAAGAGTAATGCCCCTTCTACAAAAAAAAAGAACTTAGGTGAAGACTTAGGGGATGTATTCTTAGTCGCCTCATGCTCATATGAATGCCATGATTTATGGTTGATTGACTTGGGTGCTCCCTTTCATATGACTCCCCATAAGGGGTGGTTCATTGAATATGAAAAGATTAATGGAGGCAAAGTCTTCTTAAGAGTCAACTTGACATATAAGATCATAGGTCAAGGATGAATCAAAGTTGAGGTTCAAAGAAAGAAGAATTAAAACTCTTCCTAGTGTTCTACATATTTCAGGTTTTGATACAAACATAATTTATGATCTTAAGCAATTCATGCAACTTGCACTCCTACATATTAGCTCAAAATAAACACACCTCATATAACGATCATCTCTTGTACACATAACACAATGCTAAGATGATTTACACTTGAATGGGACTCTAACATAATGGCTTTGCACATATCTGTGCAAACACTATTTTCAATAGTTCCTTGTAACTTTGCACCAAACAATCACACACACACTCTTTAGTCTAGACACACAACTTTAGGAGTCTGCACTTCTACATAATAACATTGTCAACTCCTATAGCCTATTTGCATTGTGTGCTTTTGGTGTAAACATTACACTTCACCTAGGATAGTGTTTATCTAAAGTGTAATATTGCACGTAGTTATTAAGTTTACTTAAGGTATTAAGAATATTTAATTTCCCTCACCTAAATATCTAATAATGATAGGTGTTGACCTTGACTTGAAGTATACAAGTACCACCATTGCCTTATCAATCCATGGTTGATTGCAATTAAGTGACACCTCTATCTTAGTTGAATTGAGTTAACTCACCTCGTAATTGGGAGTGATTAAAAGTCAACTCATAACCTCTTGGACATATCACTTCCTTGAGTCATGCATCCAAAAGACATTGTACTTTGCTATATTATATTGAATATAGAATAGTTTTATTCTTCATTCATATTTGTGATTAACTAATAGGTGGTAGGTCCTAGGTAGAATTATTATTTATAACAAAAAAGCTATAATGTCCTAGGGTTAGTCCATTTCTAAGTTTTGGGAGCATGTAGATCTAATGTTTTGGCATATCTAATGAATGGTGCAACTGTTATGAGCTCACAATTGTGTTCAGAATAGTTAAATTACCTAAGATTTGTCTTTGGCTCATCTATATTTGATAGGTGGAAGCTTGCCAAAAGGAACAAAGGTTTGATTTTCTTTATACAATATTTTTGAAGCATTTTAACTATTTCTGAAATTTCCCTTATGCTAAATGATCTGGTCAAATAAATTTTGACTATAAATTTTACTATCTTTATTCAAAAAATTACCCCTCTTAACTATTTGCAAGTACTATATGACTCATGGTTTGAGGAAAATTCCCAAATACTTCAAGCAATTCAAATAGATCCTACTGGTACTCTTTATAGAAGCTTGGGTGTACATCGTGGGCATGAGTGGATATTTTCATCGTTTGAGGTGCTCAACTTTTTCATACTAGCTGTGGGTAATATATTTTGTGTGAATCCACCACAGTCTCTTACAAAAAGACTCAACATATTCCTTATTATAGTGAAGTATGAGATCTAGCAACCATGCCAACATCTTTGACTGACACTAACTCACAAGCACAACAAATTAGTTTTATTCCAACAACCTACCATAAACACCACAGAATTAGTGATTGTCATGGTACACTATATGCCTTGGATTAATTCCCATGAAGCTACTTTGTGGTAATAGAATACACAGGAGCTCAAATTCCCAACTATGTAAGGGTGATTCATTCAAGGCATCTTGGAGCATATTGTCTATCTAGCATTTTGGATGCACATTTAAATTTGAATTAATTAATAAATACAATCAAATGTGCATCCAGAATGTTGGATAGATGTTTTCATACACCCCATTCTGACACAGTCGAGATTGAAGAGCCTTGTTAGGCTATCAATCAAGCAGTGAAATCACACTACACATCAAAATGTTCAACAGAATACAATCCTCAATTTATTTCAATCAAAAGAATACAGATTACATTCAAAGATCAATTACAAAGAATTTCTCAGAGACCCTAATTTGACTTTTCCATCAACAACCCTTTTTCCCAATGCCTCCTTCAGAATAATCCAATCCGATCATAAATCCCCATTTTGAACATCACTTCCCTCTATCATCCTTACTCTATTCTCCATTCCCCTGTTTTACCTTCCCTTGTTCTCCAAAAAAAAATAGTTTGTTTCAACTTCCCCATCAAACGGTCTTCATAAAGATTAATTGTCAAAGACATATGGAATCGTCAAAGAGACATCAACATAATTCTTCTCAAAGTTCCAAAGTCCCTTTGGTTTGTCAAGTCATCCGTCAGCCAATGCTCCATCAATCTCAACCAATCCTCGCTTTCCCTCGAGGTCAACACGGGACCCACCACAAGATGCACGGGCCAGCAGGAGCCATCAATGGTCAAGTATATCGGCATGTCAAGGAAGACATCACAAACCTTTCACCGATACAAGAAAGTCATTTCGATGAAGATTTACTGTCTATGTACTGTGCACATGTCTACCATCGAGTATCGAGGGGACAGGATTTAGAGTCCCTCTGACGTCACTTGGTCACACCGATGACACACAACTTGGCCTCAGGTTGTCGAGGGGATGCCACAAAGAGTCCCACCGAACACATAAAATCACATTGATGAAGAGTCCATCGGTAAATTGAAGAGAGTGATAATTCCATCCCACCAAAATATGGCTATCAGAAAGAGGATGGAAAAACACCAACAAACGGGGATAGGGTTCCCAAAAATGAACTTCAATGTATCTGCAAAATTGAGAACAAAATTTGCTTATGTACAAAGTGATGCGGATAGCTTGAGAGCCCGAGATGCTCCTCCATCAAACACCCCAGGAAGGAGAAATGTTCCATGAGTGGAGACTCAAGAACATTTAGGCCAATCTGGAATCAAAATTCCAAATTGAGCCAACTCATGTGCCTTCAACCAAGATGCTTCCTCCACTGATTTACCCTTCTAACGAACCAGGTACTCCATGTACTTCTTACCACGTGTTTTCTTTGCAACCCTGGAATCAATGATCTCATCTACTTCTTCAATTTGCTTCACAGGTAGCTGATTCACCCAATCTATACTATCTGTGATATTTTTAGGCAAATGTGGTTGAGTACTTGTCTCCCCTTCAAAATGTTTGTATATATCACTGACATTGAAGATAGGAGATATATCTACATGCTCTGGAAGTTCAACTTCATAAGCATTGGCTGAAAACTTGCGTAGGATCCAGAAAGGACCTATTTTCTTACATTTCAACTTGTTATAGGTTCCCTATGGAAACATTTCCTTCCTCAAATGAACCCACACCAGTTCCGCAATATGAAATTCCTGCTCTCTCCTATGACAATCGGCAAATTCCTTATACTTGGTTGTACTCTTCTCCAACTTTGCTTTCACCTCTTGATGCAAATATCTGATATACTTTGCAAAATCCTCTAGCACAACACTTGTTCTCACTAGGTCTGCACTATCTTTGAGTTTATCTATGCCCCTAGGGCTAAAACCATACACCACATTGAATGGACTTTTCCCAATACTCCTGTTAACTAAATTGTTATAGGCAAACTCTACCTATGGCAACAAGTCCCACTATTTTAGTTTGTCTCCAATCAAACACTGAAGGGGATTACCCAAACTCTTGTTCACAACTTCAGTTTGACCATTTGTTTGTGGATGGTAGGCTGAACTGAAACCCAAATGTGTGCCTAATTTCTTCCACAATGTGCACTAGAAATGGCCAACAAACTTTGTATCCCGATTAGATATGATACTCTTTGGCAAGCCATGTAACCGAGCTATTTCTTTGAAAAGCAAATTTGCTATATGGGAAGTATCACTAGTTTTCTGACATGGAATAAAATGAGCCATTTTTGAAAATATATCAACAACCACAAAAATTGAATCATTACCTCTTTGAGTTCGAGGCAGTCCCAGAACAAAATCCATGCTAATGTGTTCCCATGGTCTCTCTGGAATCGGTAATGGCTGATACAGTCTGGTATTTTGCTTCATACCTTTTGCATGCTGACAAATTCTGCATCCTTGTACATCAATGCTCATTCCTGGCCAATAATAACTCTCATTTAGCAGAGCTATTATTTTATCTATTCCAAAATGTCCACCCAATCTGCCACTATGCTTTTCTCTTATTAGATTCTCCCTCATGGAGCCTCTTGGAATACATAATTTCTTTCCTTTAAACAACAAGTTCTCTTGAATGAAATACTCCAGCCATGAAGTTTGATCCAATTCCATTAGATTCTTGCATGATTTCCATGCCTCTTTGAAATCTAGATCTTGTTCATACAACTCACCAAAAGCATCAAAATTAATAACATTCACTTTCATCTCATTCAACAACAAAGATCTCCTACTCAGTGCATCAGCAACTCGATTGGATTTAATACTCCTATGTTTTAACACAAAAGAATAACTTTGTAAAAACCCAATCCATTTCATATGCCTCTGATTCAACTTACCTTGACTTTTTATGAACTGCAGGGCATGATTGTCTATATACAACACAAATTCTTTTGGCAGCAAATAGTGCCTCCACTTTTTGAGTGCTTGCACAATCACATAGAACTCCTGGTCATACACCGAATACTTCCTCTTAGCTTCATTCAACTTCTCGCTGGAGTACATTATTGGTCTTCCCTCTTGACTAAGAACTCCTCCTATTGTTGTTCCACTTGCATCACAATCCACATGGAAAACTTTTCCAAAGTCTGGTAGTGCCAATATCGGCTGCTTGGTCACCTTATTCTTTATCAATTGAAAACTTTTCTCTGCTGCAACTGTCCACTTGAACTCTCTTCTAGTTCCTTTCATTTTCTCTGTAATGGGAGCACACATCCCATTGAAATTTCCTATGAACTTCCTATAGAAGCTCGCCAACCCATGAAACCTACGAGCTTCAAAAGTACTCCTTGGTGATGGCCATTCAACAATAGCCTTTACCTTCTCAGGGTCCATTTTCAACCCTTCTTCCGAAACTACAAATCCCAAATACACTAACTCCTTCTTCATGAAAGTACACTTTTTCAGATTCACCATTATTTTTTCTTCTTTCAATCTTTGCAAGACAACCCTAATATGTTCTAGATTTTCTTCTTTTTTTTTACTGAAAATTAAAATATCATCAAGGTAAACTATGACGAACTTACCAAGATAGGGCTTCAACACTTGATTCATCAACCTCATGAATGTACTGGGTGCATTTGTCAATCCAAACAGCATGACCAGCCACTCATACAATATGTCCTTCATCTTGAATGTTGTCTTCTACTCATCCCCTTCATGGATTTTGATTTGATGATACCCACTTTTTAATTCAATCTTTGTGAAGTACCTTGCTCCACTCAAACAGTCCATTAAATCATCCATTATGGGCGTGGGAATCTATATTTGATGGTGATCTTATTGATTGCACGGGAGTCTGTACACATCCTCCATTCACCTCCCTTCTTAGGTACTAATACTACAAGTATAGAGCATGGACTGAGACTTTCCCTAATCAACCCCTTGTCCAATAGCTCCTAGACTTGTCTAGTTATTTCCTCATTCTCTTGAGGTGTCATCCTATACGATGCCTTGTTTGGTAAACTTGCACCTGGGGTCAAATCCATATAGTGACTGATTTCTCTATCTGGTGGCAGTCCATCTGGCAATTCCTTCATCATTATATCAACATACTCATCAACCAATTCCTAAATTTCTACTAGCAGCCTCTCCTCTTTTTCTTCTATCATGTTTTGAAATGGTTGGGCAACAAATGCATAACAAACACCATCCTTCTTTAGATCCTTCAGGAATTTCTTACCTGAGACAAGACACACCCTAGAAGTACCTTCTGTATCTTCATCTTTATCCTTCATAGGATTCAAAATAAATTCCTGTCCATCCTTCTTAATGGTATATGTATTACTCTTACCATCATGAATAACTTGTCTATGAAATTGCCACAATCTTCCTAGCAAGATATGATAGGCATCCATTGGCATTACATCACAGAGTATTTCATCTTTGTAATTACCAATTTGAAAATTAACCAAGCATTAATCTCTTACCACTAATTGGTACTCCTTCTGTAACCACGAGACTTTATATGGGCTGGGATACTTCATTCTCTTCAGCTTCAACTTTCTCACCATTTCTTTAGACACAATATTGTCAGTACTGCCACTGTCTACAATTACTTTACAACATTTGCCGCCTGACTTGCATTTGGTTCTGAACAAATTTCTTCTCTATATTGGTCATGTTTCTACCTTCTCGGGACTTAACAAAATCTTTCTTGTCATCAGACACTCTCCATCCTATGGGTCTTCTCCATGCTTCAAAGTTTCTACTACTTCATCTTCTGCTTGGGCCACATGAACTTTGGCCTCTTCTCCCTTACCTCCACCTTGAATTTTTAGACATTCAAAAGACCTATGCCCAATCTCTCCACATTGGTAGCATGTACTAGTGAAACCTTTGTTTCTTCCTCTTCCAAAATTACCTCTTCCTTAAAAAGAGTCTCCTCTTCCTTAGAAGTTTCCTCTGCCTCTCGTTTCCTGAGTCTGAGAGGTACCATCTTCATCTTGTTTGGCAGAATATCCTCTTCCACCACTGCTCTGCCCTCTACCACGAGCATTTCTGCCTCTACCTCTGTTATTGTTTTGTTGTTTCCTATTTACCTTCTCTTCAGCCACCAACGCACATTGGTAGGCCTCTTCCACACTATGCAGTCTGAGCAATCTAATCTCATCTTGTATGGACACCTGCAAGACATTTAGATACCTTGCAACTTGCTCAATCTCATTATCTATGTGGCCTGCTCAAATGCTTAATTGGTAAAATTCTTTTGTGTATTCCTTGACACTAGACTCTCTTTGCTTCAAGTTCTACAATTTTCCAAACAAATTTATCAGATAGTTTGCAGGCACGAATTTTGTCTTCAATTTGTTCACCATTCGGTCCCATGAATTTATCTTCTCCTTTCCTTTTCTTTGTCTATCAGTCTGCAAATGATCCCACCACAGGGATGCATGCCCTTTCAACTTTATACAGGGATATTTCACCTTCTTGTCTTCTTCTGTACCTTCAAAGTCAAAGTACTTTTCCATCTTTGTGATCCAATCTAACAATTCATCTGAATTCAGGTTACCACTGTAGTCTGGAGGATTAAAATGGGGTCTGGTATTTATTCTGGTTAGGGCTCGAATGAACCTCTCTTCTCCTTGATCAAGTTCAAGTCAGTTTTCTTCTCCTTCAACTTCAACCTGCTCCTCTTCATCGTCATTCACGTCTTCGACATGATGACCTCTTCACTGTGCAGTTTTAACAGCTTCTAGTCTGGCCGTAATACCCCTCAACATCTCCATCAAGACAGGGTTTGCATCTCTCCATGCCCCTCTTCCTCTGCCACGTCATCTCTATGCCATTTTATGCAAGTCCTCTGCAGTTGCAGGGCTTCTTTATTTTGCTCACTTACCCACAAGAAATTCCCTTCAGGACTTCATAATTTCTTTGACACTTTCTCCAAGAGCAAACCTACTCTGATACCACTTGACGCAGTTGAGATTGAAAAGCTTTGTCAGGCTATTAATCAAGTAGTGAAATCACACTACAAATAAAAAATGTTCAACAGAAGACAATCATCCATTTATTGCAATCAAAAGAATATAGATTACATTCAAAGATCAATTACAGAGCATTTCTCAGAGACCCCAATTTAACTTTTCCATCAACAACCCTTTTTCCCAATGCCTCCTTCAGAATAATCCAATCTAATCACAAATCCCCGTTCTGACCATCACTTCCCTCTATCATCCTTACTCTGTTCTCCATTCCCCTATTTTACCTTCCCCTGTTCTCTAGAAAAAAATAGTTCATTTCAACTTCCCCGTCGAACGGTCTTCATAATGATTAACTGTCAAAGACATCAAACCGTCAAAGAGACATCAATAGAATTCTTCTTGAAGTTCCAAATTCCCTTCGGTTTGTCAAGTCATCCATCGACCAATGCTCCATCAATCTCAACTAATCCCCGCTCTCCCTCAAGGTCAACACGGGACCCACCACAAGATGCACGGGCCAGCGGGAGCCATCAATGGTCAAGTATATCGACATGTCGGGGAAGACATCACAAATCTTTCACCGATACAAGAAAGTCATTCCGATGAAGATTTACCGTCTATGTACTGTGCACATGTCTACCATCAAGTATCGAGGGGACAGGATTTAGAGTCCCTCCAACATCACTTGGTCACACCGATGACACACAACTTGGCCTCGAGTTGAAGAGGAGATGCCACCAAGAGTCCCACCGAACAAATAAAATCACATTGATGAAGAGTCAATAGATAAATTGAAGAGAGTGATAACTCCATCCCACCAAAATATGACTGTTAGGTCGAGGATGGAAAAACACCAACAAATAGGGATAGGGTTCCCAAAAATGAACTTCAATGTATCTGCAAAGCACAACAAAATTGAGAACAAAATTTTCTTATGTACAAAGTGATGCAGATAGCTTGAGAGCCCGAGATGCTCCTACATCACATTCTTAAAGAACATATCAAATTATTAGTTCTTTCCACGGAACTATTGTCCATCTCTTAACTTTGATTAATCTAAGTAGTTTCAACCAATCATTATTTAGTTTTAGCTTAAATATTAAACTTGCACACTTTTTATCCCAAATATTAGAAAAATGATTTATTTCGGTTAGATTTCAGTGTGCATAGGTTCTTATGACTCCCATGTAAGAGAAGGCGTGATAAACAATGACATCTGCTACATTTGTTCATTTTTTGGGGATGCAATTAGTAAGAAATATTTGTATTTGGGCAAATGTTGCTAAAGTAGACATTATCAACAAATGTCCTTGGGTGGAGGGGTGAAAGTTCAAAGTTGTGTCACACTTTAGGCCAACTTATCAACATAAATGAATTTAAGCATTTCTAACTAAAAGTCAATTTTGATGAAACATATGTTCTAGCTAGATTCATTCTAGCTAAGTTAGATCTAGCTGACAAATTTTCCAACTAGAAGTTAAATACATATGTAGCATCACTTTGAGACTAATTTACCAAAAAAAATTAAAAATTTAAGAAACTTGATGTTCTAACAACTCTTTCTCATGTAAATAATCTTTTTTTTTTAAATCTAAAATACCCTTTTGTAGATCTATAAGTGTAGTTTGTAAAATATATTTTTTTAAATATTTCTATTAGTGTTTTTATGTTATATTTTATTTTTACTAAAAGTAGGTCATCGGTACCAAAATATAATATTGGTTGTCCTCTCAAGAAAAGTACTAAAGTTCATTTTAAAAAATTGAAAAAAATATGATGCGCTATAGAAAAGATTTTATGTCGAGATGATATATTTTATTCTATTTTGGATAAATAGTTAAGACAAAAAGTTACATTCCATCAAAATAGTTATCTTTTCATTACATGCAACTTCCAAGATTTATTTAAAAATATCTATTTATCAAAATGGGGAAAAAATTAATTCATGCACTAAAGTTTTAATTTATAAAAAAATAAAATTTAATATATAAAGAGCTACATCTCACTTAACTTTATTTTTTAGCATTTTATTAGCAACTAAATTATATTGTCAATTTTAAGAAAAATACATTTAAATAATATATATAGACACACACACACAAAAAAAAAAAATCCACATGTTATTAGTTTACATCATTTCAAAATTCAAAACATATATGTTACATTGTAGTGATTCAAGTTAAAAAGTTAGATTAGTGTTGGCCCTTTTCTTTATAAAAATGTGACACAACTTTGAACTTTCACCTCGAAGTGAGATTTGGATATGCATTTTGTAGACAATTGTTGTTGGATGGGTCACTTACTTGAGGGCACAAGGTATATTGTGAATGCTTGGGCTATTTCTTTGTTAAAACCCTTAGCTGACATGAAATTTTAGGGCCTATTACGATAGTGTTTAAAAATAAAAACACAATATAAAGAAAATTTGTCAGGTATTACCTATTTTATAACCACCACTACAACAATTTGGGGTTGATAGCAAAGTTGACTATTTAATCACTAGTTGTATCAAGGAAAAATTGTGATCTAGAGAGAAATGGGGGTTACACATGTCCACTGCATTTGAGATTGGGAGAAGGCCCATCATTAGCTTCAATGATGACTGAGACAACAACAACAACAACAATATTAGTTTTTTTGTGACTTCAATGGTAGGTCAGTTCACTCGATCGTACCCCTCAGCTTTTATCACACAATTGAAATCCCTTCTTATGTATTTTTCTTTTTAAAAAAACCATTTCCGTTAATTGATTTGATTGACCTACGTCTTTCAGTAGGTTGTTTTGGACCATGCGGTGTTTCATGCAAATTGGAAGAAACAAATCTAGGTTTGAGTATTCTTTGAAACCTAAATATGCCATTTAGTTTTTCACTTGTTTATGCTTTATTTTTTAGTTTTACGTTTTTGAAGATTATTTTTAAGTTTATGTCAAAACATTGGAAATTCATTTGCATTGTAGGAATATTCATACAACAAACATAACATGGCATAATTGACAAGGCTTTTTTCCAACATGGTTTTATTGGCAGGGCTTTCTTTAACATTGTGTTATTGATAGGGCTTTTTTCTCCTTTCAAATGGTGTTTCTACGTGTTTTGAACTTATATTAGTGTGATCATAATCCCATTTTTACCAACCTCATCATAGCCACATAAGCTACTTCACAAGTGGGACTAATTTTTTGCCTTGACATATGAATTAAAGGTTTTAAAATTTTATTCTTGTAACCGTCTTTTTTTCTTATGAATTTGAAAGAAGGGAGATTTCACCTCTGACACCCTCAAGTTGTCGTTATGTACCATCTTGTAATGATTATTCAATTCAAACATATAACACAATCTATCATAATATCTATTTGTAGATCTTCTTACATCCTTACACCTCTCAATCTTGACCAATTTCCAATATCCTCCCAATTGTAACTCCCTACTTAAATGCCATTTCAAATATTTGTGAGAGAATAAATAATAGTAAATAATTTTTCCTACCACCTAAGAGGGCATCCAAGTCTACCTTCTCCATGATCCTTGGAGACATAACATTATTTATCAATAATAATAATAAACAATAAAACATGTCTAGGGATTCATAAGGTGAATGACACCTAATCCCAATGTTCTCGCACTTGACATTTACATTGCAATGATATAATCAAAAACATAATAAATCAAGTTCTCAAAGAGGAGAGACCCGTGGCCTCTTTGCATGAACTAAACTTTTATGTGGGTGAGTGCAAGAAGTTGGGTCCACCTTTTGGCCAAAAAGTGTATTTTTCTAAAAATTAAAGTTTTTCATAGTTGGAGTAACAACTTGAAGTACTTGCACATAGAATATTAATATTGTGTAAAAATATGAAATATAGGATTTTATGTCTAGTTTTCAAATATGTAATTTATTCTAATACCCAAATGATAAAAGTTGGTTTTTTTATAGGATGTATAAAAAGTGGCTTTTTAAAAGTCATCTATTTTGGGCCAAAACATACACGTGTATGACCAGCATAATTTGACCTAAATGAAAGTATTTTTCTAATTCCTTTTGTGGAAAGATGCATATGATGTTGAAGTTTGGTCAAAATATTTTTTGTAATTTTTCATAAAAAAATTTTAAATTAATTTCTTACTAACCCTAATTTGTGTTTTTTAAAACCCCTTGTGTACGACCAACATAATTTGAGCTAAACTAATCATAAAATATTTTTTTCCATTTTGTAGAGAATGATGTCTATATTGGTCAGACATAATTTATTTTTCAAAAAACTTTTAAAATCAGAAGTTATTAAAATAATAGTAATGTATGCCATTTCAAGTTTAGAAGTCTCTTTGTTTAAAAATTAATTAATAAATAGAAAAATATGTCCAACAGTAAAAAAAAATTATATATTTCAAAACTATACATTGTGATTTGTAATGGGTTTTAATTTGGTCCAAATTTTCTAGAAAAAAGTCATCAACTATATTGGTGAAGTCGGTTTTTTCTCTTACTGTTGTCATGGCCTTGTACTTGCAAGTCCTATACTCCTCAAAATGTGACTCAAGCACAAACATGGATGAGTCAACTTTGATACAACACATGAAACCTCTCCTTGTTGATGGTGACCTCCAAGTCACTTTCCCTCTCGTGGTAAAAGCCAATCAAGTGGAGGCGCAACCTGAGGGTAGTTTTGTTCTCATGGAAGCATAACGTCACGGAGACCAGTTGGCCTATCCTAGTGCCCAATGTGGATTTCTATGTGTCAATCTCTTTCTATATGGTTGTTTTGGTTGAGATAATAATATGACACGAAGGTTCACTAGTTATCAATCTCCTATTTGGATTCCTTAAGTTCCAATGTCTAGATGGATGTCAATTTTTCTCATTGATGATCCTAGTACATTGTAACCTATCCTTGATAGCTTGAATGCATGTTGTATTTGATCTCTTAGTTAAATATTCTTGAGAGTGTGTTCTTGCTCTTCGACCATTTGAGGCAGTTGTTGTTTAGGATGTATCGATTATATTTCCTCTAGGTTGCCCTAACCCACTCACCTCTAACTCCTTGGCACATTCGTATGCTTGGACAAGAGAGAGAGAGTTGACTAGAGTTAACTTAGAGTTGACCTTGATTTATTGACCTTGTAATGGGATCAAGGAATTTTTGATTGTTTTCTCAAGTTGACAGGTTGTGATGAAATCGAGGGATTTGTATAATTTTCCTTGTTTTGGTTTTCCTTTTCTAATGTTTTTGTATTTTTGTGTTTTTGGTATGAATGCAAATAGTATGGATGCAAAGTGATTTTGGTTCTTTTTCCAAAACTAAATAACAAGATGATTTAATTAACTAATAATTGAAATATGAATGCACTTTAATATGAATTTTCCTAAAGCAATTTACACTATGTTTATATGTTTTTCCAAAATAATTTTAGATCTAATCTATGAATTGAAAGTACTTGAAAAGGAACTAATCTATGAATTGCAATGAAATAAATTTAACAATGCCAATCTACTCAACTCAAAATGAATCCTATTAAGGAGATTATAATACAAGATTACTTTCTCCAAGAGCAAATAGTGATTTAATTACTACACAAAACATGAAAAACATGTATCCTTAAGTGTATGATCCTGGTGTATCCTCAGAAATTCTTTGTGTTCAACCACCTGTTTCTCCTCTGTAGTAGTGGGGAACTCCTCTTGGCAATAGGGATAGATTGGCAATAGATTGAAATTGGGAAATGGCATTGAAAACAATGATTGAATGAGTTTATGAAAGCTATGAAAAAATTGGGCTTGGAAATTCCCGAGCATAACGATGCTAATGAATCTTTTGAAATCTTTGCAACTATATACTAAGAAAGAAAAAGGCACATACGTCCTATGGAGATCATGAATATGCTAAGGAGAACAAAAAATAAAGTTGGGCACAAGTCTGCAACAATGAATTTGCCTCCCGTATTGCTTATGGGAGGGGACTATTTATAGTTTTGAGAGGTCACAATAGGTGGGAATTGATTGAGAAGTTAAATCCCTTGATTGGAGAGTTAGCAGGGTTGATTAGGGAGTGAACTTGGTTGATTAGCCAATGAAGTAAGCTTGAAAGATTATCACTCATGAAGGAAGGATAGTTAGCATGAGAGGAAGTGAGATAAGAATAGATCAATGGGAGCTAATTATGGCTAATTGAAATAGAATAATGATCTAAGAATAGGTTAGGCTTAATCAGCATCGAATTGGCATGCAAACTAGAGTCAAAGGAAGCTAATTCGGGCCCGAACTAAAGAGGAATTCACATTTGAAAAATGACTGGGTCACCCCTTGTGATAGGGAAGGTCACCCATAGGGATCTAGGTTGCCCCTAGGGGGGATCATGGGTCACCCATGGGGATCAGAAAGTTACAAGGGGCAACCCACAAGGACAGGGTTCTATAGGTGTTCTGAGGGCTAGAAATGGTCAAAGAGAGCTAAAGGTGGGCTTAAGACCTAGAAATTGACTAAAGAAGTTGAGGAGGGTGGGTTGCCCCATGCAGTAGGTGTGGTCACCCTTGAGGATCCAAGGTCACTCGAGGGGATTTGGAAATAACAGGGGGTGACCAAGAAAGAAAGAAATGGGTGACAAAAATGATGATGGGGAATGATTTGGGATATCCATTTGAGGCCTCTCAAGTGTTAAAATGGATGAAAGGAGCTTAGGCAAAGTGTATTTTCCATCATGCGACACTAGGGAGTTAAATCGACAAGGCTAGAAAGCAACAAAAATAGGTTGTCGACAAGGGGTGAAGAAATCTTGAAGAAATAAAACCTAGGAGGGTTAGCTAGGGGATAGGGGAAACACAAACAAGATGAAGAACCTCGATCCACATGTCACCAAGAGGAAAAATATTGAGAGTGTATAATTACACACTTACATGTACGTGTTTAAGATTACAGCTCGTCATCAGACTACCATGTAGGCCCATGCACTTTTTTAGTTCTTACATATTTGCCCCCTTGGGGACAATAATCTACATGAAAAGGTGGGTACCATTTCTAAACTAGGCCTTACCTATTGTTGATTTCCCACAATTGCACCTAAAATAACAAGTATTAGTTTGACATATATGATATTCAATAAGTACTGAAAATAGAAACGAGGAGACGTATTGTCGATATGTGAGTTGTAAGCATATCTGAATAGCCTCACTTTACCATGGGAACCTGCAAGAATCAAATCACATAAAATGAGGGTGAAAGAGCACTATGGAAATAAAACTCATGCTAAGCTAGAGAGAAGAACATTTTTTTATGTTATTGGAAGTTTTGAAGAACATATTCTATTTTTAGGATATTTTGAGGTTTTGTAATTTTTTAGGTTTTTCAACTCTAATTTTTATGGTTTTTCTGAAGATTTTGTGAAGGTTTGATTTGACACCTTGAGGTTTTTTAAAGACTTGTGTTTTTTTAAGAGATTTACACCCTCACCCCCCTGCATGGGGAGACTTGCACAATTTTTTCTCTTTTGACTTGTTGGAAGAGTGACAAGTTGTATTCATACATTGTTTTGCACTTATTGTTGCAAGACCTGATAGATTGAGATCTAAATGTAGCTTCAGTCAACATCTTATACTTCATTTTCCCTCTTGTGCATATGGTTGGTTAGAGATTTTATTTTTCTTATGAGAATTCATACCTATGATGATCACACACGAACGATGCAATTTGTTTTTGTCTTTTTATTATATGAATGAGATGCAATGTGTTTGGATTTGATTCACAAATATGAAATGCAAAGTACTATGTTCTAAGTGTTATGAATTCCATGATGTTATGATATGTTTATTGTTTTTGAATGTTTGAGATGTATGCAAGTGGAACAAACAATGCAAATGCTCTTTAGTAGGATTTTTAACTAAGGTGATTGCGAATTAACTTGGTATAAAGAGACTCATTGATCTTCAAGATATGATTAGGGACTCAAGTGGGACTGAGGAGGAGATGGAATGCTTCTAATTTTGGGATTTGGCAAAGGCTAGACACTAATCCTTATCTAGACAAAACAATTTGACAAGCTTTCAACTTAGACAAGCAACAAATTTTATTAGTACCTTCTAAACTTAGATCAAAGATGACCAACAAGATAGACCTAGGGTAAAGGAAAGGCTCCAGAATGGAAGATTGCCCCAAAGACAACTAGATTCTTGGATTTGCTCAGATAGTGCAAGTGTGTGCTTTGTACCTTTGTTTTTTTCATTTTCTCTGATAGATGTCATTCTTGTAGCTTTGAGCTTAGTTTATCTCCACTTAAGAGCACAAACATCAACAATCTTCTCTTTCTCACTCTTTTTTTGTATTTTTTTCTCTCTTTTTATATTTTACAATATCTCACTGGAATCTCTCATTTTTAAATTTTTTTTATGCTTTTTAATTTTTGATACTTTGATATTATGATGCTTTGGTATTCTCTCTCATGATTTCTTTGACTTTTTCTCTCAAACTCTTTTTTTTTAACTCAGTTTTTATTCAATCATATGTTTTTTGATTGCTTCCTGCAAAGTTATGATCCTCCTGGTGTTTTTGGCCAAGTAAGATAGTGGGTTGAGCACCACCAAAAGTTTTCACTATCTAGTCATACTTTCCTTCTACTAAGGAGGAATATGGGAGGTCTATTTGTAAGCTTCTATTAAGTACTGTAGGTTTGCATACTAACTTTGCTTAGACTTAACATCATGGTTTGTTAAGATTGTGATCAGTGTAAAGCTAAGAGCTAGGCTTAATTAAAATCACCGAGAAATGTAAATAGGGGAGTAGTGATAAGTGGTAAATATGATCATAAGGGATCTTAAAGGCTCAAAGGGCCAACCTATGCCTAAGTAACCTCAGACTCCTTACTAAAACAAAAATCAAACAAGAGCATGACACTCACAAAATACATGATGGAATAGAATGAAGAATGCAATATTTTTGGCTTTTTCAACAATTTTATAATTTGTTTATTTTTTGGATTTTCTAGGCCTTTACAAAGTTTTGAGATACTGGACTCTTCTCCTTCCATAATACACAAGAGGTAAGCATCATTTTTTATGTCTTCCTTCACTATGTATTGACCTATCCAATTTGGTTTGAACTTTGCTCAAAAATCTTTGTAAGGACACTCAAAGACTTGGTGTAAAAATGTCTTTGTATTTAGTGAGAAGTTTTGTGTAATAATATGTTTCATTGTTTGATGATTTTCCCCTAGCTTTATCATTTTCTATTCTTGTTGAGTTCCCATGTTTTTTTTTGAACTTTTGAGGGGCAATTGGAATTGGTGTTGAGTCTCCTAGTTTTTGTGTGGGTTCTGGTTCTTCTTTTTGCTTAGTGGTGATTTCAATCATATGAATGTTTATGTTTGGATCAATTGGAATGGTTGCTAAGTTGAATGGCAACATGGGCCCACAAATTAAAAAGGAAGCATAAAATCAATTTGAGTCCCAAAGAAAAAAGAATTAATGAATCAAGGTGGAATGTATCCAAATCCACATCTTAAAAATCCAATCCCATCTTCAAATCCAAAAATCCCCCATACCAATCCAAAAATCCAATTCTTTTACCCACATCCAAATTAAAAGATTTGCATCCTCCATCCAAGCTCTAGTCCAAACATCCTAATCTTAAGTTCAACTCCATTTGGGTCTCTAAATCCAAAACTTTGAGCATCCCTACAAGTCCCAAATCCCATATAGCTAAAATCCCAACTTCAAATCTGAAGCTTTAAAATCCATCATGCAATCCAAAGAAAATTCTATCATAAAATGCAACATGGTGTGTGAAATTATTGGTACTAATTCCCCTTGGTCCCAGGACATTTACTCATGCCTCCATGATCACATCCTTCCATCTAAGTCTTATACATAACTAAATCCATTATCCAACGTACATCCATAATCACACCCCTTTAATCCAATCTTTTGCATAATCACTATCCATCCTTCATCCAACTTTACTTTTGTTCCATTTTCCTTGGCATCATCCTCTAACATAGGGTTACAACGGTACCATGTTTACATTTGGGAGAAAACCAACTTAGCAATCAACAAGGTTCCCAACAACATCCATAGAATGCAACCCCAATAGAATGGTATATGTGAAGCAGTTATTCAGAATGAGATACTATTAGCTCAGCATGGAAATAAATACTTGAATCCAAAAATCCCAATTGCAAAAATTAGAAAAATAAGAAATTTAGAAAAATTAAAATATCAAAAAAATTAAAAAATTAAAAAAATAAAATAAAAAAAAGTCAAGAAAAAATCATCCTTTAGTGAAAAAATTCTTATGGCACCTTGGATAGTGCTTCTCCCATCCTATTTACCCATCCTATCATACACATCCATTATATCCACATATCTATCTCATCATACCAAATCCATCCTCCCTTCCTACTTTCAACCTTGATAAGGATAGGGCCATGATTTGAAACATGCTTTGGACACCTCTTGATATACCCCATCTTTTACAACAAATACTACAATGTATCCTATCACAAGCCTTGTAGCATAGCATCATGAGTGGCATACATAGAGTGAAGGCATGTTATATTCCTACATGGCACATAGTCCTTGGAGATCACATCCTAAATCCTTCCATCAATCTATCCCTTATCCATCCCATCTTGAATCCTTCAAGCATCTATCATGAACTTTGCATCCATTCCATCCACTATCTACAATCCCTCAATCATTCCATCAAATCCTCCCTTCATCCTTGTCTTTAGACTTGGTTTTCCCTTTTCACTGGTTAAAAGCAAAAGACTATCCAAATGCAATCCAATTAACCCACATCAATTCATCTAAACCCAAGCAATCCCAAACCACACAAATCTAGCCCAACAATCTAAAAAATCATCCAAAAACATCTATTAGTTTTGTTTCTAGCCTTGCTACAAGCCTTGATCATATCTCAACACACCATCATAACTAGGATATATTGTTGCCAATCCTCATGTTGTTCTTAGGATATGTCATTACCACATCAACAATGTTATCATCATCATCAATCAATTTTTAGTTTTTATCTTGACCAGGGGAAAATCTTGTTTGTCTTTTCATCATTCGTGCATGCTTGCTTGTGTGTTTTATTGTTCTATTTTACATCTGTGATAGTCTATGCAGTATATTGCCACAATGACATCATGGTCTTTCATATCATGGTGCCATACGACATATGCTTGCTTGTGAAATTTTATTTTGGGTCAGTCCTTCATGCATATGGAAGAACACCATCATGGTTCCTCATACCATGGTGCATCATGTCCTATACTACAACAAACACCAAGTTTCTCAACCTACTAGCATGTACTTATCTTCCACCCCATCCATTCACATATCCCTCCCCTCCATTCCTCAAACTAATTTTTTCATCCTTAACATTCATTATTTAACTATTTGTTATCCCTAATCCCTTCATCCAACATTAACATCCCAATCTACTCCTCTCTTTCTTTTCCATTCATCCCTAAGCATCTTTACTAACATCTATTTCATCCATTTCGAGAGCACACACATGTTCTTCAACCTTGCCTATCCTCATGAGGGGGCATCCCTAGCCCAATCATGATTCAATCAAGATAAATTATAATGCCCCGAGCTTACACTCAAGACATTAATGGTTAAAAATTAGACAAACAATTTTTTTGGATACAAAAGTGGCATTAAGAAAGCCATACTACACTCCTACATGCCCAAGGTGTCATAGCATGTAATGCTACAATTGACACACACACCAATGCACAATGCAAGGTTACACAAGTGGAAGAATTAAAAGAACCATAGGATAAAACACCATGATTACCACTAAAAATGAGATATGAAGGAAAGTTAGGGTTTTTAAGATCACTGAAGAACTCTTACAACCTTTCTACTAAGATACTCCTTTGATATCTCATGATACAAAAAGGCACATAGTCAAAACTACCAAAAGTTCAAAATTTAGGGAAGAACTTGCATAGGCTTAGACTTCCCTTCATCCTTGCAATTCAACCTTGTAGCTTGGCCTTACAAGTCAGACTTCAGCCCTTGAATCACATTTAACACAAACACTACCACCTCAAACTTTGGCATCGGGTTTGTACTTTACGATCTGCAGCACTCGCTCAAGGTTCAACCTTTGGGTCACAACTTGCATCTTACACCCACTCAAAATTCTAAGTTGAAATCATATACCTTCAGACTTCAATGTCTGATATTAACACCCAAAATAATTATGCCTCTCAAACTTCAAGGTCTAACGTGCACCAAGCACTTTGGAGTTCTAGGTCTAAACAATGACATGCATTTCAAACTTTGGGGTCCAAAATACAACTCACACTAAACAAGGTCCCCACACAAATTTGAGATAAAGCACCTCTAGTAGTTCAAACTTTGGGGTTTGACATTGATTTTTTATCAAATAAAGTGTCAAGTCAACTCCAAACTCCAATCTTTAACAAACACAGACTCTTTAGGATCTGTAATATCCAGAATTGAAATAACTCTAAAATCCAGTTTTTACCATGAAGTAAAAATTTGAAAAGGGAAAGGTAGATAATTTTTTTCTCTTTTTCAAACATTGAAGTTTAATCAACAACCTATTCAGATTCACATTGATATTGAGTTACACAATGGGTCTATTCATTTTCAATGATTTAACAATATGATAAATTATACATAAGGAAAATTTACAAATTAAAAACTTACCAAAGATCATTGCATCTCGATTGTTGACCTCCATATTTCAAGCCTCAGCAAGCCTCTAGTTGAAGAGAGAGAAAGCATCTTTGGAGAGATTTGCCTCCATCCACAGACTAACGGTCTCCCGCACACCTTCCTTATCGAAAGTGGCCCTACCCTTCACAAAGAGGATAGACCTAGGATGACCTATGGTATTTGCCATCTGAGTACTGGTGTTTGTGACCTACACAACTTGTTATCACTCACCCCTAGATACCCTCTAGTCAAGCATAACCATCCACAAGTTACGTATTCTAGTCACGGTGAACCGACAATGCACTAGAGGCAAGTGCATTACTTTGGCCAAAGTTTTCAGTGTAATTAGCATTGTGATCAACACAGTCGTTACGTTCACCCACCCCAACTCGACTTGAATATTGTCGCAATCCTACAGGTGTTTGGTCAAATAGTTTTCTTAGCCTTCCCAGCTCAACAAGCTTCTAGGCCAAACTGCCTGACTTATCACAACTCAAGGTATATGAATCTACAATAGATTCTATGGGGCATTTCTATTATCAATATGGATAAGACATGAAATCTAGTTACGTAAGTTCATCTAAGTAAACTACTTTATACTATCAGGCTTGGTCTACATTGGGCATCTACTATTCTCGAAGTTTAATATAATCATCGTCATAAGACTGACAGGATTGTTTTCTATGATTTAATATAGAAATCTTGGGTCAAGAAATCCTAACCAAGGCTGACTTCGTATTTAGATGCACTCGAACCAATTGTTCAAGTTATCAAACCTAATTTATTAATAATAAGCTTGAAGTAACATATGTTGATATAATATTCTATATACTAGGCTAGCTACCTTGAATAGACTTTTAAAATTATTCTTCCATGCTATGAGATGGCCTCTCAATATAATTATTAAAACGTTATTAAAGACTCGACTATCCTAACATTAAAACTGCGATTATCTTCACACGAACTCGAAGGAGTATTATTAACAGATGCATAAAGAGTTGGCATCAACTAGATTCAGGTACTGACAATATATTACTATCCCAAAGAAAGTGTGCAGTATATATGGTAAAAGAATTCCCCGAAGACTTTTGTGCTGTCAACCTGAGAATTAGGGGCACATTAAGCAAAATATAATCTTCTTTCTAAGGCTCAATTGTAGCTCATCTTACCTTAAGGAGTTTGGAACCTAATTCAGTTTTCCTACGTTTAACTCTTTTCACAGAAATAGCACATCTAAGATGACAACCGAGCATAAATCATAGCACAAGGATTACCTAAACGCTGAAACGCTATAACACATCCAATAAGTATACATGGTCGAGAAAAAGAAATGTGGCTTAAATGATTTCAAGTTATTTTTCACTCTTCTCCACGCAGTTGACAGAGTAATGATGAAGTGGCCTACTGTTTATTTAGGCTCATAATAAGCTATCGATATACTTTAAAGGTCTCAGACATGCTCATCAAAATTCTACAGTTTATGCTTCAAAAATGATTGCATCCAAACTAATACATGATCATTAGAAACAGTATAAAGAAGAAGAAATGGCATTATGGTGGCTCATGGCTTAAACAAGACGCAAAGGATAGAAGATACGCAGGAAAAGAAGAGAGTAACCTATTATTGTTTGAGCACCAAGTTCCTTCTATTCTTTTGAACTTGTTCCTAGCTCAACTTCCATTTGATTATCTGATCTACACTTCTTTTTTTAAACTCCACTATCAAAAGACTCTGCTATCTTCAGATTCAAATGTTGCCTTCTAAAAAGGTTCCTATTGGCTTCAGGAAGACAAAAGATAACTATTATTGGCTATAACTACCTTTTGTTCTTATCCCTCCATTCCACATTATCCTCTTTCTTTTCAGTTTTGATTGGCATTCGGCTTTAGTGGCAATACTTCCATGTGACTCAAGGTCCAGGTTAGTTATGCCATCGTGGCATAAGCAGAAAGGTGATCATTCATGCTTCTAATTATCGGTATTATCACAGCGATAGCATTAACGAGGTTTCCATTAGACCGAAGTCTTAAAATAATTAAACATGACAATTATAATTTCTTGCTTCAATATATGTGCCAATGAATTGACTATAGTCGAAGATATTTATATTAGTTGTTCACAACGACACAATTCATTATTTTAAACCTATCGATTTATAATAATAATAATAATAGGAACGACACAACTTTCATTCCCTTACTATCATTGTCCCTTATATATATAGTGCCAATTTAAAGTGTTATGACAATGATAATAATCTGTCAACTTATTGATGTTAACAAAAAGAGTTTAACAACACAATAATAGGTTAACACAATCGCAAGAAGGTGCAGGTTAAAAGTTTGTAACATGCGAAGAATTGAAGTTGTTTACGACAAAGTTTATGATTGATGCTTCAGGGTTGAGCTTTATCTCCCCCCCATAGTAATTGCAACGTTTTACGTCAAAAAAGACTTATCAAAGACATTCCATAAGATATATGTATAATATCTAACTATCATCCACGTTTGACGACGTGAACTCAAAAGATTACGATGTAGATGTTGAATGACAACATTCATTATGACAACAACATTTGGACAAACTACGTTGTTCTTTTACAATGACGCGAAGAAGAAATGACTCATTCCTAAAGTCACCGACGACCCTATCAAGGTGACTTGAGTTAACCAAAATAAACTTACCTCAAGATCAACTAAAGTCCACTATCAGATGTACCGTACCTAGATGGCAAATACCTTTTGATAATCCAAAGTCTATAC
Organism: Cunninghamia lanceolata; assembly: GCA_027924645.1. Lineage (NCBI taxonomy): Eukaryota > Viridiplantae > Streptophyta > Pinopsida > Cupressales > Cupressaceae > Cunninghamia > Cunninghamia lanceolata. The sequence goes on along the minus strand of BSBN01001393.1, from coordinate 646,949 downwards.
TCTCCTTCCCCGAAGATACTTTCTCTCCCTTTTGCTTATTAGAGAGTCAAATCCACTTGTTTCCTATCAAACACTCTTAGATGCAAATTGTGGTCAGCGTACCAGTGTCCCAGTCAAATATTATCATAATAATAACATTTCACTTTTCCCACATGGTAAAAGACATTTAATCCAAATCATCAGTTTAATCATAATTTAAGAGGTAAAATCATGATTCCATAGAATTAATACTTCTAAACATAGTTCATTATTTCCCATAAGCATAACATGTATTCACAGGTCTATTTCTATCCATGAAACAAGTAAAAGTAAATAGTAAAAAATAGTCCAAAAAAAGGGGGATGTAACAGGATCCAATATGTATTTTGTACCATGCAAAATGTTGATAAGACTTCAAACTTTGTCCCTCTTGGAGTTCAGATTAGCAACTCCAAATTGCATGCAATTCAGACCATGAAGTCTGATTTGTAACAACAGACAACAAAAGAAGAGACAAGGCAAAAACTAGCAATTCTTATTTTCTCACTCGACGAGGCTTAACTTCCTTTGTTTTTGTGTTGTGCAAAAATGGCTTGGACGAAACATTCAAGCACCTATGATCTCTATGTTGGCCAAATAAGAACCTCTTGAAAGGGCAGGGTTCCCAATAAATAGGGTCTACAAGGACTCTTGCTCCAAAAACCCAAAGAAAGCAATATGAAATGCATCTTCAAATAAGGAAGATAAAATACAACTAAACATCTTAACCCAAAGAGCAAAATATAAAAAGAAGGAAATATGATCAATACTGGAAAACTCACCATGCCACAAGTAGAAAGGAACTTAACATGCTCTCCAAGAAAATTCAAGAATCCAGCTAGTCCCAATAGTGGTACAATGCCACCCAACCATGTGGAACCCTCAAGCCCACCCCTTTGAACTGAGAGATGATCGATCAAGCAATCATACACACACATAATATAATATAGGGTATGACACAATCATGGAATCACACATACCAAGAACATACATCATGGAAATAAATACATAAAGCAAAACAAGACTGATGGTCCCCAACCAATAACACACAAGCACACATGGTAACAACCACCAAAATCAAGCAATGAGTTGGCATGACATCACACTCAATCAAGAATCTCAAGGACACATTGGGTACCAACAACCCAATAAAGTAGGATAAAGACTACTAAGCATCGAACTAGAGTGTCATTGTTGTCTTACATGATATCTTGAAACATGTCTTTAGCTCAAGCAACAACATAACTTGAATGATCTCCTAAACTAGGTCTTCAATGCAAGCAATGACATTAGAATTATCTTGATTTAAATTTTATTTAAATTTTTAATCTCCCAATTCATTTTATCTCATTATATTACCCATATGACACTTCCTAATGGGACATCCCCAATCTCAAAGGTGCGACATGGTCCACTCTACTCCTTCCCTTAGCATCCAATGCTAGGTTTAAAGTCAACCCTTGCCCCTATGGTCAAGGAGCGGAAAATAAGGTCAAAGTTTGTGATCCTTGTATCGTTAACCCACCAAACTAAGACTTGGAGAATGAGGTCTAAGTTTGGGATCCCCGCATCTAAGCTTGAAAAACACAACCAGAAAATTCAACCATAGCCTAAAAGTTAAGGCACAAAAATTAAGGTCAAAGTTTGTGATCCTCATATCTAAAAGGTCGAAAATATCAAAAGAATCATGAGACTCTTCATCTCACAAAATAAAACATAAAAATAAGGTTTGATTTCAAGATTTGGTTTTCATAAAAAATGTTTAAAACCATAAAACCCCCAAATCTACCATTGATGACATCACCCAAGAACTTCAAAATTCAAAAACATCAAATTTCTCAAATTTTTAGAAATCTAAAAATACCCTTTGGTTCCTATAATGCACAAAACACATACCAAATTTCAAGGGATTCCAAGAGATTTCCAAAAAAAATCCATAGCTTTGGCTCTATTTTAGAAATTTCACAAATAATTTTCAACAAAATAAATAATTAGTCTATTTCTACATGCATGCAAATCACTCTATTTACTCCTACACATGAGCAAGCCATATGCATCCACCTATTGTGGGCATGGAAAATATAAAATTCACATATTCAAAATCATGAATAAAACAAGAAGGTTACCTCTTCCATGTAGGCTACCAATTAAGAAAATCTCTCCTTCAGAGACAAAGATGCATACAAATATTCTTCCACATTCAAGCAATCACAATCCCAATCCAATGCACTGCCAAGCACAACCAGAATCCCCATATTGCAACCTCTAGAGAAAGAGAGAAGTAAAACAAATAAGCCTTTTATTTTTTCTTTGATTCCTCCATTTCCCTTTTTGATATTTTGCATATAAAAAAATTTCCAAAAAGGAACTTTTGCAATAATAAATATTTTTCCAAACAAAATAGACAAAACTTAGGAAAATACTAACATTACTAGTATTTCTAAATAATAGCAATTAAATTAATTCTTTTCCAATTTAATTAACACATACAATTTAATTAATTTGCTATGGCATAAGGCCCAAACACTCTTTAGATTTCATAATGCATTTTTTAATAACACTATATTAAAAATGCATAGGGTCATTCCATGACAACTATTCAATTAAATACATTTCATATTTAAGGCATAAATATCATTTGCAAACACTTCACAATAAGTAATATGAAAACTGATAAAATGAAAATGGAAAGCAAATGATAAAATAAACACACACAAAGATAACACACACTTTGCAAGTTTATTCACAATGCAAGGACTTGAAATTGATATTGATTTGGGTTATGGTTTCATAGGTATCAATAGTTTACGCTTTGCAACTTGAATCAAGTGAGATGAGGAGGATACACAAAACATATTTGCCCAAATTGATCTGTCTCCAAATAATCATCGTTGGGGTTAAAACTTGTGCCTGTACACTCAATAAAACATCAGGCATATTTGCTCCATACAAGATAGATGAAGCACAATAAAACCACCCAACATGATATATATATATAATGGAATAAATCAATAACTACATCATCTGATAATCATTCTAAGCCACGTGATTCAAGAACACAATTGTAGAAATTGGTAATCATCATAACATAATGTTGAACTGGATAATCATAATCAAATCACATATAGCATGTATAATGAAAACAATGTTGTTGAAACACTAAAATAGTTCAACATATACCAATTCACATACATGAATCCAAAATACATTATCCTTACCCCATGATGGCAATCCACTAAGAACCTCATCAACAAGTATGATAACACGTCAAAATAAAAAAAATCCAAGCATATAACATCATAACATATGCATCCCATAATACATAGTTAGACATAGATGCCCAAGCAAAACCTCATCAATAAAGCACATTGATGGTGAACTAAAACACCACATAAGATGATATAATACATCAAAGCACAACATAAGAACCTAAGGTACACAATCAGAACACCTTGATTGTACTATAAGGTCTCATAAAAAAATCAATACTAAAAGTAAAAGCAAATACCAGTGGGGCCTTACATAAATTATCAATCCATCCTAAAACTAAATATCAATGCTTGGGGCATGATATCAACAATGCCATCCCATCCACTATCTCTGATCACAACACCCTCATCCTTGATTGGGCTGAGGGAAGTCCTAAGGGCCCTTTCCCGTTTAGATATGAAATAATTTGGGCTACTCACCCAGACTTCAAAAATTGCATTGCTGAATGGTGGAGAGTGCCTGTTCATGGATCTCCAATGTTCAGACTCACGCAAAAACTCATATTTGTCAAAAATAAGGTTAAGGGATGGAACGGATATTGCTTTGGGAATGTGATGAATCAGAAAAAAACACATCTCGGAAAGCCTCATGGAAGTCCAAGATAAGATGGCTAAGGGGGATGGTTCCGAAGATAACTACAAAACTGAAGAAGATCTCGTCAAAAATCTGAAGGACATAATCAGAAGAGAAGAAATCTTCTGGAAACAGAAGTCTAGGATTTAATGGCTGAAGGAGTGAGATAGGAACTCGTCTTTCTTCCATCAGTCGGCTATGAAACACAGAAAAAGAAACAAAATCACTAGATTGTTGGATGATTAGAACAGACAAGTTGAGGACGACAAGGAATTGGGAAGAATTGCCACTAATTACTTTAGCAACTTCCTAGCATAACAAAATTGTAGAGTTTATAGTGGCAATGACAATAGTCTCCTAGACTGTATCCCTTTAATCCTTTCAGAGGAAGATAATGAGGAGCTCCTTAAACCTCTAACAAATGAGGAAGTCAAGGTGGTTGTGTTCTCTATGGGGGCCTTCAAAGCTCCTGGACCGAATGGGTTTCCCCCGGCCTTCTTGCAAGATTTTTGGGATATTGTGGGATTTGATGTTACCTCTGTTGTTAAAGACTTCTTCAGGATAGGTAAGTTCCTTAAACAGATTAATGCAACTTTTGTTGCTCTGATCCCCAAGAAAAACAACATTAGATGTATGATGGATTTCTGTCCCATTAGTCTCTACAACTATTTATAAAATTATCACGAAAACTCTGATCCTCAGACTCCAACCTCTGCTCGACAGCCTCATCTCAGATTGTCAGAAAGGTTTTGTCCCTGGGAGACAGATTCTGGATGCTGCTATCTTGACCCATGAGATCATTCATTCTATGGAAAAAAGCAATAACCCGAGCATGGCCCTCAAACTGGATATTTTTAAAGCCTATGATAGAATCTCATGGGACTTCCTGTTCAAAGTCCTTACGAAGTTTGGCTTTAATGAGAAGATGATTAACTTGATGAAGGTTTGCATCACCACAGTCAAGTACTCGGTCTTGGTTAATGGTATCCCTAGGGGTTTCTTCGAAGCAGGCAGAAGGATCTGCCAGGGTGACCCTGTTACATCCCCTTTTTGGATTCAATATTACTATTTACTTTTTCTTAAATAGTACAGTTATGTGGATATGTTTTTAACATCATAGGAATTGATGATATAAATAGAGAAGGTTAATTTTATGAAATTATGGAATCTATTTGATTATGATCAATATGATGTTATGAATTAGAATGTCTTTTCAATTTGAAAATGAAATGATTTGATATAAATGTGTTTTGAGTAGAATATTGGTGCTTTGACCACAAAATTGTATGTGAGATTGTCAATGACAGGAATAGATGGAACATGTTCGCCAGGAAGAAAGAAGAAGAGAAAGTATCTTTGAGAAAGAGAGAATAGACTCTGGAATAACCCATGGGTGCTTGCCACTGAAAATGCAAATCAAGTAGACAAACCTAGATGCTTTGAGTTTAGGCTAAGTCAATTTTAGTCGAGATATCGACGTCTATTAGAATAGGTCTTTCTCCTTTCGTAAGTCATCATTTAGAGTATGGGAAATCGACATCAGTGTCGCAATACTCTGAATCGTGTCATCAAATATGAACGACTAATATATTGTTTATATGTAAATATATGTATATACTTATGGTCGAGTGGTAAGTCGTGTCTTGTTATTTGTTCGGCGCAAAAATCAGAAGTTGTACGTAAGTCGATCTCAAGTCTTGTTCTGCATTTGTGCTCAATTTGTCATTATCTTCGTAAAGCACTACGAGCATATGATGTAAACATCTCCTTGTGAAATTTGACAGATGTTGAATTATTTTTTATTGGGCTAGTATCGATTACTAAAGGGTTTAAATAATGTTTAAATCTAGAGACCATGGTGTGTAGTACCCTTGGTCGTATGATATTGGAACATGTAATACTTTGTTAGTGTCGTTTTGAGATAAATTCCTTTATTCTTTAGTGATGTTGATAATCAGGTAGAAGCTCGAGAGGAACACACTTAAGCTCTTATTAAGAGGTCTTTTATTTCGAATAGTCTTTTGCTTTCATGCTTTAAACCTCAAGATAGTCGTCGGCCTAGCCTTTATTATTATGTTTGCATTTGTTTTATACTGTTAACTGTTTTGAGTAGTGGGACGGATTGTTAAGTTCGGTAACCGCCACATCGCCTATGTGGAGCTCCATCTTGGAGAATGATCGCGATTTGTGGGAGTGGCCAAACCATTTTCTAGTTGAGTTCGCATAAGGTGGGAAAATGTTTTTGCATGACCGATTAGATTCCCTTATCGATAGGCATGGTTGGGTTAGTGGAGGAGACAGTTATTCCTTTGGAGTGAACGAGGGAGATATAGAGTAGTAAGAGTATGTTTTGGGTAGAGAACACAGAGGAGAAGTGAAACAAGACTGGGCAAGGAGCATCAAGGGGAACGGTTGAGAGAATAGCAAGTGTCGTGGACTAGTTTGTAAGTGAACTCAAGAGACTATTGATAAATTCTCTTCCTCTCTTCGCTGCACACTCATAGTTTCCTTGTTATGAGTAATGTCTCTGTCAAGTTTAAAGGTCAGTTAGTATTAGAGTAAAAGACTTGTTTGTGTCAACCATCGACGAAGGATTATTATAGTGAAGAGGTGCAAGTCGTAACATGCAAGACTTCACTGCTATCCTCTTTTTCTATGTTTAAAACTGGTCGGTTGACCATGGAAAAATTATTAACCTAGCTGCGAATAATAACAAGCTTAAAGCTATTTGCTTTTGAAGGTGATTCTTTTGCTATTTAAGTATTTAAACTATTGTTTTTCTGAGAGAATACCTTATTGTTATACCAATTATTATTATGAAGTTTTTACAAATAATCTAATGAGTCTTTTGTCAAGTCTCAAGCTTAGACTTACATGCAATCTAAATTGCTAGAAGAAACGATATGACAGGGTTTTCTAATGTATAGATCGACAAGATTAAGCTATGTTGAAGATTTTGACACATCGAAGTAGTACATTGTGAGTGTTAAATTTTAACGTAGGGTTTTCAAACATTGTATTCTTTAAATTGGCTTTTAGTGAAACCCTTCCAAAACAACAGAGTTGAGTTTAGTGTCCACTCAAGAGTGGATAATTTAAACAATGGGCTAACTTAGAGATTGTTGTAACAACGCGTAGCGTTATCCGAATAATCAATATGCTAGGAAATCATTCTTTTAGCATGAAGACAGAGAAGTTTCCATGAGCTTGTAGAAAGAGAGTAAACCTCAATGCCATGTGTTAATGCATGATGAATTTCAAACACCTTGAGGTTATCGAGGTTGTTATACAAAACTTATAAATAGGTAACTGTAGGATTGTGATTAATTCAAGTCGAGTGGGGTGGGTGAACTTATTACATGCATTGATACAACGCTAATTATATTTAAATCCTTTGGCCAAGGTAATGCATGATCCTCAAGTGCATTGATTGTTCACTATGACTAGATGGCGTAGCTTGTGGAGTGGTCATGCTTGACTAGAGGGTATCTAGGGGATTGCATGATAGCAAGTCATGTAGGTCACAACACCAGAGCTCAGATGGCAAACACCATTGGTTATCCTAAGTCTATCCTCTTGAGTAGGGTAGGGCCACTTCCGGAAAGGAAGGAGTGCGGGAAACTGACGGTCTGTGGTTGGAGGTTAAGGTCCTTGAAGATACTTTCTCTTCTTAATTCTTGAGGATTGCCGAGACTTGAATTTGGATGGTTGACAATCGAGATGCAGTGACATTGGTAAGTTCCTATTTTGGATTTGTTCTATGTAACTTTTAACAACATATTGTTTAAATGTTATGGATGATTATTTCCTTTTGTTTTAAGTTATATATTCATGATTATTGTAAGTCGATGGATGTTCTTCTTGGTTATAAGAATTGGAAACAAACTACTTTTCTATTTTAAACTTTAAAAAAAAAATTTATTACCTTTGGTTAAAACTTAGTTTTTAGGGTGAAATTAGAACTGGGTGTTACATATGGTATTAGAGCTAACCAGGTTCAACACTAGGGCTGATGAGTCCACTAACCTGATTAGGAATCAACATTATGCGGGTAGCTAATGATTTGATTTATTGTGCTAGGATGGTAGGTATCAAGAAAACCGCAAGGAAGTCCTTCGCTGGTAAGGAACGTTATCTGCAAGCTAAGCAAAAATGACTTGTGATGATCAAGACTATTGAGAAAATGAATGATGAAAATGACATTTTGCTAGATGATGTGGAAACTTTTGCCAATGCTCTGTCATGACTCAAACGAATGAAAAAAGAACTCCTAGAGACAGCTAAGATGGCAACTCGAATCATGGTCAATTGTTGCCCTATTAGTGTACCTATTAGTGTACCAATGATCACTAGGGATCCCTGTATACCACCTAGAGCTAAAATCATTGTACTATCATCTGATAGCAAGTCTGAGGGTTATACACCTCGTGAATATGTGTCGGACAATGAATCTGAAGGTTACACCCACTTGTAAATACTGAGTGAAACATGAGATATGTTTATCTTTAAAGAATGTATATACAGTTTTGCAAAGTATAATAAAGACAAATTTTGGTTTGAGAATAATTATGGTTATGAGCAATCATTATGTTTTGATAATATACAAAATGATAAATCATAGAACTGATTAGTACTTGCTTAATCAGGTGAGAAAACAAACAATCATGGATTAATCAGAGTTTAACGAGAGAGAAGATCTGGAAGGTCACAACTCTCAGGAAAACTCCACCGATAAATTGGACAGAATTCTTAATATGCTTACTAAAACTAAGGAAAGGTTGGGCAAATTGGAAAAGAAAGTGAATGAAACCGGGAATACGGAGGGTGAACATGAGAATTCTAATAATGCAAGTAAAATTCAACAACGGGATCTTGGCACATCAAGTGAAAACCAAGATGATAGTGAAACTCAGAGGGAGACAAAAGAAAAACTTGCACTGGAACTATCTAAGGATATGAAAAAGATTATCCCTCCCAAATTTGACGGAACAAAAACTGGTGATGCAACTGAAGCATGGTTAACAGAAATGGAGAAATACTTTGAAATCATAAACTACTCTGAGATTACAAAGGCAGTGTGGGGAGCATATCAGTTATCTGGAGAAGCATCCACTTGGTGGATGAATAAGAAAATGGAACTAGAATTAAGTCCCTTGAAGGTGACATGGAATGAATTTGTGGAACTTTTCTGAAAGAGGTGGTTACCACAGTTATATTTTGATCAAAAGCTAACAGATTTCCAAAACCTCAGGCAAGGTGATCTATCTGTGGTTGAATATGTAGAAAAATTTACTAGATTGTTGAAGTATGTTCCTCAATATCAAAAGGATGAAAGATTTCGGATAAGAAAATTTATCATGGGACTCAATCCTTAGATTGGCAGTGAGGTGGAGGTGCATGGTCCAAACACAATGGACCAGGTGTATGAGAAAGCAATTAAGAAGGAACAGAAGATCAAATCCATTTCTGCTTATCGTGAAAAGAAACGTAAGAGATTTGATAAGAACTACAATGATCAGACGTATAAAAGGAAGAATGAAAAAGGATATGGATATAGGAGGTTTGATAAAGGAAATCAGAAAAACAAAGGTGGATTTGGTAATGAACGTAGAAATGAAGACTATAAGAAAAATGACAATTTTAAGAAGAATGATGACACTTTGAGTAGACCATCCGAGAAAAGAGGACCAATTGGAGGATGTTTTTCTTGTGGTGGAGATCATTATGCTAACCGTTGTCCTAATAAAAAGCAGAACGAGCAGCCTAGGAATACGGTACTTCCTTCGCAGCAGGAAGCGTTTCAACAAAGGATTCATGCCGCCCTTGATAATCGACAAGCCGAGTATCAGATTACTCCCATTGAGATGACAGGTACATTATTTGGAGTTCCTGTTTCTATTATGTTTGATATTGGTGCAACATAAAATTTTGTGTCATCTAGAGTCTTAAGTAAATTTCCTAGAAGAGCTGGTTTTATGTCAAAACCGTGGACAGTTGAGTATGCAAATCACTCAAAGGCTCAGGTAGAGCAATGTTTGTTTGAAGCTAAGATTGATATTTCAAACTTCTCCACTGAGGTAAATTTATATGTAGCACCTTTAGGGTCCTACGATGTCATCTTAGGAATGAATTGGTTGTGGAGACATAGGGCCAAGGTAGATTGTTTTCATAAAACAATTAAGCATCTGGATGATAAAGGAAATATAGTAAATTTTCAAGGTATTCAAAGAGAAATAAGGATCAGAACTATTTCTTCAAAGCAATTAAAGCGGGCTAGGCATAAGGGATGTCAACTTTTTGCAGTCAAAATAGATCTAGTAGAGGAAGCCTTAGAGAAGCAAACATTTGAGGAAAAATATCCATATCTTTGCAATTTCAGTGATGTATTTCCTGAGGAACTGCCAGGCTTGCCTCCAAAAAGAACCTTTGATTTTGCCATAGATATTAAACTAGGATCTGAGCCAATATCTAACGCTCCATATCGTATGACTACTACTGAACTTATGGAATTGAAGGCTCAATTGCGGGAGCTATTGTCTAAAGATTTAATTAGGCCAAGTGTATCACCATGGGGAGCTCTGGTTATTTTTGTCAAGAAGAAGGACGATACCCTTAGACTGTGTATAGATTATCGGATGCTAAATAAGGCAACAATAAAGAATAAGTATCCACTGCCATGTATTGATGATTTATTTGACCAAATGCATGGTGCGTCAGTCTTTTCTAAGATAGATTTGGGATCTGGATACCATCAGTTGAGGTTGAAAGATGAAGATATTCACAAGACTGCATTTAGAACAAGATATGGTCATTATGAGTTTACTGTGTTGCCATTTGGATTAACCAATGCACCTGCCGCTCTCATGAATCTCATGAATAGTGTTTTTAGAGATTGCCTTGATAAATTTATCTTAGTTTTCATAGATGATATTCTGATATATTCCAAAAATGATGAAGAGCATAGACAACATCTTCAAATTGTTTTACAATGATTAAGAGAACACAAATTGTATGTGAAACTCTCAAAATGCACTTTCTTTCAGAAAGAAATGCAATATTTGAGACATACAATATCAGCTAAAGGGATATTAGTTGACCTAGCTAAAATTAAGGCAATTATGGAATGGCATGTACCTTCCAATGTTTCAGAGGTACGAAGTTTTATGGGATTGGCTGGATATTATAAAAAAATTGTTTTGAATTTCTCAAGTATTGCTAGTCCAATTACTTCCTTGCAGAGAAAAAGAAAATGGTTTGTTTGGACTGAAGAATGTCAAAAGGCATTTGATTTGTTAAAAGAAAAGTTAACAACAACACTAATCTTGAAAGTCCTTGATCCTAAAGGACAATTTGAGGTTATTACTGATGCCTCGGTAGAAGGGTTAGGAGGTGTGCTTATCCAAGATGGGCGTGTAATAGCCTATGAATCAAGAAAGTTGAAAAACTATGAGAAGAATTACTCTCCTCATGACTTAGAACTGGCAGCAGTGATTCATGCCCTTCAGATGTGGCGACATTATTTGTTGGGAAAGACTTTTATACTAAAATCAGATCATCAAAGTCTTCGTTACATATTTACACAACCTCATCTCAATGCAAGACAAAGGAGATGGTTAGAATTAATATCAGATTATGACTTTGAGAATTCTTCTATCAAAGGTAAAGAAAACCGAGTGGCTAATGCTTTAAGCAGAAGAAGACACATAGCTTCTATAATCTCAATTCATGCTAATTTTAAAGATTTAGTATTGCAAAGTTTATCTAGAGATGAATATTGTGAGCAGGTGAAACAAGCTCTGCAATTAAACCCTAAGGATCCAAGATATGACAGATTTTGTTTTGAGTCAGATGGATTGATGAGATTTAAGGGAAGAATCTATGTTTCTAATTCTGTAGAACTTAGAAACCTTGTGTGGAAGGAAGTTCATTGTGCACCTTATTCCGGACACCCAAGAGTAACAAAACTTTTAGCTGATGTCAAGCCGCTATATTTCTGGAAAGGAATGAAAAGCGATGCTGCAAGGTTTATAGCAAGTTGTTTGGAGTGTCAGAGAGTGAAGGCAGAACACCAACATCCTGCTGGATTGTTATACTCGCATGATATTCTAGAATGGAAATGGCAGGTTGTTAGTATGGATTTTGTTCAAGGGTTACCAATGTCTAAGAATAGACATGATGCAATATTGGTTGTTGTAGATAAATTAACTAAGGTAGCACATTTTATACCGGGGAATTTGATAGATGGAGCTCATATTTTGGCTCACAAATTTGTGTAAGAAATATTCAGATTGCATGGGGTACCTGAAAAGATTATAACCAATAGAGATGCTCGAATAACCTCTCAGTTTTGGCAAACTTTATTTTCAGCACTAGGGACTAAACTCAATGTGAGCACTGCTTATCATCCTGAAACCGATGGACAAACAGAAAGGGTTAATCAGGTCTTAGAAGATCTTTTAAGAATGTATTGCATGGATCAGAAATACATATGGGAGGAATATTTATCTCTTGTTGAATTTGCCTATAACAATTCCTATCATTCTGCCATTAAGATGGCACCATTTGAAGCATTATATGGAAGGAAATGCAGAACTCCTATAAGCTGGGATAAGTTGGAAGATAGGATAAGCATTGGACCTAAAATGCTTGCGGATATGGAAGAAAAAGTGAAAATGATTAGGAAGAGGTTGGCAGAAGCCAACGACAAGCAAAAAAGTTATGCAGATCGCAAATGGGTGCCTAGACATTTCTCTGTTGGTGAGAAAGTTCTTTTGCAAGGGAAACCCCATAAAAGCTCAATAAAATTTGGTAAATCATCAAAGTTGGCTCCTCGATATGTCAGACCTTTTGAAGTCCTTGAGATTATCAATCCAGTGGCCTACAAAGTTGCTCTACCTCCAGTCTTGTCCAAAATGCATAATGTCTTTCATGTTTCATACCTAAAGAAATATTTTGTAGGTAATGACCACATTCTTAAATGGAATTCTTTACAGATACAAGAGCCAGGAGTGGTTGTGATCGAGCCACTCAAGGTGCTCAAAATGCGTAAACTTTGTTTACGTAATCGAGAGGTTTTGCAATGCAAAATTCAGTGGGACCAATATGGCGAGGATAGTGCCACTTAGGAAGACTATAAAGACATCTACCAAAGAGTTCCTTATCTTTTCAAAAACATTAATGTTAAACTATAAAAATTTGTTTTATGTTAAAAATTTTGCTTGGTAAACTCAATCATCGGGGACGATGATTCTATAGGGGAAAGATATGTTACATCCCCTTTTTGGATTCAATATTACTATTTACTTTTTCTTAAATAGTACAGTTATGTGGATATGTTTTTAACATCATAGGAACTGATGATATAAATAGAGAAGGTTAATTTTATGAAATTATGGAATCTATTTGATTATGATCAATATGATGTTATGAATTAGAATGTCTTTTCGATATGAAAATGAAATGATTTGATATAAATGTGTTTTGAGTAGAATATTGGTGCTTAGACCACAAAATTGTATGTGAGATTGTCAATGACAGGAATAGATGGAACATGTTCGCTAGGAAGAAAGAAGAAGAGAAAGTATCTTTGAGAAAGAGAGAATAGACTCTGGAATAACCCATAGGTGCTTGCCACTAAAAACACAAATCAGGTAGACAAACCTAGATGCTTTGAGTTCAGGCTAAGTCAATTTTAGTCGAGATATCGATGTCTATTAGAATAGGTCTTTCTCCTTTAGTAAGTCGTCGTTTAGAGTATGGGAAATCGACATCAGTGTCGCAATACTCTGAATCATGTCGTCAAATATGAACGACTGATATATTGTTTATATGTAAATATATGTATATACTTATGGTCGAGTGGTAACTCATGTCTTGTTATTTGTTCAGCTCAAAAATCAGAAGTTGTGCGTAAGTCGATCTCAAGTCTTGTTCTGTGTTTGTGCTCAATTCGTCATTATTGTCGTAAAGTGCTACGAGCGTATGACGTAAACGTTTCCTTGCGAAATTCAACAGATGTTGAATTATTCTTTATTGGGCTAGTATCGATTACTAAAGGGTTTAAATAATGTTTAAATCTAGAGACCATGGTGTGTAGTACCCTTGGTCGTATGATAGTGGAACATGTAATATTTTGTTAGTGTCATTTTGAGATAAATTCCTTTATTCTTTAGTGATGTCGATAATCGAGCAGAAGCTCGAGAGGAACACACTTAAGCTCTTATTAAGAGGTCTTTTATTTTGAATAGTCTTTTGCTTTCATGCTTTAAACCTCAAGATAGTCGTCAGCCTAGCCTTTATTATTATGTTTGCATTTGTTTTATACTGTTAACTATTTTGAGTAGTGGGACGGATTGTTAAGTCTAGTAACCGCCACCTCGCTTATGTGGAGTTCCATCTTGGAGAATGATTACAATTTGTGGGAGTGGCCAAACCATTTTCTGGTTGAGGTTGCATAAGGTGGGAAAACATTTTTGCATGACCGGTTAGATTCCCTTATCGATAGGCATGGTCGGGTTAGTGGAGGAGATAGTTATTCCTTTGGAGTGAATGGGGAAGATATAGAGTAGTGAGAGTCAGTTTTGGGCAGAGAACACGGAGGAGAAGCGAAACAAGACTGAGCAAGGAGCATCAAGGGGAACGGCTGAGAGAATAGCAAGTGTCGTGGACCAGTTTGTAAGCGAACTCAAGAGACTATTGGCAGGTTCTCTTCCTCTCTTCGCTGCGCAGTCATAGTTTCTTTGTTATGAGTAATGTCTTAACTAGCATTTCGATGGAACATAGAATTTGCCTGAAGATACAAAGTGTTATTTGTTAATAACTGTAGCCTGTGTGTTTTGTCTTCATCAAAACGAGTGCACTGTTTATGTCTTCTACACTGCACTACACCGCACCAAAGATGTGAAACCTATAGTTTGTTGTATTGTCCGATGAAGGTCGAGAATAATTGTATAGTCATTAGTTTAACCTTAGAAGGTTTATAGTTATGTGTAGGGTGCAAATCTGAGTATGTGTTGGTCATAAAACATTTCACCACTATTACAAACCACAGTGGCAAAACATTGGTCGACAGAGAATAAGATCTCTTTGGACAGTCGAATACAATACCTTAGTTCTGTCAAGTTTAAAGGTCAGTTAGTATTAGAGTAAAAGACTTGTTTGTGTCAACCATCGATGGAGGATTATTATAGTGAAGAGGTGCAAGTCGTAACATGCAAGACTTCACTGTTATCCTCTTTTTCTAAGTTTAAAATTGGTCGGTTGACCATGGAAAAATTATTAACCTCGCTGCGAATAATAACAAGCTTAAAACTATTTGCTTTTGAAGGTGATTCTTTTGCTATTGAAGTATTTAAACTATTGTTTTTCTAAGAGAAGACCTTATTGTTATACCAATTATTATTATGAAGTTTTTACAAACAATGTAATGAGTCTTTTGTCAAGTCTCAAGCTTAGACTTACATGCAATCTAAATTGCTAGAAGAAATGATATGACAGGGTTTTCTAATTTATAGATCAACAAGATTAAGCTATGTTGAAGATTTCGACACATCGAAGTAGTACATTGTGAGTGTTAAATTTTCACATAGGGTTTTCCAACATTGTATTCTTTAAATTGGCTTTTAGTGAAACCCTTCCAAAACAAAAGAGTTGAGTTTAGTGTCCACTCAAGAGTGGATAATTTAAACAATGGGTTAACTTAGAGATCATTGTAACAACGCGTAGCATTATCCGAATAATCAATATGCTAGTAAATCATTCTTTTATCATGAAGAAGGAGAGGTTTCCATGAGCTTGTAGAAAGAGAGTAAACCTCAATGCCATGCGTTAATGCATGATGAATTTCAAACACCTTGAGGTTATCGAGGTTGTTATACAGAACTTATAAATAGGTAACTGTAGGATTGTGATTAATTCAAGTCGAGTGGGGTGGGTGAACTTATTACATGCATTGATACAATACTAATTATATTTAAATCCTTTGGCCAAGGTAATGCATGATCCTCAAGTGCATTGATTGTTCACTATGACTGGATGGCGTAGCTTGTGGAGTGGTCATGCTTGACTAGATGGTATCTAGGGGATTGCATGATAGCAAGTCACGTAGGTCACAACACCAAAGCTCAGATGGCAAACACCATTGGTTATCCTAAATCTATCCTCTTGAGTAGGGTAGAGCCACTTCTAGAAAGGAAAGAGTGTGGGAGACCAACGGTCTGTGGTTGGAGGTTAAGGTCCTTGAAGATACTTTCTCTTCTTAATTCTTGAGGATTACTGAGACTTGAATTTGGATGGTTGACAATCGAGATGCAGTGACATTGGTAAGTTCCTATTTTAGATTTGTTCTATGTAACTTTTAACAACATATTGTTTAAATGTTATGATAATTATTTCCTTTTGTTTTAAGTTAGATATTCATGATTATTGTAAGTTGATGGATGTTCTTCTTGGTTATAAGAATTGGAAACAAACTACTTTTCTATTTTAAACTTTAAAAAAAATTATTACCTTTGGTTAAAACTTAGTTTTTAGGGTGAAATCAGAACTGGGTGTTACAGACCCCCTCTCTCCTTACTTATTCATAATGATGGCAGAGGTGCTAGGAAGAAACATAATTTCCCACCTGGAGAGGCAGTCCCTCATTGGAGTCAAAGCTACGTCCACCCTGAGGCCATCGGCAATCCAACAGTTTGTTGACGATACTACGCTTTTTGGCAGGGCTTCGATGGTGGAGGCCAATAAGTGGAAGAACCTACTGAACAGGTATGCGAAGGTGTCTGGTCAAAGCATTAATTATGAGAAGAATAATGTGTTTTTCTTTAATACGAAGGATGACCTCCAAATCAAGATTAGAAACATTCTTCAATCCAATCAAGCTGCTCTCCCGGCCACCTATCTTGGGTTGCCTCTCACTGTGAAGGATGTGACCTCGACTTTCTGGAATATGATTCTGGAATGTATGTAGAAGAAGATGGAGGGCTGGAAAGGTAAATTGTTAAGCCAAGCAGGCAAACATCAGCTTCTTAAAGCTTCGCTGCAAGGTATTCCCACCTACTTTCTCTCCCTATTTAAAATTCCTAAGTACATGGCAGATAAGTTAGAAAGGATTCAAAGAACTTTTCTATGAACTGGAATGGAGGAAAGAAAAAGAATCTCCCTGATTGGTTGGGACAAAATGTGCCTGCCCAAGTTGCAGGGGATCTGGGTATTAGAAGAATTGAGGGAATGAACAAAGCCTTACTGGCCAAAGTTGGATGGACATTTCTTAAAGAGGAGAAAGACTAGATCCAAATAATGAAAGCCAAGTACCTTAAGAATGATCCCAATATCGGTATCCTTAATAGAGAATCCCTTCCCAAATGCTCTATCATTTGGAACAAAATGACTAAAACCAGAAACATGTTATCACAAGGCTTTAAGTGGAGGCTGGGAAAAGGAGACAAAATTAGGTTCTAGGAGGATAACTGGTTAAGGGAGGGTCCCCTGTCTGATAGAAGATACAGTAGCATCAAAGAAAGACTTGTTAGTCATTTTGGTAACTCAGTCTGCAACTACATTACGAGTCACCCCTAAAATCATAGGACTTGGAAGACCATTTCTGATTGCGGCTTTAACTTGATTGAGAAACTTTAATGCCAAAGACTTCAAAAGGAACTAGACATTCACAGAATCCTAGTCTTTCAAAGAGAAGACAAAATTCTATGGGGCCAGGATCATAAAGGTAACTTCTCGGTTAAGTCGGCTTACCATCTACTGACCAACAGTGGACAGGATAACCGGTTTTGGAAGAAAGTCTAGAATAGAAAACTTATTCCCAAAATCAACTTTTATTGGTGGGTTGTGGCACACAATAAGGTTTTGACCACTGATAATCTCAACAAAAGGGGGTTCCAAATGGTTAACAAATGTGTCCTGTGCCTCAAGGAACAAGAGTCTGTGCAACTTCTCCTTTTCTATTGAGAGTTCTCCAAGAAGATTTGGGAAAAAACCCTCCAGAAACTTGAGCTTAATTGGGTTTTTCCAGAAAACTTTATGGACTTTGCCCTAAGCTGGGTCTCCCCCTTTTCTCACCCTAGGATAAGGGAACTTTGGAGACAGATACCTCCCCACCTTGGGTGGAGTGTGTGGAAGGAAAGAAATAACCATATTTTTGGGGATAAAACTTGACCTGCTAACAAAGTGTTTTTCTCCTTTTTCAGAGTTGTGGCTGAGAACACGTCCTCCTGCACCTTGCAGGTGGTAGAGAATCCTCCTACCCTGGTGGAAACTCAGATTGCCAAGAACTGGTGACTGAAAGCTGATATGAACAAGGTTGACAATTCTAAAAAGATGTCCAGACTTCAAACTCGTTGGAAGCCCCCCCCAAAGGGTTGTCCAAGCTCAATTTTGATGGGGCGGAAAAAAAGAATACAGGTCTGGCTAGTGGTGGTGGGATCTTTAGAGATAGTGAGGGTGCTTGCTTAGCTACCTATGTAGGTGTGATTGGTATCTAGTCTAATAATGTTGTTGAGGGTTTAGCACTGTTAAAAGGTCTGCAAATAGTGCATGCAATGGGTATGGACAAGCTTCAAGTTGAAGGAGACTCCAAAATTATCATTGACACGACTCAGGGGAGGTCTACTAGTGGGTGGAAAATGAAAAGCATAATAGAAGATATCATCTGCCTTCTATTCGGGTTCACTCACAAGGAGGTTAGACATGTTTACAGGGAGGGAAATAAAGCAGCTGATGCGCTAGCCAACTTGGGTCAGAGTTTGGATACTTCGCATTGCTGGAGAAGCGCGAAAAACCTCCCGCAACAAATTCAAAATCTTATTGTCAAAGACTTTAGTCCTAACCCTAGTTACCCATGGACTTAAACCCTCACTACACTAAGGTTAACATGAGTATTCAGCGGAGAGCTAGAATCCCTTGCCAGCTAGATATTATTAGTAGTACTACAAAGGTGCTGATGTGTCTTCTTTTTTGTACTTGCTATCGCCTGCAGATCGAAGATTGCACTAAAGTCATGCTGAGTTGGAGGCTCGAGGAGGCGTTCCACCTGTCTAGGCACGTGAAGTTCCAGGACTGCTCAACGCTGCACAACATGAACAATAATGATGACCATTTATTGATCCTTCATTATGAGAAGAAAGGTTTTGATAGTCCGCTTAAGATGAAGTATAACAAGTACGCCACCTCGGCCGACGAGAAGGCTGTGAAAATCATTACTACCATTTTTAACAGCATTATTGAGAATGGGAATCGTAGAGGCTTAATTGTTAAGTTATTTCTCACTTCATGCTCTGCTAAGTCTATTATCTCTAGTGTTTCTTGGTGCAAGCTTGCCTACTGTGTGATGGGGGGATAGAACACGCATGGAGCCGAAGTCGTGTGAAGAGTTTAAACAAAATGAGACTATCTGGCATATATGTCAAGAAGGGGGTGTTGCTTCCTATCTGGAGTGCCTTCAAGGATACGACAAGAACCTATCTGTTCAGTTCCTGCATTTGTATGATAACAGAAAGGCTAAAGTGGGCAATGTGACTATTGACATCTCTGAGGAGGGGATCGGTATGGCCACCGACATGCCCATAGATGGCACCAAGCACCCAAGGAAAAGTAAAGTCATTGATAATGAGGGCATGAAGACTTTCCTTTAGAAGGATGATGTCCTATACAACCTTCAAGGGGGTTTCGACAGGCAAAAGCTTCCTCAACCTTGGGATGAGGTATGTTTCATGATTATGAAATACTTTACTCTAGAAGGAAGGTTTAGAAGGTTTTTTCACTATCATTTCGCGCTATTAAATCATTTTAGATGCAGTAAGATTATCAGCTTCCCATTTTACCTCCTCTTCTCTCTTGAGTTATCCATTATCACTGCTAAGGAACAACATGCTCTGGACCCTAGTAAGCTTGAACTCTTGCTCCACCAGGGGCTTATTATGAGGATGTATAAATTCAACCTTGCTCTCTGTCCTCCCAAAGCCCTCACCCTTGCCAGACTTGAGCCATCCCCATCACCCAAGGCCGCCAAGGAAATTTACAATCCGATGATCATTACTGAAATTACCCCAGAATCCTATGTCAAAATTGGTAAAAAGAAACCCCCTATGATTACTAGCCCTGATCCCTCCACTTATGACCTTACCCCTACATCCCCGGTGGCTACCCCTGCAAAGAGGAAAACTCTGCATGCTTCTCTTGCTCAGGTTACCCCCCTTAAGAAAATTTGCAGTGGCACAGTTGATGATAGGGGCACTAGTAGTGGTACTAGGGTTTCTAAGCTCGTGATGGTGGAGGAAGTGAGTTCAAAGGAGGAAAGTGAGAATTTTGACAATGTGGATGAAGACTACACCATTACTGATAGCAAACCTAGGGTTCCGTCGGCTAGAAGATCCTCCAGGCTTGTTGCTAAGCCGACCCCCATGCTCCAGCAGTTGTCAGCTTTGAAAAAGGAAACCACTGAAGAGATGATGACTGAGGACATGCAGAAGATTGAGTATGGTGAGCTGCAGGTGGAAGAACGGACCGAGGAAGTGATTAAGGAAGATTTAGGGGTTAGTAGGGTGAGGAAGAGTCGAAGGAGAAGAACCAAAGGATGTTAATTGAGTAACATGGCACTGGTTCTGAAGGAAATAACAAGATTAACACTGAGGTGGCAGAGACTAAATTCTTGGGTAGTGAATTTTCTATTAACAAAGAAATGAAAAGTGATAAGATTGTGGTGGAATACAAGGGACCCAGCAACTTCCTAGAACTTAATGTTCATGGTTCAGACTCAGTCAGTTCTGAGAAGGGGAAGAAAGGTAAAGGTAACCAGAAAAAAGGTGCCAAAATCAGTAAGAACAAAGATATTGAAGACCTGGCTACGAGGGTTAGCAATCTGGAACAAAAATACAACACTCTGGCCAAATTCTCTACTAAGGTGATGCACAGATCTGCCATGACCTTGGTTGTTCTTCAGGGGGTAGAGGTAGATGACAAAGGCAAGAAAGGCAAGAAGTTGAAGGACTACCAAGATGTGTTCTAGTTTTTGGTTGATGACTGGGACAAAATGTTTAATTAGTCGTTGGTGGCTTGTTTGTGACTTCTGTTGGTCTGTTGTCAAACTGCTGGTTCTGTTGTTTCTATTTATTTTGTTCTACTGGTTTCTAGCTTAAACTCTGATGGTTGTTAAACTGTTATAGTTTTTGGTGCGCCTTTTTTGGCTTTACTATTATGGGATCGGCACCCTCTTTTGCCGCTTATCTAATAAAAAACAATGCCATCCCATCGAGTGTCTATATCTACTCACAACACCATCTCAAAGAGAGATAAAATAATCTCATCGTGTCCTAACATCACATTAATTACCTCTCACATTCCCATATCATCAAAATAATTAAATAGATCTTATTATTTAATTAAACTAATTTTTTAACATTTTTCCATCGATTAATTAAATAAATCATATTTATTTAATTAAATCAATTCATCCCCCAACATTTCTGCATAGATTAAATAAATACATAATATTTATTTAATCAAATCCAAATCCCCTTTCATCATTGCAATTAGTTAAACAAACTAGTCTAACTAATTAACTTTGCACGGTCCTCCACCACTTTATTTAAAATTAAATAAAATTATTCTCCACTAAAGTATAAAAGTTAAACTAACTTCAAATCCCCACCATCCATTTCCTTTTCTTCATCTTTTAATTACAATCATTCACATAAGGATGACCCTAATCTTGCACATTCCTCCACTGCTTTATTTAAAAATAAATAAATTTAACTTGCACAATGCTCCAAAAAGTACCTTTTCCCTCCATTCAAAACTAGGTGATGGGGATGACACATTCATCCACCACTTTATTTAAAAATAAATAAAGTCAACTTGTAGAAGGCTATAAAAAGTACCTTTTTGATCTCCATCAAAGATGACACAATCATCTGCCACTTTATTTAAAAATAAATAAAATCAACTTGCACAAGGCTCCAAAAAGTACCTTTTTTTAATTTTAGGATGACACATATTTCGTGAAGAACTTGTCTTCTTGAAAGGGAGGTCACAAATTCAAATTGTGCAGGGGGTAGGTTATGTATGCCTCATATTGAAGCATAGTTAGGTGCCTCCTTCAACACTAGTGGGAGTATGAGGTTAGGTCCCATATGCTACAAGCCACCTATAATCTAGGTCAAGAGGCATCATGGACTAGAAAAGGATTCTATTTCCAATCATCCACCACTCTATTTAAAAATAAATAAAGTCAACTTACACAAGGCTCCAAAAAGTACATTTTTGATCTCCACCCTTCACTCAAAACAAAGTATTCTCCACCCTTCATCTTCCTCAATCCTTGTTTTATTTACTTGCACTTATCTAAAGCCTCTACTTGTGAGCATCTTCCTTCCCCATGCAAATGGGTCAATCATAGCCCTTCATGTAATGAATCTCTATCATCCAATCTAAGATCAAATCCAAAGCATTCACATTCCCATCCAAAAATCTATAAAAAGGCCCTCTCTCAAGTACTTATCAGCATCAAGGTGAAAGATTCTTGAGCAACCACATTCCTCTTCTCAATAACAACAAATCTTGAGCACATCCAAGACATCAAGAGTGTGTTGGCGAGAAGTTTATTGTCTTTTCATTTGTTTTTTTTGCATTCTTTTACTCAATCGAAGGTGTAGTTAGGTGTGGGATAGGTTCTTTGTTTTCATTGCATTGTTCATATTTATCTCATATTTTAGCATACACAGATAGAGTAATCAATAGTTGAACCTTCAAGTATTAGTGACAAATATGTAGACGTTTTGTCTTATTTTGATTAGGTGCTCTCCATAATATTTAATTTTATGTGATAATAAAAATGAATTAGTACCATATCTTTAAATACACAATCTTAAAGACATAACTCAAAATCTTTTAAAACCAAAAGCCACTTAAAAACATAAACATGTGTATAAAATAATATAAATACAAAAATGACAAAATATACACTATGTATAAATGTACGTAAAAATAATCAATATGTACTTTGCACATATGCATACACAAATATATAGATAGATGCATACATATAGAAAAAATAAATCTATCATAAAGGATAAGTGTAGAGAACAAGTATCTAGGGAGAACAAGTATCTAGGACAGACATTCCATCTCTATCTTTATTTTTAATTATGTTGAGAGGCATAACCTACAATGGCAAGGGAGAAGCATTGGATGTGGTGAATGTAAAAGAATAGATGAAAGAGAACTTAGGGACATTAATTTTTTAAATATAAATACATCAAAATTTTAAAATATATATTTATGCCTACAAATGAAACTATTAAAAATAAGGTATAAGTATACTACACTTTTCAAAGTAAAAACAAAACATAAGAATTACCCAAATAATGAATGAGTGCATCTCCAAAAGTAAAATTAAGTTATATACAAAATTGTGTTAGGGAAAAACAACTCTTCAAACAAAATAAATAAAATGAAATAATTATTACATGAAAACTAAAATTTATATGTAAATAGTAAATAAAATAACTATAAAGTAAAATAAAATAACTCTTAAGTAAATAAAATAAATCAAGATTGATATGTGTTGACAAGATTAATATTTGTAGGTAAGATTGACAAGATTAATATCTATGAGTAAGATTGACAAGATTAATATTATTGACATATATGTTAGCTTTTTAAAGTTAGATATATCTAAGATATCTATACTAATTGTAATAAACATTGTAAATCAGAGGATCTCCAACTCCATCCATGTTTTTTTTGGGTGGGTATTGTATAAGCACTATAAAACAGAGGATCTCCAACTCCATCCATAAAATTTCTGTTTTTACTCCCATGCAAAAACTTGTAACATCAACATTACATAAAAGAGTTTAAGCAGCGCGGAAGTTGTAGGTGATCAAGTGGGGCCTCTCCCCATCTAGACTGTTCTTTCAAACACACTACATTTAAATTTGCATATGTAAAAATGATCCCACAATGTCATTTTGACGTATATTGTATCAACTTCTGTCGACTGGAGGGTGAAATTATGCCTAAGCTGAAAGTGACCCTAAATTGAGGGACCGGGGTGCTTCGTTTTCGTGCTTACAAGGTACCTAAGCATGACTTATTCAAAAGCTTACCAGTCTATGCACGGAAACGTGTGTTGAATTTGGTTTTGCGTAGGAGACACTGTATACTTTTGCTTGGTCTTTACATGGCATGAGAGATTAGTCATATTTGATTATTTTCATGTGCTTATAAATCTTGTTTCATAGTTCAAATGGAAGAAACCGAGGTAGTTGTGAGTGTGGATGATTGTGTTGATCCGAGGAAGATGTAATCAAAAGGGTTAGTTGGTAAACGCACTGTAAAAAGACCAACAATGGCATCTCTGGTGTGGGCCTGTGCCCTTTCTTGATGGGTTATCTCATCGGACCTCAGGTCTGATCTTCGTCCACTCCATGTTCTTTTTTCTCTAGCTTGACTTTTTATGATATAAGTAAAAAGGTTGTTATGCAAACGAATTATGTTGATGCTTTTATGGTTTCTTGATGGGTTTGCATTCTAGAGAGATGTTCTTTGGAAGCTCATTGACTTGTTTGGGTTAGACACGTTCATTTTGGGAGGATTCTGGGTTTTTTAAACTGAAAATCAAGAAGTGGCAATTTCAGCAATAGGGAATGGCTGCTGTTTGAGCGGCTCAATTGATTAGGGGCTAGTGGGGCGCATGGCTCAGATACCAATCCATGATTATTAAGATGTCTGAGTTCAGTGTGTGGCTGCAGAGAAATTCCCTATAAATGGGTACTCACTACTGGCAGGCAATCATGATGACACCAGAATTACATCAAGTTTCAAGCTTGGTTGCAGGAAAAGTCTTCAACAACTACAAGAGATACTAGTCCTCGGGGGGTAGCAATCTTGATACCCTGGAGATCAGCTGCTCAGAAACTCTCCAGGAAGGGATACTCAGTAGTAGCAATATGCTTGCTATCTTGATGACCTAGGGATTACATCGAGTTTAAAGCTTGACTGGAGAGATTTTTTTCCAGCAGAGGATAGGCACTGGTCTCAGGCGGTAAGCAATTCCAATGACCTGTATGAATCACTCTAGCCCTGAAAATGGTACAAGTCCAATAGTCTCAACTTTGCATAACTTGTAAGAGGGTTTGTCCTATTCAATTGGATATGCAACTCAAAGCAGGATTTTTTCATAGCTCAGCAGCAAAGGAGTTCTTCAGCAGGTGATAAACACCTGTTCGAGGACAGTAGTCAACTGGGATGACCTATGTGTTACACCTTATTGCAAAAAGCTTTGTCCCAGCCTTGCAAACGGTAAAAGTCTAGTAGCCTCATCTTTGTATACCTTGCAAGAGGGTTTTTCCTAATTATTTAGGAGTGGGATCAGGACTAGTATATCAACCTTAACATTCTCTGTAAAATTAGGAATCAACTCAGCTCTGCAAATTGTAAAAGTCCAACTTTGCATGCCCTGCCCTAATGTTTGTCCTATCCAACTGGGTTTGTATAAAAAATAGGACGATTTGTATCAAAACATTGTCTCTGTAAATATAATAATCACACCCAGCCTTGAAAATAGAAAAAGTCCAGCAGTCTCACATATACATACCCAACAAGAGGGTTTGTCCTGTCCAATTAAGTGTGGGTCAAAAATAGGATTTCAATCTTTGAACCAGAACATCCTCTCTGAAATCTTTGTGGTTAGCTAGTTTGACAAAGAGAAGGGTAAAAATATATTTTATTACTAGGGAAATGGATAGGCTAGTAGCAGTTGACCCGGTGGAGATTAGGATTGATTTTAAGAGAGGCCAAAAAGCCCATAACACTTTCCGGTTGCGAAATCTGATGCACACAATGTCAGTAGCATTTAAGGTTTTGACAACAGAACCAAAGAAATATACGGTGAGACCTGGCCTGGCCATTATATCTCCATTGTGTGAGATTTGGGTTGAAGTGACAACGGCAGCACAGGAAGAATTGCCTTCATCGATTCCTGTAAGCGAAGACAAGTTTGTTGTGAAGAGCTTAATGCTGCCCATAGGGAAAGCTACTGAATCTGAGTTGAATGAGTTATTTTCAAGGAATCATCACATCTTTACTGATGCAACTCTGAAGGTTGTATATACAGGGAACCTGATCCTGAGAAGTTTAGTAGAAAATGGCTCCCCAAGTAATGTTAAAGAGGTACTTTTACGATGCAAGGATGTGAATAGCAAATACGAACATGATCTTACTCCTCTTCACATTGCAGCCGTCAGGGGAAATAGTGAAGTTGTGCAAAATCTTCTTGAGTCTGGAGCAATAGTGGATGTAAAGAATTCAACTCAAAAATCACCATTGTTAGAAGCAGCATCATATGGACATGTTGAGATAGTCAAAATGCTTCTTTCTTCTGGAGCAAACACAGAGATTGCAGATGCCAGAGGTTACAAAGCCCTACATGTTGCAGCTTCTGGCAATTATGTACAGATTTTAATTTCCTTACTAGCTTCAGGAGCTAATGTTAATGCGCAGGATATTGAGGGCAGAGCTCCATTACATTTATCTGTTATTGGTAGGCATCTTGAGTCGGTCCAGCTGTTGGTTGGTGCAGGTGCCAATGTAGATGCTAAAGATAAAGATGGATGGACTGTAATACACTGTGCTGCAGCTTACGGCTACCTCGATATTATCAAAGTTCTTCTTGAAAGTGGCAATAAATATGCCAGAAATAATGATGGGAAAACTGCTCTTGATCTGGCCCTTGACAATGGGCATCAGCATCTTTTGGATGCCCTGCATTTGGGTGATATGCTGCAAAAGACATCAAGGGAGGGTGATGTAGTCACATTGAAAAGCTGTCTTGCACAAGGAGCCATGGTTAATGGAAAAGATCAACATGGATGGTCTGCTCTGCACAGGGCTGCATTCAAGGGCCATCTTGACACTGTGAAGTTGTTGCACCAGCATGGAGCTGAGATCAATAGTTTGGATGATACTGGATTTACACCTTTGCATTGTGCATCAGAGACTGGACACAAAGATGTTGTGGAGTATTTGATAAAGCACGGTGCTGATGTAAACACAACAAACATTAAAGGTGAAACTCCTTTACAGTTAGCCTCTTCCATGGGGTATTCAGGTATTGTTAGACTGTTACAAGAGAAACAGCTTGTTGAAAATATGCATGAAAATTACCTCTCAGCTGATCACTTTTTTAGTATACACACTAAGACTAGTTCTCGGTTGAAGAGTAAATTGGTAAGATGTATAGCCCAATCTTCCTGATCTACTCTCTCTATTAGGCATTTCTATGTATGCAATATTGTAATTGTTCACGTTCCAAGTTAGTTCTTGCAATATTGGCCGATGAAGGTGTGGCCAAACCCTTCAATTTGTCTCATGAAAGATGCCAATTTGTGCCTTTATTTTTAGTATGCACCGTTGCATTTTCCATTTTGGAAGATCATAAAAAGTGCAGTTCTTTCTAATTGCATTAATACAAAGCCTATTTAAAAGTCAGCTGGGAAAACATTTATTTGCACTTGCTGTTCAACAATATTTGACGATACCATGATCTGCACATATTCTCTTTACAGTTGCCTCCTCTGTGTTAGTGACGAATGTTAGGCCAACAAGACATTAATTTTACTAATATGGGATAGTAATAAAAATGTGATTAATAAAAGTTGAAGGATAGGAGTTTCTGCTTTTTACCAATCTATTGGCATTTACATTAGCATCTTAAATGCTTGATGTTTAACTCTAGGGGAAAGGTGGAAAGCTGATCTTTTTTAAATTCAAAATGTATCACTGAAATAAAAGTATATTGTGCAAGAGTATCCTCAGGGAAATGAGTGTTGATAAATATTTTCCAGTTAGGCAACTTAAAAAAATAATGTAGCCTCTAACATGAATTGATTATTTAAGATACAAGATGCCCTGACAATGGATTTTTTTCTGGACTTCAGATTATGATATCTAGGGTTTTATTTTGGCTTGAGGCGTGGGATTATCCATTTCAAGAAGTCTGGGATTTTTGTGTACAGCATGATGAGATGTAATGGATGTATTAGTTAAATTTAGGCCCTATATTTCTGTATTTTTATTCTTCTTTGCAATGCAGTTGTCATTAATTTTTTATTGTTTCCATACTTGCAGAAGAACAAATATAATATATTAATAATACATTTAACACAAGATGTCCTCCAAAGGAAGTGACAGACCCAAGGGATGCAAGGCTAAAACTATGGAAACCTAGGACAAACTTGACACCAACAAATCCCATCTCCACAATCAAGAGCCCAAAAATCTTGGCCAAATAATCACAAAGTTGATTCTTCACAATGCAAAGGTCTTGTCAGAGATCAGGCATTGGAGAAGGATAACAAAGGGATCGCTGTTGTATTCAAGGAGCTAACATCTCAATATGATCTGAAGAAATCTCAGCTGAAGTATGAGGACAGAAAAAGGAACTTGCAAATGGCGCAATACATGCATGCAATAATCCTTCCATGAATACATGACAATGGCATAAATTGCCAGTGATTCTATTTTAGCTTTCAGAAATCACAATTATTATTAGAAGGGCGTTTACGTTGGGATCTGTTGGCTTTGGCAAAACTTTTCCTTTTGAATTGTTCTCCTTGGCCCTTGTATACAATGGATATTTAATTAACCTTCAACAGGAGTTGCAATTGCAGGTATAATGGCCTATATATATTGGCTTTTTGGAGTGATCTTTAACGTCAGTTTGGCTATTGAGTTCTGCTAATAAAGGATCAGCACTTGCTTGCTGGTCCTCTTGACAGTGTTTTGGTTTGCTATTTCACATTTTCATCCTGATTTATACGTTCTCTGAATTTGTTGTCTCATTTTAAAGGCACATTAGAGAATGGGCCTTTCTGATCTCTGAACTTAAGTCAGATCCCTCTAGGATTGCAACACTAACATGGTGAGATAGATATCACATTGCTTGATCAAAGCAAAAGTACGATGCCAGAATATATAGCAATTGATTGCAAACACTGGCACTGGTCAAAATGGTAAGAGTAAAGTTCAGAATCGTCTTGTTTCCTCAGTGGGTTTTTACTCTCTATGGATGCTAGTATCTTTGTCACCCTCACATGCACTTAAGTTCTTCATTCACCAATTATTTTCAATGATGTTCTACACTCTTCTAATTGGTCGTATATGGATGATTTATGGTAGGGTGTTATCAATCAAGGGGCTTCATCTATTGTTACTTCTTGCTGTATCTGTGTGTATATCTAGTTGGTCATTTTTAGGTTGCCTAGACGACATGCCTCTTGAGCTGTATTGGAACCCTCTAGTGGAAACAAAGTTTTTGTTCACCTTAGCTTATTGATAATGTTCAAATTATATACCACCTATAAACAGTGCCTTGCTAACCCATCTACCGCAGGAGGAACTACCCATCAATTTGATCAGCTTGAGTTGTGTCTCATTGTTATTCAATCCTCCTTTTGATAAAATATAAAAGCTACATTAAGATGTGGAAAGAAAATGCAGGATAGAATCTTCATCCAATGTTCGAATCCTAAATTTGTGTCTCCAAAAGATACCATTGTGGCCCTTAAGGGCTTGTCACCTATCCATGTTGTAAAGCCCATCCAAAAAACAACAAATGAAGTCTAAACATGGGTTATTTTAAAGTTGATTACATGTTTAATTATAAGTTTTAAGTGAGTTTGACTTTTGAATAGACACCATGTTTTGTCCAATGACATTTATGTGAGTATTGCATGTGTATATCGATGTCCCTATTGATTAAGTTAATTCGTTACCTAGAATATAATATGATTCTAAAGGTGAGTTAAGCCGATATCCTAGGCTTATCATTAAGGCCTCCATGGTTCTCAGCCACATAGAACCATATTTCCATTTGAAGTATAAATAAGGCCTCCATGGTTCCCAGCCACATAGAACCATATTTCCATTTGAAGTCTACAAGAGCATTGATTGATTAAATAAAATAACTTATTTATTTTCTACTTATTCTAATTCCAAAGATTGTAATGGTTTAGAAGACCTAACATATGAACACCTCCAAGGTAACTAACCAAGGTAAAATTTGTCTTTAACAAATATAGTTTAAACCCTATACCTAAACGTAACTAGCAAGGTGCCACCAAGTGTACTAAAGTGCGCCCTTTTAAAAATATAATAAACATAGGTAAAGAGACTGAAGTACTAGTTAATTTAATTATACAACATATTAATTAATTAGGTAGCACATGCATCCTCATCATAACCTTAGCTTAGGTCCATCTCTAGCCTAGATATCTCTTCACAGGAAGAGAATATTTTCTTCCTATAAGGATGCAACATTTAACCTAAGATTAAATCTGTCACGGATTTGCAGCCTCGGGCTAAGGGGGGTAGGTTGGTTTGTTCGAGATTTGCTGTTGTTTAGATTCTCTTTGGTGGGTTGTGCAGGTTGCTTGTTGTTTTGCAACCTGTTTTTGTTTTTCAGTTGTCAGTGTGCGTCCGATGAATGGTTTGGACTGCCCTTTGGGCTTTTGTTTCTTGCAGCTTAGCTGCTGTGGTTCTGATGTGTTTGTTCTATTTTGTTTTGCCCTGGGGGCATTGTTTGTAAAGGGTTTAGCCCCTTGTTAGATGCTTATCCTAATAAAAAACATTTAACCTAAGATTAAATCAATCCTGGCTCTCAAAAGGTCATTTTTATTTAAAGTTTTTAAAAAATCAATTTCACACATTTGGATTACACCAAGAGATAATCATCCTTGGCTAGATCTAATCTTGAGCCCCCCCTTCAACTTGTACCTTAACCTTAAACTCCTTCCTCCATAATCTCTAGAAAGAGAGGGAGGAAAAGAGAAGGGAAGGGAAGGAAGAAATGAGAAAGTTAATAATTTTCTTTATTTCTTCCCCTCCACATAGAGCAAGAAAAATAGATTAAAATTTAATCTATCCACTAACATAAGGTAGAGTAAAGTAACTAAGAAATTGTCTTAGCCATGCCAAGCTCCCTCACCTATGGAGGAAGCTTGGCTTCATGGCTACAAATGAAATTGTTATTATATTTTCTTTAATTTGTTATCTAGTTTTTGCAAAATGAGTTCCTAATCTTTTTGGTTTGGAAAATATGACAGAGGAGGAAAGTCATGGCTTCCTCTCTTATTTCTAATTCTTTTTATGCGAAATGTAGATACGTATATCAATATTTTTTTAAAATAATTTGCTTTTGCAAATCTAGTTTAAAAGTAATATTTAAATGTATGAGGAAGTTATATATATATATATATATATATATATATATATATATATTTGCTTTTGCAAATCTAGTTTAAAAGTAATATTTAAATGTATGAGGAAGTTATATATATATATATATATATATATATATATATATATATATATATATATATATATATATATATATATATATATATATATATATATATATATATATGATGGTAAACTTGGGTTTTTAGCCTAGTCTAAGGCCAGAGAGACCACTTATGGTGGATGCCTTTCGACGTCTTTATTGCCGAGTCATCAAGAGTACTACCAAGGGGTTTCAGTCCCCAAGGCACTATCAGCTTGTTCAAACCCGCGAGCTTATTGGCCTAGTGAAGGCATACAGCTTGTGAGCCCATTGGCCTAGCAAAGGCACGCATCTTGCGAGCACAGCAGCCTAGCGAAGGCCCATGGCCTATGAGCTCATTGACCCAGTAGGGGTTTGAACCTTGGTGGCTATCACAACAACCATATGAACTAACCACCACATTGCACCCCAATGGGCTATATATATTAAAAAGAAAATGTTTAAACAATCATTGTAGCACACAAGGGGTGTAAACCCTACAATGGCCGACAATAATTGTTGACTCTTGTAGGGTTGCTATCCTTAGAGGTTGCATTTCACATGCACCCTATGTGGGTAGGCAACTTGCTTCTTTTTAATTTGTTTTTAAATGTTTCGTTAACATCAAAATTTGTTCACTTTTTATAACCTTAGTTGAATATATGTTTTATAAATCTGATATAAAAGTAGATATGCTGGTAATTAAAATAGACTTGCATCTATTTATACATGTAGTATATATATGTTTATTACCTATATATGCAATTATTCTAAAGTGTATACATTTTCTTCTAATATAACAATATAGTAATGTGCAAAACATGTTATGAACCTCATTCTACAATATGGTAGTTAGTATTAGTAGGGCACATATGCTTTGTAAGTCAGCCATAGGTAATATTAAATAAAGGTGGATGCATATGCTTTGGAAGTCATCCCACTAGTTAGTTAGAATAAAGTAATTATCTCACATGCATGGGATGGTAAGAATTGTCTTTGGCAAGACTTTGTATATTGTAATGACTTCCCAAATAGAAGGTATCTTAGATATTTGTATGGGAGTATATGATCTACTATGAGGTTGCCCCCTCAAAGTGGTGTTGTGAAGATAATAAAAGCATTTTGTTTCTCTCATTTCTGCATATTCTTGTATGTTTAGTTTATTTTGTCTTGCAGGTTCATTACATGTGGTATTAGAGCTCTTTCCAAGGCCGTTTTTGCAAGCACATTTATCAATTTTAGAGTTGTTTGTAACTACTCACCATATGCTCTCACTTCACCCTAGAGGGATCTTGGTGATCATAAAGTGGTTATAGTCGTAGTTGCATTAAATATGTTACATGAGTGTTGCCAAACAAAATCCTTGCTAATAGTTTATTTTTCTTTTTAGGTTTGAAAACCTACGCCAGGGGTTTTCAAATATCCTTAAAAGAGTTGTTATTCTTAGCTAAGATGGATTCCCCATAAAAGTTTAGATGAAGTGAGGAGTATTTGGGCTCTAATAATCGGGCCTCAAACAACCTGTGTTTATGGTCGCAATTTCCATGTACCTACAAGTATATCAAAAGACCTCCTAAGATTTTATGTAGCCTAGTCTTAGGTAACCTTCAACCATCTAAATTATATGATGCATCAGTAAGTAGTTAGCCCTGGAAAGTTACTCATCATGTACCTCAAAGATGGGATAGTGGAGTACAATCCTAATCCTTTGTAGTTAGTGCTCTGAAACATTGCCTCAATACTATTTATGAACGAGGTAAGTATATTAGTGAGTTCACAAACCAAACACACCCTGAGGTGCATTCCCTTTTATCCCTACCCGTGTGCCATTTATCTTGCATACAATAGAGCCATCTTTCCTTGTAGTTAGGTATTTGGTATTTGACATCAGTCATATAGCAATTAGTGTTCTCTCTACATAGTAGCACATCTCTAGATTCAAGAGTATTCTTCTAGATCTACATTTTTTCCTCGCTAGTTCAATCTATTGTCCTGCTCTCAGATTTGAAACATTTGAAGAAAATTTCTCCCAATCCAGGGATAATTAGTCACTTTTGATAGGAAATACAACTGAGGGTATCTAAATAGTTTTACAAAGAAATCCAAGCCAACATTTACCCTTTCTGGTGGATTGTCCTATTACACTCATCTCTTCGAGATGATCGATTTGCCCTATAGCTCTAGCTAACCCTTTTTTGGGTCGAGCTCCTCCTTTTCATTATTTAGGCATGCCTATGGTTGTGCTCATCTCTGCCTCTTGATCATTTTCCCATATATCTCCATTCACCTTTTTTGCTACCTCTAGATTGTCACTATGACCACAAGTCATCATTCTTAGGACCCACCAAAGATTACTATGAACTCTCCCAATGATCACATTGATTAAATGCAAGTGAACATCATTATAGAGATCAAGGAATCCAGCACAGAGCTTCGAAACACCAATGACAAGCTCAACATGCTAATAGACTAGGTGCAATGATTGTCAACATTCATCTCTAGTTCAAACAAGGGCCAATCATGTACAACGATAGAGGGATCCCCCTCTCACAATTAGGGTGGACTTCGATGCCCCCCCTAAACTAGACTTCTCCAAATTTGATGGTACAAATCCTACAAGTTGGTTGTATAGGGCCGACCAATATTTTGTAGTACATCAAATTCCCTAGGATCAAAAGTTATCTATTGCATCTTTCCACTTGAAAAAAATCCATTGAACATGGTTTCAATGGTTGGATAGGACTCATCCATTTCTCACATGGATAGACTTTTGCAAGGAAGCCCTCATCCACTTTGGCCCTAGTGTTTATGAAGACTTCTCTGGTGCCCTCACTAAATTACGATAGACACATTTAATACGGGAATATCAAAGTGAGTTTGAGAAATGGGCGAACTAGACCCATGGCCTTGATGAATCATTTTTGGAAGTTGTTTCATAAGTGGTCTCAAAGAGGATCTTCAAGTGGAGGTTCTCATGTTTAAGTTGGGCTCCTACCATGATGCTCTAGCCTTGGCTCGACTTACAAAGAACAGATTTGCAACATGACAGAAAGTCACTAGTTTCTTTTCCTCTTTCAAACTCAAAAAGGGACATCTGATCAAGGCACTAAACCCACCCAATTTCATTGGCTCTTCCGAGAAGAGATGGTGGAGAGAAAGGCAAATGGGCTATATTTCAATTCTGATTAAAAAACGAAAAAGGTAATAAATTTCAAGAGCAACACTTACATCTCATTGACTCTGTAGTAGTGCCTAGTGATTTAGAAGAATTTTTAGATGTAGAGGAAGAGTTGACTTCACTAGAACAAGGCTCCACTCCCAATGCTCATATTTTATTCATGTTCTGGCAGGCTTCTCTTCCCTCCAACACTTAAGGTCATTGGCTACATCAAATGATAGAAGCTAGCACTCTTGATAGATGGTGGGAGCACTCATAACTTTAATAGTAGAAAACTTACAGACCAACTACATTGCTATGTCCATGCTTGTAATAATTTTCAAATTATGGTGGCCAATGGAAATACTATGTCCTATGGGGGCAAGTGTCACAATGCAAATGTTATAATATTTCTTGGGAATAAATGCAAAAATCAGCAAAATAGCAAACCACTTCGAGGGGGTGACCTCCAATAATCAAAAAAATAATATATGAATTCAATATTAGAAGTTATGATGATTTGGGAGAGACTTCTCTTCCTTATTTATAGGCATAACTATGTAGGGACACACCCCTTCATCCTAATCGAAAGGGCTTAAGGAAATAGCTAAAACTAATAAATGAAAATGTTAAGGTTAAACAACTAAGCATGCCACAATTGCTTAAACTTATTATATGTAGAAAGATTGAATATTAGAGACCTAACATGCCCATCCCCTTTACAAAAGTATTGTCCTCAATGCTTAGCAACTTCGGATGCTATGAATTGATCATCTTCCTTGTTGCATCTATAGTTGGCGGATTCTTCCACTTGGTTAGGAATTCTAAAATGGCTCTATTTCGCAACCATTTCACTTGTTTCTCAATGATTGCCTTAGGTTCTATATCGTTTAGAATGTGACCCAAATAATTTGTGGGTGAGTCACACTCTAGCACGACACATGAACCGTCTTCCTTGCTATGGGCGACCTCCTAATCACTCCCGCTCATGTGGCAAGATCCAGTCGAGCTAAGGTAGGACCAAGGGGTTGTTCTTCTCTCCTTCTTGAGGGAGCAAAATGTCACAGATGGCGGTTGAGATTTGTGCTATGTGTGTGTCTTGACGATTGTTCCTATGGAGACGTTCAATTTTAGTTGTTGTAATAATTGTATGACCTGAAGGGTCATGAGTTTTGAGTCTCCTAGTCACTCCCGCTTATGTGGCAAGATCCAGTCGAGCTAAGGTAGGACCAAGGGGTTGTTCTACTCTCCTTCTTGAGGGAGCAAAATGTCACGGATGGCGGTTGAGTTTTTTGCTATGTGTGTGTCTTGACGATTGTTCCTATGGAGACATTCAATTTTAGTTGTTGTTGTAATAATTGTATGACCCTAAGGGTCATGGGCTTTGAGTCTCCTAACCCTAGCACGAAGATTGTGTTATGTCAGAAAATGTCTCCCTAGGACTTTTTCCCTCCTAAGTTTAGCTCCCGGGTCCTTTAGGTGTAATCATGCATGTTCATTTTTACTCTCAATGGAAAATCCCTGAAAACCCATGTTAAATGGGACCTAGGGGACAGTGATGAACTTGACCCTGCCTTGAAAATGGGGCTAAGGGCTTGGGCGCCCGCACCGTAGTCCTGCCCTATTTGGCGGGGTCCCAAATTTTAAATGTCAATTATGTGACTGTTAGAAGTGTCTGTTGCCAACATCTCAAGTTTGAATTACGAAATTAGAGCGAGAATGTGTTTTGTTGCATATATAAGCATGTTTAGAGATTCATTTGTAAACTAGAAGAAGAAGATTATGAACTTTTGGTGCACTTATGATTTTAGAACATTCAAAGTATTCATTGTTGCAGAGCAAACTTGTCTTGTTATTGTGTGTGTTATGCAGATTTGGCTTCATCTTCTCATGTGTTGAAGGATTTTCATCTACACGCGAGCTACACCTCCAAGGTGATATCTATTTGTGTTTTCATTCATTTATCAATTGGTTTTTACCTCTATTCTAGAAGGATACACACTCTTTATCTGACAATGGTGTTTGGAAGACTTGAATGTCCTTCTAGGGCTTGACTGAGGCAAGCTCCTAGACACCACAACCCCCAACCCCCTTTTCTATAATTGCAGGTAACATGTGTCATGTTCTACAGAAGTGGAGTTGCAGGAGGCAGTGACAGAGTTGGGAGACTCCGCATCTGAAGGAAAAAGCAGGACCTGGACTTGGGTGCCCACTCCAAAGCCCTCCGGATCCCTGAAGCAAAAAACCCCTATGAAAGTGGTGATTAGTTGTAGACAAGTTTTAGAAGTCCCTGAAGAAGTTGCCACCTTGGGCTTGGGCGCCTGCTCTTTAGCCCCCAACTTTTCTGCATCCAAAATTCCAAAGTCTGGTATGTATCTACTCTGAATATTCCATCTCTGTCTACGAGCATTTGTCGTGGTTTGTCTAGATTTATTTACGATTTTGTGAAATTAGGGTTTTAAGCATACTCAGACTTTAATTAAACAATTAATTAACAAATTCCAAGTTTTCTCTCCGTTCCAAGTGACACTAAATCTGTAGCAGAGCCCTCTTGCAAAATGTGTGGCTTGACTCGATTTATGTCCTTGAATGTAAGGTGTGAAAGGAGGATTTACCCCAAACACTCATTGAAATTGAAAACCCCTCTTTTTACACTAAACATTTTGCTGAACACGTGTTTTATTTGAATTTTGCACCTTGCTGGGTGTTGTACTTCAGATTTGCATTCATTTCATTCATCATTTTCATATTGCATTTGAACATTTACAAAAGAATTGAAATTTTTGAAATTTTTTTTTTTTAAAATTGGCATTTTAGGCTTGCATTTTGAAATAATTCAAGTTAACTTTCATTTAATTTCTAATTTTTAAAATAGATCTGATATAAATTACACAAATTCATCATATTATAATCCTTTGCATTGCATTTTTCATATTAAAATTGCTAGGGTTTGCTTGAAATTTTGAATTTTTCTCATAACCTAGTAATTTCAAAAACTAGGGTTTGTAGTTAAAATCTTGTTTCAAGTTTTACTACTCATCTTAGGCACTCATTCAAATCTGATTTTGTATTTAATGTTGCATTTTTGTGTGTTTTTGCATTCATATTTCAAAAATTTGCATTTACACAGATAATTTCAACAAAAACTAGCATTTTTCATTCATCATCATTAAAAATTGCACTTGCATTGAGCATTGTAGGACTTTAAAAGCATTTTTTAGATCTGAGCTAAAATATTTTGCATAAAAAATTTGATTAGAATTCATTTACATATCATTTTGCACATACTCATGCCTTAATTTCACAACTAGGGTTTGAAAAACTTGCATTTTCACTATATTTTGACTTATTTTGCATTATATGTGTGTTGTGAAGGATATTGCTGCATTATTGGACTGATATATAACTTATTATTCATGGCCCTTCATCAATTTCCTTACAACACCTTTTCTTTTAGGCACTTGCATTGGAAAAAAAATGAAAAAATCAAGCATTTTAGGTCATAAACTTACATAATTTTGCATTTATTTTCTTGCATGTATAATGGATTCTTCTTGCAATTCATCTCTGGAAAATTTATTTGAATACATTGTAAATGTTGATAATTTCCACAAATTCACTGATAAATATCCTCAAGTCTTGCATCAAATAGCATACATCTATGGTATTCACATGACTACAAGCACTACTTATGATATCCTTCGTTCCATGACATACTTTGAAAGTTTTGTCACTATTGTGGGTATTTTCCCTTCAATCTTGGAAAATCTTACTACTTTCATTTCTACATCCAATCGAGATGAAAACAGTGGTGATAATGTCATTCCTTCCCTGCCTACATTTCACGAGGATATAATGCATATTCTTTCCAAGACATATGAGACTGACGTAGCCCGGGGTAATTCATGTGATAAAGAGAACTCTTCTCCCAACATAATCTCGCCTGGTGAAGATATTTTGGCACAAGAAGATGAAATTATTGAAACATTCCTTAACACCACTCTGTCAGCCCTTCCTGCTCTCCTTGGCCAAGATGAAACATTGGATGATGCAAATTCCCTTTGTGAACATTTACTTCAACCTGTCGACACTGAAAATTTACCAATTGATCTTCAAACACTTCTCAACTACATCTTAAACAAAGAAACGGATTGCATACCCCTACCTGAACATTCACATACATTGGACACTAAAAATTTGGAAAACATCAATAAACATATTATACGGATTGAAATGGGCATTTTTTGGGTTCCTTCACAACCTCACTTGACTAAAATGGGTATCTTTCTAGCTCCTACATCACCCTGTTTGATTGATATAGAAAACCGTGAGATTCCTTCTACACCATCATTAATCAATACCTTTCCATTGACAAATCCTACAATTGTCCCCTCGCAAACTCATGAAAATGTGGAAGAAAGATGTAGAGATAAAGATTTAACCATCAAAGTAAAGATCAAGATTCAGGACAACCGCTAGTTCGGTTGCGCCTTCAAGTAAGTATTTCTAACCCTTTTCTCTGTGTTGTGATCCCTCGTGATGTGTTATGTGTTGTTCAGGCCTCCTTGGATGACTCTTGATACTCTTGCAAGGTCAAGGATACCGAGAGACCTCCTTTGTTGTGACCATTCTTCTATTTGTATCATCATTCTTCTATATTGCTTCTCCTCTATTTTTTATTGTTATGTGTTGTGCCTTAGGGGCATAGCATTGCAGTTGGTGACCTGGGGGCACCTTCCTACATGATGACCCTAAGGCACTTGTTCTCCTCTCTTGATTTATCGTTTACCTTCTTCTAGTGGTTCTATCTAGCTGACAGTTAACAAAAAACAAATAATACTAATAAGGACCAAGTGTCCCTTCAGCAAGTAAGCAAAAATGGACCTAGTCCATATATGACAATGGGGTTGAAATATATTATCCGACGCTTGGCTAGTAGGATCACTCTATGTGATATTTTGATGTTGTCTTATATTTGCTAACAAACCATAACAATACATATGCTCTGTGCACTTTGTTTATCTTTGAATCTCGCCTTGGTTACACTCGGTTTTGAGATTTC
This sequence comes from Cunninghamia lanceolata, assembly GCA_027924645.1. Taxonomy (NCBI): domain Eukaryota; kingdom Viridiplantae; phylum Streptophyta; class Pinopsida; order Cupressales; family Cupressaceae; genus Cunninghamia; species Cunninghamia lanceolata. The sequence continues at coordinate 607,544 of BSBN01001393.1, read as the reverse complement.
TATAGTATAGTGTAATGTCCCCATTTTCGGATTCTCTTGTAGATCAGTCAGAGCAGGCTTTCTGGGTTGGTGACAACATAATTAGAGGAATATTTTGATGTCACCAGGGTGTTCGGGTGATCCAATGGAGATGGTTGACACTTTCCGGAGGGATTTCGGACAACTTGTCCGTACTTACTATTTATAGTAAGTGCTTGCATGTCATTAATCTTTCTGGGTTTGTTCTCTTTGGTCCCCGGTGTTCACTGCTATTTTTAGTAAGCGACAGTTTGGCGTTGTTTGGGCAAGTTGGCAGTCGGCTGTTGGCTCTCATAAACATTGCATTGAGCTTGGAGTTATCAAATGGTTTGTGGATCCAGTTGGCACCCTCTGAGTTGGCTCAGTTTGCTTATGGCCGTTACTTACTATTTTTAGTAAGTTCAGGTTTGGCACCGGAACAGGATTTTGAGAGTGGGGTTGGATTCGTCTTGTCAAGACCTTTCCAATGAGCTATAGATCATTGGTTTCTGACATCATCTTGGCCTTCATTTTAAAGTCCGTAAATTAAACATTATTATTTAATATTGGACCTTGGTGCCTAGGCTCAACAACTTAATATTGTTTTAAAAGAGGGGACCTTAAGGGTGATGTTGAGAAAATAATTAAAGAGAATTATATTGTATTTTCCCTCTCATGTTTTATCCCATATGCAAGAGGATTTTAGAGACTCCCAGTTGAAAAAGTATAAAAGGAGGAAAAGTGCTCTCATTTGGATATGCTTGGTTTATTATTTTCTTCTCTCTTTGAGATTTCCCTTACTAGGTTTTTGGAGCTTTGGCTCTAGGGTTTGAGGATTCAAACCAGAGGCTCTTGGAGACGAAAACCTCCCTGAGTAGCGGTATCCCACAGGTGTGAAAGATCACCCAACGGTGCCTTCTATGGTGAATGCATCTAGTGTTCACAGTTGTGCTGAAATGGAGTCTGACAGATGATATTTGTTGAGGTTTATTAGCAAAGGCATATTTTCAGCTATTGATTTTGGTGTTTATGTGAGTTTCTTGGAGCAGCCGTACTCTTATCTTGGCTGGTCGTACCCCTTTGAGCAGGTCATACCATATTGGGAGGTATTTGTGGGTGTTTTTGGAGCTGTTTACTTCTATTCTTGGTCGCCCAACTCTCACATCAGTCTGCAGCAAGTTTACTATCAAAATACAGAGGTTTTGGGAAGTGTTTGATTGCTATTCATGATCAGCCATGGTCGTACACTTGGTATAGAGGACGTGGGATTTACAGAGGGCTCTTACCTTTCATTTGCAGCCTTGTATGAGGTCTCATTGAGGCGTCTAGAGCCTTATCACTTGCTGATAACATTGTATTGACATTCCATATCATTTCTTGTAAAGTCTTGAGTGATTTCTAGCCATACCCATTGCTGGTCCGGCTACAGCAGAAATATCAAAGTGCAAAACTTGACATGGGTATGTAACGATAATTAATATTTGTGGATTTGATGATCTGGGTCATTGTTTATTTGTGCAAATTCATTGTACTTTTTCTAGGTTTTCTATATATGCTCTATATTGTATGCTACAGCAACACATTTGCAGGAAAACTGAAAACCCCTTCTACAATCTTCTATCTATCTGAAAGACCACACAAAATAATAATAAAATATCATACAATAAAGATTTAAAAAATACAAACAGGTATGGCACATTATAGTGGTATCAGAGCCAAGGTCTCGAGGTCGAGCCCTGCGGAGCGTGGTGGGTTGTAATATCCCTGCGGGCGGGTGATGGGCCCCACCGCCACGTGTCTGTAGTGGTAGGGAGATGTGCCCCATTCGACCTCGGACGCTCCGGTGGGGAAGTCTAGCCTCCACCCTTAACGCCTGGGTATGCCGCCCTCACTTCCAGGTTGGTCTTTTGGTGTAGTGGTTGGGCCTTTGGTATCAGAGCTATGATCTTGCCATCTTGTGAGGTTGAACAGACATACAACTTAGCTTTGCATGTGAGTGATCAGCACTTGCATGAGTACACATACAGGTTTCCCAGGTTGATCCTTATATAGGTACAGATATAGTAGTGATAGAAGAAATGGGTGACAGGAAAGGTGACGAACCCAGCTCGCGTGAGCTCTTGAATGCACTCACCCGAGAGATGAGGGCGTCTCGACAGGAGTTGAGAGAATCACATACTAAGATAACACAGGTCCTTCGACAGTTGCATGATGATGAGGATGGGGCCTCAGTTACTCATAGGAGGGCTTCACAGTTTACAGTGGGTGACAGACCTAGTATCTCTACATTTACTCCCAGGAACCAAGTTTCTGAACAAGATTGCACAGAGGCGGAGTTTCAGGAGGAGATTCTGAGGGATTGGAGAGCATCCAGTGAAGAGTTCAGAGCCGAGTTGACATTTGCCGAGTACTCTCACATCAGGATAAAAACTAGACCCCGCAGGGGAGGTAGACCTTAGAACCAAGAGTTGCAGAGGAAACTGAGCAAGAATCACGTGAGAAGACAAGGCCTATGCTTCTCTTGCAAAGAATTTTGGGAGCCTAACCACCAATGCACTGATAAAAGGGACTCACAAATTGATGTTGGTTTGGCAAATGAGGTTACTTTCAGCACTCAAGAGGTTGTTATCAGCCCTGATAACAGTTCTGATTTTTATGACAGCAGTCATTCTCCTGAGTGTAGTAGTGGTTTAAATGTTATGGCACCAGAGGAAAGAGTTGTAAAAGATACTTCTAATGTTGGCACACAAAATATGAGTGTCAAACACGAGGAAAACCATGAAGATACAAGCCATAACAGTTCTAATTTTTATGACAGCAGTCATTCTCCTGAGTGTAGTAGTGATTTAAATGTTATGGCACAAGAGGAAAAATTGTAAAAGATACTTCTAGTGTTGGCACGCAAAATATGAGTGTCAAACACGAGGAAAACCATGAGGATACAAGCCATAACAGTTCTGAATTTTGTGACAGCAGTTTGATCTGTTTGCATCAGCATGAAGATAATGCTATTACACATGATGATGTTGGTTGTGTTGAGTCATCTAATGTAGACACTCCAGTTTCGGGTGATAGTGATGCAATAGGTGTTGGGGATTCATGCCACAACGAATTTGATTTGGTAAATCAGATTTTAGATGATGTGAACAAATCAGAAAATTTACTTGTTAATGACGGGTCCCAGGATAGCTCTTTGGATGAGCATGTGTCTACTTTGGAGGCAGCAGTGAGCATTGATGATGTCTAATCAGCAGCTTCTATTGTGTCATTGGAGCCATCTCGTGAGGTACATAACAGTAGTACCTTTGTTGAGGAAGTGTGTAGAACTGATAGCACACATGAGGATGCTTATCAATTAGTGAGTGATAATGATTCAGCCTCTTTCCATAGTGCAGATTACAAATCGGAAGATTTGTGTGGAGATGATTCGTCACAGGGGTATCATCATTTGACTGGGCAATTGAAAGTTAATGACAATATGATTGCTACAGCTTTGGAACATTTTGATGTTGCTAGATAGATGTTGGCAACCTATGCTTGGAGTACTCCTGAGATGGAGGAACATGACGACAGAGGACTTTCCCTTGCTGAATTTCTGGCACTTAGAGATGTAGTTGGGATCATGAAAAATAATTACCTATAGTTGTTATCAAATAGAGATCATCTTCTCAGGCTTGACGGTATTTATTATGATGCTCTAAGGGGAAAAGAAGAGGAGGTTGATGAGCTCACCTATGAGCTTGAGGTCACCGCAGACTCTTTGAAGAATGCTCAAACAACCCTTCAAGAGTCAAAGTTACAGGTAGATGAGCTTACCGTGGAGTTGAGATTGACACGGTCTTCATCACCTACAGATACAATTCAGAGATCTATGGCAGCATGTAGTGATGAGCATACATCCATGAATAGTGGTAATGAGCATGTGGAGGATGTGGTCACATCCATTTCATTTACTGGTGCAGGTGACATAGATAGTATGAGTGCATTGGTTGAGAGTTATAGAGAACCACATGATGCACTAGGTTCTCTTGAGGTTAGTCCTATGACAGGTGATGCAGAGCAAGTTGTTGATGGCTCTTGTGGTGTAGTAGTGAATTTCCAGAGAATTGTGTGACAAATCACAACACTACATCATTTTCACAGAAGATATGCAGGGCATCATCCAGCGGTGTGATCGGTTCTCATGTTGATTTGTTTCCCTCTCTTGGAAGCAAATCTAAGATTGCATCCTATGCAGTTGATAGTGATCGACAACTTCCTAGACCTCAGGGTTGGAGAGATCAACTGAAGGTTTCTGAGGTTAAGGTTGTTCAAACCTTAACTCATATTGACAGTACCCACAAGTTTGTGGAGGATCTCTTTTGGACGGTACAATTGGAGGAGAGGCAGATAGGGGTAGTAGTGGGCACATCTACATCTAATTTGCAAACTATCCAGCATGCCATGGAGTGGATTAAATCAGAGTACCTCTAGTTACTATCAGATCGGGACTTTGCTATTGGGTATGCTGAGAGGACTTGCAAGTTATCTACCCAATTAGCCATTCAGGATCAGAGACATGAGCCATCTTCTGATTCAAGTGATGAGAGTGATGAGGAGGGTGTTCCCCATGACTTTGATGATCAGACATTGACAGAGGTGGGAGCATTTTATCTTGACTGCATAGTGAGGAGTGCTCATCATTTCTCCTTTAGTCCACACATAGATGACCTAATGATGCGTAAGTGTGGATTGGCTCAAGATTTATACCATCCATTGTGGGATGAAGGGTTGCCATCTACAGGAGATGGAACTAAAGATTTTAGGTGGTTGACTCAGATACAGTCAGAGGATTATTTGTAGAGTCAGAGATCAGATTACCATCATGGTGACATGTATCAGACAGAGTATGCAACTTCTTGGTCTTGAAAACTTCCATTGGAGACATGGCTTCTGAGAGGTTGCAGTATCAGTAGGCGTGATGGTATGTTTAGTTTTTACAGCGGTGATGGAAGAGAGTTTTATCATTCCCTCGATTTGAGAGAGGCAATTTCATATCTTCCAGCACCTATGTTGGATAGCCAGTACATCCATAGGAGTTTTACAGAGGACGATAGGGGATGTTGTGGTTCAGACACTCTAAGATTTACTTACCCCTTCATGATTGTTGGATGTGAGGTTCTGATGTGTTGGGACCCAGGTGGTAATAGGATTGGCCTGACGGTTCAGTTGGATTCCGTTGTGTTGCTTCACCACTCTTTGCATGGTGAAGATTATATCAGAGTAGCGCAGTGGAAGTCAATAAGGGATGTGTATGACAGACTTCCACATTGGCTTTGGGACCTAGGGTTTCCTATGACTAGTAGATTGTTCTATATTGGGGTACCTATTTACATTGATGCTGAGCATGGTTTTACCTCTACCCAGTGGATGCAGTGGAGATGCTGTGGGACATTTTTCAGATTGATTTGGGATCCTGGTGTTCAGCTTTGGCATGCAGATGCAGATTGCTTGAGGACAAGCAATCTTTGGGAAGGGCGGACCGTAATGTCCCCATTTTCAGATTCTCTTGCAGATCAGTCAGAGCGGGCTTTCTGGGTTGGTGACAACATAATCAGAGGAATATTTTGATGTCACCAAGGTGTTCGGGTGATCCAATGGAGATGGTTGACACTTTCCGGAGGGATTTCGGACAACTTGTTCGTACTTACTATTTATAGTAAGTGCTTGCATGTCATTAATCTTTCTGGGTTTTTCTGGGTTTGTTCTCTTTGGTCCCCTGTGTTCACTGCTATTTTTAGTAAATGGCAGTTTGGCGTTGTTTGGGCGAATTGGCAATCATCTGTTGGCTCTTATAAACATTGCATTGAGCTTGGAGTTATCAGATGGTTTGTGGATCCAGTTGGCACCCTCTGAGTTGGCTCAGTTTGCTTATGGCCGTTACTTACTATTTTTAGTAAGTTTAGGTTTGGCACCGGAACAGGATTTTGAGAGTGGGGTTGGATTCGTCTTGTCAAGACCTTTCCAACGAGCTATAGATCATCGGTTTCTGACATCATCTTGGCCTTCGTTTTAAAGTCCGTAAATTAAACATTATTATTTAATATTGGACCTTGGTGCCTAGGCTCAACAACTTAATGTTGTTTTAAAAGAGGGGACCTTAAGGGTGATGTTGAGAAAATAATTAAAGAGAATTATATTGTATTTTCCCTCTCATGTTTTATCCCATATGCAAGAGGATTTTAGAGACTCCCAGTTGAAAAAGTATAAAAGGAGGAAAAGTGCTCTCATTTGGATATGCTTGGTTTATTATTTTCTTCTCTCTTTGAGATTTCCCTTACTAGGTTTTTGGAGCTTTAGCTCTAGGGTTTGAGGATTCAAACCAGAGGCTCTTTGAGACGAAAACCTCCTTGAGTAGCGGTATCCCACAGGTGTGAAAGATCACCCAATGGTGCCTTCTATGGTGAATGAATCCAGTGTTCACAGTTGTGCTGAAATGGAGTATGACGGATGATATTTGTTGAGGTTTACTGAGCATATCTTTTGCAGATGTATTGAAGGGTAGCAAAGGCATATTTTCAGCTATTGATTTTAGTGTTAATGTAAGTTTCTTGGAGCAGTTGTACTCTTACTTGGCTGGTCGTACCCCTTTGAGCAAGCCGTACCATATTGGGAGGTATTTTTGGGTGTTTTTGGAGCTGTTTACTTCTATTCTTAGTCGCCCAACTCTCACATCAGTCTGCAGCAAGTTTACTATCAAAATACAGAGGTTTTGGGAAGTGTTTGATTGTTGTTCATGATCAGCCATGGCCGTACACTTGGTATAAAGGACGTGGGATTTACAGAGGGCTCTAACCTTTCATTTGCAGCCTTGTATGAGGTCTCATTGAGGCGTCTAGAGCCTTATCACTTGCTGATAACATTGTATTGACATTCCATATCATTTCTTGTAAAGTCTTGAGTGATTTCCAGCCATACCCATTGCTGGTCCGGCTACAGTAGAAATATCAAAGTGCAAAACTTGACATGGGTATGTAACGATAATTAATATTTGTGGATTTGATGATCTGGGTCATTGTTTATTTATGCAAATTCATTGTACTTTTTCTGGGTTTTCTATATATGCTCTATATTATATGCTACGGCAACACATCTGCAGGAAAACTAAAAACCTCTTCTACAATCTTCTATCTATCTGAAAGACCACACAAAATAATAATAAAATATCACACAATAAAGATTTAAAAAATACAAACAGGTACGGCACAGATTTCAAACCCGTAGTATAGCTTCAGCTATTTATGTGAATGATTACGTGCATTGCTTTTATCATGTGATGTGGTTATTATCTTATGAAAAGTTTCTAACCCCTGTCATTGCAGGAAATTGTGTGTTTGTGGGAACATACAACAATCGTAAAGTACATGTCACCTCTGGGGGCATGGGCTTTGAGAAATCTCTTGTTCCCTTGTGTGTTTTCTCTCTACCTTAACGTGCTTGATATCGGTACATGACATCAACCACCTTAAGGTGGAGGCATATAAAAGTAATTTGTCTGATGATTTTGGTACTAATGAAGTGTGTTTGTAAGCCCTTTGCGGAGGTGGGATGTATCTATGCGCGAGTGCACATCTTTTTATTTTATATTGCAATCATTAAGCCCTTTGCGGAGGTGGGATATCATGTATATCCTTTTATTCAAAGCCCTTTGCAAAGGTGGGGATGTTTTATCTCTTGAGCTAGTGCACATCCTTTTTTATTTCAAAAGTCCTCCGAGTAGGCGGGGTTGATGTATCCTCCCTTAAGCATGTCTTTGGCAGTTGTGGCATAAGCCCAACTGTCAGGTGTGCCTGTAATGTGCCTGAGATGGTGGGAATTTAGAAATAAGTTCCTTCCATCACCTTGTTTGCCATGTTTTAGACGTATAGTATGTCTTTGGCATACTATACGACACTCATGTCTTCCGTGTGTTTTCCCCTATGTCGTAGTCTCAAGACGTGTGCAAAAATGCCCCTCCTACACTCAAGTTTTGTATGGCGTGTTTGTTCCCAAGCATAGTCTCAAGACGTGTGGTGAAATGCCCCTCCTATGATTTGTGATTTGTATGGCATGTTTGTTCTCAAGTGTAGTCTTCAAGAGCATGGCGAAATGCCCCTCCTACACTCTGAGATTTGTATTGTGTGTTTGTTGCCCCATATGTAGTTTCAAGACGTGTGGCGAAATGCTCCTCCTACATTTTGGGTTGTGTTTACTTTCCATGTACTTGCATTTGCATTTATATATGAAAATGAAAAAGAAATAATCACTGCATTCACTATATTCATCGTGTTTTGCATGTCTTCAATGTCTTCTCTGTCTTGTGTGACTGTTACTATCTTCTCCATGTTTTGCGTGCCTGTTACTACCTTCATTGTGTTTGACGTGTCCGCGATGTGTCTTCTCTAATGTCTCCCCAATCTCGTCAAGGATGGTTTGTATCCAATCTTCCCTAATGCCTGGGAACATTGAATGCTTGGCAATAGGGGAAGTGTTATGCTTCACATGGTTTGTGTTGAGTTTGATTTTAACCTCGTGACGGAACTGAGGGTTTCTCCTTGTTTGAATGTTTGATTTGAATTGTTTTTACCTCATGATGAGATCAACAGTTTTGGTCATGTTTCTCTCTAAGTTTTCCTAATTTTCTTATGAATGCACTCTAAATGTATACAAAAAAATTTGGTTCCTTTTTTCCCAAATTAAAATGATGTCTAATTACCTAAGAATTGAAATATGTATGCAATCTTTATGTGTTTTTCAATATGCAAGCTAATTCTACGTTTTTGTAGTTTTCATGGAACGGTTTTTGAATCTAATCTAACAAATTTAAATTTCAAATGGAAATAAATTTAAATCTAATGAACGAATACAAGACTAATCTAATTAAATCAAATGCAATGCTAATCTATGAAAACAAATAAACAACTTATCATGGAAAAATAAAAGCAATGATTTATTTTTCCAAGAGCCCGAATGTGAGCTAATTACTATTATAAAACATAAAGAATTTGGTATGAAGAAGATGGCAATGCCTGGCTTGAGCCCACAAAAGTCCTTGTGGCAACCCTCTCTTCCTCTGTAGTGGTGGGGTCCTCCTCTTGGCGACAAAAATGAAGATGGGAGAAAATGAAATTAAATGGAAGCTTTAAAGCTTTGAAGATACTTGAGCATGAAAATGCCTAAGAAGCACTATGGCTTGAAGCTATGGAAGCTAAATGCAAAAATCAAAAGGTTCACAAGGTCTTGCATGAGCATAAAAATGCTATGGAGACAATTAGCAAAGCAAAGCAAAATCAAGAGCAACAAAACTAAATTTACCTCCCCAAATGCATAGAGGAGAGGGGTATTTATAGGTAGAAAATCAACACCAAAGGTGGTGGTGATTGGGGAGTTAAGAGAAATAGATTAGGGAGTGATCTGACTCAGATTGATAGTGAACACTAGTTGCAAAGATTACAAGAGAAGAAATGAAGTTAACACTTTACTGATTCCAAGATAACTAAGATTGATTTGGAGATGAGATTGGGTTGATTAGGAATGTTGAATTAGTCAGGAGTTGGCAATCAGTTAGAGAAGAAGATTCATGTAATCAAGGCTCAATTTGGAGCATATATGGACCAAAACTAGAAGAAAACATGCATGTTAAAAGACAACAAGGTCACCCCTTTTGAGAAGTGGGTCACCCCTTTCACTAGTGAAAGTCACCCTAGAGATCTTGCTTAAGTTGTTGGGTCACCCAGGGAGATCCTAAAGTCATAGGGGTGACCCACAGAGGAGGTTTTGCACAAGTGGTTTTTGAGGTGAAGGATGATCTAGGTGTAAGAAAGGTTTTGGAATCTTGAAACTAACCATAGGGTCTCTGTAGGGTTGGTCACCCATTTCATAGGGAAAGTCACCCCTGGAAATCATGTTTTAGCTGTAGGGTCACCCAAGGAGATCCTACAGTGATAGGGGTGACGCAGAAAGGAAATATGCAACATGAAAATTGAAGTCACGGATGGAATGGGGAGGTTAATTAGATGATTCTAAAGGGATGAAATGATGCAAATTCCCCTAGGGAACATGAATTCCCTTCTTGTGAAGTGGATTGATGACGTTATCAGGGCTGGAAAGCGACAAGAAAGATTTGTTGAACTTTGGTCAGAAGGAAAGCTAGAAGGTTGTAGGACCATAGAAGGTTAGTCTATAGGTTAGAAAAGCACAATCAAGATAAAAAATTAAAAAAAAGACACATCACCAAGAGGAATACTGATGAGGTATATATATATTCATGCTTACATGTAGGTAATTAGGAGTATAGCTCATCCTTGGGCCACCATGTAGGCCTTCCATCTTTTTCATACTTACATATTTGCCCCCTCAGTGATGGTAGTCTACATGAAAGGTAGGTACTCTTTCTGAACTATGATTTTACCTGTTGTTATCCCGCATTTGTTCCTAAAATAACAATTGTTAACTCGACTTCACGATTTATTCAAAATAAATCACTGTAATAGAAACAAGAAAATGTATTGTTGATGCGTGAGATATACCTGAGTCATTTTTTTTCATCTTGAGGACCTGTAAGAATGAAATGCAGACAAAATGAGGACATGGAAAGCACTACAAAAGTTAAAACAAACCAAATATCTAAATGCAAACTAAATTGAGAGAAGGAAGAAGTGAATCGAGAGGTAGAGTGATCAACAGTGATGGAATCATGCGAGTAAACAGGCGATAGAGAGAGTTCAACAAGGAGAATATGGATACTAATCTTCCCCTTGCTTGTCATCAAATACGAGAAATGATAAAACCCCCTTTTGAAACCATATATTTTTCTCTTGTTGATTTCTTGTAATGAATCCATCATTTTTTTAGTTTCTTCATTGTAATGGCCTAAATTCTATCCTTGTCTTTTAGTGAGTTTTCATTTGTTGAAATCTTATCATTTTTAATGTTTTCTAAGCATTTTTTATCATTCTAGGGCATGGAGTAGGGTTGCCCCTTTAACCAAGGAAAGTCACCCTTGGAGATTCATCCTACCATTCTAGGTTGCCCTTGGAGATCAGCCTTGGTAAAAGGGGCGACCCACTAGAAGTTTGTCAAATGAAAATTTTTAACAGTATGATACTTTCGTCACTTAGTTTTCTCTACTTTTTGACACTAACTTCATTTATTACAATTTTTAGTTGATATTTTTAAAAAAAAAAATTGAATGTTTTATGTTTTTTTATGATTTTCTAGATTTTCCAACTATCTAACATGTCATTTCTTTGTTCTTGACAGGAAATGCACATTAGGTGGAATGTGACCCATTAGCAATTTTGGTTTACAGAGTCCCTTGAGTCCTTATCTACTAGAAATCTTGCCATCTTGAAGAAGATGTGTTTAGACAAGATAGTTGGTGTTCCTATCATATATCCCTCTTCTGACATATGCTTTGATATCTTGTGTTACATCCCTAACCTATGATTAGTTTAATCTTACTCTTACTTGGTAATCAGGAGGATTAGTTAAGAGTTTGATGATTTGATATTGTGGAAGTATATGATTTGACCTTTGATTATGAGGTTAATGACTGATGTTAATTAATTTTGAACATTAAATGATTTATATTAAGGGATATGATAATGATGCATTGATCATGGTTTTGTGGTCCTGAGTGTGAACAGGAAAATGTAACGTCCTTCGAAGGAGAGCATCATCCTGGAGGAAGAGTTAGATGTTGGGAAGTGGGGTCAGTAGCCATATGAGTGTCAAACATTTTGTCTTTTCAAACCGTGTAGGTTGGCGTAAGTTACGCTTCTTCTTGGCCAATTGATTTTTCCTTTTGTGTTGTCTTGTTGATTTAGTCGTTTCGACAATGTTGTATTGACTCAACTAATGACATTCTCAGAATGTCAAATCGAGTCAAGAGTTGGTCTTGTTTTTTCAAAACATAATCTTATCACTCCTAATAATTTTGATTTGGGATTATAAATCCATTTTTGGTCCATTAAGTTTCAGATCCTTTGCAATGAAGGGAGAGTGGAGCTCGATCCCTAAATCGCATGATGACTCTATCTTCTTGTGGGAGGTGATGTCAGAAAATGATATTTTGGTTAATTTTAGTATTCTCATACTTCTAGTTGATGCATGAAATAATATTATAATAAAATTATATAAGCTTGATATTGAATATCATTCTATGCTATTGTGTTTACTATTTTAATATGGATGACATTGTAATTTATGGGAGCTTCGAGCTCACCATATTCTAACAAATGTCATGTTTGAGCATGTCTTGATTGGGGTAGTGAGTCGAGTGGGAGAAACCACTCGTACCACCTTGGTAGAGGGTGGTAGTTTCCTCAAAAATAGGCACGTGGGGTTGGTTGTAGTGATAATCCCATAAAGTCTTCTTGGAAGAGCAGGATGATCATGATATAATTTTTTGGGAGAAAAAGAAGAGTGCGGGCTCTGCGCTGGAAGAAGACATTCAGAGAAAGATCAAATAGAGGTTGAATTGATCACAGCTCTGCTTTGAAGGATTATACACAGGTAGAATGAAGGATGTAATCCTTGTAATCATTTTGAAATATGAGTTTCATTTCGTTTGAGCTCTTTTAGCATGCAAATCGTTTGGAGCCTACGCTCATAAAGTTATTGCTATGGCTTCTATATCTTAGACATATTTTCTTTGGCAAGGGCTCGAGGCCATAAGGCCGAGCCACACTGTGCTTAATATTTGTTGTGTATATGCATCATGCCATACAGCTGAGCTATGTGATAATGTAATCTTTGTTGTGTATATGCATCAGGCCATACGGTCGAGCTATGTGATAATGTAATTTTTACTATGTATGTGCTCAAGGCCATACGGTTGAGACATATAAAAATGCATTCTTTGTTGTGTAAGCTTAAGGCCAAGTGGCTGAGCCAAAGGATAAAGCGTTCTTTGTTGTGTTAATCTCAAAGCCATGTGGCTGGGCTATACTGTATTGTTATATATGTTAAAACCTTTGTTGAGATTTCACTGGAGGCCTTATGGCCGAGTAGAAATGCATTGAAATCTTTTATTAATCCCAGCTTGAGGCCATGGAGGTCGAGCTTCAATCTTTATACCATGCACCATGCTAAATACTCACGGCCACGAAGGGTGAACTATATTGTAATATATATTGTGCTATGTTGTGGCTCTAGACCTCGAAGGTCGAGCCTTACATATTGAAACCCATAATATAACCATGGCTCGAGGACATCATGGTCAATCCCATGCATAAGCCCCAACATCTAAATATGTCAAATAATGATGTGGCATGGTTAAAGATAGGGTTAAGACTCATAAAATGAGTCGAGCTTGAGATGCTCAAGCCATAAGAAGTGTCAAGAAATGATGTTTAATACTCATTGATGGTTGCGGCCTGCATAAATAGCACACAACTTATGTGACTGTGTTGATGGCCGATGTGGCCTTAAACAAAACAGTGCTTAAAACACTCAAACCAAATGATGACCCAACTTGCATAAAAGTTGAATGTGGTATATTAAGGGTATTTAGACTACCCAAGTTTATACTTGTTATCTTCGGATAAGAAACTAGTATAGTTATTAAAGACTATGGTTATATTAAGTGGCAGCTTGCATGTTATCCAGGACATTAGAAATGAAATGATCTATTAATGATAACTACCCTCTATTTATTTAAGTGAGATTAGAGATACTACCTAAGCTCATAAGGGTAATAAGAGTTATCATTCATGGTAAGATCACACTGATTAACCAAGGCAAGGAATGCCTAGTATAGTATGATTATGATTCCATCTTATATGATTATTGATTTAGACGTAATGAACCACGATGGACCTAGAATGGTAAATGTGGTTCGATTGTGTAATAACCTAGAGTGGAATGAGGTGGCAAGGAGTCACAAGTTCCTCGCTACAAAGGTAACCTAATTGGTCGAAACAAACCTGAGATGGGAGTCGATTGTCCAGGTATGGACAATGAATCAAATTGATTCCATGCATACTAGACCTAGGGTGGTTAATATGGTTGACTTTTGACATGATTAGAAAGTGGAATAAGGTGACGTGGAGTCACAAATTCCCTATAATGGAACTTGACTATTAATGATAGTTTAATGATAACTATGATGCTTCTAATGTATTTAAAATATAAGTTGATTCTTGATTGAAGAAGGAGAAACTGAATAAGAAGTAAGTTGTATTATCTTGTAGGAAGCAGTAAGTGCCTACCAGGTTTGTTGGAGGTACTATTTCTCCTAGATAATTATATACTTATGAGAATGAATACTAAGATTAGTACGAAACTCTTGTTTTTCAACGTAAATGGAAGCCATCTTTTACAAATGGCCATACTTCACAAATGAGGTATAAGATATTAAAACCCATGAGGATGCTTGAGATAGAGTCTTTTTAGTAAGACCATCATTATAGACTATTATGATATAAGTCTCAAATGGCATGATCTTGAATGTAAACCTTGAGATAGGTCAACATGAAACTGTGAACCTAGGATGGTCAAAAGTTGGAAAACTTATTTTGGCTATTGAGATTTTGGAAAATGGAACAGGGTGATGAGGAGTCACAAGTTCCTTGTTATGAAAGCAACATGCTTGTTTTGACTTTTGTCATATTGGAAAATGGAACAGGGTGACGAGGAGTCACAGTTTCCTTGGGTACAAAAGTAACCTATTAAAATTGATGAACTCCTAGATAGGAGTAGATTGTCCTAGTATAGGACTATGAAGTGAACTAAATTCACATTTTACTAGACCCTGAGAGGTCACATTAAACATATTGTGGGACACGACAACTTCTAAGTCAAGTAAGGGTGGTGGACATACAACTACGTTCATTGTGAAATGTATATGTACGTAAATCTTTGGCCAAAGTAATGCATCTATCTCTGCATGCATTGTCGATCCACAATGCTCTAGATCGCCTAATGTCTCCAGTAGTGTCATACATAGTTAGAGTGGATCTATAGTTGTGTGACCGTGAGACATTAGGAAGGACACAACACCAGATACTCAGATGGCTAATCTTATGGTTCCTAACATGTAACCTTTCCGTGAAGGGTAGGGCCACTTCCAGTTAGGAAGTTGAGCGGGGGACCGCAGGTCCGTGGTTGGTGGAAAAGCACCAAGATGATGATCTCTTTCCCAAGCATGAGACATGCCGATGCTTATGGAGACAGATGTCATTGGTTCCAGATACAGTGTTTACATTTTATGACCAGTCAGTCTATTGTAATGTATAAATTGATTTATGATGCCTTGGGCATGACTTGTACATATATAGTGATGGTTACTTACCAAAGATATGTAAATGATTACTGTATTGTAAGCTTTGTTATATTCTATTAGAATAACCTACTTAATTGATGAAATGATAATGAATCATTATAGTTAAATTTTGATTTGCATAATCATATTGGTAACTAATCTCTTGATTAAGATGGATGTTTAAGTTAAATCTTGAGCATTATGGAAAGTGATATTACATCTTGACATACTAGGATGTTGATCAGAATACATTTTTATTTTCTTCAGGTATCTGGAGAGTGGACAATTACTCTGTATGATGTTTATCATATCCTAGGAGTTCTTGTGAGAGGTGATCGACTTTCTCTTCCTAAGAGTGAATCAAAGGGAAATATTATCTTGGGCTGTCTGTGTGGGGGTTAACTATCCTAAAGATCGTCTTGGTGTTCAGCTTACCTCAGTTCCTAGCCTCACAATTCCCCCTTTGTGGAAGATTTTCATCATATTGATTGCATCTCATTTATTAGGAGATAAGGGGTCTTCCATACTCAGGTGGTGCTAGGCACCAATCATTCAGAGACTTTTTCCCTGGGGGATTGACATTCTTACTATGGTGTACCGAGACTTATACTATATCTCATGATGAGGTGCTCTTTCTTTTATTCATCCTTCTCTTATCATGACTTAGATTCTAAAGCACATTATTCCATTTCAGAGACGTGTGACTCTTTTAGATCCCAAATTATCGAGAGCCATGTGATCGGGAAGCCTTAGTCCTTATGATGCTACTACTTGTGTCGTGGCCACTCTCATAGATGTTGATTTCATTTTTTATCCTTATGTTGACATGGATGGGTTATGTCCAGGTGATAGAGTGGTACGTGATTGTTGAGAGGTGATCCATTTCACCGAAAGGAATGGCTTAGTTGAGGCTCATCATGTCACCCGAGTTCTTCAATAGTTTGGAGAGGACTTTCTAGAGGATTTGCCCCCAGTACCCACTTGGTATAGGTCCATGCTGAAGATGGTTGATTCTCAACATAGTGAAATTTTATGGGTTATGTTAGTTCTTGGGGTCCCAATTACTAGGTTGGTTCATGAGATTGGTCGTAGGTGAGTGTAGGTATCTTGATCTTGAAGACTTGTCACTATTGAGGAAGAGATTAATGACTCTATAGATGAGGATTATGATCCTAATGAGGAGGAACATGATGGAGGGGACATAGAGGTTCTTGTAGATGGACGAGGATATAGCACTAGAGGAAACTCCATCTAGGCATATGCATGGTCTACTTTCAGAGTTGTCAGAGGAGGATATGAGGCATAGTAACCCCTCCTGGCAACCAGGTGATCCACGTGAGTATTTTACTAGCTTCCTCTTTTTTCCTTATTGTTTTTTATCACTTCGAAGTAATGGTGTGGAATTAACCCTTGAATTAGCATCTCTTCATTGTCTTTTCATAGGTACGATGGATGGATGGAGGGAACTCTTTTGTAATGCTTCCTTAGACATGCTACTCCCTTCTACTAGTCAATTGAGGGAGACTCTCCTTGTTGATGCTCACTTTTCATCCATAGTGGGTTGTCATACAAATATCCTAGCTCCTACCTATCATATAGGTTAATAAGTTGCTTCTCAGAGAGCTAGGATCAATGTGCTTGAGATTGAGAATGTGGGTCCACATTCAACCATTTTTTCTATGACTTGGCTCATGGTTTTAGGAAACTATTGGTGGTTTCCTAGGTCTCCTTAGCCTATAAATTGAGGTCTTGGGATAGAGATTGGATTTCTAATTTATGAAAGGTTATGTTACCAAATTCCTCCATACACAAAGTGTTGATCTCCATTAAAGCACTACAACTTAGAGAGTGTATTATAACCTTGTTTGAAGATTAATACATTGATTGTGCTTTAGAGGCTAGGTTTTTCTTTTCAAGGGTTTTCCTAGGGTATCTCATGTGCCTCTTGTCCTTACTTTATTTAATTTATTTTAGATAAATCTTACTTCAATTGCTTCTCTCTTTGTATCAAGTAAAATAGTTGTATTTCCTTGAACAAAGATATGACAACACATGGTGCAATAAAATTGGAGAAACTAGATGGAACTTCATTGGAAGGCATGATGAATGGAGGCCATATTAAGGAGAACATCAAGAGGCCTTGTGATTCCTAGTCACTAAATGTAGAGTAGCAATAAGGTCAAGGTGGCCAGTAAGTAGAAGTAGTTGTTTGCTTTCAACATTGCATTTCCTTTCAATAATTTAGTTTGATTTCAACATTTTGCAAGTACTATACTTTTAGTTTGGTATAGTTTCCATTTTGGGGCAAAAGTTGCTGCAAGTTTGTGATATAGTACAAAAAAATGATATAAGCATATAGAGGTACAACTAGATATAGATTGCATAATTATGTACATGATCATTAGTTGCATATTATAGGGTTATAGGAACACAAGGCACTTTGTTGGAACTCTAATCACAACAAGACGAGAAATTATATTATATATTTGGGTGTGTAGATATTATTGGTGATATGTAAGTTCAAAGAGTGTGGGAACATGTTCTATGAAATTCCTTAATATGGTTCAAGAGCTATGCATTACATATTTGAGCTCTAGGACAAGGAACATAAGGGTTTTACACTACTATACAACATACTAGGGTGGCAGCGGAGTAGAAGTGCACTTCTATCATATTATGTGGCATAGAAAGGGATTAGGCTAGCTTTTCCATGGCAACATTTATCCCTAGGTCATGTTGAAAATATGAATGTGTGATTGAGAATTTACACAAAGGTAGACATCATTGCATTTCATATGATATTTGTGTGCAAGTATAGTCTAAAGGTTTGAATAGGGAAGATGTAAAGGAGATAGGTCTATCTATAGAATAGGATGGTATGTGTGGGGATTTTACACTCGATTTGGGTGGTTGCACATGAATACACATGTAGAATAGCATATGGAGCAAAGTGAATTTAGGAATTCCATGTTATGATATCAAATGGTGGTAATTGTATGCTTATGTGGGGACATAGATTTTACAATGGGGAGGTGATAAAGTGATTAGAGATTGAATTATGATTTGTTGTTTGCAAAAAATGGCATTGAGGAATGATGCCTTGAAAGTGGAATGACTAAATGAATGATGCATAGGGGATTAATGATTACTTGAGTGAGGAGATTGTCATCAAGTGTGTGAAGAGGATTCTATGATTTTATGCAATTATGTGGTGTAGATTTTCAAGGATCTCAACATTGATTATGGTGATATGACATTAATTCATGATTATTGCACTAGAGGTCATCATATTTCTATAAAAGGGAGTGATTTTTATTGATGAGTTACAAAGTTAACAAACTATATGCAGAAGTGAAACTCTTTTGCATTATGATTGTGATTGAGTTTGAAATTTTCTAGTTGTTAAGGCCACAAAGAGTGTTTATACAAATTTAAGTTTCAAATGCAACCATGATGGGCTTCACATAATGCAAGTCATTGCATAGGAGAAAAATTTGAATCTCTATAGGCAAAGGTTAGTCATAATAAAGTTGTCAATGTTGAGCCTCTTGAGCTCAAACACACAAAAGTTCCAAATGGGTGCTTGACATATGACACTCTAGGTCATCTCTAGATATTGAAGACCATATAGACCAACCATTTTACATTAGAAAATTATCATAAAATCACATAAGGCATTGTAAAATCATCACAAACGTTGATGGGTTGAAAAAAGGGAGTGGAATGCACATAGTACAATGCTCATCTAGATCAAGGTCTTGAAGTCGCAATTATTTTGGTGATACATATGATTTGGTGTGGTTCTTCATCATTATGTTTCACAATGGGGTAATTTACTTGAAAGAAGATGTACATATTCTAGTAAACCCTAAGACAATTTATGAATTGAAAATGTTCTTGTGAAATGAAATGTTGTTAGAGAATGTGGATAGATGCATTGATTGCATGGACATTCCTTGTGACAATATTAGGCATGGAAGTGGAAAAGCTAGTGAATAGTAGATGTGAGGCCACATGTGTTAGTATTGGCATGAAGTTACTACACAAGGCATGTGCAAAATAAACTCCAGTGGAAGTGACATATGCAATTTATTTGGTTGGTGTCAAGAATGTCAATTATGATTAATCCATAGACTTGACAAATAAATAGATAGAAAATGTATTGTTGGCATGGGACTATGGAAAAGAATTCTACTTTATCTTGATGCTCAATTTACATATTTTGGCATATTATAGTACACTATCCAATGAGGTTGTCGATGAACCAACATAGTTGTTGACAAAGAGGTTTTATGCGTTCATGCTTACTTTTGTACAGTGGCAAGATGTGCAATTTTAGTAGATTTTGATGTCATGATGGGTCCATGTGCTACATATTCATGTTCATATCAATGGTAAGTCAGGATTAAGGTGGTAA
Organism: Cunninghamia lanceolata; assembly: GCA_027924645.1. Lineage (NCBI taxonomy): Eukaryota > Viridiplantae > Streptophyta > Pinopsida > Cupressales > Cupressaceae > Cunninghamia > Cunninghamia lanceolata. The sequence goes on along the minus strand of BSBN01001393.1, from coordinate 587,847 downwards.
AGAATATCCTATAGCAAAGTGTGAATTTTATAGGCATTACACCTAGTACACATGGTTACTTATGGGTATCCATATTATAGACCCTATGGTTCAACTTGCAATTCCACCTTTGGGCCAATTTTCACCCACCTTAGAAGATGGTGCACCTAGAAGAGGAGGCCACATGATGAAGAAGGCATCACCAAAGGAACACTTATTGTAATGTTAATAAAAGACAAGGGAAAGCAAATTGCTCATACCTTGAGTCATTTATGCCAAAAATACACTAGGTCTACTAGGATTTAGATTGAGGATCCCTAAGGTAGGGAGCATACACAAAGGTGGAGCATGAAAATTCCAATATAGGTGTCTACAACCCAATAGATACTACAACCAACAATAGCACAGATAGAATTGGTTACACAAGAGGAACAAGTTGAACTAATGAATTAGCGACAAGTGAAAGAATCTAAGGTTGTGCCTAAAAGCAAATGTTGAAAACCAAGTGAAAAAAATAGCTAAAACTTATTGTTCTTAAGTGCATTCAAATTCATTAACATTGATAAATCATATAGGAAATGGAAAATAATACTATAATAGAGAGAATGCAAACCAAAACACTTTGCAATAACACTAGATATACATGGAGAAACCCTTGTGGGAAAAATTCCACCATTGAAAAGACTCAAGCTTGTATTAAGCTTCAAACAATTAAGTACATCAATAGAATTTTCTTATCTCTATAGTAATCCAATCACATAAGAATACCCGCAAATACATCATATTATCCTTTTTATTTTTTTCTTCAATTGGAGAACATAATATATATTGGCATGAGAAAAACCACAAACCATGAATCGTTTCTAAAACCATGAGAGAAAAACATGGGATAAAAGCGACACACAAATCCCAATGCCCAAACCAAGAAGAGTTAAATTAGAAACTTCCTCTTTCAAATAAAGCACTCCACTTGTGTTCTTATATACCTTTTTGGTAATATGGATATGCAAACTAAAGATCTTCCTTGATCTTCTCCAAGTCCACATTTTATTCCTCCTTTTCATGCTCTTTCTAATCTACCAACTCTTACACACTTTAAATTTATCATAGTTAGTTTCAGAAACTCCCATGACAACTAAGTGATAATTACAAATTGCCAAATTACAAACTACAAGTGACAAGTGACAACTAATGCCACTCCAAGTGGGTGTAAGCAATTAGATAAATAATTAAATGAATACTTATAATATTAGAATATTGCAAGGTGTATAATGCCTATCCCAACGTTCTCCCACTTGTCATATACCTTGCAAGAGAAAAAAAGGGTAATGGAAAGAATAAATCAAATTCTAGAAGAGGTAAGGCCCATGGCCTCTTTGCACCAACTGAACTTCTCTGTGCTCACTAGCTTAGTGAAAGAATCTGCAATATTTGTTGAGGTGTCAACCTTCTATAACATGACTTTGCCACCCTCAACCAACTCTTGGACAAAGTGATACTAAACATCAATATGCTTTGTATGAGCATGGTACATTGGGTTTTTAGCCAAACAGATGGCACTTTAACTATCGCATCTAATTCTGATCTATCTACACTCAAAGCTTATATCTAAATACTATCTCTATAACCACATTGCCTCTTTATAGGCATGTGTCACAACCATATATTCTAATTCTATAGTGATCAACATGATTGTAGGTTGTCATTTATTCATCCAACAAATAGCTCTTCCAAACAACATAAAAACATGTCCGCTCATGGATCTCCTATAATCCTAATCACCAACCCAATCTAAATCAACAAAGCCTTGTAAATCAACCAAATTGACCACATCATCATTGCCCATGATAACAAATGTAATGGTTAGAAGTGCCTCCTAAATATCTAAAAAAACATTTCACATAAGTCTAATGTTCTTTACTAGGGTTAGACATAAACCTACTGAATACTCCCACTACTTGGGCAATATCAGGTCTTGTGTAGACCATAACATACATGAGGCTTCCAACAACATTGGCATAAGGAATGTTATACATCTCTTCAACATCATCATCTAATTTAAGACATTGTTTCAATGAAATTATAGCATCAACTAGTAATGGAATGTTTATTAGCTTATAGTCATGCATAGAAAAATGATGCAAAATAGTGTCAACATACTTCTTTCGATTTAACCATATTTTTTGTTAACCCAATCCCTACAAATTTCCATATCCAAAATATACTTAGTAGCTCCTAAATTTTTCATATCAAAAGTACCAAATAACTAATTTTTGAGCTCCCTAATCATCCCCTTGTCATTCTAAATAAATAACATATCATCCACATACAAGACAATGATTAGTAACCAATCATCAATTAATTTGAAATACGCAGTGATATACTTTGCTTCTAACAAAACCAGGTTTCAATGCAAAAGCATTAAACTTCTAATACCACATATTTAGATACTACTTCAATCCATACAAGGATCAGTTTAATCTACAAATCAAATGCTCCTTTCCCTTCATTACAAAATTGTCAGGTTGTTTCATAAATATTTCTTCTTCAAGATCCCCATGCAAAAATGTAGTTTTAACATCCATTTTCTCTACCTCTAAATCATAAGCAATAGTAATAGATAAAAGGAATCTAATGGAGGTTAACTTAGTAATATGAGAGAATATCTCATCAAAATCCACTCCCTCAACTTGGGAGTAAATTTTAGCGACTAATCAAGCCTTATACTGTTCCAACTTACCATCTGCTCTAAATTTAATTTTGAATATGGGCTTCATCCCCCTAGGAAACTCAACAAGGTCCCAAGTATTGTATTTTTCTAAAGACTTCATTTCATCTTTCATGTCCACCAACCAATACTCATGCCCCTATAAAGGCAAATCTTCCTTTACAAATCTCAGTTCATTTTCAATATATGATAATGCAAAGACACAACAAAAATCAAATGGGCTATATCCATACCTATCAATGGGTTTTCATTGTCTAGTGGATCTTCTCAAAGGTGTCACAAGATGTTCTAGTTGTTCCTCTTCACAAGTCTCTTTTGAGCCTTCTTCTTTATCTTCTTGTCCATCATGTTGTTGTTCTATATGTGCATCTTCTTGTGGTTGTCCTACACGTGCATCTTTCAGTGGTTCAACCTTAGCAACAAAATGCACTATTTTCTTTGGATTTTTCCTAAGGTTGTTCAACATCTAAAAATACCCTAAGCTCCCCGAATTCACATCCTTAAAATAAACCATTTTTAGTTCTATAGAATTCCAAATCTTATAACCTTTAATATTCTTGCCATAACCCATGAAAACACACTTGTTAGCCTTGAAATCAAGCTTAGATCATTTATCTCTAGATCATGAACATAGGCCTCACTACCAAATACTCTAAAATGAGAAACCGATGGTATTTTACCTATCCATACCTCATAAGGTGTTTTGTCATGTAGACTAGAAGTGGGAGATCTATTTACCAGATAACAAGCAATGTGTATAGATTCAACCCACAAAATTTGTTTATGATTAGCACTACTTAGCATGCTTCTATCTATATCTATAAGGGTGGTGTTCATCCATCCTACTACTCCATTTTATTGGGAATTGTATGGAGTTGTTTTATGTCTAACAATACTTGCATGTCAACAATAATCATCAAACTCCCTAGAGAAATACTCACCACCATTGTCTAATCTCAAAACCTTTACTTTTCTATCCATTTGTTTCTCTACTAAAACTTTAAACTCTTTAACCTTAGAAAATATGGTAGATTTATGCTTTAGAAAGTAAACCCATGTAAATCTAGAGAAGTCATCAATAAATGTAACATAGAAACAATATTTTGCAATTAAAGGTACATCCATTGGACCAAATACATCACTATGAATTACTTCCAAAATATGTTGATCTCTGGTACTACTAGATTTAAAAGATACTCTATGTTGTTTACCATACACACAGTGTTCACATAAATCGACATTAGCAGTATACCCAAATAAACCATTGGCCATCTTTTTATTAATGAGGGTATTAAGACCCTTCTCACCAATGTGGCTCATTCTATGATGCCATAGTTTAAAAGTATCAAAGTTTTCAGTTACATTAACAGAATTACAAAATGTTGATGCTTCAAACCTAAATAGGGTTCCACACTGTGTGCCCCTAGCCAGCACCAAGTTTCCTCTACTCAACCTGCAACCACTCTTCTCAAAAGTTTCATGCACCCCAAAATCATTCATTTTAGAAATAGAAATTAAATTCCTTGCTAAACCTAGGATATGTAATACATCTATGAGAGTTTTCACTCTCCCATCGTTCAATACCAATTTTACCTCTGCACGACTCACAATTTTTCAAGTACTGTTATCTCCGAGGAAAACTTCCCAACCATCTATGCATTGTATATTGAAAACCACTCCTTGTGAGGAGTCATGCGGTAGGATGCACCTGAATGTATCAACCTAGAGTTATCAAAAGCAATGTTAGATGAAATCAAAAAAGTATATGTAGCCTCATCATCAAAGGATTTGTCAATAGAGGAATCATCATTATTCTTTTTCTTATTTCTACATTCCTTCTTAAGATGTCCTTGTTTACCACAATTTGAACACCTTAACCTACTCTTAGCAAGGGTTTTGGATCTTCCCGTAGATTTAGATCTATCTTTAGACTTATCCTGACCCCCTTTTTGTTTAACAACACCTTTTTCCTTGGATTTACCTCGCACATGTAATGCATCTTTAGAATCATCATCCATAGGCTTTCTCCTCATCTCCTCACTGAGCAAGGTCACAATAAGATCATCCATCTTTGGATCTAGTCATACAACCACTAAGTGCAATAATTAAATTTTCACAAGATTCAGGTAATGAATAGAGTAGTAAAATATATTTATCATCTTCTTCCATCTTAACATCTATCAACTATAACTGACTAAAGATTACATTAAATGCATTCAAGTGTTCTACAACCGAGTCTCCATATTTCATTTTCAATGAATATAATTTCTTTTAAGATACAATTGGTTAATGAGACTCTTAGTTTGACAAATCTCGCCTATTCTTTTCTAGAACTTATATGTAGGAGTTTCATTAGAAACATTCAAGAGAAGCATTCATCTCCTGCAAGGGTTTCTTTAGTGGAGGCTAGCCCTCCCCTCTCCCCTTGCTCTAAGTATTTGGAGGACAATGTCTCATGGAAGATTTTTCAAAGGAGGAAGAGAGGTCTTCCTAAATATGCTTGTGTTTCCCACACCTGGGTCATGGGTGCTCAAAACGATAGGATGAAGTCGGGGGTTGTGTAGGAGGCTTTTTTGGGTCTGTTTTGTTTGGCATCTGAGTTGTGGCCTCTTTGTTTAGAGTTTTTTGCCCATTTAAAACCATTGTTGTGTTAGCATCTTGCCTGCAGTGATGTAAAAGGTTTCCTAGTCCTTTCAAAACCATTTTTTGATTTTGTTGTGGGTCAAGTGTGCTCTTGTTGATGTTTCGCCTATTGTTTTGGGTTTCTAGGGCCCCATGAAAATCTGTTTTACCCCTTTAATCAAAAACATTCAAGAGAACAAAATCATAAAGTCATAACCTTATAGTACCTCAAGATTTCTTATCTATCTTTACTCAGTCTTCATCTCATATATCTGTGGGTTTGCTCTCATTTTTCACAATTATCAATTGATCCCTTTCTTCCAAGAGATCCTCCATCTTAAGCTTCCAAAGTTCATAGCCTGTGCCATTGAACTTCTTGATTTCTGTACAGGATGTGTTGGCCATGATCTCTATCACTAGAATCTAATATGCGCAAAGACGCAAAAGCTCCCACTGTAGCAAAAATCCTAACAACACTCCAAAATAAAGAAATCCCCTTCTAATCAAGCCAACCAAGCTCTATACCAAATGTTGAAAACCAAGTGAAAAATATAATTAAAACTTATTGTTCCGTAGTGCATTCAAATTCATTAACAGTGATAAATCATATAGGAAATGGAAATAATAATACTGCAATAGAGAAAATGTAAACCACAACAATTTGTAATAACACTAGATATACATGGAGAAACCCTTGCGGGAAAAAACTCCACCAAAAAGTCCCAAGCCTATATTAATCTTCAAACAATGAAGTACATCAATTTAATCTGCTTCTCTCTACAGTAATATATATTGGCATGAGCAAAACCACAAATCATGAATGGTTTCTAAAACCATGAGAGAAAAACATGGGACAAAAGCAACACCCAAATCTCCATGCAAATCCCAACACCCAAACCAAGAAGAGTTAAATTAGAAACTTCCTCTTTCAACTAAAGCGCTCCACTTGTGATCTTATCCACCTTTTGGTAATATGCACATGCAAACTAAAGATCTTCCTTGATCTTCTCCAAATCCACACTTTACTCCCTCTTTTCATACTCTTTCTAATCTAGTAACTATTACACACTTTACAAGTTATCATAGTTGCATTTAGTAACTCCCATGACAACTAAGTGATAATTACAAATTGTCAAATTACAATCTACAAGTGACAACTAAGGCCACTTCAAGTGGATGTAATTAAATAAGTACTTCTAATATTATAATATTGTAAGTTGTATGACACATATCCCAACAGTAACCAAAAGCATTAGAGTGCCCCACCAATGAAGCACCTAACAAGAAAGTTGGTATTGAGATGCCATCCATGGGAAAGTGTGTACTCTATTGTATCATAATCAGCTTCCAACGATTTCTTTGGATGGCCCTTCTTGTATTGAGAAGCTATATCCGAAGATAGTACACACTAGTATGTCTAGTACAGATGACATTTCATTGGCGGTGCCGAATACAGAAGCAACAATAGACAATGCACTAGATGGAAGTGATGTTGTTACTTTGGTTTTTGAGGACATACTTGATGGCAATATTATTGTGTTGTAATTTCACATTTTAGTGGGCTTGCTCAAGTGTATCACCTAAGTTCATACTTGGGCAAACAACATTAAGGAAAATTCTGTTGTGCAAGTTAAACAAGCTCAAGAAGCAGCACACAAGGCTAAGGAGGATGCATAGGTGGAAATTTAACAAATACACTACAACACAATATTACCAAGAAGGACGCACACACAGTACAACACGTGATGCAAAGATAGAGGCTTTCAAAAATTATCATAAAGAACTTTGTGACTTGGCCCTATCAACAAATGCATACCTCAACACCCTAATTAGGAGCTTGTCTAGAAATCTTAGCACATGGCATGCCATTGGTTGCACCTATAGGCTCCATTGTAGCATAGATTGATGCACTAGAGAAAATGATCCAGCCTCTCCTTACTCCTGCATAAACTATTGCAGATCAGGCATAGTTGGAGAAGGCTAAGGCTTGGTGCTCCACAAAGAAATAAGTATAGAAGGCCAAGCATGAAGCTAAGGAGGACGCACAGAAAGCAAAAAAAATGAGCATGTGTGTCTAGAGAAAGAATCTCAAAAGAGACTGGAGGAAAAGCAAGCATTGGTGGAAAAGTGCGCGAGCCTACGGTGGAGGAATATTTGATAAAACTTGGGGAATAGTGTAGTTCTTTTGACAAGGATCTAGCTTCTACACTCAAGGTGTTTGTGGGTTCCACTATTTGGCCAGAGTGATTAATTGTGTGCCTTTCTCTGTTAAATGCAGAGTTGTGCACATTGAATGATGAGCTTCTCATAGAGGATCTTTCAGATGGTGAAAAAGAAAGTGTAAATGTGCAGGTTCGGGCACATTTCATGTATTGCTAGCCAATAGTATGCAGATATAGTGGCACTTCACGACATGACTCAAAAGCTACATAATCAGGTTAAGCACATGGTTGCTAAGTGTATAGAAATGCAAGTGGCATTGGAGCTTCAATGAGGGCATCCTACAGAAAATGATGTGCTTGCACAAATTGTTGATGTAATTCAAAGTTTGGAGGAGCAAGTTGAGCTAGTGGTGAATGATGGAAAGAGTTTTTGGATGCATAAGTTATTCTGGTTGTGCCAAATATTTCAAGTTTGATCAAGAATGTTGCTTGAGATGATTTTTCATTGGTTGGTTGGTTTTTATTGTAGTTTGTTTTGCCTTGACTCGTGTTTATATGTAATTGTGTTCTGAAGATAAAACACATTATTTGTGCTGAGAGAATGCTGGTGCTAGAAATATCATGTATGATGTTTCGAATATTGTAATCATGTGCCAAAATAGGATAAGTATCAGTGAGAATTAGGAAGCAGTCCCATGGGAGGGGGCTTCCTAAATTATCTAAGCCGTGTTGTTGAGATTTTTTAGGAGTATTTTACAGCAAGTGGTCCTATGAATTTTGTACCGAATTTTATGGAAGCGGGTGGTCTCATGAAGTTTTTAAAAAAATAATTTATGCTAAATAATTTCTTCCACTTGCCATCTCCAACATTTGTATTTTGAACATATATGAAATAACATAAATCATAGGCTAAACTCCATTCGCATTGATGTTGAAATGGTCCTATTGTACTTGCCCACATGTTAGCAGTAGCAGAAGCAGTAGCAGTCTTAGATTGTCCAATTTGAAGTAGCAGTCTTATCATGTCTGCAGTACCAGCCCGAAAAGATTTGATAAGATTTTGACTGTACATAGGCAGCTTCTTTTGAGTTGCTCTTTTCAAAATGATCGTCCCTTCTCTCTTTCTCGAAGTGGTGGTCCCTTCTCTTTTTTTCAAAGTGGTGGTCCTTTCTCTTGGACAAGATTTGCTCGACAGATCGTATGATTATCCTCCCTCTTTGGTGGACAAGATTTGTTCAGACATCGTATGATTAGATTTGAAATCTTTTGACTTGCTCGACCGATTTGTACTGATGATAAGACGCATAAAATCTTTTGACGTGGTGGACACAAGAAATCTTTTTAGTAGTAGAATTGTCTGGTCCTCCCTCTCGACTTGGAAAATATTTTTAGCATTAATTTGGAAAGGGGGGGGCCGGGGGCTGGGGAGGGCAGCTACTGTTGGGGGCTCTCCCGGGTTGGGTGGGAATAGTGCGGTGCCCGGGTTCAGAATCAATAATTCAAGCTTTGGGCAAGGGAAGGGGCCATTGGCTCTCCAACCATTGGGCTCTCCGGTGCACTAATCACGGGGTCTCGATTCGGATAAGTGAGTGCTGGGGCTTCCCACCCGGAAAGAAAGGCAGTAAGGCAAGGGGCTCATTACAGAAGTTAGGTTGGCAAGGGATACATCAATGACAGAAAGGTTGGGACACCAATAGGATATTGATTACTCCCACCCACCTGATCACCACAGCAAAGTATATATATGGGAACAAAGAAAAAAAAATCAATGGTTATTCTTAGATACGCAGGTTATTCTTAATGGTAAATAGATAAAATAGACAAAAACACAGGTTATTCTTAATTGTTTTATCTATTTACCAAATACGCAGGTTCCCACCCTCAAATAAATCAATGTCTGTGGTTGGGTGTTTATCTTGATAAAACAAAGAAAAAAAAACATAGAAGGAGATACAGGAAAATAAAAAATGAAAACAGAAAAATATATGCACCGTTGTTGTTCGTTGATATTTGCTTTGCCTTCTATGACCTGCTCGACGAGCTGCTCTGCCAGGGATATAAAAATAAAAACTGGGAAAATTCCCTCCAAATTTTTCCCTAAATTAAATGGTGGGAATGAGAAGACTGTCAGTTAAATCCCTAAGCTGATGGGGAAAAGTTTCAGCCCCACCCCATCTGCACCAGCTGAAAAACAAACACCTAAACAATAGTTGCTCCTAGTTTTAAGGAGAAGATTCTGATTTAAGCACTAGCAGACTTGTTTGAGATCCATGAGACCCTTTGCTCAAAAAAATAGATCCTCTAGCAGCTCCATGGGTCTGCTCTCTTAGAAGAAAGTGGCAAGAACAAGGACAGACATATTTTGAGCACATGATTTATGTTAGAATTGTACAATATAATATTAATTGTTGGCTTTTTAAAGGTAAAGCATGTGCTAAACTTAGATCAAAGCAAAGAAATCCTATTATAGATTGAGTTAGAACTAGGGACAAATGCCTATATAAACCCCGTCTATATAATGAATTATTATTTATGAATGAAAGTAGGAACTTTTCTAGTTTTGTCATTCAATATCTTGTGCACATATTTATTTGAGTATGTTGCATATTTTTTTTTGAATAACACGTTCAATTATAGGATGGATTCAAGAGTGCTTTAGGTGAGAAGTTACAGATTGTTATTGTAGACGCCTAAAATTGACCATGTCACTTTCATCACCTTGCGACACTTTCCGACACTTTTGTCTTAAGAGTCCCCTTTACTTAATCCCTTTCCCAAATTAATTAAATAAATTATATTTATTTAATTAATCCATTTCCTCCATCACCCAAATCAAATAAATAAATTATATTTATTTATTTAGTCCATTTATCCCTTTTAGCCAAAATTAATTGAATAAATCTTATATTTAATTAATTTATCCTCCCATCATCCTTGTAATTAATTTATCCTCTCATCATCCCCTCTCCAATAATTAATTAAATGATTTTATTATTTAATTTAATTATTGAGAGTCACATGGCCACTTGTCATTATCCTCAACCACTTGCCACAATCATTAAATGAGTGTACCAAACATTAAATTAACGTTTCATCTCCACCATCCATTTCATACTACATCTCTCAATCCTAGCCATTCACATAAGGATAAACTCTAGAAGTTTCCTTTGTTGCCCTAGAAATCCTTATCCCCACCCTAATGTGTTCTCAACCAATCTTAGCCATTGATCTAATCTTTTAATCCTAGCCCTTCATTCATCATATGCACCTCTATAAATCAAACCTCAACCAAGCCATTTTTGGATCACATATTTATACAACACCATGTTATCAAAATCATCTTAACTCATCCATTATCATATTTATTATCATCTAGTTGTTATGTTGCAGAATGGTGTTGTTCAAATATGGAATAGGTACCTTCATTGTGTGTTATTTCCTTATATGATTCCATATTTTTGCATACATGGTTATGCTAGTATATGGGAGTCACAACAAGTGTTTATCTGAAGTCAGTTGCATTCACAATAATATGGCTAGCATATGCATTCCTTGTTACACCTTAAGTTAGGTGACACTTCACATGCATACTATATGATTTTATGATTATATCTCACTTGATATGTTTTTTTGGCTATGTTTACATGTTCACATCTAGCACTTTGGCTATCACTGCTTGATTGTTATCCTCACACTTCTAGGTAACATTGGGGCACCTCATTACCTATGACTTCATGAACTATATTCACAATCATGTCTTCACATGTTGAATTATCTAATTATTGTTAAACACAATGATATCTATTACACATTTCATGTTTACTAAGCTCACACAATCATATCTTTTCAAATACTACTTTAATCATCTCATCAAATTGATTGCATCATTTGTATGCAACCAATTTGATGGGGTCTTATTATATCACTAATGTTTTTCATGATTATGGTTACAATGGCTCTCCAGGGGTTTTACACCACATACTTATGGTTATAGTGGCTTATCAAGGGTCCTACAATAAGATTTTATGGTTACAGTGGCTTTCTAGAAGTCCTACATCATTTTTCCTAATTGGGAGCATGGTTGCAGTGGTCCATTCATGGATCCTACACCACTTCCTCTATTGAATACAAGATATTATTACAACTATGGTTATAGTGATCCATTTTGCAATCTTACTACACTTTTTCATTTAGGAGGATGGTTATAATGGTCCACTTAGGAACCTTACATGTTTGCACATTACAATGGTCCATTCAAGGAGCCTACACCATCTATTTATTTTTTATTTGTTTGATTGAATTAATGATGTGCATTATGTACATTTTATGGCTCTAACACTAGTTTTGTAGGTATGACTTAGAACACATTTTTGAATGTAGGAATAAAGATATTAGAGAGCACATGTGATTTTGTCCATATCTATATCTTTTTACTAAATATGTCTATTATTTGCATTCCTGTAATTTGCTTGTTTACTTTAGTATGCATATTCATGGTATCTCACATGCATGCCAAAGTAGGGGCAAATGTAGAGGTGAAAAGTAAGTCATTACAATTTTTTCCCTATTCATTTTGGACTTGCTTTGAACACTCTCCTAGGTATATTATTCTAATTATTGACTTAGATTTATTTACATGTATGTTGATCCTAGTTTGCCTTTTGTTGCCTCAAACCACTTTTCCTAAGTTATAGAATCTGGGTTGACCCATTCATGTAGTGTTTCCTTCTTGAGTCAAGACCACATTTATAGCCTTGAACCTAGTTTAGGACCCCATGTGCGACCTTGAACACCAATTCAGGTTCTTTTTTCCCACATTTTAAGTTGACTTTTGAGGATCCTAGTCATTGAACCTTGTTGGCATGTGTGTCAGTTGGGCCCAAATTGAGCATCTAAGGTTTTGTATATAAAAAGACATTCCTAGGTCATTCTAAAACAAGTAAAGTAAGAAAGAGCAAAATCACTAAGCAATAACAAAGAGCATAGAGACAAAAGCCTTTATTACAACATTAAGACATCACTATATGATTGTTTGGCATGTCTTCAATCTTATTCCAACACCATTGAATTGGTATAATAGAGCTAATTGTAATAAATACAAGGTGCAAATTCCCATGTGCTTGATAGAAGCTCCTCATAATGCTCTTTAGTGCTATATTTTCCAAATATCACAAGTGAATCTATTTTTTAAGATCATTGAGACAAGGTTTAGGATTGCATAAATTAGATTAGGGACACTTGTACAAATCAGGACTACACTTATGGTTGTAACCTATATATTCTTTCACCATCTTTCTTAGTGTTGAATCAAAGCTACATAACATTGTTGGAAATATGCAACCATAGAGACAAATTCCTCATAACCCAATAAGAGATTTAATATGCAATAAACCAGAAATCCACATGTAAAAGAAATGGACAAACATACCATCAATGGTGACACAAGATATACCCTGGGAAAATCCTCATAGAGGGAAAAACTCAGGCTCCAAAAGCATGCATCTCTCATGAATTATTCAACAATAAACAACAAATACATATATAGAGATCACCTCTGAAATATCAATCTCTCTCTACCTACAATCCATGTGAACAAGCATGTACCCATACATCTCATGTCATGCTTCAAACCCTCACACAACCAACCTGAAAGAGAAGCTACAACCCAGCCAAAGGCAATAAGCCTTCACTCTTACTCTCACCCAACAACTACCCATGTGTTTGCTTTTATAGACATAAGCTCACACAAATACAACATGTGGTATTGTAATATCATTTTCCCCAAAACCATGTGTCTACAAAACCATTGACCCCACATTTGATTATTGGTACTAAGTTTTCCCAATTAATCAAATAATTAGAAATTAAGTAATTAACCCAATGTTACATACAATGATTACAAGTGGCATCCAAATAAATATCTAATGTGACTAAACACATCACATGATGCACCACAATTAAATATTTATTTTACATAATAAAATAAATACCAATGTTATGCGAGGTGTACAAACACAAGATCAAGGTTGCACATTTTTAGATCAAGGAACTTGCACATGCATTAATTGAAGTAAGTTTTGCATCAATCACTATCACAGACCCTAGATCCAATACTAGATTTTGTCACTTAGAATTTAATAATTAATTGCAGACATATGTCAACAATCAAAATATAGATACAAAAATCTCTTACCTCTTCTTTGTTATTTTCTACATTAAATTCATAATTAAAGAATGTTTGATCTAGGCTCAACTCTAAATTTTATTGTTTGATACCATTCATCAATATATTAATTAATTTATCCTAGATATTTTATGTGGGATGTTTTATTCCTCTACAAAAACATATGATTTAAAATTAAGAAAGAATATTTTTTAAAAGATAATTATTACAATAGTAGAGATAATTATATATTATCAAAAATATGTCATTCTATTAATGATTTTATCTCTCCTATGTAAACATACTTCACTATGAATCCATTTTCCCAATTAAATATCTAATGTTGTGTATAATGAAATTGATTATTGTGAGATTTGAAAAATAATATAATATGTAAATTAACAAGATACAATGAATATTGTATGTAATGCATAATTGAGAGAAAAATAGAGTAGATGCAAGCAATATGGGCAAAATATTGAATATCAGACTGAGCAACTTTGAAGAGAATACTCCACAATCCTTAAAATAAGAACATAATTTACAATATGACAATCAAAACTAAAATGAATATATTTTATATGTAACACAATTAAGCTATGTGACCCCATAATCCTAGTTTGGCCAACTATAACTATTATTATGAAAATCTAGAAAAGTATCAAATCACCAATTCAAATCTCAGTCTCTAGTCAGCCAAAACTCTTCACAAATGACTAATTTCTAACAAAGAGTAGGTTGAATGGATACAAGCAAAACTAGTCTTAAAAAGCCACCAGTATATGATCCAAGGAGGTTTTTTTTTTAATTTTGAATCTTGTGAGAAAAAGAGAGTAGGGGAGAGGCATCCATATACTCCATTAAATTTGAGATCCAACCCCACCTCTTCATAACCTCTTCTTAGAACCTTCACAGGGTGCGACCCATGTAGGGAGAATAATAGGATTAATATTCTTTTATTCACAAATGTCACACCCCTATCATTCTATTAACAAAAAATTACTATAAAAAAAAGTTTATAAATCAACCAAACATTATTTCATTTTAATTTATCTTACAAGTAATAAAAAATCAAAACTATAAAAAGGAGAAAAGGGTAAAAGTTCAAAGTTGACACACTTTAGGCCAACTTATCAGCATAAATGAATTTAAATATTTCCAACTAAAAGTCAATTTTGGTGAAACATATGTTTTATCTAGATTCATTCTAGCTAAAATAGATATAGGCCACAACTTTTCCAACTGAAACCATCCACTAAAAATATATATAGCATCACTTTGGGGCTAATTTACCAAAAAAATGAAATTATTTAAAAAACTTGATGTTTTAACATCTCCTACTCGTACAAATAATCATTTTAAAAGAATTTAAAAATACCATTTTATAGATCTATAAGTCTACTTTGTAAAAATATAATTTTAAAACATTTCAATTAGTGTTCATATTTTATTTTTATTTTTACTAAAAGTATGTCATCAGCACCAAAATATGATGTTGATTGTCTTAGCAAGAAAAAATAGTAAAGTTTATCAAAAAAATTAAAAAAAATATGATACACTAGAGGAGAGATTCCATGTCGAGATGATATAACTTTTTTCCTATTTTTAATAAATAGTTAAGACAAAAGTTGACGTCACATCGAAACACTTGTGTTTTTATTACACGCAACTTCCAAGATTTAATTAATAATAGATATTTATTAAAATGGAGAAAAATTAATCCATGCACTAAAGTTTCGAGTTATGAATACACCAAAAAATTATAAGGAAAATAAATTAAATTTACTATATAAAGTGCAACATCGCATTCAACCTTATTTTTCAGCATTTTATTAGTAACTAAATTATAGTGTCAATTTTATTAAATACTACATTTAAATAATTTTTTATTTTTAAAAAAATACAAACATAAAATACACTAAAAAATATGCATTTTATTTTTTTATATCATTTCAAAATAAAAAACATATACGTCACTTTGTAGTGATTCAAGTTAAAAAGTTAGATCAATGCTGGTCATTTCCTTTATAAAAGTGACAACTTTAAACTTTCACCCAAAAAGGAAAATGTAGGAATCAATACATACTAGACCATTCAGCAATGCAAAACAAAAATCCAAGTGAAAAACTAGAGAAGTAAGAATAAGAAAATAGGAGATTCATACCTTAAAACACTACCTCCACACACTAACATACATTACCCTTTTCTAAGTTTTGAAAATCACATGTAATAACTTTTATTCAAACATGAAATGATATTTACTTATCAACTACCACACAAATATTGACTCGTTTTCCTTACTATCTCTTAATCGTAATAATTAGTGAAATCTAGTCAATTATAGAGAACAATCCAATGATAATTGTGACCTCCAATGAACCTCTTATTTGTTACTATAACAATATATTTGAAGTGTTACAAATCCTTCATTCTTATGGTATAACCTATTAAGATTAAGGTTCCATCAACCTTGTAAATCTGATTAATTTAATTACTCTTAATATTGTAATTGTATTTATGCAAGCATAAGGGAAGTAGAATCCACTGACTGCAATAATTATTTAATTATGGTGACATGTAACATTTATTTATTTTTATCTCAAGACAGTAAATAGGTAAAAATGGGGCATCCAAGTTTATTAATAGACTTATGGTTAGTGTAAGAGAATCTTCCTAGATTGTAGCTTACATGTAAGAGAATCGGTTATTCTTGGATAGCAATGACAAAGCATCTTATGACAACACGTAAGGTGTAAGAGGTTATTTTTGGCCTATTGTTGACTTGCCTAGAGGTGGGTGTGGGATTTTTCTCTATCTTGGGTGCGTTACTCAATGCAGAGGTTATGACAGATGAAGACACTAAAATTAACCAAATTCCAAAGATAGGTGCCATATTTTGGATTCTTCTTCAACAAGCTTGTAATTTCTATTTAACAAAAGCTAGAGGAAGTGCAAAGTATGAGAGTTGTTTGTTTATAGGTACACAGGTGCAGTTGAGTTGGATGCAAGATTAAAGGGAATTGATGCATTGTAATCTCTTTACAGATAATACAAATTTGCCCTTTTTTCTTGGTGGAGTTTTTAACTCAAAAGAGTTTTCTCCACGTAAATTTTTGTGTCATGTGTATGGCTTTTGAGTATTGTTGATATCTTTGTTGTTAGTTTACATCTCCATTGATATTCTACAGTTTATATTTCAGATTGGCAAGTTTATTTCAGATTTTCATATTGTAGTGGTTTCTTTCATTTCTAACATTTGGTATCGGGGTCTGGCCAGCTATGTTTATTGGGTGGAAGTGTGAAGGTTTTTTGTACTACAGTGGGAGTTCTAGTTTTGTAGATTTGTGTGTGGAAATCATGATTCCATCTACATCTCAGTTGGACAGTGAAAATTTTAATGGAACAAACTATGAGATGTGGAAGCTAAAAATAGAGGATCTCCTTGAAGAGATGGATCAATGGATGGTGGCATCAAAAGAAAACAAACCCAATGATGTTAGTCCAAAGGAGTGGGACAAATTGGACAAAAAGGCACGAGGCACAATCTGATTATGTCTTGCAAACACTATTCTACTAAATTTCTCTAAGGAAAATATTGCATATGATTTATGGAAATGGTTGGGTGAGATTTATCAAGCCAAGAGTCGAGTAAACAAATTGTGTTTAAAATGAAAGTTATTTTATATTAAGATGAAGCAAGGTGAATTTGTTGCAGAGCATTTAAATACGTTTAATTTAATTGTGAGTTAATTAGCCTTTGTTGATGTTAAGATTAAGGAAGAAGATAAATGTATTATGCTTCTTTATTTTTTACCTAAGTCTTGGGAGAATTTCATTTTTGCTATCACTGCTAACCTTGAAGATCCAAATATGGATGCTATTGTTGCAACTCTATTGTCACAAGAAATGAAGAAGGCTATGGATAGCTTGGTAGATGCACTTAATGTCAAGGGAAGGTCTAAAGAAAGACGACCAAAAGAAGATTAGAAAGGGCCTAAGGACAAACCAAAAGGCATGTCTCAAATTCCTAGAAAGAAGAATAGAGTCAAGTGTTGGAACTATGGAAAAACAGGACATGTTAAAAAGGTATGCAGAAACAAAAAGAAACAATGGGATTCCTTCATAGAAAAGTCCTCCGATACAAGTGATGAGGTTTTACATTCTGCTTGTAATGTTGTATCTAATGAACATTGGTCGGATGACTCAGGATGCTCTTATAATATGACTCCTCATAAGGAGTGGTTCTCCACATATGAAGAAAATGATGCAGGTAATGTCTACCTTGGAGACAACACTACATATTCGATAGTTGGACAGGGAAAGTATTGTTGTGTTTTAGTGATGGGAGGATTAAAACCCTCTCTGGTGTTTTACATATTCTTGGATTGGCTTGAAATCTTATCTCAGTTTCAAATTTGAATGATTCAAGAAAGCATGTAACATTTAACAAGCATGGTTGCAGATTGGTGAGAGGAAGCTTGGGAACAAGGATGGGAACTTTGTTTAGGCTTAATGTCACTATTGTTTGCACATCCACCTATATGACAGAAAAATCTAAAAATACATGTATGTTGTGGCACCAAAGGTTGGGCCACATAAGTAAAAATATTTTGAAAACTATTATCAATGAAAAGTTGTGGGATGGTTTCTCTTATTCTAATGAGCATTTTGATTTCTGTGAGCACTGTGTTCGCTAAACAAAATAGAGCACCATTTCCTTTAGGAAGTAATAAGGCAAAAGATAAATTAGAAATTATGAATCATATGGATGTGTTTGGTCATGTGGA
Organism: Cunninghamia lanceolata; assembly: GCA_027924645.1. Lineage (NCBI taxonomy): Eukaryota > Viridiplantae > Streptophyta > Pinopsida > Cupressales > Cupressaceae > Cunninghamia > Cunninghamia lanceolata. The sequence goes on along the minus strand of BSBN01001393.1, from coordinate 569,406 downwards.
TAATGATTCAATTGAAAAGTTACGTTATTTTGTTACGTTCAATGATAATGTATACAAATTTACATGGATTTATTTTAGGAAGCATAAATCTAAAGTTTTCACTAAGTTTAAGGATTTTAAAGTCTTAATAGAAAACCAATCAAAATTGAAAATAAAAGTATTGAGATGTAACAATGGAGGGGAATATTACTCTAAGGAATTTAATAAGTTTTGTAAGCTTGTAGGTATCATAAGACAAAAGACAATTTCATATACACCACAACAGAATGATGTTGCAGAAAAGATGAACCGAACACTTATGGAAAGAGCCAGAAGTATGTTGAGCGATGCACAGTTGGATAAATACTTTTGAGAAGAAGTTGTGAGCACTGCATGTTACTTGGTAAATAGATATCCTTGCAAGGCTCATGATTCTACTCCTTATGAAGTGTGGATACATAAGAAACCTTCTGTTTCACATTTAAGGGTTTTTGGTTGTGAGGTTTTTGTTCATGTGCCTAAAGAAAAGTGTTCTAAGTTGGATCCAAAAGCACATAAATGCATATTAATTGGATATGGTGAGAATGTTAAAGGTTATAAACTTTGGAATCCTCTAACCAAGGAAATTGTACATTCTAGATATATGATTTTCAGGGAACTTAGAGTTATTTCTGATCCTGTACAGCCAGAGGAAAAAGAAAGGAAAAGGATAGTGCATTTTGATTTACAGAAAGAAGATGCACATCAAGAAGAAAAAAATGATGGATTTGAGAATGGAGAGGAAGAAGAAGGTTCAAGTGAAAGTTATGATGAGGAAGACTCTATTATTTCACAAGAAGTTGAGCATACAGAATAACATGAGGAAGAATCAATTCCTACACATTTTCAATCTTTTTTCTTTGGTTGCATATGAGCCTCTAATCTAGGACACTACTAGTTTAGAATCACCATGGTGGTGATTGAGAATTCTTGAGAACATGATGATGGTGTTTCATAAAAGGATGAATTAGTGAGGTTTCAAATGAGATAGGGGTTGATGATCTCATTAATAATGATAGGTCCATATGTGAGGTATTTCTAGAGACTCCTATGGGGAAGCTAGTAAACACAAAAGGGATACTATTACAATTATAGAATGAAAGGAAAATAGAGGGGATGCATATATACACTATCGAGGACTTGAGGTTAAAGATGATATGCCTAGTATGAGTTTAAGACTAGTATGGTGAATGTAGAATGTAATGTCCCTTTTCCTAGACAGTGTTAGTCTATGCTTGGTTCCCGTAGACTAACCAGTATGGTTAGGGAACCCAATGAGGTGTAGCCTTGGTTGGTTATGTCAGTCATCAGTGGAGGTTGTTGGATTCAGTGATACCTTCAGTTTGGAGCTTTTTGGAATGTTTTCGGTGACCTTGGCCGGACTTGCTATTTTTAACAAGTTAGGGTTTTTGTCCGTTTCGGAAATCTCAGACTTGGATGTGAAGCGTTTCAGCGAGGCATTTCTAACGGTCTATAGATCTCGAGATTCTGATGTGTTTTGAGCCTCCGTTTTAAAGTCCGTAAAATAATAATGTTTATTTTTAAAAAGGACTTTAGAACATTTGTATTAAGTAACTCAACATAATGTTTTTATAAAATATAAAGTCACATGACTTTGGGCACCCAAGTATAAGGAGAAATAAAAGATTAAAATATTTTTTCCCCAAAAAGTGGCATTGGGAGTTTGGAGGAAACATAAAGGAAAATAGAGACTCATTTTGATTCATTCACAGATATCACATTTTATGACTCTGAGCTTGTTTGTGGAGAACAAGGGTTTTTGCACCAGCTTCATTGGAGACGGAATCCTCCTTTGATGAGAGTATGTGCATGGTTGGAAGACACTCTAAGGATGATGTTTGGAGTGGCTTCATTCCAGGAGTCACCTTCAAGATTATTCGCAAGAAATCAGTTTGTCGCGGAAGGTTTTGCAAGAGGATATCTCAAGATTTTTGACAAGATAATTACCGAGGGTATTTGAAGATAATATTTCAAGATTTAGACCACTATTTGATGATGTTTTGATGCACCTTTTGAGCCATAGACAGGTCGTACCTCGACCACCAGGGCTATACCATATGGCAACATTTATAGGATATTGTGTGGTGAGTCTGGACTAATCACTTTCCTGGCAGGGTAGATGTACATGTGCAGCTATAGCAAAAGCTATTATATGTGATTTGAAGGGAGTTTAAAGACTGTTGAAGGTACTGATATATTCCCAGCAAGGGTCGTACTTCTCTAGCTAGACGGGGGAGTCTTCATTGACAAGTTTTGAATGCATTTGTGGCTCTATGTTGGATCTCTATCATTGTAACCTGTTGATATGCATTGTAATGAACATATTATGAAGTGTGGATGAGGGATTTGAGGAGTCTAATGCCTATTACACTATTGCACTATCATTTCCAATTTGAAATATTTCATGCTTTGTTCATTTCTCATATGGCGATTGATTAAAGAGGTTATTTAAGCCATTTCCATTACTTTTTAGCTTCTGGGTATTCATATTTCATTGCATTTTCAGAAAATATTTGTATGCATGTGTGTTATGTCAAATGCAAAACACCAAACACAATAGGTATCAACTTAACCACAGAAAATTGAAAAGAACTGGTCTCAAATTTGGGGTGGGACATTTCAGTGGTATCAGAGCTGGTTTTCTTGCTAGCCTGTTATATTTCTACAATTGCATGTCAGTTGTGAGACTACCCACATACTTGCATGTCGCTTTCCATGACCACACAGTGATTGCATGTGAGATTCTATGAGTAGTGCCAAAGAGCAGAGATACCTTGAAAGATTAAGGAACAAAGAAGTTGAACAGGAACAGTGGGAAGAGTGGCCTTCAGGGTTTGAAGAACAACCATTAGTTTTATACAGAGAACCTTCAAAACTTGAGGAACAACATTTAGTACTCTATAGTGAAGAAGAACTCATTGCAGAAAACATGGGTGATCAAGAGGGTAGGTCTAGTAGAGACCATCATGACGAAGGAAGAGTGGATATTGCTATTATGTTGCATGCATTGAATGATTTAGCTAGAGGGCAGCGTGACATGTTTGACAAGATGGATAGATCCCAAACAAAACTGACCCAGATTCTTGCCCATTTAGTACTTGGTAATGACGGGAATAGTGACACTAACAATGGTGGTGTTGATCAGAATGCAAGAGGAAACAATGGGAATAATAATAATAATGCAAACAATGGTAACCATGGAAAATATTTAGTTAATAATCGGACTATCCTGCAACGCACCTTTGCTGGATCAGCTAGCATGAGGCCTCTAATGCCTCAGTTTATATAGGAAAACAACCCATCGGAGGAGGTACATGAGCCTACTGACATAATTTGTATGCACAATATTGGTAGGATTGGAGAACTATAGACACAGGGTTCCGTGCCGATATGCCTTTTCACACTTACTTGACTTTCAGGGAACGAAGTAGACCTCAGGGAGGAGGAGTGAGGCGATAGAACCAGGACTTACAGAAGAAGGGTAAGATGAGAATTCCTTACTATGATGGCTCAGGCAAAACTGCAGCGAGAGCATGGGTACAAAAGCTAGATACTTATTTGCGACTTAATCCTATGACTGAGCGGGATGCTATTGAGTGTGCTACCCTGCATTTGGATGGGAATGCACATGAATGGTGGTACCATGGTCTTGTTACATTGGGCCATGATCAAATTGTTTCCTATGCAGAGTTTACTACCAGATTGATAAACAAATTTGACAAAGGGGATCCTGAGTTGTATTTCAAGAAGCTAACCCAGCTCAAGCAGTTTGGAGGAGTCGATGCATACATTTCTGAGTTCCAGAGGTTGTCAGTCATGGTCACTGACATTTCAGAGTGGAGACTCATCGTGTTATTCATAGATGGACTATCTGAGCCCTTTAGAGGATGGATTAAGAGGTTCGATCCGCCTACATTATAGGAGGCAATCAAAAAGGCCAAAGACATGGAATTCTCTTCCTACATGAGCAAATTTCAGTTAAAGAGTTTCTTGAACAAGAAGGATAAGGACAAGAAGAATTCATCTCAAGATAATGTGCAGCAAAAGAAACCTTTTCTGAGACGATGATGATGCTCTCAACAAATACAGAAGGAAGAAATTGTGTTTTAAATGTAAAGGCCCATGGGATCCAAATCATAAGTACTCAATGAAGGGGCAAGCGAAGTAATTAGAATACTATTATGCCGAAGAAATAGTTTCAGAGAAATCAGATAAACAGAGTGATGGGGGGGATAGTGATGAGGAGAGTGTAGCAGAAGAGGTGCAGGTTGTACAAGATGATGATATACCCACAACACATCTTTCTGCCATTCAGAAAGAGGGTTCCTTTAGGATACAGAGAGTATTGGAGGGACAGAGAGTGACCACCTTACTTGACACAGGGGTTACTCATAACTTCATTGATGAGGGGCTAGTAGCACGGACGGGACTCAAGATTGAGGAGTTCGAGGGATTCAGGGTTAGAGTTGCAGATGGCTTTGTTATTACCTACAAACAGAGAATCCCAAACTTAACCATCAGGTTAAGTGATCATAAGTTCTAGGCCGAGTATTTTGTATTCAGTATGGGGGACATGGATGTAGTCCTCGATGTGAAGTGGCTTCATGCGATAGGAGAATTCTACCTCAACCTATGGACCATGGAGATGAAATTTGAGGTGGATGGTCGGAAGCATATTCTGAGGGGGATGTCAGATGGTGGTTTGAGAGAAATGTCCATTAGGAGGATGGAGAGGATACTATGGCATGATCAAGTATAGTGGACGGCTAAGGTACTTGTGATGCCCAAGGTGCCTAAGCAGCAGAAGGGGGAGTATAAGGTTGAGATTCAGTCTTTGTTGACTAAACACACCAAAGTGTTTAATGATATACCACTAGGTAGACCTCTTGACGGAGGATTTGAGCATGTCATTGAGCTTGAGCAGGGTGCCAAGCCAGTCATTACAGTACCTTATAGGCATCCTAAGCGATACAAGGATGAGATTGAGCAGGCTATTCAGGAGCTTCTCAAGATGGGACATATCAGGCCAAGTAAGAGTCCCTTTGCTTCTTTTGTTGTTCTGGTTAAGAAGGATGGTACACTCAAGATGTGCATCGATTATAGTGAGTTGAATAAGAAACAATTAAGAATAGGTATCCCATCCCTCGTATCGACGAGCTCATTGATGAGTTGCACGGTGCATGCTACTTCTTGAAGATTGATTTGAGATCTAGTTATCATCATATTCGAGTCGGAGAGAAGGATGTAGAGAAGACAGCATTTAGGTGCCACTATGGGCACTTTGAGTTTCTGGTTATGCCTTTTGGCTTAACCAATACGTCGGCCACGTTCCAGTCTTGTATGAACAAGGTATTTAGAGAGCAGTTGAGGAAGTTTGTGCTTATATTCTTTGATGATATACTCATCTTCAGCAGGATGTGGGAGGAGCACTTGAAGCACATAGATATAGTGTTGAACATTCTTGAGCAGGAGTCCCTTTATGCCAAAATGTCTAAGTGTGAGTTTGGCATGACTGAGTTGTTATATTTGGGACACATTATCAGTGTAGAGGGTGTTCATGTAGATCCAAAGAAGATCCGAGCTATTATAAACTGGCTGCCACCAAAGAATCTCTCTCAGCTTAAGGGATTCTTTGGCCTTTGTGGGTTCTACCACTGCTTTGTGAAGGGATTTTCTCAGTTAGTTGTCCCCCTTACAGATTTGACTTGGAAGGGTGCTTTTGAATGGTCTACCAGTGCTCAGCAATGCTTTGACAAATTTAAGGAGGTGATGAGTACCTGTCCAGTCTTGGCCATTCCGGACTTCACGAGACCTTTTGAGCTTCAGTGTGATGCCTTAGGGGAAGGCATTGGAGTGGTGTTGGTGCAAAACAAACACCCCATTGCATTTGAAAGAAGGAAGTTGAGGGATGTAGAGAGGAGCTACAGCATATATGATAAGGAGATGCTAGTCATTATGCATGCATTAGCTAAGTTTAGACAGTACCTGGTTGGAGGTAAATTTGTTGTCAAATCTGATCATAACAGTCTGAAGCATTTTCTTAGTCAGAAAGATCTAAACGACCGGCAGCAAAAATGGGTTAGTAAACTACAGGCATATGACTTTGACATAGTTTTTGTCAAAGGAAAAAGAACGTAGTTGCTTATGCATTATCCATGAGACCTCACTTGTGTGCCTTGGGGGAGATTGCAGAGGATTGGAGAGATTTGATTTCCACATAATATGTGAAGGATAAGTGGGCTTCTGGGATTGTTGATGGCACCATTAGTGATGACAGGTATTCAGTTGTAAATGACTTGATCATTTACAAGAGCAGGATTTATTTGGTGCCAGGATTTGCTATGAAGCAGAAGATCTTGAGGGCTTTTCACGACTTGCCTATGGTAGGACATCCAGGTTTCTTCAAAACCTACATGCAAGTTAGGGAGCACTTCACTTGGAAAGGCCTCAAGACTAAAGTATTAAAGTATGTGAGGAGGGCCCGGTGTGTCAGTAGAATAAGCATGAGCACTCTTTCTCAGAAGGATTGTTGCAGCCCTTACCCATCCCTGAGAGGAAGTGGGAGTGTATTTCGATGGACTTTATTACGGATTTGCCCAAAGCCCAAGGCAGGGACTGCATCTTTATGGTGGTTAACAGGTTAACTAAGTTTGCACACTTTTTTGTTATTTCAGCCACCTATACAACAATTTAAGTTGTTGAATTATTCTTCAAAGAGGTATTCCGACTACATGGGTTGCCACGAAGTATAGTGAGTGACAGGTACAGCAGGTTCCTGAGTAACTTTTGGTAGGAGCTCTTCAGGTTGAGTGGGACAGAGCTCACCCCTAGCACAAGTTACCACCCTCAGACAGATGAGCAGACTGAGATAGTCAACAAATGGGTGGAAGGGTACCTCAGAATTTACATAGCAGGGCAACAGAAGGAATGGGTGAAGTGGCTTCACTTGGGTGAGTATTGTTACAATACCACTTACCACATGACTATTCAGATGTCACCATTTATGGCACTTTATGGGTACGAGGCTCCGAGTTTCTTGGATTTGTTATTTGGGGACAACAAAGTACCTAAAGCCAAAGACCTCTTACAAGAGGGTCAAGACATTATGAGGTCCTTGAGAGAAAACATCTAGAAGGTGCAAAACCAACAGAAGCAGTATGCAGATCAGCACAGGGTTGAGCATTCTTTTGAGGTTGGTGATATGGTATATTTGATGCTACAACCTTATAGACAATCCACTCTTAAGAAGAGTGGTGCAGAAAAACTGAAGCCACGATATTATGGCCCATTTAGGATTTCCAAGAGAGTTGGAGAGGTGGCTTATGAGCTTGAGTTGCCAGCAAATAGCAGAGTCCATAATGTCTTCTATGTGTCTCACCTCAAAAAGGCATTGGGGCACAATGTGATTCCTTCTTCAGAGTTGCCTCCTCTTAATGAAGAGGGGAAGTTGGTTTTAGTACCTGAGGCCATCATTGACACCAGGGAGCGTACATTGAAGAAGAGGGTTATCAGAGAGTATTTGGTGAAGTGGAAGAACCTGTCGGTAGAGGATGCTACATGGGAGAGTGAGCAAATTTTGATGCATCCAAATCTGAGATTGCTTGAGGCAAACAATCTTGGGGAGGGCGGACTGTAATGTCCCCTTTCCTAGACAGTGTTAGTCTATGCTTGGTTCCCGTAGACTAACCAGTATGGTTAAGGAACCCAATGAGGTGTAGCCTTGGTTGGTTATGTCGATCATCGGTGGAGGTTGTTGGATTCAGTGAGGCCTTCAATTTGGAGCTTTCTGGAATGTTTTCAGTCACCTTGGCAAACCTTTCTATTTTTAGCAAGTTAGGGTTTCTGTCCGTTTTGGGAATCTCAGAGTTGGATGTGAAGTGTTTCGGCGAGACCTTTCCAATGGTCTATAGATCTCGGGATTCTGATGTGTTTTGAGCCTCCATTTTAAAGTCCGTAAAATAATAATGCTTATTTATAAAAAGGACTTTAGAACATTTGTATTAAGTGACTCCAACATAATGTTTTTATGACTTTGGGCGCCCAAGTATAAGGAGAAATAAAAGATTAAAATATTCCCTTTTCTCCAAAAAGTGGCGTTGGGAGTTTGGAGGAAACATAAAGGAAAAAAGAGACTCATTTCGATTCATTCACGGATATCACATTTTATGAGTTTGAGCTTGTTTGTGGAGAACAGGGGTTTTTGCACCAGCTTCATTGGAGACGGAAACCTCCTTTGATGAGAGTATCTGCAGGGTTGGAAGACACTCTAAGGATGATGTTTGGAGTGGCTTCATTCCAAGAGTCACCATCGAGTCGCAGAAGGTTTTGCAAGAGGATATCTCAAGATTTTTGACAAGATAATTACCAAGGGTATTTTAAGATAATATTGCAAGATTTAGACCGCTATTTGATGATGTTTTGAGGCACCTTTTGAGCCATAGACAGGTCGTACCTCTACCACGAGGGCCGTACCATATGGCAGCATTTATAGGATATTATGTGGTGAGTTTGGACTAATCACTTTCCCAACAGTGTAGATGTACATGTGCAACTATAGTAGAAGCTATTATATATGATTGGAAGGGAGTTTAAAGACTGTTGAAGGTACTAATATATTCCCAGCAAGGGTCGTACTTCTCCAGCTAGACAGGGGAGTCTTTATTGACGGGTTTTGAATGCATTTGTGGCTCTATGTTGGAGCTCTGTCATTGTAACCTACTGATATGCATTGTAATGAACATCTTATGAAGTTGGATGAGCGATTTGAAGAGTCTAATGCCTATTACACTATTGCACTATCATTTCCAGCTATATATGGAAGGGAGTTTAAAGACTGTTGAAGGTATTGATATATTCCCAGCAAGGGTCCTACTTCTCCAGCGAGTCAAGGAAGTCTTCATTGACGGGTTTTGAATGCATTTGTGGCTCTATGTTGGAGCTCTGTCATTGTAACCTACTAATATGCATTGTAATGAACATTTTATGAAGTGTGGATGGGCGATTTGAAGAGTCTAATGCCTATTACACTATTGCACTATCATTTCTAGCTATGTATGCTTTGCTTCAGCTAATGGGTATGTAAAATATTCCATGCTTTGTTCATTTCTCATATGAGTTTTGATTGAAGAGGTATTTAAGGCATTTCCATTACTTTTTAGCTTCTGGGTATTCCTATTTCCTTGCATTTTCAGAAAATATTTGTATGCATGTGTGCTATGTCAAATGCAATACACCAAAATGCAAAACACCAAAACTCAACAGGGATGAACTTAACCACAGAAAACTGAAAAAAAATTGGTTTCAGATTTGGGGTGGGACATTTCCTAGAATCCAAGGCCCAAGAGGTTGAAGAATACATTGAATATGCTCAAATTGATTTATATGAATAAAGATGATTGATTTTTGAGTATGTGGGAGTTTCTTATACCATTTGAAGCTCTCATTAGGTGGGGTGTTAAGGCTCTCAGTCTACATATGAAGGATTGAACTGAATTCCACTCTTTTTTCCCCACCAAGTTAAGATTTTGTGGAGCATATTAGAGTGGAAATCTTACTTTGATGGTCTACTAAAGTTATCAACGCTTATAATACACCATTAGATATGATTACCTTGTATAAATAAAGATGATTGATTTTTGAGTATGTGGGAGTTTCTTATACCATTTGAAGCTCTCATTAGGTGGGGTGTTAAGGCTCTCAGTCTACATATGAAGGATTGAACTGAATTCCACTCTTTTTTCCCCACCAAGTTAAGATTTTGTGGAGCATATTAGAGTGGAAATCTTACTTTGATGGTCTACTAAAGTTATCAACGCTTATAATACACCATTAGATATGATTACCTTGTATAAATACTTTCTATAGGTGAATGTGAATCTCATATTTATAACTTGTACCTATATTAGGGTTAGGTTTTAGGTCCTATCGTACATCCATAACTTATACCTTGAATGGTGTATAAATTAAGTCCATGCATCCCATAATAATCATTCTTTATATTCTACAATAAGTTATGTTTTTTTTTTGTTTTTAGGTTCCACCAATATAATGGTGTTCTTTTATAGGCTTATGGATTTTATTCTTTATTGATAATCAGTCAACAACCAAAGTCTTTAAGATATTTTATAATATTAAGAAAGAAAGAAAATTTAAACGGTTCTAAGTGCATATTCCCTCAATAATAAAATAAATTATATCTACCAAGCTAGAAATATGAACTTAAAACAACTTCATATAAGATTGATATCACCTGTTGCTTGTCGGTAGACGTTCATTTCTGACATACAAGGTCTACAACTTAGTCTCAGTATAACACTAGTTCAGGTGGGATTAAGTTAATTCTGTTAGCTGGTTTTCCCCTTCACATCATAATATAGAGATGAAAAATACACACTTAGAATATACGTGTCTTTTAAATTCCCCTCTCAAGAATTAGTTGTCTAAACCAGTCACTTCTATCCTTGGATTGATAAAAGTAAAGATGTGCATTCGATATATATAGCACGTTAATTCTGTTAACTGGCCAACCCCCTCATATCATAATATAGAGAAATGAAAAATACACACACAGAATATACGTATCTTTTAAATTCCCCTCTCAAGAATTTGTAGTTGTCTAAACCAGTCACTTCTATCCTGGGATTGATAAAAGTAAAGATGTGCATTCGATATATATAGCATCAATCTCCTCAATCATTCATAGAAAAATGACAAATGTTACTCAACAACATATTAAAACTAGTTTTAGTAGAACGAACAATTCAACCAAAGACAGACATTCTAATCAACATTAAAACTGATAATAGTATGGCCATGTCTAAATCTCCATTGCTATATGTATGTTGCAAGCACAAATTAAAGTTAACAAGCTTTAAAATGTTGGAAAGTCATAAGCATCAAATTCTACAAGCATATTCAGGAACATTTTCCAAAATGAAAAACCTCAACTAAAAGTGAATACAGTTTCAAAAACTGATCTGCAAAAACTATTTCATTATCAACTAGAGCTTTCCTAGTGTCCAGATTCCATACAATATATAAATAAAAGGCAGTATCCGATTTATCAAGCCCCCTTTCCAATAAGAAACTTGTAAGTTACAAACATGGTCAAATTTACCCATCCCTTCAACCTTCTCAAATCAAGAAAGATGCAAAAAAAGTGAATTCAACACACTCTCCTACCATCTGTGGAACACTAAATAGATTTTACAGTTAGAAAATCCTCAAGTTAACAATTAATCCTTCTAGCATTCTGAGCAGCAAGAATACAAAGACCCTGATGAGAATTATCACAGAAAAGTATAACCTAGATGATGCTCCAAGTCCAAGCCCTTCCAAGAGTTGAGGGAAATCAAGATGATTTGTGGCATGCCCATCTTTGGTCATTGTCATCGATCTTAGAAACATTATAACCCTCGTTACTGCATTCCCCACAATAAAAGGAATACTTGCTTTGAAACTTGTCTTCAATTTCAGATTCCTCTTCAGAATTGTCATTCAATTTACAAACCTTCTTTCCCATGAGAAACTCGTATGTTACAAACAAAGTCCAATTAACCCATCCTTCTAACCTCCTCAAACCAACAAACATGCAAAAAGTGAATTCACCAGATCTGTTACTCTCTCTTACCATCTGAACACTTATAGATTTTACAGTTTCCTCAAGTTGAATTATGATTAACAGTTCATGATTCAAGCATTCTAAGCAGCAAAAATCAAAAAATTCCAGAGGCCCTCATGAGAATCATCATACAAAAGTATAACCTAGATGACACTACCACCGCAAGACATTTTATGGGTTACGAGGGAAATCAAGCTCATTTACGGCATACCCATCTTTTGTCATCTTCATCAATGACAGAAACATCATAATCTTCACCATCCTCATCATCCCATTCCTCAGACTCAAAGGAACCCTTACTTTGAATTTCATCTTCAATTTCAGATTCCTCTTCAGGATAGTCATTCAATGGATTATTCTCATCTGCAACCAAAAACCATTTTTTATTGTCCATCAAAGAATAATGTTCAAAGCATATCAATTCTATATGTGGCATCAAAGTTCAAAAAAAATCGAATATTCTTTGATGTGAAATGCCTCTTACCATTGGAATCATCACTGTCAACATCGGATTCTACTTGATCTTCACAGTAAAACTCATCATCTTCTTCTACGTGCACCCTACAACAATACAAATTTATGTGCTCCTATTACAAGACTTTTTGATACAGATTAAAAAACTTCAAATAAACAAATACTCTTGCTAGAAGTCTATGCAGAATGATTATTGGTTAGAACAGGAGGCAGTGGACAGTCTAAGAAGATTTGACAATCTCTAAGGTCGAAAGCCACAAAAGACTGCTGTACAAATGATCAACTGGAAATCTCTATATTTGAATGCAACCTCTATTTCCAATATATCTTTAAGTGCTTGCGAGGAGGCTTCAGCTGATGCATCAATCCCTTTGCTAAAATAGCAAGAGGAGCTCTTAACGTTTTCAGAGTTGTGTTTTGATAGTTGACCCCATTAAAGCTTTGGAAACAGCTAATATAAACATCTGATTCGTTGAGAATAAACTGATGGCCCTTGGAAATCACACAATCATCAATGTTTACCCTTCATCTTGATAAGTCTAGTTCAACTCTAGAATGTCAAGCTTTGTAGTGATGGATGTCAATCACCAATGTTGGATATAGTGAATTCAATCAACTCCATATGGAGATCAATTTCTAGAAATCCACTTTGCCCAATTTCACCGATGTTCCTCTCAATCTACTAGCTATCAATATTCTCAGGAAAGCTATAACGAGACAAGTGAGAGGAGCTCATCTAAAGACCAGAGATAATCTAGGAAATACAATTTGTAGGTATAATTTAGGAAGTACAATTTTTAAATGAGCTCATGCAACTGACCAGGGATAATCTAGGAAAGCTCATCATCCTCTACTTGCACCAAGGAAAGCTATAACGAGACAAGTGAGAGCTCATCTAAAGACCAGAGATAATCTAGGAAATACAATTTGTAGGTATAACTTAGGAAGTACAATTTTTAAATGAGCTCATGCAACTGACCAGGGATAATCTAGGAAAGCTCATCATCCTCTACTTGTGCCAAGAACAAAAGATCAGACCACATTTGTGCAACTCTGTTAATAATATGTAACAATTCTCTAAAAAGAGAAGACCACGAGATGGATAATTTAAAGACCAAATGATTGATGGCATATTGCTTTCCAAATCTTACAATGGATAATCAGTTGCAACATCTTCAGCCACGTTCCCATTTTTCCCCAAAGTGTAGACATCATAAACATAGTCATCTGCACATAATATAAATGATCATTTTAAGCATTCTACTTATAACTGATGAATGTGGTAACTCCTGGTTCTTGCAAGTATGAACTCTAGTGCCAAACTGACTAAACATTTGTTTGCTAAAACCCATCAATGTACCTTGCCATACAAAGTATCCATGCAAAAGATCAATTAAAAATATGTTAGAGCATCAGCAGTTTTATCCACAATGTAGGTATGCAAATGAGCCTATTCTATGCACAGAATGACATACCTGTTTCACTAGTCTTTGAGGAACGTAACTCAGCTTCAAACTCGGCTACAGCAGAAGGTAGATATTCTCTCATCAAAGGTAGATAATTACATAACACTTGATCTTCATGTAATGTAGCTTCACTGCAACAAAACAAAACTGAAATTATTACTAGTCTTACTCATAAACTTAAAGTGAGATTACTTATAAGTTTTACCCAAGGCCATGAGAGGCATGCTGAACATAAGAGTTGATCATATGACGCCAAAAAGGACCACTATAACAAAATTGACAAGCACCAATAGACAAAAAAACGAAATGTGATTTGATCAACTCTTAATTTATAAAATTCAAAAGTAAAGATCTTTTAAGCGTGTGCTTCAACAATGACCATGAGAATTAATTGGAAATGAAAGAAACAAATTAAATTAATGTTTGCAGATACCAAAAGTAGGTCAAAGAAGCTCAAAAAAGTACATTTAATTACCATAGGTAAGTACTAGGGTAAGATGACCTTGGGTTATGAAAATAAGTGAAAGTAAATGCTATGCTCTACAGAAATGTAAACATAGCAATAGGAGTAAACCTATAGTAGCTAAAAACCAATCCATAAGAACTAAGTCTAGGTACAAGTAGCCTTGTGAGAGGGAACCAGTATACAATAAAGATAAGGTCTCTAACAATATCAACCTCTAAATATGGAAAGGTATAATAAAGCCTCTCTTAGTGGACACACTATAAAGACAATATATTGGGATGGACAATTTATAAGATAACAAATTAAAATACCAACACACAAAATCCAATTGGGAAACATATGAACAGCCATCTCAACCCTAAAAACTGACTTCCAAATAGCCAACATCACTAGCCATGATTTAAAAGAACAAGGAAAATTGCCCGTTATCATCCATGGACAATGATGTCAATTAGACCAATTTCAAGCTTAGAAAGGCAATCAGAGGGGCTTATGGAGGATAATAAGGATTTCTAAGTTCCAAGAGATCAAAATGACAAATATATGAATAAGTCTATGGGACAAGTGTCAATAATAAGGCAAAAAAGGGGGAAGTGATAAGAGGAAGATGACAAAGGCTATAACAATGACATACAACACATCTCTCGAAAGCACTTCAGCTAACCCATCTCAACCCCAAATATGGGAGTTGATATGGCCACAAGTCTTGACAAAACAAAATGTTTCAAGGTTATTTTCAGTTGTATACATATGTCCCCGCAAGGCTCATTGCTTGTCAAGTAGTGTAATGAGTAATGGTGCCTCGTGAAAAAATATGCCAAAAATAAATCAAAATGATTAAAATGAAATTGGAAAGAAATGAAGTAGACAAGAATGAAATATATATACCTTCACTCACCTAGCTGATAGAAATATTGCCTCATTAGTAGTTGCTACTAGGTCAACTGGGTCCAATATGTTGCAAAAGTAGCCAATGTTTTGAATTATTTGGAGAAAAAGATGACGTTGGTAGCATAGTATAAAAACTGGCCGAGTACTCACTAAACTGGTAAGTACTGGCAAGTCAAAACAAAAAACAACAAAACGGCGAATTTTGGGCAGGTTTTACCGAATTTTGTCGAGTTCGTGAATTTAAGTTTTTTTCTTTTTATTTGCTGAGTTTTGTCGAATTTTTGCTTGGTTGATGAGTCCAATTCAAAATTCAATCTTCCAAGTTGCAAGTTTTCAAACTATGGTTAGTACCATATAATTCTTTATATAGTCAGAGTTCTGGTACTCATTTTGGTTCATCAGTTGGAGCTGCGATTATAAAGATATGATCATTTTATAAAATTTGAGAAATAATTTTTGATAGATTATATGTCATGCCCCCAACAAGAGAAGATTTTGTTAGACAAAGAAATTAATTAAAATGAAACCAACCTGCCAGCCATAATAAGACAAAGGCCAGCGCTAGGAGACAGGTCAGCACTAGAAGACAAAAACTTTAACTAATGCTAACAAAAAGGCAGCGGTGATAGTTAAAAGACAATGGATGTGTGTAAGAGGTGTGACTTCTTAGCATGAAGGATAAAAAACAAGAATCCAAAGACATTTTAAGGCATGGAAGGATCAGCAAGAGAACATATATATGTAAGGCAGAAATAAATAGTAAATCTGCAAGGAATATATCAGCAGTGATAAATATAAAATAATTGATATCAGCGGAGATAATATATTGCAGCTGATTAGAGTAAACTTGTCAATCCACCAAGCAGAAATAAATAAAGACATATAGAAAGATCTACAGCAGAAATAGAATAAATACAGCACAAGATTATTTATTGCAACCATTTGAAATAATTAGCCAATACATCAAGAGGTACTCTAATCTGCAATAATCTAGCAAACCTCTTAAGATATCATTTTTGAATTTAAGGAAGAGTCTTGCAAATATGAAGGATGGCCCCCCTTCCGGTTCACAAGAGATGAGAGGATGCCCCCCTTCTCTGCTCTTATCAAGTTGGCCCAGAGTTGGAGGATGGCCCACCTGCCATGCTCTGGAGCTTGATCAAGGAGGATGGCCCCCCTCCAAGGTGGACTGGGAGATGTAAGGATGGCCCCCCTTACATGCTCTCGGCAATATTGAGGATGGCCACCTTAAAATTGCTATTTGCAAGTATTTCTAAGAAATTCACTATGTGATTGGCTTTAAGGGTTGTGCTATGATGTATTGACTGAATATTGTTTACGCTATGATGTATTGATCTGAATATTAATGCTGCTATGATGTATTGATCTGCATACTAACCATGCTATGATCTGAATATTGTCATAATTTCTTGATCTTTAATATATCTAATGTCATTTCTAGTGATTATTATTGTTTGCAGGTCAAGTAATCAGGTATATCCCAAAAAGGGAAATTACATTATACTTTCTAAATTGTAGGCTATAACTAGACAAGTGAGAGCTCATTTGTCACAAAGTGATCTGAAAACCAGTGCTAATGTGATCTTAGAGTAACCAATTTGACTGAAATGAGAAGCAGTGGCAAGACTGGTGGGACATGGGATGCAGATATGGGGAGCACAATTGGCCCTGGTTGTAGGTAGTTAGCTAATCAAAGTTGTTTGTTTTGGGGTCATGATAAGTCATGAGATAACAAAAAGTGCCGAAAGACAAACCTGTCTAGCAGAATTTCCCCGAAACTAGTCAATACGTCGATTAGGCAACAATATAGGTGAGTTTTTATCTATTTTGGCCACTGATGTTTGTCATGAATTTTATGTGCATTTTAAGAAATTTGTTGTTGGACAACATCACCAGACATGGCCATGGCTGGAGATGTGTATTATGCACGGATAACAAAACATGGCTACTGATGTTGAATTCGATCAAAATGAATAAGTCTAGGGAACAAGTATCAAACCATAAGAAGGAAAAAAAGAGGAAGTGCTTAGAGGAAAGGCAACTAAGGCAATAACAATGACCTGCAACACCTCTCAAAAATCACTTCAGCTGACCAACCCCAACACCAAATATGGGAGTCAATATGGCCACAAATCTTGGTAAAACAAAACGTTTTAAGGTAATTTTCAGTTGTATACATATGCCCATGTAAGATGCATCACTTGTCACATAGTGTAATGAGTAATGGTGCCTTGTGAAAACATATGCCAAGAATAAATCAAAATGATTAAAATGAAATTGGAAAGAAATTAAGTAGACAAGAACAAAATATATGTGCCTTCACTCACCTAGCTGATAGAAATATTGCCTTGTTTAGTAGTTGCTGCTAGGTCAACCAGTTTCCACTATGTTGCAAAAATAGCCAATTTTTGAAATATTTGGAGAAAAAGAAGCCATTAGTACCATAGCATAAAAACACACCAAGTACTCGCAAGTCAAAACAACAAAACAACAAAACCTCCCATTAACTCACCTAGCTGAGTTTTTGCCAAGTTTTTGGTGAGTTTTGCCAAGTTTTGGCAGGTTTTACCGAGTTTTGCCGAGTTAATGAATTTAAGTTTGTTTTTTTTTAATTTGCCAAGTTTCATCAATTTTTTGCTGAGTTGATGAGTCCGAGACAAAATTGGGTAAATTAGGTCTACCCAGTTTTGCCGAGTTGCAAAGTCCAAGTCAAAATTGAGTCTTCCAAGTTTTGCCGAGTCACAAATTTTCGAACTATGGCTAACAGTAACAACATAAAATTCTTTATATTGTCACAGTTCTGGTGCTCCTTTTGGTTCATTTGTCAGAGCTGCATCTGCAAAGATATGATCATTTTATGAAATCTGAGGAATAATTTTTGATACATTGAAATTCCTAAATTGTAGGCTATAAATAGATGAGTGAGCTCATTTGTCACAAAGTGATTTGAAAAGCAGAGCTAATGTGACCTCAGAACAACAAATTTGAGTGAAACGAGAAGCAGTGGCAAGACTCATGGGACATGGGAAGCCAGCTATGGGGAGCACAATTGGTCGTGGTTATAGGTGGTCAGCTGAGCAAATTTTTGTTTTGCGGTTATGATGTCATAAGATTAAAAAAAATGTGCCGCAAGGCAAATCTATCTGGCAGAATTTCCCAGAATCTGGTCAATACATAGATTAGGCCAGAATATAGGTGGGTTTTAATCTATTTTGACCGATGATGTTTGTCATGAATTTTATGTGCACTTAAAGAAATTTGTGCTTGCACAACATCACCAGCCATGGTGTATTATGCATGGATATTGAAACATGGACGCTGATGTTGAATTCAATCAAAATGGCTGATGATGTGACCAAATGGTAACTGATGTTCAAAATTGTTTATATGACAAGTGATGTTCACCAAATGGTCAACAATGTGTAAAACTAGGTATATGGTCAGTGATGTTCATCAAATTGCTGGTAATGTTCAAAACAAGGTAAATGGTCAGTTATGTACCGCATGTGCACTTTTTTGTGTTTTTGAATATTTGATAGACTGTAGTTGTGATTGAGGGACTAATGGGTTGTTTTTGTTTGCATTTTGCAGGTAGATAGACAGAAATGTCTATGGAGTGTGAATTTGACATGGTTACCCTTTTCAATTGAAAATTTATCAGCAAAGGATAGAGCCACCTTAGAGGGGCTAGGGTCTGAAGGCATCATGCAGATCTGCAAGTTACTTTTGCACATAGATATATTAATATATTATTGGTGTTCCTTGAGAATTAAGAACCTCTGCCAAACACCTTTCAGCACTTTGTAGGTCCTACAGAGATGAGAGTGGACCATTACATTGGGGGATGTGCATGCGATTTTGTGACTGCCCATGACAGGAACAAGCATGTGTTTGGTGACCCAAAGACAGATGTTGTGCAGCCAGGGGTAGCTGTATATCAAAGTGGCACAAGCCACACCATAATTGTGTGCAGTCCCGGGGTGTATATGCAGCTGGGCTCCTGGAAATCAAAAAGGTTAGTACAGGACTTAAGTTTACACTAGTGGCATGACATAGTCCAACAGGGCAGTACCGTTGTCATTGGTATGGGTTATCAACGAGCATTGAAGCATGGGGACATTTATCGCTTATCAAAGGTGATTTTTGTATAGCCCTATCATGATTTATATGCAATTCAGGGTAGATGCCAAAATGCCATTGGGTTTGTCATTTTGTTGAAATCATGGATATATGAGTGTTCTCCTATATATTGGCCAACGGGGACACCACATGAGGTGACTATTGATGCCCCACAAGGATTGAGATGGGCCAAGGGCCCAATGGTAAAATGCATGAAAAGATTTCCATAGCTGGCTACAATGATACAGGTTCAGATTATATGGTGACCATATCAGATTTAGAGAATCTCTAACCATCATGGCCAACCACAATTATGGCAAGCACAACTAGAGAGAGCCCATGAGACATCATTTGTGCTATGGATGTAGAGACTTATATGATTCTATCCTTGGACAGTTTGGCTGATCACCCCTGATCCCACCTAGTCTGTTGCCTTCATATAGAGCAAGGCATGTGCAAAAGGGATAGGGGACAAGAGGAGAGGAACCATAACCACTAGTCCTAGTCTTGAGACCATATCGAGTGCCACAATGGGATAGGCGCAAAGTGGATGGAGAAGCACAAGCATTAGGCACCCTAGCATAGGCTAGGGGAGAGGCCTAGAGGTAGTACCACAAGGTGGAGGGTGGGAGAGAAGATCTTAGATATTTGGTGAAAGGCATCAAGTTAGGAGGCCTAATGATGGACATGAGGGGTGCAAGCACCTCTGCTAGAGGGGTAAAGGTTAGGGTCCCATACATGTGAGACTGCAAGTGGAGGATATGGCACCAAAGGAGAGCGTTTTCTAGCCCACTATAGGTCAGGATCACGAATATTTTAGTGAGGGACTTCATGCAACATGGGAGGTACATGTGCTCAAGGCCTCTTTGGTTTCGGGTGAGAGGAGATGAAAGTTGGCAGCACTACCTCAAATGCCTAGCTATTCAAATGATGGTATGGAGAGGGTTGAAGAAAAGGAGAGGGTCATCAAGGCAATAGATTCAGATTCACAAGATGATAATCTAAGTAAACAAGATATAGCAATAAATGAAACTAATCAAGCATATGTAACAGTAAAAGTAAGGAAAATATCATGAAGTGTGTACCTAACTGGTGGTTTGTTTGGTGTATGAAAATATGATTATAGAGTGGTGGTCCTTGATAGAAACCACACAACATAAGATCCTAGATGTGGTACTCCTAAAATATGCTATGGCCCAGATGAGGGACTCAATAGCTCCATCAATAGGGAGACGTGAACATATTCATGTTGCTTGGAGAAATTACAAATGCTCTTAAGACAAATATGATGTTGAAATGTTGTCTTTCTATACCTATTGTGGCAGGTGCAGAGGTGTTGCGGAAGAGACTTTTGTGCTCCTAGAATGCACTCATTGTGTAGCAACAAGATCATATGCATGCCAAGAGATGACTAGAGATCATGAAGGGTGGCTATGGGAGCACAAGCAAGGTCTTGAGAATCATGTGCAGGACTGAAGAGAGCTGAACCTAGTGCAAGGCAAGGTGAGGGGTCTGTAGTCCCGGACCCATTACCTTTCACAAGGTTTGTTGTGGAAGTGTGTAGTATCCCACCCCAAGTGGACACTTGCAAACTAAATTTTCTGCCTTGTTTGAATATTTGATTCATAAAATATTTGGGTTTTCTTAGACACTTGCAACAATTTAATGCAAAAAGAAGATATTGCAATAATATTATTTTATTTTAAATTGAACATCACATAGGGAGTTAATGGCTGAAAAATTCCAGATTTCAATATCTCCCAAAATATTCAGAGTATTGATGAAATAACAAGAACCCAGTTGAGAGAATATACTCTATTATCTAAGCAACAAATACCCAGAAAAACATATTGCCAAAATATGAAGTTTTTCACATACCCGACTCGCTGTCCAAGGAATACGACGCTGGAAATGACTGTCACAGCAACCCTGGGTATTTCAAACCACCTAAAAAAATCCATGCTCAGTATATATTCGCTGTTACAATATTACAGTCATACATGGAAGAGATACAGCCCATAAGAAGAGAAGAATGAGTCCAAAGCTGCAAGTTTGAACCCTCTGGTGAAGACCACAACTCCCTTGCTGTTGTACGGCCTGTGGATGATAGCCAAATTAATTATTAAATGCAGCCACACAATATTAAATGCTGATCTTTCAAATCTGGTTTGTAACCCCTGCAATACTTTCACCAATTTGTTCTATTTTGACTTCTAGATGAAGCCAAACCCCTTTGCAATTTTTCAAATGATCTTGCACACCTTCAAATTGCTCAAACAAAGAAAAATGCACGTTCTCCAATGCTAAGTATGCTGAAACCCTAGTTTCTTCCTCTCCACAAGAAGAGCTCTCCAAAACATTAAACTCCAATTTGTAAAATGATCAAATGATAATGAAATCCTTTTCAAAAAGCCTTTATATAATATTCAATTGGTATTTGGCTTCATCTCCTTTAATTTCACTTTAATTTCATCTCCTTTTAAATAACACTTTCACTTATAATAAAGTATACTTTAAAAGCATTTAATATAACTTTATATCATCTCTTAAAGTGGACCCCCAATATAACTTAAATGCACTTTTAAATAACTTGACTTTATAATCATTAAATGACCTTTTTATCATAAAGTCAAATAAAGTCATTTAATGTTCACACTTTATATTTTGACTTTATGATATTAAATACCCCTCAATTATAAAGTCACATGAAGTCAATATAATATTCCTTTAAAACTATGTTGCAAGGTTCGCCTGCCTGCCCCCTAGGTGCGGGTGCAATTCGTCCCAGGTGCAGATGCGGATGCAGATGCGCTGCGCCTGTGGGTGTGGGCAAGGCGCGTGCAAAGTGGGGTGGGTGCGTCCCGAACACACCCGGGCTGTTCGGGTTCGCACCCGGTCTGAAAAAGCAGTACCCGCAGCGCACCCGAAATGCACCCACGCCCATAGTCTTTTTTTTTAATTTTTTTAAAACTTAAAACTCATTTTTATAATTTTTTAATCATTCTAAAAAACAAATGAAACCCTAAAAAGACATTATAAACACAATTTTGCCATTTCAACTCATTTCTTTCATTCCAAAACACAAAAGCTCTCCATTGTGGCTGAACTCAAAAAAAAATTTGTGGTTGAAGAAAGAAGCTTGAAGATTGAATCTTGAAGGTTGAAAATCCATTGCTCCACCATTCCTACTCATTTCCAGCGGTTTAGAGGCTGCCAAGAAGATCAAAGGAGGAGATTTTTGCAAAGAGGTAGGTTTTCTATTCATTTTTTTTTTTGCATTTTTGAACAACAAACAAATTCTTTTCAACTTGTTTTTTTTTTTTAAACTATTTATATGAATCATGAATGTATCACCATGCTTTTGTTTTTGTTTTGATTCTTGAAAGTTTTCATTGTTTCCATTTTGCTTACAAAACTTATTGCCACACCCACAGGTGATAGGAATCACAATGGCAGCTAGTTCTAGCTCAGTATCACAATCAAAATTCAAAATCGATCCACACTCACCTCTTTGGAGGCATGTGGAAATGATTCAACAACAACCAGGTGGTGGGGGTTACCTTTGGAAATGCAATGGCTGTGATGTGCAATATAATAGTTCATATAGTCGGGTGAAAGCCCATTTGTGTAACATCCCTGGGATGGGGATCAAAGCTTGCCCAGGAAAGAATAATAAACCTATACCACGAGAGCAAGTGCCGGCATATATCATGGAGCAAAAAGCAGCAGATGAAACAGCAGGCCGTAAATCAGTAGCAAACATGTCAAGGAAAAGAGGCAGAAATCAAAGAATGGAGCCTCCATCTATTCCTAGTTCCAATGTTGTGATAGAGAGCCACCCATTTTTGGTCACTCTTCAAGAGCAACCCACAAGCACTACAAACAAGAGACCAAAGGGACCTTTGGAAACATCATTTCAAAATGAGGCTCAAGATATTGCTGGCCAACATATAGCCAAATGCATTTATGCAAATGGTATGCCATTCAATGTTGTTCGCTCACCATATTGGCAAGAGATGGTGAGAAAAATTAATGAGGCTCCAAAAGGGTATAAGAGCCCAGGTTATGAGAAGGTGCGTGGCACCTTAATGGAGAATGAGGTCAAGAGTATAGAAGATGCATTGAAGGCCTTAAGGGATTCATGGAGTGAGACAAGGGTGTCGATTGTCTCTGATGGATGGAAAGACGCAAAAAATGGGCCTTTGATCAATGTCATTGTAGTGTCCCCTAAAGGGGCAATGTTTTTGAGAGCTGTGGATTGTGAGGGACAGGTGAAGTATGGTGAATTTATTGCTAAGATCCTCATTGCAGCCATTGAGGATGTGGGACCTCGTAATGTTGTTCAAGTGATAACAGACAACGCAAAAAATTGTAGAGCTGCTGGGTTGTTGGTTGAGGAACGATATTCACATATCTTTTGGACACCTTGTGCTGTCCACTCTCTCAATCTAATGCTACAAAAGATTGGGAAAAAAATTGATTGGATTAGAGAGTTGTATGCAGAGGCCGAGGAGATACGAATGTTTGTCACCAACCACCGCATGTCCCAAAGCATATTTAGATCATTTTCTACATTGGAGTTGTTGAAGGTAAATGAAGCAATATATTTTAAATTTTAAATTTTTCATAGTGCTTTAAATTTTTAATTTCACATATTTTATTTCTTCTTAAAAGTTAAAGTTTGTTTTTAATTTTTTAAATGTTTAAATTAAATTTTATTTATTGTACTTTTTATTTTTGATATTTCAATAGGTTGCCAAGACCCGTTTTGCCTCAAACACAATTGCCTTGAGACGACTTGTGAAGGTCAAACAGGCTCTTATCAACATGGTAACAAGCACTACTTGGTCCGTATGGAGGCAAAGCAACACTGAGAGGGCAGAAAATGTTAACGGGATGATCCTAAATGACTATTGGTGGGATCGTGTGGAGTATCTCCTTAGTTTCACCGAACCCATTTTGAGCATGATTCGTTATACGGACATGGACAAGTCTTGCATGGGGGAGATATATGATGGCATTGATTCAATGATAGAGAAGATAAAGAACATCATAAATGAGGAGAAAGATCCTCAAGAAATTCTCTTCAAGCAAGTGCATGAAATTATTGAGGCTAGATGGAACACAATGACAACCCCGCTGCATCTTCTTGCATTTGTATTGACTCCAAAATATTACAGCAATGAGATCGTTTCGGTGACAAATAGGATTCCCCCATGGAGAGATTTAGAAGTGTCTGATGGGTACAATGCAGCATTTCGTAGACTCTTCCCTGATCCAAATTTGCATGATATGGTCACTGATGAGTTCACTGATTTTGTACACTCCAATGGTCTAAGCATTGAGGCTCTTCGTGATAAATTCAAGAAAGATGCTCACAATTGGTGGTACTTTCATGGCCAACAATTCCGGTGCCTACAACCTCTTGCAGTCAAAGTTTTATCACAAGTAAGTTTACTAAATTTCTATGTTTTTTATGATATATAATTTTATCTTAAAGACATCTAAAAATTTAAAGTTTGAAGTTTCATAATTTTTAATTATTATAAATTTTATAACTTGTAACTTTTTAAGTTTTTATTTTTAACTCTTTCTCTCTACTTTGTCGTCATAGGTTGTTAGTTCCTCTGCATCTGAGAGGAAATGGAGCACGTACTCTTTTATCCACTCAATAAAGCGCAACCAATTGCACTCCAAAAAGGCGGAGAGTTTAGTGTATGTGCATTCCAACTTGTGCCTCCTTTCGCACAAAAAGCAAGACTATAAGGAGGGGGAATCAAAGTTGTGGGATGTGGAGCCAGAGCAAATTGACATGGATGCTTCTACTTCCCAATCCCAACATGTTGCACTTGAGGGATCAGAGAGTGAGCACACTTTTTCAGCGAGTGGCAATGGTGTTGGTTGTGGTTCTTCAAATGATCCTGCTAATGTCCAAATCCAAGATGATGATGAAGATGGGGAGGATTTAGCAAATCCTTATGATGATTGACACTTGTCATTTGACATTGAAACAATGAAAATTGATTGTTGAACATGATATTATTATTTTAAATCTTGTTATTGAACTTGAAGTTCGAGTTTTATGTTTTATGATATTCAAGTTGATGGTGGTTTTGTTGATTATATGATGCTATGTGGTGTTCTACACTTGATTCTTGCATTTCTACACTTAATTCTTGCTTCTATGCTTAATTTTTTTGCATATACATATATTTATATATATATATATAAAAAAATGAACCCAACCCCCCAAAAAAATTTTAGCCGACCTGCACCCGAACCGGCAACTTAGCTTTATAATAATTAAATGTCATAACTCCATTAATAATCATTATTTAATGATTCTGACTTCATCGGCGCACAGTTCCCACTATCAATCTGGATGCCTTACTAAAAATAGTAAGGTGGGTCTCTAATGTCCAACTAACTTCTATAAATAGTAAGTATATGCAAATAGAGCCAGAAACCCCTGAATATCAATTGCCTGTCATGTCCCCGTTTCTGGCCTAGTCAACAATGAACACGGATTAGCCTATTCATCATTCCCGTGGGCTAATACGTATGATGAGGGAATGAATTTGGTTTTGACTAACTGACTCTTGTAATTTTGCAGGTCAAGACCTTTATCAAGTATTTCTGTGATGAGATCGTGTACGATGGACTAAGTCTAGATGTTGAAGTTCATAAGGACGAATGAGAGGCTTGGAACAATGAAATTTGGCAAAGTGCATTTCCTAGTCAGGGCGCACTTTCCAGTCCCCAGAAGCACAAAAGTGCACCTAAATGAGGGAAACATCATTCAGGGTCTAGATTGGAGTCTGGGATCAACAGGAAGAGTTCTTGGCTCAGACAAGTTAGAGAAGGCATCCAAATGACTTAGGCGCACTTCATCACTCCTAGCTACCAAAATGTGTGCCTAGGGTCAGAATGAAGAGTTTCATCACAACAAGGTCTTCGTCAAGGTTTGAAAATGTCCCAAGGAAGTCAAGGAGTTGTTCCTCATCTCCACAACCTCAAACTAGCGCCTTAGAATGGAGCAATCATGATCAATTGTCTTAGGCGCACTTTGGCCTCTGTACAACCTCAAAAGTGCGCCTAACTTGTGAAGGTAGAGATCAATGTTGAGAGCATGTTGGATCTCAAACTTAGCATCTGTGAGGTTCAATTTGAGGTTGGAATCATAAAATTGCGTAAGTAAACCTAAGCGCCAGTTTGCACTCTTACCACCTCAAATATGCGCCTAAGTATGCTAGGCGCACTTTTCTACTTGTACAATCATAAATGTGCACCTCAAATTGTAAAGAGATGAATCAACGTTGAGAAGGTCTTTGCTTAGGCAGGAATGAACATCTTAAGTGATAACAAGTGTTTGAAGTCATAAATTGCTTGAAGAAGGTCATGGCGCACTTTTCATCTTCTTCAACCCCAAATGTGCGCCCAAGTAAGCTAGGCGCAAATTCCCACCTCTTCAACCTCCAACTTGCGTCCAGATTCAAGAAACCCCCATTTGAGCACCTAACTATGATGAGCTTCGTTCCTCAAGTTGAGATGATGTTTGGGCAGTAGATTCTTCTTCCGGAGCAGAGATACAACAACCGGAAACGATGAACCTTGAAGATATCTCTCTTTACAGCAAGGCGCCATTTCCTGTTTCTACAAACTCATTATGGCGCCTAACCTTGAAGAGTCTTCAATCCAAGTCAGGGAGTCTTCATTAATGTTGACAAGTGTTTCCAAGCATCCTGAGTCATCAAAACCTCACCCAGTGAGCTAGGCGCATATCCATGCTCTTACAACCCCAGATTGGCGCCTAAACTTGAGACATGTTCCTAAGGCGCATTTTCACATCCCTATGATCTTGTTTGGGCACCTAACCATGAAACGATCAACTGTGATGTTGGGTGCACTTCCTCACCTGTAAAGCATCATTCTAGCGCCTAGGCTTGAGGAGTAAGCATGCAAGCAGTGGGTCCCAGAATGACTTTGGGAGGCGTACCGGATGAGACTTCCAACTCAAGAGTGAGTCACCCAATGGAATATTCCTCTAAGTATGCTCATTGGAAAACGTGCCTTGGTTGCCTCTTTGCCCCTTGTGGAGGAGCACTATAAAAGGAGGAGAGCGACTTCATTTGGCATCTTTGGCCATTTGATGTCTCTTGGTAAGCTTTATGCTCACTTCATGAAATCTGCGAATTTCATGCTTGTTGGGGTGATGCTCCCTCAACCTTGATAAGGTGATGCTCCCTTATCTTTTGAGAGGTGTTAACATTCAGTTATCATCATTGTGCAGGATTGAAGTCATTACTTGCAGCTTGAAGTTACTTGCATCTTGAAGACACTAGCAACTTGAAGTCAAGACACTTGTAGTTTGAAGACAATCATTGTTCAATCTAGGCGCCAAGGCCTATCATTGTACTAAGCTAAACATTGATGCTATTGAGCATCTATTGATTGTAATAAGAAGTTGTATTGACAATTGCAATAAGATATCTCAACTTCATTGTTTGTTCAATACATGTTATTTTCATTCATGTTAGATATTGAGTAATTGAAGTAAGAAGTAAGAAAAAGTTAGCAAAATTTTGGTTAAGTATAGTGGGGTATCTTACATTGCCTTAGAACATATGAAGGATCTGGAGATGAAAACACAAACAACTACCCTCTGGAGAGCCAAATAACTCCACAACAGGGTCCTATAATCACCAATATTAGACTGCAAGGACCCAGTGATAGGCTAAATCCTCTAACTCTGATGCACGCTCAAAATGGGGACATTACAGAGTGAATTTTTAAAATAACGAAAAAATCAAGTAGGAAATAGGCAACTTGTGCTAGAATTGTGCTAGAACATGCAATGCATAACTTAATAAAATAATACCAATAATGAATATAATGTAAAGAAATAATGGTAATGTGTAAGGTTGTCATTAGACGAGAGTAGTAATGTACTAAGTCAAATTTAAGCATAAGAAAAGTGTAAACATGATTGTGTTGTGGAAGAAGGAATGGGAAACATGAAAGGTAAAATATATAAGAAAAGGGGTGGGATAATGATGCAAGTACTAATAAGTGACCATAAGAGAGGAAAGATTTTGCTTCATAAATGACTATGGAGCAATATGGTGATAGAGGCAAAAGTAGTTAAGATTAGATGGATTAGAAAAAGGTTGAATGGACACAAAGGGGGCTGAATGCATCATGCCAAGTACAAGCAAGCAAGAAGGGGCAAAATGGTAGGAGATTGTAGAAATAAAGTGAATATTGATACTAAGAGATTAGGAAATCCAACACATGGCCTATACAACTAAGTAAAACCAAAGAGAGACAATAGGCACCAATGTAAGGCAATTATGTAAGGGCAAACCCAAGAGGGGTAAGACATAAATGTGAACGCAATCGTGTAGAGGCAATAATGGAAACGAATTAATATAAAGATAAGAATGTAAAGGAAACAATATAAGGAAAACAATGTTCATATAGACCTTAGAATCTCATTACATACCTCATGGATGACATCATAGATCTTCTGTTGTAATTGATGTTGTGGGGCTATTATCGTCTCCTCAATTGTGTTGGAAATCCTCTCAAAACCTCTCTCAAGTCAGCAACTAATATGGTAGGTGTAGTGGAATGTGATGTTTTAGGATTCATCATTTGCCATGCAGGAGTCTACTACTCATGCTGATCTCTCGATGTATGAGACTGATGGTCTAATTGATATGAATGACAATTCTCTACACACTATGTGTGAAGCATGCCACCACACCAACAATATGGTCTCTATCTCTCTAGTGAATGCCATCATGAAAACCTAGACAATTATCAATGAGGAAGAAGGGTGAATCATTTCCTCAAGTATCATAGACTTGATAGGGAAAAATGGATTGATCCATGGTTTGGCCAATTTAAATTGATAACTTTTCACATTGTTGCAAAATGCTTTGATCAAATCTGTATAGTAGAGGCTCTTGGCTAGGGAATGGGGAATTAGGAATTTTCGTGAGCTTGTTACTATGCATGGGTGAAGTTCTCATAAACTAGAGAAATGGAATTTTGTTCGGAAGATTGGCTAGTTTGGCTATTGGGTCCCATTTATTTTGGTTAGAATGGTTTGAGTGTGTTTTGCAAGACAAAAAGATGTCATGGCAAGTGAAGAAGGATTTGAAGAAGTGCTGGATTGAATTCATTATTTTTTGTTCTTGAGCTTCATCACTGGCATGGACAATGATGTTTGTTCATCATGGGCCATTTTCAGTGGATTTTGCTCACCGGTCATGACTAGCGTTATAATGTTGCATTTCTGAATCTTGGGATAAAATTAAATGCAAGGAATTGGTTTTGACTGACCTAAAAGAATGTTGTGGTTAATTTGGAAAGACAACATCAATGCAAGCAATGACATGTCATATGCCTGATAGGTTGACTAATTTCTCATCAAGTCAAAAGCTTTTGGAAAAAACTATGTAGTAGATTTTGCATTAACATTTCAGATCACCTGCATGGTCCAAAATCAAGATGAGAAAATGATTTTTGGATTACTCTGTGATCCATCATCAAGGCAAGAAAATGATCATTTTCTCATCCTAATGATGGATCAAAAAGTGTGATCCAAAGCATTGATGTAAAATCTACTACATAGTTCTTTCCAAAATCTTTTTACTTTATTTCATGACTATGAAAACTTATTGTTCATTATAATTCCTCATCATTAGGGTTTGAGGTTGATTTGATGACATTATTTGTTTGTTTTTGAGGGTTTGATAGGTTGGCTGGAATGGGAGTGCTAGCTAGTTTAGTATGGTTAGAAAATAATTTTTTTATAAATTTCTAAGTGGGCATCAGCTCAGTGGACAGCTTCATGCTTGCTTTGAGTTTCATTAGCTTGTTTAGCCTTGAGAAACGCTTTAAGTACCTTTTGCGCATCATGTCATCATTGTCAAAGTTAATGCCTACCATGAAGGAGAAGGCTAATTTGCAAAGATTGTAGTAAGTCTCACAGGAATGCCTTTAGTTGGAATGCCACCTACAAAATTTATTGGGATTATGCCATTGGGGGAGCAGTCTAGAGGTGCCCATTTCACAATATTGAGTGATAGTATTGAGGTGCCTTTAGTTGCTGATTTTTTTTCAATCAGCCACCATATGCATTCATTTGCATTCTTGCAAATGGATTGGAGAGAAATTTTAGTCAAAAATTGGAGTATCTCTCAATTTGTGACTAAGGAGGAGGTAATTTCAGCCAATAGAATGCACACATTTCTTGTTTTGGCTAACAGGTTTCAGTTTTGCAGCAATTGTTTCATTTACAGGGTGCTGATTTTCAGAAAATCAGGTCGTGAGTTGCTGATTTCAGTCTTGAACAGCTGCAAAAAGATTCATTTTGTATGCCACTCAGGCGTTGGAAAAGAATGGCATATGCTTCCAACTGAAGAGGATGAATACTTCAGCCAGTATAATTTTGATTTGGGTGAAAATCGGAAGTTTCAAAAGTATTAACAAAGAATTTTAGCACCAATTTTCCAAATTTTATCAAAATGGAGCAGTAGAAACATGGAAGTATAAAACAGTTTGATGGAGAGTTGGCTAAATTCATGCAGAGAATTGTTATACTTCTGACCAGAAGAATTAAGGAGGTCTACCTTGAAGGTACATTGCAGCATAGCACGACAAACAAAGGGATTCACAAACCTCCTAGATTGATTTAGGATCCTGGAGCCACATTGATTATTCAAAGAGGAACTTTTGGTTGAGACTTGCAATTTCTTGAGGACAAGCAATTCTGAGAAGGGAAGACTGTAATGTCCCCTTTTGGCGCATAGCCAATTTGTGCGCATGTAGCCAGTTTCCAAGTCTTCTAGAGGCTAATTAGTTAGTTGGGGAGAACTCCAATGTTCTTGGAGAAGCTTTGACTAGTCTTGTGGAGCAATTGTTCTTGGCAGTGAACTCAGTTGGTCTTCATGACACTTTCAAAAGAGATTTTGGCTTTTGGTGTGTTCTCCAAACTTCTTGGAGAGGGCGTCTATTTTTAGAAAGTCACTCGATTGCCTCCGACCATCATTCCAAGTCTTCAATATCCTGTTGGTATGATCAAAATTGCAAAATTATATTATTTGGATGCTTTCTGCAACTTGGGTATATAATTGAGTTATTTAATTACTTATTCACTTAAGTTGTCTAATGATGGAAAATATTAAAAGATAACTTATGTGTACTAGCTCTTTGGAAAGGTGATCGAAAGTATTATTTGATGCTCACATAAAGGGGATGCTAGGCAAGGGAGACATAAAGTGAGCAATATAAAAAGGTTATTTTATTTGAGGAGGAAATTAAAAGAAAGGTGAAATTATTATTCTTATTTCTTCTTGTTGCCCTAAAAGTGTTCTATAAAAGGGGGTTAAAAGTGTTCTATAAAAGGGGGTTTTGTGCTCATTTGGAGGGTTATGCATTTTGATATCAAATTTCTTCTGAGAGCCTTTGTGCTTTGACTTGTGAGTTTGAAACCCTCATTTCTTTTCTAGTTTTGGATTTGAAAGATAATCCCTAGCTACTCTTTAGATTTCTAGTTTCGAATTTGAGAGACAATCCCTAGCTAGATTGATGTGGTTCTATTCAAGAATCACCATTGTTCTTCATCAGAGATTAAGTTTTGGAGTTTAGTATGGAGGATTTCGATGTGTTTTGATAAATATTTTTGGATTGATGTTATTGTGGATTCCTTGCTAATCATTTTCAGTGTTTGTAAGGGTTTGTGAAGCTCCTTTTGCTGGCCGTACAGTTCTACCAGAAGCCGTACCATCATATAAGCTCTTATGGAGAATTCTTTGATCAAATTGCTCATGCCAATCCTCAAAATGGTTCTTTATACTTGGACGCCAATCAATGGAGATGTCTCAGCAGTTTGAAGTGAGTGTTTAAGGGTGATTGGAGAGCTGACTTACTGGCCGTACATTCTATACAAGGTCGTACTTGTTGCAGACCTGGCATAAGGGTTTGGGGCTGAACCGCCCATAATCCTTGGTGTTTAATGGTTGTTGAGGAGGCGCCTAGCTGCCTACCACACTCCTAAACCAGTTAGGGAGTGAACTACATTATTATGGTTGATCTTTGGAATGTTGAGGAAATTCAGGAAATTCATGCCAGACCTGCGACATCAGAATTTTCAGTGCTGGGCAAAGTTATTTTCAGTTTGTGGTTGAGTTTCAAAGCCTCCAATGCTTCTACAACAGTCTAGAATTCAATGGTATACTTTGTTGTTGATTTGAAGTAATTTTGCCATCTTAATTTCATGAATATGTGTTGCAACAGTAGGGTTATGTCACAGAACTAATATCAGTTTGATTGCAGCAGTGATCTTCTTGAAAAATCAGAAAAATAAGTTGTTGTTGCAGCTCCATTTGCCTTGTATTTACATTCTATAGTTGCAATGAAACTTGTTTGTAACCCCAGAAGGTAGTACCGTTAGTGGATGTTAATGCATGTTTTATTTTGTAAGATTGGATGGTTTACCACCAATCCCTATAGCATTTCATAATAGACTAAGTTTGGTATTATCAACCATTTTGGTCTAAATCGAGACTTACTCCAAGCCAGTACTTTGCATATTCATTCTTTCTATCATGCACTCCGCTGAAGAAGTGTAGAAGTGGTCGACTACGTTGCCTAGTGCATGCTTGTGTTGCACATTACACACTCCGCTGAACAAGCGAGGCATGTGGTCATCGTGGACGCTTGGTGTGTACGTAATCATTGCATTGCATGGAATGCAATAGCAGAATGAGTTGAAGTGTGATTCAAACACCGTATGAGCTCACCTTGCCCACCTCGGGAACTTGGTGATCAGATAGTGTTTCAAAGACTACCTATGCTTTGGTTTCAACTAACATTGTTTTGGAAAAACTAGGGTGGTCATTACATATGGTTAAAGAAGGTGTTTGGATGGGGCTCATCTTTGGCAAGAAGATTGTCTCCAATGTCAATATCTTGCACTATGTTGGTAATTTTGGTGATTCTTGTGGTATTGGGCATGTCTTGTTTTTCAACATTGGTCTTGCTAGAGGATTTAGTATGGCATTCTTAAGAGGAGCGAGCATTGACGGAATGAAATTCACTCCATTCAATTCTTTCTACAATGGCTCTAGGTTGGGTGAATTATCTTTTGGGGCCTTGGAGGGAGGGAGTTTGGATCCAATGTCTTGGAAATAAGAGATATCTGAAAGCTAAAAATATTGTCCTAGAGAAAATTTTCTAAGTACAAGAAAATCTTGACCTAAAGGAAAAGTGAAATGACCAAACCAAATGGTGGGTAGGATTTGTTTTGGGTTCATTAATTAATAATTATTCATACACTAAGATAAGGCCTCTAATAATATCAACATCCAAATAGGGAAAAGATAGAATGCCTCTTCTAGCGGACACATTATAAAGATAATGTACATAGGATATCAAACTAGACAGTATATGGGATAACAAATGAGGATAACAAAGGAAAATGATGATTAAGCAAAAGTCTATAAGAAGGACAATGTAAAGGATGGCTAAGCCATGAGCTAAAAGACAATATGGCAATAAAGGAAATAATAACATGCAATAAGCAATAAAGAAGCATGCCATGATAAATCAGATCTGTGTAAATGAAAGAGGTAGGGTAGAGAGATACTTACCTAGGTGACTTGTAAAAGCAGTTAAATTCCTTTTGGCTTAAGCACTTGTGGAGAGGGGCTTTTAGGTGAAGTTGAGGTATATAGAAGAAACCCTAGTAGACCATAGCCAAGGAAACTAGAGGATTAGCATACGTCAGATGTGAATCTCCTATCCTTGAATCTTCAATGGTCCTTGCATACAACTTTTCTTCCTTGGTGAAGTACTCCTTCACCTAGTCCTCTAAGAAACCCCTAAGGGCAGATCATGAATTTCTACTTTTGGAAATGGCATTAATAACCCTATAAATAGCAGTCTCAACCCTAAAAGATGATTTTCAAAAAACAACCATCACCGGCCATGGTAAGGGATATTTAAATCAATTTTAAATGTCACCAACCCTAGGTAGTGATGTCGGCTAGACAAGAAAATTGCACATGTTGACCAAACCAATTTTAGGCTTAAAAAGGCAGTAAGGATTTCAATGCATCACGAGACCAAAATGAGGACAATATGAAGAGGTCTAGGGAACAAGTATCAGTCTATAAAAAGGCAAAAACAGGGGCACTAAGAGAAAAAGGCAACCAAGGAAAAAACAATGACCTACAACACACTTCTCAACAAGCACTTAAGCCAGCTCACACCAATCCAGAATTCAGTAGATTAATGAAGCCATAAGTCTTGACAAAACAAAATGATAGGTCATTTTCAAGTGTACACAAAACCCTAAATAAAGTATGGAGTTGACAATTATGAAAGTAGGAGACCCTCACAAGAGACCATAGTTACCACGTCAGCAGCAAGTTTTAGGCCAAAAGAATCATCATCATATATCACCATTATAGGTTTAATGAAGGATCTGATAACTCTCACAGGGGAACGTTCAGGACTGAAGGGAGCAGTCAACCCCTAGAACAAATATTTGATCATATTCACCATCAACATTATTTTCATAATGAATTGAAGTGTTTGAATTTTGAAACACACTTAACTTGGGTATTTTCATTCCTCCCCATTCATCAAAAATATTTTCTGATAAATGGATAGAAATTACTAGAAAAACTCAATTATTTACTCTCTAGACAGCATTACTCATGGGCAAGGAAAATGTATAAGAATAGACAAGGTAATCTGGCCAATATATAACATAACTTAAAAAAAACAAAAGTAAATGGAAGAGTACAATGACAATGATAAACTAAAGATACACCTATCTAAAACTCATGAGAACAGTAAAATTAGCATATTCTCTATGGCCATTATTTTTGTGTTAAAATGAAGTATAGTATTAAAAGCTATTTAACTTGGATATTTTCACTCTTCACTATTTATCAAAGACTCGTCTAATTAAAGTAAATGAAAAGCATATTGATAGAATTAACTAGTTTATTGACTTTCCAAGTAATGATTTATAATAGGAAATAGAAACAAATAAAAACACTAAACAAGGCATTTGCCATATGCCCAATACAAAACATGAGTTTTCGAAGAAAAATTAGCGGTGAATAGTACAATGATGATGTTAAACTCGCAATACATCTATCTGAAACCAATTTCAATTAGAAAAGAAATAACAACTATTTTAACTTTATTATCGTATATGGACCATTGATGTTTTTACACAATCCACAAAATTAGCTTTTTTACGTATTTTATCCAAATTCCATACGTGCAGTGACTGACCTTTTAGCTTTCTCTTGGCTTGCAAACTTCACACCCATTTCTTCCTCCTTGTCCACACGAACAACATCATAAAGATGGTATAATTCATTGATGGCACTATCATTAGAGTTTTCAGAAATTCCTCTGCGGCTCCTCCAAACTTGCTGAAAGCGAGCACTTTTGGCATCAATCTGGCAAGTAACAATTGTAAGCAATTACACAGATAAATCATAGTCCAACTGGATAATTACCAAATCATCCAGTTAAAACACATCACTTCCTTTATACAACTATTTGTTGGACTTGGATGCTGACATCGACCTTACTCTTTCTAGAGAACAATGTCAATCTTATAGACATAGTAAGCTTTGCTAGAGTCCCATTCTAATGTTATGAGAAATTATGCTAGTTCTGTATTAAGTGTACTGTACCCATATCAGTTTAACTTTCAAAACTAATTTTCTATAATTAAATGTCACTTTAAAAAGTAATATTTATGTCCAATATAAAATGAGATTATGAAGTGTAATGTCTCCTTTTCGAAATGCAATTAAAATAATAATAATAATAAATTATAGTAATAGTAATAATAATAAATAAAAATATCAAAATATAAAATATAATATAATTATAAAATATAAAATTAAAATATTAAAATTTATTTTAAATGATAATTCCTCTCAAATAAGGGTCATGAAGGAAATCCTAAGAGTTATGTCTTTTGGGGAAAAGTATATTTAAGAGATGCCAAGCAAGGAGGAGGAGGAATGCATTGATAAATAATTCTATTTTCTGATTTCTACTCCTTGTTAGAACAATGGACTTCGGTTCAAATACCCTGAGGACAAAACCCCTCAAGGTCTGAAATTAGGATGAAAACCCCCTAATTTCCATTGCTGAGTTAGTGGACAAAAACCCCTGATTCAGGCAGATTTGGAGACATTTCAAAGGCATTTTAGTGAAGATAGATCACTGGAGATTTGGGATAATTAACAGCAGATACAAAGGATAAGTTCTATCTTTCCTGAAGTATATTCTAAATATTATATTTGAATTAAAATAAATTGTTAAAACTGCAATTTCTGAAGTTGATATCATATTTATGATTAATTGTGCTGCTATAATTGTGAAATTAGATTTTATTGTACTTAAGGAAAAATATAAAAATATAAATGGGACATTACATGAAGCATCAAGGAACAAGAAATATAAATATTAAATTATGCCACAGAACTGTTCTATTGCCAAATGATTTGTTGAAACTTTGAATTACAAATTAAAGTTCATTTCTTGAGTTTTCTATAGTTAATATTCATTTCTATTTCTAGAATTTATTTTATCTATATAGTGCTTTGGCACATCCCTGTACCTGCACAACCAACTTTTAAAAGCCCCACAGACAATACTGTACCTGCACCCACAAACCCTTGTAACCTTGGGAAGAAACCAGGATTCAAAGAAAGAACCCAAAAAGGATAAATAACAAAAGGGTTAACTAAAAACCCAGAAAAATTGTGAAAGGAATTTGGAAATAGGTTTGCAGTTCTCCTAAACAAGAAGGAAAATATAGAGATAGACTGGAAAGATCCTTCTCCAGATTACACTTGCAGTGGAGGATAATCACCCATACAATAAGCTAGGGAGAAGGTCGGACATCTCAAGAAGTTGACCACTCAGACTGTGGATGAGGAAAACTCTGGAAAAGTGATAAGAGATGTCCACCAATAAGCAAGGAACCTTGAGGCAAGTATAATAGTACCACAGCAGGATGGGAATGCTAAAGAAAGATCTCACAAGGCTAAGGATAGCATTCCATGATGGGAAAAGAACCATAGATGTGGCAAGCAGATATTTGAACCAGATGTAGGGAATGCACCAAAAAATAAAAACACAAGATCAAGCAAGGAATTAAGAGAGCAAAAGAAATGAGAGAAGCTAGGATTTGAACCCAGAACCTAGGGGCAAGTTAAATTCCAGGGCTTTAAGTTCCACTCAGAAAACAGGTCAATCAAAATTTGGACAGGCGAGCAATGAGATAACTGTTTGTAACTAATATGGGAGATCATAACATAAGGAAAGGGAATGCTGGAAATAAAGAATAAGATACAAGATTTATTTGCTGATAAAATTAGATCACAAAAAGGCTATGCAATAAGGCACAAACTTATATCAAAAATAACTTATAAGCCAAACCATGAAGAAAAACCAAGATGTCACGTTGGTGAACAGTTCAACAGAAGCAAAAACCCACATGTATTGAAAGTTAACAAAAAATACACTTCTCATAATTTACAATCTTTAAGAAGGGAAATTTAAATAAGCATCAAATAGAGAATAGAGAGAAGATGACTCCACTTAGGAGAAGTGGCCTATTGAAATCTAAATATAGAGTGAGTTACATCAAAAATAACTTATAAGCCAAACCATGAAGAAAAACCAAGATGTCACGTTGGTGAACAGTTTGGCAGAAGCAAAAATCCACATGTATTGAAAGTTGACAAAAATTACACTTCTCATAATTTACAATCTTTAAGAAGGGAAATTTCAATAAGCACTAAATAGAGAATAGAGAGAAGATGACTACACTTAGGAGAAGTGACCTATTTAATTCTAAATATAGAGCGCATAATGTAAAAGTTACTAATTAACTAACTCATACTAGGTACCATATTTCAATGTATGTGGGGAACATTCATTAAGGAATTAAAAAACTCTAATATTCCTTTGAAGGGAATATGCTAAGTGTCCAAAAGAGTTAATGTAACTCTCATATTCCCTGATTATGGGAATACATTATCATGAAGATAAAATAGATGAAGGAGAAAATATTACATGACAGCTGTTATATTCCCTTTTCAGGGAATTTACAAAATAATTATCCTAATTTCTGAACACTGACTGTAGGACATTTGATATATCCAAATACATAGCAATTCATAACACAGAGAGCCAAGATAATGGCAAAGAAGATAATGGAGAAATGTCAATGACAGAAACTACATAATAGGGGTGATATGAATTAAAAAAGACACAAAAACAGGCCATACTCTTTATGATAGACTAAATAGAAGGAATGCAAATGTGTTTACTACAATCCTTTATGATGCATGACTTTTTAATAATGATTGACATGTATATTCAGGAGCAATGCGGCATGGCTCAATAAAGCCTATATGGAACAACTTGACAACAAAGAAGCATCATCAAAAAAAAAATTGTGGTGGAAAGGATAGCTTGTGGAGTAAAAGGAAAGGGTGTTATTCTTACATTTTCTATATATTTATGTTGTATATAATGTCAAGTATTTTTATATTTTAATTAAGATATAATATATTATTGTAAATGTCATTAAAAAATGGTTTTATACCATTTTATGTATATAATATATTATGTTATAGCAATGAATTATTGATCACAAACATAACAATATGTAGCATATTATTTTAATTAAATACTAAAGCCCTAAACTAAGAAAAAATGTGTGAAACGAGAGATTAAATGGTGAAAAACTAAAATCTGAATAAAGCTAAAGGCTATCATGCATTGTAATTTCTAAACCAACTGGCTATCATGCATTGTAATTTCTAAACCAATTGGCAAGGCCATAGGGTTCTCAAGATGGAAATCCAACTTTGAAACCCCATAGTGACATCTAAAGGTGGAATTCCAATAGTGACTCTTGGACTTCCATTGTGGCTTCTAAGTTGATTAATAAGTTGAATATGTTGTATAAAGTGGATGTAAGTCGATTAATGTTGAATAAGTTGAATAAAGTGGTGGATTGTTAGTGGGATGGAGGTCCCCCTTGTGACCTCCACCGGTACGGAGCCAACCTAAAAAATCCTGTCTTTAACAATATATATATATATATAATTTTAAATGTTATTGAAAAAAGGATTTTATACCATTTTATGTATATAATATATTATATTATAATGATAAATTATAGATCATAAACATAACAATATGTAACATCATTTTAATTAAAAATTGAAGCCCTACACTAATAAACATGAAAGTCTAAAACAAGTGAATAAATGGTAGAAAAAATAAAATCTGAATAAAGTTGAAGGCTATTGTGCATTGTAATTTCTAAACCTTTGTGTGTCTATATGTTTGTATGTGTGGGTGTGCATGTATTTGTGCATATATATGCATATACACTATGTTGTCAGGTTCAGCGCCCCAGCCCATGTACCTGTCCTGAACGGGTCTAGGGAAGGGCTCCATCTAAAGTTTTGACACCTTGTTTTTCAAGTCTAAATTTTGCTCGTGGATTCATTAATTTTTTCCTATGGAGGTCATCTGTGAGTTTACTTTGTTCTGTCTGACTTGTGTTGAATCCCCTGAAATTTGACTAAGTCTAATAAATTGCAAAATCCTCCAAATCTAGATTTTTCATTTTAATTCCTAGAGGTCCGAAACCACTCTCAAACATCCTGATAGTATATACATAAAATATAACTTAAAGTATAAGAAAGAAAATACAAAGAAGAAAATACCAACTTATACTTAAATGTTTATTTTATGTACATACTATCCACGCCGAGATTTTTCCCTGGCCCGGGCCTCTTTCTTTTTCAGGCCCCTTTGGTTCCTACGGGATTTTGGGTCCCGCTAGAACCCAAGAACCAAGTGCCCAAAGTGTCGCGTTCCTCTGCGACCATGATCCCCACCAGCAGAGAAAATTTTCCAAGTCCAAAATCCTTCTAGACCCCCTGAATTTTCATTTCAAATTTGAAGGGGCAATTAATTGAATTTTCAAATGATATTTTGGGATAATGGCTGAGTTTTTCATAAAGATTCAAGACAACTCTTCGTTTTGGACCTTGGCCTCTTTTGGTTCTAGTGGGACTTCGGGTCCCACTGACACCTTGGCACCAGTTCCTGAGTGTCAGGTTCTCCCGCAACCTAACTCCCGCCAAACACCCAGAAATACCCAGAATCACGTGAAAACACGCTGCCAACTCTCCAAACCGCCATAAATGCGAAG
Source organism: Cunninghamia lanceolata (assembly GCA_027924645.1). NCBI lineage: Eukaryota > Viridiplantae > Streptophyta > Pinopsida > Cupressales > Cupressaceae > Cunninghamia > Cunninghamia lanceolata. The sequence continues at coordinate 529,018 of BSBN01001393.1, read as the reverse complement.
TGGGTAGTTGAAAATGAAGTTTTTATTGCAATAGGTGGAGTTGTTGGGGTTTTCCCGCCCTTTTTTCCCTCATATCCAAGTTGTGTAGGCTATAAATGATGGATTGGAACTCATTTCAAGGGTTCGTCACTTTGGCATTTTTTAGGCAATTGGTGCAATGCAACTAGGGTTTCTATCACTGTGAAAGTTTCAGATCTTCAGGGGCAGTTTTGTGTAAATCATATGGATGAATCAATGCAAAATTTGTGAGTAGAATCATTTGACTCCATTGTTTTTGATTAATATGGTCAAACAGGTTTTGAAGGGGCCCCGAAACCCTTTACAAAAGGAAGCAAACTAAAACAGTAAGCCAACCGTCCGCCAATTGAAAGCTACCAAAACAACATAAGCATAAAATAACATAGCAAAAAAGAGAACAGACCAGATTAATTCATTTTCTTAAGGGTCTCTGCTGCCTCAATTTCTTGTTCATAGAAAGTCTCATGCATCTTAGCGAAGTTTATCAGTTCCTTCTTTTCTTCCTCGAACTGTTTCTTCTTACTCCCCCTTGTGCAGGTAGAGAGGCCACCAAAATCCTCCATAGCAACCTATTTACTAGTACCTTTAGTACCTTCCTCTTTGTCTTGTATGCCAAGCTCTTCCAAATTCAAAATATCCTCAGCTCGGAAATCTTTGAATTGCTATTTTTTCAGCACTTTGAGCTTTATCAGTCAGCATCTTCATACCATTTAAACTATTATCTATTGTTAACTTGCTGATATGCATAATCTTCTCCAGATTATTATTAGCATCCATGAGTTTCTCCTCCAAATACTGAACTCTGGTGTTATACTCTTCCCTCATCATTCCCATTTCACGTTCAATCTCCTACATTTTTAGTATAGCTTCCCAATTTTTGAAAATCAAAGTATCCTGTTCGACAGCCGTGTTGTCTCCTCTCCCCAAACTTTCCTGCATCAGCTGTAACTTGATGTTGATTCTGTTGATCTCAAGAAAGAACCATTTGGTCATCTTATGCTGTGAGTTACCAACATTTTTCACCAGCTCGAACACTTCCTCCACTTGGTCTCTGTTTTTGGCTTCGGCCAACATGTCATCGAAATCCTCAAGGAGGTTGCAAGATGGGTCAAGAATCTCAGGAAATCTGAGGCCTACTTTAGGGTCAGGAATATGCAGAGTTTTACCAGGGGCTTCCTTTGCTTTGAACCCACTCTCCATTCCCTTCTCTGTCGTAACATCTCTATTCCCTTGTTTCTGGGTGATGTTGTCAATGCCCAAATCCACCCCCAAATCCTCGCTCTCTTTCTCCAGAACCTTCTTACCCCTCTTCACAAGAGTGGAAATTTTTTTTTTCATAGGCATAGCCTTTTTGCCTCTCACCTCCTTGATAGAGGCATCAGAGTCGTCTCCAGTATTCAACCCATCAGACCAGGAAATATTAACTTCCCTCTTCTGAGTCCTTTTCCTCTTTTTAGTAGATTCCGCTTCACTTTCCTCCTCTTCTTCTTCCATTATCCAGTCCTCATCATCCGTATGGGTTTCCTCCTCACTAGACACCATACACACCTTTTCTTGCCACTGTGTTTTTCCTTAAGCCCCTTTTTAGGAGTGTTGGTTTTCATATGTTCCATGATCAAAAGAATGAGGCTTTCATGCAAAATGGGCAGCTTAGGGTTTCTACTATTTTCTTTAATGCCATACTCCAGAGAGGAGAGCAAGTAAAACAGGATGGAGACATACATACCATGGCGGAAATGGTTGAGCAGATTGAAGTGGTAACTGTAGACAACAATGTACCTCTCGTCTAGCATTACATACCTCATGATCACTTCAGCCACCTCGGCCCATATAGGTTTGATAGAGGCGGTTATACCCTCCCGACTGCATCTTCACCAGTTTGTCACGTTCATTGCCCTTAAAAAAATTATTGAGGGCTTCCTCGCTGTATTTCCGTTCTCGGAAGAATTTTTTCCCTTTAGTAGATAACCCTGAGACTGAAGCTATGAGGTCTTCCGTGATGGCTAACTCCCAGCCATACGCAGAGACCTTCTTGTTCTTGTAGCTTTTCACAAACATACCAGTAACGTTAGGGTCAGCTCCATGTAATTTCTCCATGTAGGGAGTTAACCCCCCAGCCTCCAAGATTTTCCAAACCTTATGTTTCTGACGAGTCCCCTCACAGGGCGAAGGCTCAACTCTGTTTCTCTCACCACCCATGTTGAAGATAGGATCCCTGTAGTTTTCCCAACCACCACAGAACAAAACGATAACAAGATTGAAATGAAGCTTGTGATTGAAGTTCTTGCCGTTCATCCTACCCATAATCCGTGGGAGCTGACTCTTCTAGAAAGAATAGCCTTTCGGACCCTTCGAGATCATGATGATCTCTTCATTTCTACTCGAGCTTCGTACCAAGCTTGCCATCATTGATAACAAGCTCTTTAGCCTTGCTCGGGATTTTGTCCACATCATCCCAAATAATCTTCGATTGGTTAGTAACCCCAAGGTTGGCAAATATATCTGCCACCTTGTTTCCTTCGCAATATATATGAGATATATGAGTTTCTTCAAAGGTCCCTAAGATCATAATCGCATCTTCAATAAGGGTCGCTATAGACCAACTAGGTTCTAGGGAGTTCTTAAGGCAGTTTATAATGTTGTTAGAATCCCTCTCCACCCAAACTTTTTTGTACCCCTTAGCTTGAGCAAGAGCAACAGTGTGATAGGTAGTCGCAGCTTCGACAAAGTTTAGTCTAGGTACCCAGAGGGAGTGCCACCGCCGCTAAGAACCTACCATGATCATCTCTCATCACTCCCCCACTACCTACAGCTCCAGGGTTCCCTTTCGCTGCCCCATCAAAGTTAATTTTAATCCATCCTCTTGGAGGCAGTTTCCACACCACTTCCCCTCTGGGTTGTTTCATTCTTTTAAAAGGTATGGAAATATCTTCAATGATATTCCAATTTTTAGAGATATCACTCTCCACCTGAGACACCTCTAACCTATTTCCATGAGATAATTGCTCTTCAATCCTAACTTCAAAATTTTCCTTAATACACCTGACCACCTTGAAAAACAAGTTTTCAGGATCCAGACTGCTATCCCTGAAAACTCTATTATTCCTCTCCTTCCAGAGGCTCCAAGCAATATGAGGTATCGTCAAGGACTAAAGAAATCTAAGGGACGGATTGAAAACAGGACCACTAAGTAACCAACTCCTTGAAGGAATTTAGGAAAGTACAATTCAAGTTCCATAGAGCGAGAACCTTATTCCAAACCTCCAAAGAGTAAGGGCGGGAGAGGAGAAGGTGGAAGGAGTCTTTTGAATTCTCAAGGCATAAGGGAAATCTATTAGCTAGCGAGAACCCCCTTTTACACAAGTTATCAGAGGTAAGCATCCTATTCTGAACCAGCAACCAAAAGATGTTAACTTTTGGAATAAGTTTATCATCCCACAAGCTGGCCCAAAAGGGAGGGTTATCCAGCTTAGGAATCATACCTTTGAAAGCCGATGCAACAAAGTACTGCCCAGAATAAGTGGCATGCCAAATGAGTTGATCAACTTTCGGGCCAAGAGGGATATGAAATAGATTTAACCTAGTCTGGAACTCCTCCATCCGCCTATCAATCGCTAGGAAGTTCTTCCATCTGCCTTCAGTGACGTAATCCACAACCTTCGAACCAAAGGTGGTAGAGCAAACTTCATAAAGGACTCGCCCACTCCTGCTGACTAAGTGGGGAGTTTCCAAACCACAGATCCTTCCAAAAGTCCACCTGTCTGCCCTCCCCAATCTTCCATCTAGACCCTTTCTTAATAATTTCTCTGGCCTGAGATATATTTCTCCAGATTTTAGATCCCTCTGGGAGATCAATACAATCCAGCGCATCCCTGAAGTTATTGAAACCTCTCAAGTATTTGTTCTTCACTATTTTCGTCCATTCTTTCTTTTCATTCATCAGGGGCCAAGCATTGGCCACCAAGAGGGCAGAATTGAAGTCTTTTAACTTTCTCAGACCAAGACCCCCCATATTTTTAGGCTTGCAAACCAAGTCCCAAGCGACTAGCGGGATTCGCTTCTCCTCAATTCCCAACCAAAGGAATCTTTTTGGATTTGTTCAATTCTGTCTCTGATCTTAGCCGGAATTTTAAACAGGGACATGGAATAAATAGGCAGATTCTGAAGGGTAGCTTTAATCAATTGAATCTTACCCGCTTGAATAAGGATCGCTCCTTTCCAACCTGCGAGTTTGGACTGGAATTTATCAACCATACCAAGCTAGGAGTCTAGAATCCTTTTCTCATACAGAGGCATACCAAGATAGATGGTTGGTAAGGACTCAACTTTGCATTGCAGAATACGAGCTATCTTTTGTTGCCTGGGCTCCGAGGTATTGAAAAAGAAGATCGAGCTTTTGGGAAGGCTAATCTTCTGACCAGAAGCCTCTTCGTAGTTTTGCAGAATACTCTTCACGTTGCGGGCTTCTCTAACAGAGGCCTCGCCCATAATGATAGTGTCATCCACAAATTGTTGATGAGAACAGGACGGTCCTAACGAGGAAGGGTGTAACCCTTTGAATCACCCTTCTTGAACCTCTTTCTGAATATTTCTACCAAGGACTTCCACCATGACAATAAACAAGAAAGGCAAGATCAGATCCCCTTGCCTCAATCCTCTAGAACTCACAAAGAAACCCGACGGAGAACCATTAATGAGGACAGAAAACTTGTGAGAAAGGATAAGTTGCCAGAAAAGCTCAAGGGTTTTCTCATTGAAACCAAACTTCCTCAAAACACTAAGAAGAAAGTTCCAATCCACTCTATTGTAAGCTTTCATGAGGTCAAGCTTAAGGAAACCCTCTTTTTTATTCATTCCCAAAGAGTGAATATTTTCCTAAACCGAAATGATGGAGTCAAGGATCTGTCTACTAGGAACAAAACCACTCTATTGCACTGACACAATACTAGGGAGTAGCACTTGAAGACTGCAGCCACTACCTTCGAGAGGATCTTAAGATTGAGTTACACAAACTGATGGGTCGAAAATCTGCAAAGGAGTTAGCACCATTCTTCTTTGAGATGAGGACAAGAAAAGTAGAGTTTAATTCTTTAAGCAATCTTTTGCTCCCAAAAAATTCTTTAGTGGCATTACAAGTGTCTTTGGCCACAATCTCCCAGAAGGTTTGGAAAAAGAAGTGGAGGAAGCCGTCAGGACCAAGAACCTTGTTACCTTCAAATGAGAAAACAACACCTCTAATTTCTTCCTCCGAAGGGATTTTAGTCATCATCTTATTATCGTTGTCATTCACAACTTTGGGTATAACCTGAAGCAGAGTGTTTTCCATATTTTGATCAAGAGGCCCTTCCTTACTGAGTAAAGATGAGAAAAAAAGCATCACTTCCTTCTGAATTTTAGCTTCCTCCGAGATTATCCTATCATTCAAAAAAAATTCCTTGATTCTATTGGCCGCTCTGTTCTTCAAAGTAGTCATATGGAAGAATTTAGAGTTACGATCCCCACTCTTGAGCAAGACAGCTCTAGATCTTTGTTTCCAAAAATCTTCCTCCTTAGAAATGATCTCGTGGAGGGCATTGAGGAGATTAATCTCTTCTTCCCTAATATTTTGAGTCATACCATCCTTTTGGATTTCGCCTTGGATCCTATTCGACTCTCCTTTAATGGCCTCCTTTTCCTTAAAGGATCTGTCCAAAGGAGGATCTATTCCATTTTTGCACATTGATCTTGACATTATGCAACTTTTTTGCCAGCCTGTACATGGCAATAACTGCCACATCTATGTTCCACCACTCTCTGATCTTTTCTTTCAGATACAAGTGACACAGCCACATCCTTTCAACTCTAAAGGGAAACCTTTTCCTCTTACCCCTTTTGTCCACCAAGAGAACAATCAAGAAGTGATCAGACCCTAATCTGGTGAGAGCAGATAGGGAACAAGAATGAGAATCAAACCAGTCCATCGAAATGAGGGCCCTACCCAGTCTGACTTGGATGAGATTATCTCCTATTCTTTCGTTAGATCAGGTAAACTTAGCTCCCTTTAGATCTAGATCTAGCAAAGCTTCACCATTCACAAAGTCCATCAGGTCCATTCTAGAATCTAGGGGTGCTTGAGAGCCACCCCTTTTCTCGTCATCTCTAAGAGCTGAGTTGAAATCTCCCATGACAAGCCATTTCGACTCAGGGTACCGCCTTTTGAAAGATCCTAATCTTTGCCAAAGTTTCTTCCTGGCTATCTTGTTATTAGGAGCATAAATGTTAGAAACTCTCCATAAGGAATCATCTCTCTTATGAACAAACTTAGTCGCCCCCTGATTAGAGTCCACCAAAATAGGATAACCAGTAACTGATTTAGGGTTCCATAGAGTGGCCACCCCCCCAGAGGCACCCTCAGAGTTGCTTCCTTGTAGGCCACACTCAGCAAAGAATCTGTTCTTAATAAGATTAAGTTTATCCGTCTACATCTTAGTTTCTTGGATAAGCAGAATATCCAGCTTAAGGTCCCGAATTAAGTTAGACAGGAGGTCATGTTTGTGACTATTATTTAACCCCTTGATGGTCCATGATAGATCTTCATGATAAGAGAGGGTTTGTGCTCTTAGAGCACAGATCCATGAGGGTTTTTTACATCCCTCCTGCTATCTCCTTACTATCTTTTTCTCTTATAGCACTGGCTGAAGGTCTCCCTGGCCTTCTTTTCTTCGATCCAAAATCAGCCTTGGCTGAACTTCTAGTCGCTACTCCACTGTGTGGGGGGATTACAAGTTTTTTCTTCTTCCTTCCCTTGACCACCTCGAAGGGCACTTCCTCCATGGAATTATCCTCGGCAAACTCCAAATGTTGCCTAGGGGAACGGTGGAGGTCCTCCTCACCCTTCGGAATCTGGGATTCTTCATTATTGCTCATAACCAGGGCACAACCCAGTGCTCATATCACCAGATCAAGGGATTCCACACTCCTGGGTACAAACAGGATAATCGCCATTGTCTCTTGGGGCGAGACAACCACGAGTTCCTCCGGGACAGGAACCTCCTCCTTTTTAGCTTCCTTCGTTTGGCTTTGGGCTTTCCCCTGATCATTCTCTTTCTTTTCCTTCCAAACCTTTTGGTTAGGCCTCACCTTCTTTGATGGGCAATTTTTCGCCCAATGGCCTATCTTTTTGCAAAGAAAACACACAAAGGGAATAGATTCAAACTCAATAGCCTGCTCCCACACACCAAGTTTAGATTTGATCTTGATGGAGGAAGGAAGGCTAGTAGATTGATTCACCATTACACAAATCCTAGCAAAAACTAACCTCTTTATCGACACAGTGACTGGGTCCACCGTAAGCAGACAACCAAAAGCCCTAGCCAAGCCCTTAAACACTTTTTCATCCCAGAACTCCATAGGCAATCCTGGGAATCTGACCCAGACCGGAGCAACATTGAAGGAAGTTTTCGCAGCATCAAAGCCTGGTTCCCATCTTCTTAATGCCATAGTAGAGTTCCCAATAACTCAGGGACCCCCAGCCATGGTGCTAAGCAGATCTTCCTCACAAGAGAAGGTAAAGGAGAAGAACCCCTTCTGTAAAGCAACAATGTCTACTTGCCCTTTTAGGGCCCATTTCCGGCAAGCCCAAGATCTCACAATCTCAGTATTAGGTCTGCGACCCAAAAACTTGCCCACCAACGATAAATCCATACGGGAGATACTGTAGTCCACAACACTATCAGGTACCGATAAAGAGAACTCACCTGATCCCGGTTTAGAGGAACAAACCAAAGGCAGATTTGAGCTTTTCCGTTTAGGCAGAGACCTAAAAAGCGATTTCCACAGGTTAATGAAATCCATAGAGGGTTTGGCCGACTTAGCCTCGACCACCTTAGCAGCCTTAGGGGACGCCACCACCAATGTACCCCCGGGGTCAGGAGGACGAATCTCTGCTTCCAAGGAAGACGGACAAACCTCAAAAGCACTAGAAGTCCCATCGTCAGCTGGGCCCTCCTCGGAACCTTCTCCCATCGCATCTCTGCCACCATCTGTCTGGCTACCGTCAGCAAGACCGCCAAAAATCGACGTCAAACCCATCACCTTTCCTGCACCTTCTTCCACCTTTCCTACACTTCTGCCATTACCATTTTTCAAAAAACCTTTTCCCGCTCGCACTCCCTTTCCTACACTCTCCATTTCGTGTTCATTTGACTCCATTGTTGCAGATGTTCATTTAGGGAATTTCTTATTTGTTACAAGATTCCTCTTGCCACGATTTGTGGTGTGATTGTAATCTTCATTTGAAGGATTTGAGAGGTCCATAATATATTACATGTAGTAGTCATTTTAAGATTGCATATGAATGAATGTTGTGTGGGAAGGGATTAATAAGTATGTCTGGTTCTATTTTCAAGTTTCATGCATCTAGATGTTCTAGTTAGGCAACTCAATATCATTTCATTGATATTCTCCCCTTGGATAACTTGTAGACTCTGTAAGCCATTGAAGACACCGATCTAAGAGGTGTTTTGATCACCCAAACACTTTATAAATCAAACAAATCAATCTCGTGTCAGGTAAAAGTAATCAGATCTGTATGCCTTGTGTGATTAGCATTATAACTAGGGAATATAAATTGTGAACCATTTTCAAATGATCTTTAAAACAAATCACATATGCATATCAGCAACTTGCAGTCATGCAAGAATGTTTTCATCGGCTTAAAATGAGGTTCAAATGTGCAGCAAATGTGTTTTAATTCAGTGACAGTATTTGGGATTAAAACAATTGTCTGGGTATTGCTGTAGACTTACAAATCTGAAGATGTATACTGTGTAGTTTTAAACCCCTGTTAAGGGATACCTTCAAGATCACCCTCCTAAGCGAATCTGAACTTGAACTGTAGAGGAATCTACCCACACCTATAAGTTGGCTAAAATCACCCTAAACTTGTTGACAAACCTCTTTCCAATCACCTTGATGACACCCCTGGCCTAGGTGATTGAGTAATGTTTTAGGGTTTTGAGTTGTAATAATTTTGGGAACCAACATAAAGCACAGCCCAAATGGCCTGGATACACTATAGGTACCTGATCACCTAGACAATATTTTTGGCAAGCCCACAAGGCCTACAACCCAAAAAGTCTAAAAAAGGTTATTTTTCTAAAACACATTTTAAAGCAAAAAAAAAAAAAAAACCTAAAACATCAAAACAAAACTTAAAAAGAAACCAACAAACACAAGCCTCCTACCTATTACTCCAAATTTCCCAAACTTGTCATTTATCATTGCTCACAATTGCTGGTTTTTATTAGTGTTGAAGGATTGTGAAGGCATACTTGTTAAGTGCTACAGGGATCAAATAGATTTATCATTCCAATTAAGTTTTTTGAAGTTTTTTAAAATTTATTTCCAAGCTTCCTATGTTTTTTTTATTTTATCATTGTTTTCTGAATTCTTACTCATTTTTAACATTTTGTAAGGCAATATTGTTGGGATAAGTTGCCATTAACTTGCAATCCTAACAAATTCATGTGTCTCCAAAGTTCTTGGAATGTGTTCCCCAACACATAAGGACTTTGAGAGAATAATTATTTATTTATTATATCACTTTGACTTATTGCAATCAATTCCTAATTGATAGGGTCAAACTTGGGCGTTCACTTTTGGAGTGGGGCCATGAAGACTTTGTTGACTTCACCTAAGTCTATTTTGAGAGTTTGATAACTCCTAATAAGTGGGAGTTAAACTTGGGCGTCCCCTTTTGATGGGGACTTATATTTAGACTTGGAGTTGTGTTTTTTTATGTACATGAATGGATAATGTTGAGACACCTTGCATAGATATAATGTTGGAGTTAACTAAAGTGTTAGAGATGCATGAATTGGATATTGCTTACATGAATTCATAAAAACTTGCTTGGACTTGCATGTTGTTGCATGTTACTTGCATGTGCTTACATGTTGTTGCATATTGCTTTTGTGGACTTGCATGTCCTTGCATGTTACTTCTATGGACTTGTATGTGCTTGCATGTTGTTGCATGTCACTTGCATGTGCTTGCATGTTGTTGCATGTTGCTTCTATGGACTTGCATGTTGTTGCATGTTGCATGTGCGTGCATGTTGTTGCATGTCACTCCTATGGACTTGCATGTTGTTGCATATCAGTTATATGATCTTGCATATTGTTGCATGTCAGTTTTAAAAGGTTGTTTGCAGAACGCTCCAACTCCAGAAATTCACATGATGGTACATCTCAGTATTTCAGATAATGGGTATCAATTGCATGTTGAATCAGGTGTTTGCATGTCACTTGCATGTACAAAACAAGGTAATTCAGAATAACTTTCGAGACATCAATTTTGCATGTTGTTTGCATGAGATTGGTGTGTTGATCACAGTTAACAGAAAGAGATTGAGCAAACTTGGACGCTCAATTTGAGGACTTTCTGTTGTTGCTTTTATTTGGAAATGTATTTGATGTAGGCTAAGTTTACTTGAGCAAACTTGGGCACCCGCATCCAGAACAGGGAATTAACAGAAGGCTTGACTTTGTTTGACTTCAGTCTTCTCTATTCGGAGCACTTGGTTTTTGCATGAGGATTTGTTCCTATGTTATCAATTACAATTTATTGCAATTTGAGTTTCAAGCTTTCCAATTAAGAAGTTTTTGTATTAATTAAAAAGCCCCATAGATTTTCTAGAGAGTTGAATTATGAAAAAGACTTAGAACAAAAAAGCAAGAAGCCTTTTTTGACTTAGAAGAAAAAAAAGCAAGAAGCTTTTTGAAAGTTTTTTTTACAGGTTTGAAGATTGAAGAAGCTTTTGAAGTGCATCAAGAAATCAAAAGATTTCAGTATTGAATGTAATCTTTCACAAGAGATTTACTACAAGCATAAACACCTTTGGTGTGGAGTTTTTCCCGAAAGGGTTTCTCCACGTAAATACTTGTCTTCTTCTTGCAAGCTATTTTCTTCTACTACATTGATTAAATTGGAGAAATACTCCACCATCTAAATTGAAAGTAATTTTGAGATTTTCACATGTTATTAATTTTAAATTTGAAAACATTTTAAAGCTACATAGCTACAACTTTACCTTGTTCTCTCTCCCTTTTTCCAACAAATATGTTACTTTTTAATTGTTATTTTTTATTTTTTCCATGTTAATATAGCCTATGGTTATTTTTTTTCTGTTTTTCCTTATATTTGTTTATTTTAAAACATGTAGGTATAGGTACCCCTATAGTTTATAATGGCTATGAGTTCTAGTTCGGTGGACCTAGGGACAAAAAGGACTTTCAAATTTGACCAACAATCACCTCTTTGATGACATGTCCTAACGATTTAACACCTTCCTAGAAGTGGAGGTTTATCTTTAGTGTTGTGGTCAACATCATAACCAATATAAGAGCTCGTACAATCAATTGAAAGCTCACTTGTGTGCAATGGCCAGCCACTCACTCAACTTGGTGATGCAAAAGATTGGCATGCAAATTGAGTGGATAAAAGAAGTCTACACCCAAGCTAAGGAGATTTGGATGTTTGTGACAAATCATCATGTCACAAGGCATTTTCAAGTACTTCCCCAAGTTGGATAGGAGGTGCAAGTTGGAATGCATATAGAGCACCTCTAATTTTTTGCTGCCAATTGATTGCACTTAACTAAGTGGATAAGGGAGTATGTACTCCAATTCCACTCAATGAAGAACTCACAACCTATTGAAATTGGAGACAAAACCAATACAACATTTGTAATTATAAACCATAATATATAGCCGTGAAAGAATAGTAAGAATGTTAAAAAATTAAACAGAGCCTCATCCATGGAGATACCACCATGTATGAGCATCCTTGTAGTCGTCTTAGAGTGCTAAGACTATGATGCTTTGAAGTTATGAAGCTGCCAAACTCACCCACAATGGTATCCTCTACATCTAGATGTGGGAAGATTCTTCTAAATGCAACCTTGTACCCATTAGCAATTTCTACATCTCTATATGCTCTCTTGAGCAAAGAAAGTTTCTTCATGCATTTAGAAGACAATGCAAATGCAAGAGGTGCACGAGTGTGGTCATCTTGTTCCAACAATCAACAATGATTGTTTGCACCTATTTGAAAAAATGCTTATGTGGGATCACTCTCCTTGGTTGTACATATGTGATTTACTTTTTCAATCATGGATTCCATGTCATCATATATTTCTCCCAAACACAACTAATTTGTATCAACAAACCTCATCATACTTATGATGGGGTCAGTAAAGCTCAAGATATAATCTAGACACGCCCACCAATCATCATCCAAGATCAATGAGTTCACTCTTTGGGCCCTCTCTAAATTTGGTTGCCTCCACACACTCCAAAGGTTGCTAATGACCATGGTGCTAAATGCCTCTTGCACCTTCACAAGTTGTCTCAAGACAATTGTGTGTGATGCAAATGGAGTCTCAACAACCCAATATAGTGCAAAAAAATAAAACAAATTAAAATTTAAAAAAATAGATGATATATCATATAATTAAAATTTGATTGCACTTTTGTCACGAACTGATTAATTAATATGAAATAAATACATAAACCAAACAAAAAAAATGAAGCACGAAAGGGATGAAGAGCGAAAAAAAGTAGAGAAACGAAGTCGATTCAAGGAAAATGGAAGAGCGGAGAGTCAAGGCTTCAATATGGCAAAACAAAGTAGGCTTGAAAAGCAAGATATGGCACACATCTGAAACAAAAATCCTATGGTGGAAGGAGAATTGCCACCTTTAGGGGTCCTTTTCATCTCAGCTTGGAGGAATCAAGCATTCTTCAAAAAGTAGAGAAACCCTCAGCTTCCTTCAAAATGCACAAATGAAATGTTCTGGAGACCCAAGCCCAATTTGGAGGTGGCGACAAAAGCGAACAAGATCCTGGTAGTCTAGAACCCCAAGAAGGATGAAGCTCAACGAACAATGGTTATTTTAGATAAAACTAAAATGGAGAATTCATCACTACACCTTTAGAGATATGCCTTTTTTGCAAAAAAGGCTAGCCAATGGCCATCTTTACCCTACTTTCAACATTGGTGTAAAGAGCATTGAGGGGAAGAAATAAAAATCAAATCGACGCCAAAAGGTTTTTATCTAATCGAATGCTCTTCAACTAATAAGAAAAAGGAGATCCTCAAGGGAGGTCCTTGGATGATGGACAAGGTGGACTTTACTTGTGAGATTGGAAGCCAAACTTTGATCCGCTCAATCATGAGATCTTAGATACACCAATGTGGCTCTGCTTGTATAATCTAGCTGAATTGGAGAGAGAAGCAACACTAGAGGCGGCATTGGAGGAAGACATAACTATGGAATCATTCACTCCTCGTTATGGCTCAGATTTATGTTCTAATTCAACATTGGATACTACTAGTAATAGGAAGGGGAAGAGGAAGTAGTAGATTGATCATTGTAGTTGGTTATTATACTTTGAAATTTTGAATTTTGGGCATGTTCAAGAGTTATATGTATTATGACATGCATAGTTTGATAGAGTTTTTAAACAAGTGGACAGGGGGGCAAGTTTCAAGGACAAGGGAACCAAGGACCTTGATTTGAGAATAGTGGAGGAGACAGTAACTAGCAGGGAGTTGGGAGCAAAGCCCCCAATGGGGTCAAGGGGCAATGGCCCCAACAAGATCAAGGGGCACACCATCTTCATAATTAAGACCTTCGAGACCACATAGACCTTCATGGCGCATGTCATTTTCATTATTTTATCACTATGTTTCTCCAACACCAAGTCTTCACTAGTTCTAACCAAATTTTCATTCTTCAAAGAACTAACAATGGCCCAAATGTTATATCATTTTTTAGTGTTTTGGGTGCGGGTGGGGCCCATTAGACTATTAGGTTTAGGGTTAGTGGTCCAAATTTCAAAAAATTAAAAGACACTTTTTTAAGTGTCAAACATGGGGAATGGCTACAAGTTTCCAGGACATTCAAGGGATGTGGTTGAGTTTCCTGAGGGTCCAGATTTCAACATCCCCATCAAGGGGGACACCCCGAAAACATCCTCTCTCCAACAGAGACGTCCCGAGGACATCTCTTGCCTACTAATGGCGGTGGGGGCACAACGGAGGGACATTTTCCTGGCATCTTGCCATCCCAAGGACGTCCCTATCTCTAGAAACAAAAAATTTTAGTGAGGGACACTGTAATCTTTGAATTATGACAAATTAATAATCAAAAAAGACTTGTGTGTCCTCTAAATTCATTCTTTGGTCACCTCATGCATTAATTTAAGTTTATTTGTGTTATTATGCAATTTTTTTTGCCGAGTTTTTGCCAAGTCATGAGTCCGAGTCAAATTTTGGGCTGCCAAGTTTTTGCCAAGCCCGAGTTTTTGAACTATGACCCACATAAAGTTGACTATAACTGCAAATCGAAACACTTGTAGCATACTTGTATAAGCACTATGACATGAAGGTAGATTATAGAGAAAAATGAGTAAGAGCAAAGTTCGCTAAACTTCTCAGCATACAACAAACAAGGATTGAATTCGATACATGCTTCTCAAGCAAGGTAACTTTACATGAACTAAGGCACCAAAGTGATAATTAGAATAGCTATTTTGGGTGATGAAAGATGTCCTACAAATTGTCTTATTGTTCTTCTACCGGTAAATCTTGTACAACATTTACTTACATTAAAATGAGAACCCTTTTTCCCATAAATATGCCACAAACTCTATTTAGGAGTTAATGACATCGCAAAACATGAAAAGCAATTTTCAGACAAGTATATAGTCTCTTGGAAAACCAACATAAGGAAATACCTCGTGTTTTTGCCTTGCTGACACCCGCAATTGATCCTGTTTATCCTGAGAAAAAGGCTCACATGCAGATAGGAATCAAATTAAATAAATGTGATGTAGGAACTAAGAAATAAAAATCTTTTCTACATAGCTTATCCCTCATCACCAACCTTCCCATGACAGACAAAAAGCATGCATGAGAACACCCCAATACGAGTTTCAGATAATAGCTAGATTAAACAACAGATGGCTGAATAGATAATGAAGACTACAGCCTAATTTTATTTTCTTGAGAAGGAAAGTCTTGGCTACGCCAATCAGATAATATCATATTGATATTAATCAAATCAAAATGCAATTTGCAACCAAACATTCCCATACCTTTGATTTCTTTATGTCTTCCCTTTGTTCCTTGTGCCTTTCTTGAAACTTCTTGTCCTTTCTCGTATTCTGCTGCAAAGAACGCATGAGTATTAGACTCTGCACATTCATATAATTTTGTTCTTTATATTTAAGCAACAGATCATATAAATAACTACCCTAGAAGAGTCATGTCTGTTTAGTTGTCATCATGGTATATGTGTTACAATTCAAAGAGGACTTGAAATATACTTGCCCACTAGAACACAACAAGGTATATCATTTCATATCTGGAGATACAGAAACCTATATACTGCTCAAACCATTTGGATATTTAAATTGTATATGTGAATCCAAGGCACATTTATATCACATACAGCAATGATTCCTCTCCCATAGGATCACAAAATATTCAGTTACTTAAGTGCTATCAACACAAAATTTGCTCCTTGGTATTGAAAATGTAACATCCTTGATGAGAAGAAACCAAAAGGGAAGAGTTGTTTCACAATCCAAAGGAAAAAAAAAAAAATTCCTACAGATTTAAAGGCAAATACAAAAAAATTACTTTCACTGTACATACATCCATATAATGACCAATGCTGAATCCATTTATCTTCTAATCAAGCAAAAGGAGTTCCTTATCACTGGGTATCATCATTATTTTTTGCTTACAAAGATTTATATTGAGCAAAGTACAATGGAGTACAGAATATGATAATTGGAAACAGTAATGTGAATACAGGATGTTCTGGCCATAATTGAATGTGGTCTTAATATAAAAAAACATATTACAACCTAAAAACCACCACAGACAAAATATTCCATTCGGGATATTACACTGTAGTTCCTTCCAGGTTGATAACATTCTCGATAGTGACCAGAAAAATTGTTAATGGGTGACTTCAATGTAAGGAAGCAATTTCATAGGTTAATGAAGGGAACTAGCAAACGACCATGAGTACTGTCTCGATAGGATTGTTGGAAGTAACAACATTCATGATTTAAATCATGTTCAAAGCAAGCTCACTTTCAACTATTTATCAACCAAACAGAGAACAAAAATTTGTGAAGTCAGACTGAAAAATATCCTCTTCATTACTACCAACACAAATACAATTAACAAAAGGAACACTCATCAAGATTATATACAAAAGTGCCTATATGTGTAACTCCTGAAATGCCTCCAATTGCTACCAAATCATCTCCTGCCACTCCCACCCCGTCCAATCAAGATCATCATGGCACCTTGTCTGACCAAAATCCTCCATCCGCCTCCCACAAATCTTTTCTGGCTGCACTCCGCAATGCTGGGAATGAAAAATTGTATGGCAATTGTGACACGTTTCTCTCAAATGTGACATCTTCTTTCTCTCTTGTTCTTCAACAGCATGATGGCAGCTATGGTAGGGTTACAGCTAGGTTTAGCAATAGGCCCCAAGCAGATTCATTGGTTTTGTCTTCTAGTGATGACATTGCTCCTCCTCACTCTACTTCGGTCTCTCCCACAATGATCTCCTCCCAAACTCCCTTTGGCACTAACACTAGGGAAGCCCTCCAAGGTGATAGAATGGGGTCTTCACCATAAGCAAATCGCACTGTCTTCCACAAACACAAACCCTAGTTTTCTCCCTCAAAGTTGTCCTAAATCCGTAACTCTTGATTCGGAACAATCTAATGCGAGGGCTCAACTGCCAAATATCACCATTGTAGAATTTGGGATGAGGTCTTAGAGGCTGAAAGGGTACATTTAGAACATACCCTGATCTGCGATTCCACAATTTTTGGCCTAGCTTGGTTAATCTTAACAAGTGAATTTATGGATTTCAAAACACTGGAAGCCCATCCTTGAGGAAGAAATTTTCATCAGCCCGTGTGCAAAAGGATTCTTCCTTGTTATCTGCAGATCAACCGAGCACAGGGATCTATTGCTTGAGGGTGGGTCGTGGTCTTGGGACAAAGCGCACTTATGCATTATATCATGGTACCCGAAGTCCAATCCTCTCACTGAAACTTTCTCATCCTTGGTTATTTGGGTCCGATTAACTATTCTTCCATTACAATTTTGGGATTCATCCTGTCTGTCCACCATTGGAAACTCCATTGGGGAACTCCTTTCAATTCCAGAAAAGACTCAGCTTCATTCTCCCTTCAAGACAGTTCAATCTCCTCCTTTGAAGGGTTCATTGGAGGTTTCTGAGGATGTTATCAAAGAATCCAGGGATGAAAATACAGATATAAGGATAACAGTCATGAAGAAGAAGCTCTCTTCTTCAAAGAAGGATAAGACACGGCACAACATGACTCTACATTCCCATGACAAAAAGGGTTAGTCATTGTAGTGACAACTCTGCATATTTGGAGGAAAAGGAGGTGATTTTTTTTTGGAGGTGGGGGTTGTCTTTTAATGGCCTGATTTTCAAGCAGGCTGGAATGTATGATTTTTAGCTTGCCTATGGGTATGAAGCACTGATAATACTATTTTTATTTTTATTTTAATATAAGGGAGAGGGCCCCATGCCCCACATTCATGAACCAAAAAAAATGAATATATACAAGGGCAATAATATAGAATGCATTAACATTTAAAGCCTAACTAATCACTCTTAATATAAAAATCTATTAGCAATTGAAGTCCTAGCCTGCATTGCAGTTCACATTAAAATCAAAAGTTATTATTGAAGTACAGGACACGGCACACATTCTACAATGGAACTTATACAACTAAGCAAAAAAAAACTATGGTTATTCGTAAATACTATATTTACCAGGCCAGTGTCATTCTTGAATTAGAACCACCTAATGTTCAAGAAATGGATTTCGCCACATATCTACAAATCCTTGGAGAACAAGAACAACTAATACTCTATCTGGAGCTACTTCTGCAATATAACATAATAATAACCACTAAAATACGCACTTGTAACAGGGATTCAGTGGGTTGATTCATAGAAATATTCAAACTGAAGAGCCTCTTGGTTTCTTGCATTGGGTCCTGTTCACTAGAAAGCAGCTTTGAATTATCACAAACCTCATTATAGCTATTTGAGGCTGAAAAGCACAATGCAAATCCCTTGAGCTAGGAAACTTACCAATTACAAACATCAAAGTTGTCCCCATAGTAATCACGATCAAAACTGACAAAAGGACAGAACTGAAGGCTTCAAAAAGAAGAGATACATATGGCTAGATAAATAAATCCTGGAAGCAAAATGCTCACCAAAACCGATTCTAGGAGCCCTTTTTGTTCATCCGTGCAGTTCACTGTCTCCACATGATGAAACAACAATTTCCTGACTGGTGGTACTCCTGCAATCCAAAATGATTAACAAGTAGATTAATAGCTCGCTCAGCATTTATTCCACTAAAATCACGTTGTCCAAAACTGCAAGTAAAGCATTGACATGGATTTGCCCAAAAACAACTAGGCCTCCATACATGGATATTGCTTATTTGTTCCTAACCTCCAATCAACCTTTGGTGTATTGAACAATAAACGGAAAAAGAACAACTACAGAAGCTTAGCTCTACATACAAGAAATTGATATAATATCCTTCATCATTTATGTGGATTTGAGCTATTAAGAACAAACAGGTCATTGCTTTTGCATATTTAAGTTGGGTATTTTAGCAATTCCCGAAGCATTGCCAATCAAAGTGATGTGGAAGTGCACTCCTTCCAAGGACTCTTCCCATGTCCCAGTTCACTGAGAAAGTATATTAGATCAAGTTATATGTTCCTTGTCTGGCTAGCAACAACGTCTAGATGCTTTGAAACTTTGGCTTTGGTTGATGGAAACTTTGTAATAACTAATTTTTGTTTAATTGGTCAAAGCTTTAGAACACCAGCAATTCTATCTTGCCCAATACAAATCTCATCAAGTTTAAAGCTTTAAACAATTAGATGGAATGTTTTGTATTCCCAATAAGTTAGCACCTCAAGTGCCCAACTTTGTGGCAACCATTTTGTGGACACAACTAATTAATCTTTAGACTATGATCTTATCATTTTCCCTCATTATGCCTAGTAGAACTTATGTAAAACATGCTATGACTTACAAATACTTAGAATTATTGGGATCTCGAGCATTTTATATGTGGCATTTTATCAGTCGGCCTTGCTTTGATTATCTAAAGATGTGCAATGATTTAATTTAGTTAAATTACCATGTGAATATTTGATATATTGTTTATACCATGTTATATTTAAGGTGCAGTGATGCCATCTGAATTATGTGTTGATCCCTGGATCCATGCCAAGACTATCCAGGATTGAAGGAGGTGCACAGATCCATGGGAGGTGACTGAATCGAACTCGGCAAAGAAAGACTTAGGTGCAAAGGGCATTAAGATAATATGGGTTTCAGAAACAAACTCCATGAGGAAAATGCTCTTGGATGACTAGCAACAGGACCTGCTTTTGAGATAGTGGAAATTTAGCCTTCGGAGTACATCATTGACTTGGCACATTGGCACAGCACCATGGATACGCAACATGAGGGGTCAAAAAGTTAAGTAGACTCTTAAAAGAAAATTTTCCTCATTTTAAATGTTTGAAAATTTTGGTTAAATAGCAAATAAAGCAAAAATACTGTTATAGAAAATGACAAGTGCAAAGTAAGAAAGTGAATGTGCAACTGTGTGGAGTTTGAGCAATGCAAATATGACTTATGCAAGACAGACAGACGTGTATATGCAAATCAACAAACATTACAAATCAGATTGGGGTGCCCATGCCCATTAGGGGAAAAACTGAAAGACTTGAAACACATACAACCACTTATTTCAAAGCATGACATGTGCAGTGATGGTGCAGGGATGGCAACCTGTGCTATAATTTATGAATCGAGGATTGAGTACATTGTTGGCAGTTTGAGGACAGAGACTAAAGAAAAGAGAGAAAATGCACAACAACATATTTTGGACCATCCAAATTTTCTTGCCCAACAAAGAGGAAAGCTCTAAGGTTGAAAGTTGTAAAACTCCACTTTGAGGTAGCAGTTGCAGAGCTTAAACCAGTGAATTGAGGGTGTTTGGTGTCACAAAAAGATAGCTCTTACTTGGCCCATTGGTTGACAGCAATTCAGGAGTGTTTCCATCCTTTCATACACCTTAGAAATCCTTCTATAGCTGCCTTTTTATCAGATGTATATGGTCTGTTTTGTCATTTTGTCCAGGCTATGATGGCTGTGTTTCTTTGTTTCTTCCTTATATTGTGGAAGTGTATAGTTGCTGATCTCTTTCTTCATTTAACATTTGATTGCTGACATCCTTTTATGTGTAGGATGAGAAAAAGAGAAGAGAATTTTGATAAAATGCAAACTCTCAGAAAATTTAAAGCTTTATGCATACACTTCAAATCCAGGCCTTGCTGAGTGTGGGCGGGGGGAAAAAGACTCGAGTCGGTTATTAAAGGGCGTTAATCGAAGGAAAGGGGGAAAATTCCTTTGCTAATAGCCCATAAATTCATTATGAAGTTGAAATTTTGCTGGGTATGAAAAAGGAGAAAAGTCCAACCATAAGACCCTGTTTTTCATGTACAGAAAGAGATAAGAATTTACATGTTGTTTATGTGTTTAATGATTGCATACCATAATAGTATTGCATTATGCAGCATTTACACGATAAACTAAAAGTGTATATGGAATTCAATTACTCCAGTTTAAAACAGGAAAAACTCGGCAAACTAACAAGGGTACCTCTTGTTTGTAATTCCCTCAAAGTGAACTAGTAGATCCTACAGCAACTAAAGGAGAACCTAAAATTGGCCCAAGATAGGATGAAATCTTAATAGGATCAATATTGAAGTTAGAAAAAATTCGAGGTAGATAATTGGGTCTTACAAGGTGTTGCCACAAGTAGGAAATGTTGCCCATAGGATTGCATTACCAGCAGGACCTGGGGTGCCCAATACCTTTTAAGGTCTCATGCATGAAGAAATAAGTTATGGCAGAGCTGATACAAACCCAGAAAAATGTTGCAGAAGACATTATGGCAGAGTCGACAGAAAAGATGAATGACGAGAGAATAACAGAAGCAGGAAAAATAACAGTTTACCAATGATGGAGACAGTGTCTTGAAGCAAATCTGCAAGAAACGGCTGAAATAGGCTATCCAATGGGAATGACATGAAACATAAGTAACATTTTCTTGATGATAATAGGATGTCGAATAGTTCAGAGCTGTGTACATTAATAACATCTAGTCATCAATTTGGAAAACCTTAAACAACCAGAAATGTTGTTTGTTATTTAGGGCTTCCAATCACATCATAATCATCAATTTAATAAAGCTTTAACAGCCCGCACATTATTTGTTATCCGGGGCTTTAGGACACGTTTTTTTGTTATTTGTTACTGCACAAAATAACAAACAAGGCACCAGCTTAGAGTTATTTGCTTTTCGGCCATCAATTTCAACTAGCCCTGACAGTTTATGTTGTGGACTCTTGGATTGTTACTTCAAATTCTTGCGGTGTTTCTATTTCACAAAAAAACATCTACTGAATGCTTATCTTGTCAATTCCTGAAAGAGAAGCGTATTACCATGAGAGGATGAGAGCGTAAGTCCACCAAGAGAACGAGAGAGAGCTGTTTGTTGGCGCTTCCCGGCTCTGTCATTGATCTCCACCCCTGATTATGAAATGCCATTAACAAACTGCCCTCTTGAGATGAAAGAATATTAATTAAATAAAACTTACAAAGCATGTCCAGTGGAGCCTGCAGCCGTTTTCTTTTAACCCTCACGACTAGCTGCTTTCCATCTTCATTGTCCGACGCCATGGCGGACATGCTTCACAATCTCACACCAGAGCAGAGAGCGCAGTCGGAAAAGGGGCCACCTATAAATCAAAATTAGAACAATAATGTGCTTTCATGTATTTATATTTTTTCCATTGATAAAGCTTTGGATTTTCTCGAGAGTTAATACCTAGTGTGATTTGAACTTATGATCAATGATATCAAGTGCCCCCATCATTATCGCCATAAGGATATTCTCCATACAAATTGCACTCTATAAGACATTATATTATCATTAGTAGTGTATTATACTAGCACGTGCACCCACAGGAGGTTCAAGGAATACGCCGATAGGAACAACCGACGAGTTTAGAAAATTTTCCGGCGTCAATTTTTTTACGGCGTGAGACAACTGACGAGTTTAGAAAATTTTTCGGCGTCAATTTTTTTACGGCGTGAGACAATTCCGAGCACTATAATGCTCACATATAAAAGCCTATCGGCTAATTATCATTAGTAGGTATGAGTTTTAGAGTCCATAACAATAATAACAATTGTGAGAGTGCTTCTTGAAGCAAAAACATACACATTTGAATCTAGAAGCACTCTCACACTTATTATGTTAACATAACAATATACGTTTAATATATTATATTATAGTATCATGAACCATTAATGAATATGATGGGTTTAAAAAAAAATGTTAATCATAATAATAACAAATTGTACTCTATTAAGACATTAATCATAACAATGTATGCTTAGTATATCATATTATAGTATCATAGTATCATGAACCATTAATTAATATGATGGGTTTAAAAAAATGTTAATCATAATCATAACAAATTGCACTCTATTAAGACATTATTCATAACAATATACGCTTAATATATCATATTATAGTATCATGAACCGTTAATTAATATGATGGATTCCAAGGAAAAAAAAGAAGAAGAAGAAGCATTTCTCATCCACGTTTTTAGTTTAATTTTTCGTCAGTCACTTCACATTTTAAAATTATTAAGCCAAAACTTTCATATTGTTTTCATTATGCATTCATAAGTTCCAAATTTAATTTGATTTTAGGTTTTGTAGTTTTCCATTTTCAAAGAAGTAAAATTTGTTATGAGTTATAGAGGAGGCTATAGGAATTCATGGTACATTATTTCGACACGAAAACTACCATTTTGCTATTTGTTTTTTGTGGGTTTTTGCAGGAATCTAATGCTCATGTGATTGCCCATGTTTGCAAAGAAGCGAAGATAGTCGGATGGTAAGATAGTTTATCATATATAGTCTACTTAAACCACTCTATGTACATTTCTAGGTAGGGTTTTATTGTTTCCAGTTTCGAGGGAAGCAAAATTCATTACGAGTTGTAGAGGAATTCTTGGTGCATTATTTTGACATGAAAATTGGTGTTTTGTTCATCTTTGGGGCGATTTTTTAGGAATCTAATGCTCATGTGGTTACGCATGTTTATAGAGGAGGGAAGATAGTCAAATGGCAAGATAGTCTATCATCCACAGTCTACTTTAACACCTATGTATATATTTCTAGGTAGGGTTTTACAATTTGCATTGTCGTATTCTTTTGGTTTATGAGCTTTTTATCAGTACCCTAAATCATTCCCCATTCCTCATTTCTCTGTTCCACCTAAATTTCTATAAACTTGTATATGGGATATTTCACATTTTATCAGTTGTTGAAAGATAATAATTTCTTAAAATATTCTTGAAAAGTTTGTTTTGTTATAAAGGCAAGATATTTTACTTTCAAATTGGCATAATTAGCCAAGTACCTAAGAATACTCTATAGTTGCTAGTTGCATTCATATGCTTCTTGCACTTTTACACTCTTACAAGCTTACATTTAGTGGGTTGAATTGTGCTTACATTAGAAAATAATCCTTTCTAGCAATAGAAAGTTGAAGGAATTTAAGAAATTTGATATAGTTTGATTTTATTTGGAGTTTTGCAATTTACAATTTTGGGGTTTCAAATTTTCGTGTTTGATTTGGGGTTTTGCAGTATAGGTTTATAAGGCACGTAAAAAGCTAAGGCAAGGAGGATTTGGAAAGAGGCTTTAGAGGACCTCGAGGGGCTCAACCAAATATAGGTATTCTAGCTCTCATTCCATTAATTTTACAAGCTCTGAATCTAGATCGATTAGGGTTAAGTAGGGCTTGGTTGTTTGTCTTTTCTCTTTTTAGTATTTTACCATGATGAAAGTGAATTTTATCATAATGAACTAATAAACATGTGCTTAAAACCAACCATACATAATGGCTATAGTAAAGTGCTACAGTAAACTCTTAACTTCTTTGTTCACATAAATCAAAATTTTATAAATCTTAATTGAACTCTACTTCTTTGAAGTTTATAAATGGCAAATTAACACAAATTAATCTAAATATTTTCAACTATTTCATTAAACTATTTTTACTAAGAGGGCTCTCGAAGAAACCCAAAATTTTGGAAACAAAAAATACTACACACTGATATCCAAACAAATCATATAATTTATGTATTTGTAAAAATCTCAAATATTTAAATATTATCAAGCATTGTCCTTGAATCATCAAATTTTTTGACCTATAGTTCTTGAATGTGCCTAATTTTATCAATACTTGAGTAATGACATTGACATCTACACAATAGTCATTTTAAGTAAACATATTAATTTCAAGTAAATCAACTCACCAATATTATTTAGAATATTTATTTCTAACCTATTTCCCCTCAAGTACAACCTTTCCATTTGTGGAAGCTTTGTAATTGTCTTTAGGATAAACTTGTGCAGGTTTTTCAACATGCATTTTTTTCCTCAAATGAAGATGGTACTTTTTAAGGTTAGCCAAGAGAAACAATACCACATATTACATATTACATTTCATTTGTAGACCTTAGTTTTTCCTTAAACACAATTCAAATATTTAGTCTATCTCATATTCCATCATTGATTTTAATGAAATTATATGAAAGCTAACAGATTAAAAAACTTAACAACCATTGGCAATCTAAATAATCTATATTAAGAAGAGAAAATAAATCATGTGACCTCCTTGTTCCAAACCAATTCAATCTTTGTGTTAATTATTTTCAATTTAGTCTCTCTTGCTCAAATATAGTTCACATACAATAGGTTGCATTGTGAGAATAATTCCCGATATGAGGGAGTGTGAGCTCTAGGTGAAATTCATGATGATTTAGTTACTTTTCCCATGATGGATTATAGTTGAACACTAGATACATCAAAACAAGTTACAATACAGTCAAATAGTTAAAACTATAAGGGCTATTTGATTTTCTATGATGAATTTAGTTTATGAGCAAAAAATCTATATACATTACATGTATGGACTATTTTTTTTATTGATTGCAAGAAATGGAATTGTAGAGGCCATTTCCATTTGTGCATCCAAAGTTGTACATATTCCTTTAAATACTAGTGCATCCAATTATTGTCTCTGTAACCAAATAATTGTGCATTAAACTATTCCTAAGTTTTTCTTACTATTATATTGCAACTCTAGACTTGAGATCAAGAAGAGAACCTTCATAATACCTCATTTTTCTATCATATTGTGTGTCTTTAACCAAGTTAAATCCCTTGAAGTTGGCGTAACCAATCCATAAGTTCAATTTTTAAGTCATGAACTTGGCATTTGTTTTGAATAGAAAGTTTGTGTTACATTTTTTCAGTGTCCCCAAATTTGTGAGTAATTCAATATTCACATTTATGTCTACTACAATTGTTAGTACTGCACCATCAATATCCTTAGTAAAACCAACCTTCCAAAGTAGGCACATGCAATCCACTTTCTTGTTAATAAATTTTTATAATACATCAAAATCAATCTTTAACTTTTTTCACATAAGCTAGTCAACAAAAAGGTAGTACATGCTGAAAGCTGCCAAAAACCAACCAGAAACACCTTTCAAACTATACAATCCCATAAGTCTGAGCATTATGATGTCCCACTGAACCAAGAGCATAAAGAGCATGATACATAGAAAGCTCTTGTGGCAAGTCTCAATACCTTGGTGGAGATTTAGCTATTTCCTTCTCAATTCTTCTATGCATCAAAATACTATCCCGGGATCCATCTGATAACCTATGGTAGTGTTCATGAAAAAATGCACCTGCTCATACCCTCTGGAAGAATAGTATTAGTATAGCCAATACCCCCATACTCTACCTAGATAGACCAAGCCAGAAAAGATAATCCCTTCCATAACCAATAGCTCTTGAAAAAAAGCCATCAACCAGTGTTATCTTGTGATATTTGACTCCTGATATGTTGAAGTTGCTTATCAATTAACTCATCTTTTCACCACCTTCTGTAGCTGCACACACAAGTAGTCGATTCTCAAAAAGCCTTAGAATGCCTCCTTCCAGATGATATCTGGAGTCTTTGACAGATGTTCTGACATTTCAGCAATGGTTTATGTGTTTGAACAACTGTTGTATTATGTGTAGTATGACTCTTGTTGAGTTAGTTGTCTGTTATTTGTTTACAGTCCCCAGTGGATTGTTCTCCTTTTTGTAAAATTCCATTCCTTCAATACAAAAAAAAAAGTGGTACATGCATTTCCACGATTTAAATAAATTGAAACGGTAACAAATCCCAAATAATTGTATCTCTTATATTTATAATTTAGTGTAGTATTATAAGTCTCAAACAAACATTTATGGCTTTTGATATTTATATCTTATAATTATACATGCTTGGCATATCCCAAACTTTTTAGCTGACCATTTGAAATAAATTAAAGTTAGTTACTCTTTATTTCAACTTTCTTATTTTTTATGATAGAAACAAAACACAATAATACAATTTACAACCAATAAATAATCAGAGTGTTTTAGCCTATCAAAATGCATTTCACCTATTAAAGAGCTACGTTCATTTCCTAGATAAAATACTATGTCTTTGCTAGTGTACTAAGGAAATCTAAATAATTGAAAACACAATATAATAATCTAGAAAATGAAGACAAAAATAGGAACCTAGAAAAATGTAGAATTTGGAGGAAGTTTTAGGGAGTAAATATAGTACAAATGCCTATGGTATTCATAGATGATAGCATAAGTGCACTACAGTCCAAGTGTGTCATCATCCTCTATACACAGGGGACAAACTCTACTTGAATTCATAGACCTAAAAAGTAGGAACCATATACACACAGTAGCAATCGATAAATGATAATTGAAAGATGGAAAATATCAGGATAACCTATGTTATGTGAGCTAAAATGAATGACATACAAATAAAAATCTAAGTAAATATATGAAATATAACCAAGAGATGAAAAGTGTAAAACCTTTGTGCAATGAAGCGACCAATGATACCTATAATTGGATAGAGAGAGAAGGATTGACTTCTTGGGAGCTTGTCAAAATGGTCAAGCCCCAAATATGGTCTTTTGACCTCCATGAGCAGTCATAAAAAAATGTTTGATTGGATTGGTGTGTGCACTTTATCCTAAGTGCATCTAGATTTAAAAGAACAACAATATAATAACCTATGAATATTAAGAACTTAGGTCTATAAAGATCTTAAGATCCTAGAGAGAGTGAGAGAGAAAATTGGGAGATGTGGACTCACTGAAACTTTGTCAACTAAATGAAAGTAAATGAAACAACATGAATACACTTAACCTGAGAAATAATTATTACCTCATGGGAAGAAAAGAGGACACAGTGCCTTTGAGGAAACTCATAAATAAGTAAATAGTATCACAAGCAAAAAGATCATTATAACAAGATTGGATATCTCAAAAGGTATAGTTGCATGAAGATTTCATTAGAGATTCAAAGAGAAATCACAACAAAAGAGTTTACAAATGAAATGAGAATAATTATACCAACATGGAAAATCAACAGCATAGAAAGGATACAAGCCAAAGGAAGAGGTTTTTATCTAGGAAGCTATAATTGAAAGAAAATTTGAAAGATTAAATTCTTTGTTTCCTACCTTAGATTTTTTGTAAGATTCATTTTTCCAAGAGGCTAAGGAAGGATAGGGATGTTGAGATTCAAAAGTACAAAGGCATTACATGGTAGAAGAGGTGTTACAACCGACACCAACAATAAAATGGGCATGCAAACAAATATTTTAAACTTTTCAATTTGCAGGATGATATTGTGATTGTATAGATGTTAGTGCAATTGCACTAGCATCTAAAAGAAAAATCCAATGAAAGTGTAAAAAAGTTAGACATCCAAAGTATATCAAAGTGTAATGTTGCACCCCTTTCTGAGACCCATTTTTTTCTGGTTTTCTGTGGTTCAGTTGAACCTAATGCATTTGTGTTGTGCATAACATAGAATTTCTTTGCATACAAGTACAACTCAGAAAATATAAAATAAACAATACCCAGATCATGCTTAAATAGGCTAGAAATGCATTGTAAATCAATTATAAACAATACCCATGTGAGTAAATGACAAAGACATCAAAAAGTGAACATACCCATGTGTTGGTATGATGAGAAATGCCCTGTAACAGCCACTCAAAATCTATATATTCACTCCATATGAATAAAACCCTAATTTATTACAACATTCAACATGAACAGTAATTCATATGGCAGTTTACACACTTGGTATGATGATCAAAGGGCTCAGAAATTAATGATAAGGAACCCACATCCCTTCCTTGGTCTAGTATGACCTGGATAGATGTGACAACAGTAAATAAACTCACAAAATCCTTCAAAAAGACTTCAAAATTGCCCTCAAAGTGTTGGAAATGATCTGCAGTAACCCCACACCCATGATCGCTGAAAAGATTGAATGAAAAACACTCACAATATACCCCAAAATCTGCCTCAAGCTGGTACAACATGCTACTAGGGTTGTACGGCCATGTCTAGGTGTTGGAACCCCCACAAAATGCCTTCAATCCTCAAACAAACCACTGCAATAGACTCTTGTACATCCCACTGAAATTGTCATACCAAAAAACTGAGGTTTCATCAAAGGAAAATCCTCCACGACAACCCCACAAATCTGAAAATGAAGCACAATCTACACCCTCTGAATGAGAATGCTCTCACAATGCTCTTGGGAGATCTTTCAATCCTGCAAGCACTCTCTAAATGTAAAGGTTTTCATCTTCACAATGGCTGGATTCTTCATCAAACCCTTATTTTTACTCCACAACAATGTTCATTCACAAAAATATTCAATTATGCAAATGAGCATGAAAGTCTTCTTTTTATTCTTCCTTTACTTTTCCCTCAATGGCCCATTTGAAGATTTTAATATTAGTTTTATTCTCATGACTTGGGCCCCCATCTAAGGAGTATATGTGACTTTAATAAACATTGACATATCTCATGTATTCACACATTTATAAAATCACTTTAATACATTATACTTAAGTTAAACATTTAATTTAACTTAAGCCAATTAACGTGACATTAAAGTTAATGCCCGAACGTACTCCGAACTGGGATTTCGAAGCACCACCGTGATCATTGATTAAAAATGAACACATCCCAAGTTGAACTGACCAACTTGCAACTGATCTTGATGCACTTACTAAAAATAGTAAGTTTGGCCTAACGGCCCCAAAAATGCTCCAAAAAGAGTCAAAATGGAAAACTCACCAGGGTAGAAACAAATCTCCATGCCAAGCGAGCTGACTAGACCCCCACAATGGTCGCTGACATGGGTTCTCTAACCATCCTCGTTAGTCTACGAGAACCCTATAATAGACTAACCCCATAAACTATCTGCCTAGGAAAGGGACATTACAATCTGCCCTCCCAAAAATTGCTTGCCCACAAGCAATCTCAACTCTAGGTGCTACAAAATCTGCCATTCTCACATGTAGCATCCTTTACGGGCTAATTCTTCCACTTTACCAAATACTCCCTAATGACCCTCTTCCGTAGAGTACAGTCCCTAGTGTCCAATGATGGCCTCAGGTATAAGAATCAACTTGCCCTCTTCATGAGGAGGGGGAAGCTCCGTCAAAGGTGTCACATTATGTCCCAGCACCTTCTTGAGGCAAGACACGTGGAAGACATTATGCACTCTACTTTCTACCAGCAACTCCAACTCATAAGCCACTTCTCCAATTTTCTTGGAGACTCTGAATGGACCATAGTATCATGGCTTCAGCTTCTCTGTGCCACTCTTCTTAAGAGTGGACTGACTATAAGGCTACAACATCAAATAGACCATGTCACCAACCTTAAAAGAACGCTCAACCTTGTGTTGATCTGTATACTGCTTCTGCTGGTTTTACGCCTTCTGGATGTTTTCTTTCAAGGACTTCATGATATCCTAACTTTCTTGAAGCAAGTCCTTGGCCTTAGGCACTTTGCTATCTCCAAACAACAAATCAAGGAAGTTTGGTGCCTCATAACCGTATAATGCCATGAATAGTGACATCTGAATAGACATGTGGAATGTGGTACTGTAACAATACTCCTCTAAATGTAGCCACTTAACCCATGCCTTCTGCTGCCCTGCTATGTAGTTCCTCAGGTATCCTTCCACCCATTTGTTAACAATCTTTGTTTGTCCATCTATCTACAGGTGGTAGCTAATGCTTGGAGTGAGTTCAGTCCCACTCAATCTGAAAAGTTCTTGCCAAAAATGACTTAGGAACTTGTTGTCCCTGTCACTAACTATGCTTCGTGGCAATCCATGGACCCTGAATACCTCTTTGAAGAATAGATTAGCAACCTGTGCTGCTGTGTATGTGGTTGAAATTGCAAAAAAAGTGCAAACTTCATCAATCTATCACCATAATGTAAATACAGCCCCTACCTTGGGCCTTGGGCAAGCCTGTGATAAAATCCATCGAGATGCATTCCCATTTCTGATTAGGAATGGGTAGGGGCTACAACAAACCAACTGGGAAAGAGTGCTCATGTTTGTTATGCTAGCAAGTAGGACACTCCCTCACATATTTCAACACCTTGGTCTTGAGACCCTTCCACGTGAACCTCTCTCAAATATGTCTGTATGTCTTAAAATATCTAGGATGACCAGCCATACGGACATCATGAAAGGCCCTCAGAATTCTCCCTTTCATCGCTGATCCTAGTACCAATAGTATTCTCCCTTTTTAAATGATAAGATCATTTACCACCATGTACTTATCATCTTGTATAGTACCATCAATAATGCTTGAAGCCCACTTGTCCTTAGCATACTCAGCTGAAATCTACTCTCTCCAATCAGTTGTAATCTCTCCTAAAGAACACAAGTGAGGTCTCTGTGAAAGTGCATCAATGACAATATTTATCTTCCCTTTGACATAAACTATGTCAAAGTCGTAGGCTTGCAACTTGCTAACCCACTTCTTTTGTCTATCATTGAGGTCATGCTGACTAAGGAAATATTTGAGGCTGTTATGATCCATTTTCACCACAAATTTGCCTCCCACCAAGTACTGCTTGAATTTTTAGATGATGCAACCTCTCTCTGCACCCCTTAGTTTTCTTCTCTCAAAAGCAATTGGGTGTTTATCTTGCATCAACACTGCTCCTATACGTTCCCCTGAGGCATCACACTCAAGCTCAAAGGGCTTGGTGAAATCCAGTATAGCCAACACCAAGCAAGAACTCATTATCTTCTTGAACTTGTCAAAACACTGTTGTGCCTCATCAGTCCAAACAAATGCCCCCTTCTTCGTCAAATTTGTCAATGGAGCTGCACTTTGTGAAAACCCTTTAACGAAGTGGTGGTAAAACCCACATAGACCAAAGAATCCCTTGAGCTATGAGAGATTCATGGGTGGTGGCCAATCAACAATAGCCCTGGTGTTATCTAGATCCACTTTGACTCCCTCTGCACTGATGATGTGATCCAGATAAAGCAACTCTGTCATGCCAAATTCACATTTTGACTCTTTGGCATACAGTGACTCTCTCTAGAATACTCAATACCTCCTCAATGTGTTGGAGGTGCTCCTCCCAAGTCCTGCTAAATATCAAGATGTCATCAAAAAATATGAGGACAAACTTCCTCAACTGCTCTCTAAAAACCTTGTTCATATAGGACTAAAAAGTAGTTGGAGCATTGGTTAAACTGAAAGGCATAACCAGAAACTTGAAGTGCCCATAATGGCAATGGAAAGTCGTCTTCTCCACATCCTCCTCTCTAACCCGAATTTAATGATATCCCGATCTCAAATCAATTTTGGAGAAGTAACATGCTCCATGTAACTCATCAATAAGCTCATCTATGCGCAAGATGGGGTACCTGTTCTTAATAGTTTTCTTGTTTAGAGCCCTGTAGTCTATATACATTCTTAGCGTCCCATCCTTCTTCTTAACTAGCACTACTGCATAGGCAAAAGGGTTCTTGATGGGTCTTATATGCCCCATCTCTAGAAGCTCCTTGATTGTTTTCTCAATTTAATCTTTCAACCTCTTTGGGTGTCTATAGGGAGTGATGATAACTAGTTTGGCTCCCTCTTCCAATTCAATTACATGCTCTATGCCCCTATCAGGAGGTCTCCCAGGTGATATGCTATTGAAAACCTTACTGTGTTTGGTTATTCATTTTTGAATATTTGGGTGGTAGCTCTGTTTTGGCTGCTCAGTAGCTGTAGGCATAATGACACACTCAGCTACCCACTCAACCTGATCATGTCTGAGTAACCTCTCCATTCTCATAAGAGATACCACATGAAGTCCACCATCTGACATTCCCCTGAGTACATGCTTCCACCCATCTACCTTGAACTTCATCTCCATGGTTCGTAAGTGAAGGTATAACTCATCGATTGCATGCAGCCATTTCATGCTAAGGACCACATCCATGTCTCCCATGCTCACTACATAGTACTCAGCCTGAAACTCATAATCACTTAACTTGATAGTTAAGTTGGGGATTCACCTTTTACATGTTATAACAAATCAATCAGCTACCCTGACCTTGGATCCCTCAAACTCCTCTATTTTAAGTCCTCTCCTTGCCACTAGACCCTCATCTATGAAATTATGAGTAGCCCCTATGTCAAGAAGTGTAGTCACTCTCTGTCCTTCCAAGACTCCTCGAATCTTGAAAGAACCCTCTTGCTAAATAGCAGAAAGGTGATGTGGGTCTATCATCATTCTGCTCACCTTGTGACACTTCTGTTGCATTATCCACTTCACTATCCTCTGAATCAGTGTGCTGGTCTAATTTTTCTGAAGTGGTTTCCTCTGCTAAAAAGTATTCAATTTGCTTTAGTTGCCCCTTCATTGGGCACTTATGGTTAGGGTCCCATGGGCCCTTACATTTGAAGCACAATTTTGTCCTCCTATACTCATTAAGAGCGTCATCATCAAGTCTAACAGCTAGTTTATTCTGTTGATCTATATCTCAATGGAAACTCTTCTTATCCTTATCTTTCTTGTGCAAGAAACCCTTTGACTGAAATTTGCTTCTATAGGATGAGAACTCCATATCCTTTGCCTTTTTAATCACATCCTGAAGTGTAGGTGGATTGAACCCCTTAATCCATCCTCTTAATGGTTCAGATAGACCATCTATGAACAACACAATAAGTCTCCTGTCCAAAATGTCAGTGACCATAAATGACAACCTTTGAAAATTAGAAATGTAAGCATCAACCACTTCAAACTGCTTGAGTTGTGCTAACTCCTTGAAATGCAATTTAGACTCCCCTTTGTCAAACTTGTCTATCAATCTCTCTGTAAACTCATCATAGGACACAATCTGATCATGGCCTAGTGTGACTAGTCCATGGTACCACCACTCATGCGCACTTCCATCCAACTGTAAAGTAGCATACTTAATGGCATCCCTCTTAGTCGTTGGATTCAGACACAAGTATCCACTTTCTGAACCCATGCTCTAGCTAAAGTTTTACTTGAACCATCATAATAAGGAATGGTCATCTTACCCTTCTTCTTCTATAGGTCTTGGTTATGAGGTCTCACTCCTCCTTCTCCCTGAGGTCCACTCCTCTCCCTGAAAGTCAAGTAGGCCTGAAAAAGCATATCTACACAGAAACCTGCATCCATAGCTCTTCAGTCTCTCCAATACTAAGCATGTCAAACCTATTTAGTAGGCTTGTTGACTTCTTCCTGTGGATTGTTTTCCTAAATAAACTGAGGCATTAGAGGCCTCGTGCTAGCTGATCCAGCAAAGGGATGCTATTGAGTAACCTGATTGTTAACAGAGTGCTCTCCATTATTGCCATTGTTTGCATTATTATTATTACCATTGTTCCCTCTGACATTCTGATCAACTTCACCATGTTCCCATTATTACCAGGTACGAAACGAGCAAGGATTTAGGTTAGTTCAGTTTATGAATGGTCCATTCTATCAAACATGTCGCGCTGCCCTCCAGCCAAATCATTGAGTGCATGCAACATACTAGTCAAATCAACTCTTTCCTCATCGTGCCTTCTCAATCACCCATAGTTTCTGCAACAATTTCTTCTTCACTGTAAAGTACTATCTATTGTTCCTCAAGCCCTAAAGGCCACTCTTGCCACTATTCCTATTCAACTTCTTTCTTTCTTAATTTTCAAGATATCTCCACTCTCTTTCACTTCCTCTCATAGAAACTCGCATGCAACCACTGCTCGGCCCACGAAACTAACATGCAAGCATATGGGTGCTATCCAAACTAACATGCAACTCTGCACAAGTGTAGCAATCCAACAGGCTAGCAAGAAAACTAGCTCTGATACCACTATAATGTCCCGCCCCTTTTTGAGACTTATTTTTTTCTAATTTTCTATGGTTTAGTTGATCTTGATGCGTTTGTGTTTTTGTGCATAACATAGAATTTCTTTGCATACAAGTACAACTCAGAAAATACAAAATAAACAATACTCAGATGCTTAAATAGGCTAGAAATGCATTGTCAATCAATTATAAACAATACCCATGTGAGTAAATGGTAAAGACATCAAAAAGTGAACATACCCATGTGCTAGTATGATGAGAAATGGCCTGTAACAGCCACTCAAAATCCATATATTTACTCCATATGTATAAAACCTTGATTTATTACAACATTCAACATGAACAACAATTCATATGGCAATTTAGACACTCGGTATGATGATCAAGGGGCTCATAAATTAATTATAAGGAACCCATGTCCCTTCCTTGGTCTGGTACAGCCTGGATAGATGTGACAGTAGCAAATAAACTCACAAAATCCTTCAGAAAGACTTCAAAACTACCCTCAAAGTGTTGGAAATGGTCTGCAACAACCCCATGCCCATGATAGCTAAAAAGATTGAATGAAAAACACTCACAAAATACCCCAAAATTTGCCTTAAGCTAGTACAGCTTGTTGCTAAGGTTGTACGACTAAGTCTAGGTATTGGAACCCCCATAAAATGCCTTCAATCCTCAAACAAGTCATTGCAATAGACTCTTGTACATCCCACTAAAATTATCGTGCCAAAAAATAGAGGTTTCATCAAAGGAAAATCCTCCGCAATAACCCCACAAATCTGAAAATGAAGCACAATCTGCACCCTCTAAATGAGAATGCTCTCACAATGCCCTTGGGAGATCTTTCACTCCTTCAAGCACTCTCCAAATGCGAAGGTTTTCATCTTCACAATGGTTGGATTGTGATGCCCCATCATGCAACCCTAGAGTGTTAGACTAACAAGTGCAAAATTTACAAAAATATTTTTTTTAAGCAAGTAAATGCATCAATCATTAAATATGATTACACTATTAACAACATTAAATAAAATGAACAGCTAACACCTCTAGGGAACATAACTACATCAGATAAACATAAAATTATAACAATACAAGTGATATACATTATAATACAATAGAAGAGGATTTATATCATTCATTTGTAGAGATGAACAATTACAAAGGTTCAAATACAAGATTACATGACCGATCACGTTAGTTTACAATACAATACAATACTGAAATTATAATATAACTCTTGAGGATGCAAGTACAAGTTTGAAACTAGAGAATCATCTGCAGTGATCACGAATTAGGCCAGCCAAGAAAAACCAATGGATTAAGCTCTTCCATCCAACCATGTGGAACCCTGAGGTCCACCCCTTTGAGCTAGGAGATAACAATGAGGTTCCACTAAGTCAAGGGATACAAGAAGACAGATATAGACTTGGCATAGACAACTCAGATCATCAAGACAAGTTAAATCATCAAAACAAGTCAAATCAGCAAGACAAGTCAAATCATCAAGACATGTCAAATCAACAAGACAAGTCAAATCATGAAGGAAAGTCAAATCATCAAGACAAGTCAAATCATCAAGGCAAGTCAAATCATTAAGATAAGACAAACCATTAAGACAAGTTAATTCATTAAGATAAAACAAATCACTAAATCAATTCATCAAGATAAGACAAATCATTAAGACAAGTCAATTCATCAAGATAAGACAAGTCTATACTCCAGAGGCAACGATAAAAGATAAAGAGAAAATAACTAAGTTGTAGTAGGGAGAGTGTCATCACATGGTCCTAGCATGGGTTTTCCAGGCTATCTCTCACTAGAAACTAGCCCCCATCTATGGTTTTCCTGGCGACCTCTCTATAGGCACCGGCCCCATAGGGTGACACATGCGGAGTCGACACATCCTCTCATGGAGACAAGGAGGTCGACCTTGCCAACTAGGCCTTCTCATCCCATCTTTAGCCTATGAAAGCACTCAAGGCATGGGTGAGGTATCATACTTATCTTGTTATGTGAATTACTACCCAACCCACCTAGATCAATTATTAAGTTATCACTTGATTACAACTTCCATGGGGTTATCTTAGCAGCCACTTTGGGCACCAGCCCCACCATGAAAGCCACTCTCCTACATACAACTAGCAACCCTTAACCATCATCCAAAAACCAATAACATGCATGGACAAGGGACTAAAAGGCATCTATCTTTTCACAACCCAATACATTACATAGACCATTTTAAATCTAAACTCTCAACCACGAAACTTTCGCCTGTCCATTTCAAAATCCCAATCAAATAAAACATTTAATCAACAATTTTCAAATTCAAGACAACAATCTTTCCCACTCCACATCAAGAACTCATACCAAAAGACACATCACTAATGTATCATTGCCACAATATCACACTAGATTTTAAGGTAACAAGCCTCTTGAGCTAAAAGATTTTAACACAAATACCAAAAGACAACTATCCAAAATATGACGCTTAAAAAACTTGACCTCCCCAAAACTAACATGATCACCACTAGACAAAACATAATAGCAAGACTCAAACCAAATTAAATGCAATGACCCAATTGCATCGCTGATACACATCGGTTTAAAACTAACAATAAACAACAAGAATATATATATAAACAATTTAACATGGATTCAATAAAAGACTTTAAATCTCTCTTTTTAGTTAAATCATAAACTTACTTAAGATAACAATATTCTAATCAAATCTTAGATCTATAATCCCCTCTATGATTTATTTAATAACTTACTACTACAATTCACATCTATACACTTTTTAAAAAAATCCCAATCTCAACTCAAACTGCAAGTACATCTATGACAAAAATGATTTTTAAAACAATACACAATAAAATTTTAACTCACTTTTAAATAAAATTCTAATAATAATAACATATACTATTCTATTCTAGAATTTTAATTTCATCTATTATTTGTTTAATCAATACCATAAACTCATTTCACAATAAATCTCTAATTTAAAATCAATGTACCACAAGATAGTATGTTACTAAATCATAACTAAACAAATTTATATTTAAATAAGATAAAAAGAATATAACTCGATATATTTAATTCTAGAATTATAATATTATTTGTCTAGCATCACTATAAAATCTACTTTACATAAAAAAAAAAGCTAATTTATTTATTTAACAAACTTGCATCTACTAAAGCAACTTTATTTAAATAAAATTAATTTTAAAATAATACAACTCTATCCTAATATTTTAAGATAAACTAACATTATCTTATCACTATTGCCTTTTAATGAGTTTGATAAAAAAAAAAGAAGTCAAATTAACAATTTTAATAAATCAAAACTAAAAAAAAAACACAAAGCAAGATTTAATAAATCAAAACTAAAAAAAAAAAACACAATGCAAGATTTATGAGTTGATCAAGGAGTTTCAAAAATAGAAGTTTTCCTAATTCTTAGCTTACAATTGCATACATTAAAAAAAAAACTTCTTTATTAAATATTCTTACATTTACTAATTCAATTTCATTCTTCATAGGGGCATTTATTCTAAAGAGTAAAATATTACAAATTTATCCCATCAAATACACACACACACACACACACACACACACACACACACTAATAAATTATCTCCTCATTTTTAATTCCTACAGAGAAAATTAAATTCTATTTAACAATTTTAACTAACTCAAAAAGATAATCATTTATGCAATTTAACTAAACCTTCCTGGATTTTTTTATTAGAAACATTCTAAATAAATTTGCTTGCCTATCCTTCTATTTAAATGGACTCTTGTTTTAACTTCATTATGAGGAAAGAACATTAATAATATAATTTTATTTAGGATTCTTTAATCCAGAGAGGTGAAATTGAAGGAAGACTTCTGAGGTTTGAACAAACAAATAGAGAATGGTCTTCCAGAAGAAAGCCATGGCAATACAAATTTCAGAGGCAAAGGATGAATCCATAATATATTTCAGAGATACAGGATGAATCCAATATAAATTTGCAAAGATTCCAATGTAAAAGAGAGCAAGAAATTTACAGAGGGACAAAAGGCCCACCAAATGTCTGGCAGAGGAGTGGTAATTTGAAGATTCAGGAAGAAATATGACCTCAAGAAGTACTGGATACAGGCAAGAACTAGTTTTAATATCTTTTATTATTTTATTCTTTTTTTTTTATAATTTTAATTTTGTGTTGAAGGAGGTTTTTTTAAGCAAAAAATGGAGATTGGTCTACCAGAAGAAAGCCATGAAAGAAAAATGGCAATACGGAGCAGAGAGAGAATCCAGTATATAATTTCAAGGATTTTATTGAAAGAAGAAATGTCAAAATACAAGAAGGAAGGCATTCTTAGAGAAATCAGAGATAAAAAAAATCATCTGGGTAAGAGGTTTCAGGTTGACTCAGACAAGAGTTGGATAAATTTCTTTATGACAGAATTACTCAGCTCACTGAGTGACCAAGAAAAGATTGAGAATTAGTTTTAAAACTAACAGAAAATTTCCAAGAATGCATAGGAGGAGGTCGTACAGTGGCTAGGGGAATAGATTGCGCAAGAAGAAATAAATTACAGTTTGATCAAGGCATTGACCCCCCTATCAAAGGCAATATAAATCATAAATTTTAGGTAATAAAATAGGAGAAATTAGATATAGTAGGCCGTATGATTGGCATGCTGGAATAGGGTAAGAAACATTTTAAATGATGTCTCTCAGAGCCATCAATTGATATGATCCGTCAATTTTAAGAAAATGATTGATGAGCAAGCCAATTAGAGGTAAAAGTTTTGGTGAGATTCTATTGAGTTTCATTTCAATGCATGAATAAAGAATAAAGATTTCATTTTCTGGAAGAGGAGTCTGATTCAGAGTACTATCAATTAATAATTTGTTTGCTAGCAAAAATCCCAATTGGACTGACGAAGGTTGAGAGATTCCTAAGTTTCTCAAGAATGGAAAACAAGCTATCAGATATAGAGTCGAATGGTGACAGAAAAGTAAGAATTTCACTGAGATAGTTTCCAATACACAAGAGGTTCCTCAAGAAATTAAAACTACTTGACTGAATTGCTATAGAGAACACAAGTAAACATACCTGGGATTTCAACCCAAACTTCAAATTCTTTAGCTACCTCCAATCTTCCTCAATTTTCCCAAACTTCAAATTCTTCAGCTACCTCCAATCTTCCTCAATTTTTCCGTAACGATTTCTTCTCCAGATTTTCTGTCTCCCTTTCTTAGAATGACTTTCCTCAATATAACCCCCCCAAAAATAAAAATAGACAAACTCAATTAATTTTCCACTACCAAAAATCCATTACAGAATCCCACTAACTCCCTAAAAAAGAAAAACAATTAAATTTTACTTTCCAGAGAGATTCTCCAAGCAATTAAATTTTTACTTTTTAGAGAGATTCCCCAAATCTGGAATCTTATTCAACAACTCACAAGAATTAATTTGCTAACTAATATTATTTTACTAATTACCATATACTATTTTAACCATATTAAATACTTATGACACATATTCTATTAAAACATAAAAATAATTAATTTAATCTTTATTAAAATTTTACTTAAATAATATTCCTAATTTCACATTGCTAAATAATGACTAATAAATAATATTATAGCTAACTTATTAACTAATAAAATCTTGCCCGTAAAACCAAATACAATTTTAACAATAAAATAATACCATTCACTTATGATAAAATAACATTATTATAATAATAATAAATTCAATAATGCTTACCAAAACACACATAGGCTTAACAAGCAAAACTCGACAATACCTCAACAACCACATGATGACCAAAACCTGAGACAAGAATCTCAAAGCGACTTCAAGACCCATGACACAAACTGAAAATGGGAATTGACCTAGGGAAAAACCCATGTTATCTCCCATCAACGTT
Organism: Cunninghamia lanceolata; assembly: GCA_027924645.1. Classification (NCBI taxonomy): domain Eukaryota; kingdom Viridiplantae; phylum Streptophyta; class Pinopsida; order Cupressales; family Cupressaceae; genus Cunninghamia; species Cunninghamia lanceolata. Next base: position 488,533 of record BSBN01001393.1, on the reverse strand, counting down.
ATCCATTGGAATAAGGGCACACTCAGACCTGCTAAGTCAGATGGAGTCGATGCTTGGTACCTACAACCTGCATCAGAACAATAGGTTTTATACGAGTATATACAAATACATCAAGCACACAGAGTCAGGAATCGCAGCATAGTAGGGTGCTCGAAATGAGTAATACTACACCGTCCCTGCTCACAAGCATAACAATAAACACAAACATCTCTAACTGACAATTAGATAACATTCAATCCATAAAGCATAGTACCATTATTCCACATAATTCAACTAACCAACAACTAAATACATCATAAACTGTAATAACAATAATGTTATCATCCTACTCATAACACATGTCAATAACCACATTAGTCAACCATAGTCCATCATGAGCATAAACCATAAGTCTAACAACTCAAATGTCTCAAAACTGTCAAGTGTAATGGAAAAACTAACAATTGTCACAAGCCAAAAATGAGGAGCATTACATGGATTCTTCATCAAACCCTGGTTTTTGCTCCATAACAATGTTCATTCATAAAATATCCAATAATGCAAATGAGCCTGAAAGTCTTCTTTTTATTCTTCCTTTACTTTTCCCTCAACACCCCATTTGAAGATTTTAATATTATTTTTATTCTCATGACTTGGGCGCCCATCTAAGGAGTATATGTGACTTTAATAAAAATTAACATATCTCATGTCTTCACACATTTATAAAGTTACTTTAATACATTATACTTCTTAAGTTAAATATTTAATTTAACTTAAGCCAATTATCACGACATTAAAATTAATGCCTAAACATACTCCAAATTGATATTTCAAAGCACCACCGTGATCACCAATTAAAAATGAACACATCCCAAGTCGAACCGAATAACTCACAACTGATCCTAATGCTCTTACTAAAAATAGTAAGTTTGGCCTAACGACCCCAAAAATGCTCTAGAAAGAGTCAGAACGAAAAATTCACCAGGGTAGACACAAATCTCCATGCCAACTGAGCTAACTAGACCCCCACAATGGTTGTTGACATGAGTTCTCTAACCATCCTCATTAGTCTATGAGAACCCGGTAGTAGACTAACCCCATAAACTAATTGCCTAGGAAAGGGACATTACACAAAGCAACATAAAATTTTGGAAAATTGGTGAAAGAGAATGATTAAAAGTCATATATTTAGTGTGTCCTAAAACATTCTAAGGGGGCTAATGCTAAACCAAGTGCAAAACATAATGCAATAACTTGAAGGTATGCAATTCTTGACATTACACCAATATCATCTAAAATGTTTCCTTTTATCATGTTTCCCCTCAAGAACAACCTTTCCAATTTTTAGAAAAATTGTTATTGTATTCATGATAAAATTGCTCAAGTTTTCCAACCTGCACTATTTTTCCCTAAAATGAAGCTAGTACTTTTTAAAGTTAGCAGTGAAAAACAATACCCATCAACTTAGATTCTCTTTACCATAAACTTATAATATTATCCAAAACAAAACTTGTGTAGGTTGAAAATTGTAAAACTTTTATTTTTTGACCAACATGTTTTTCATACAATGTGCTTTTCAACCAATTCATGTGCTTAACTTGTTTTCACTTCATGAGTTTTGTTTTGTACAGTAAGAGGTCGAATGACCTAAAAATGAGTTTGAAACCCACAATTGTATGGTAATGCTAAGAAACTTTTCTTGTTGCTGACATGCATAATCCACAATAAGGTTTTGGTGTTTCACATTCATGAAAGAAATCTTATACGAGTTTAGCCCCCAGAAAGTTAAAATTTCTGGTAATGGTTGAAGAAATTACCAAACACAAGAGGGTTCCTTATAAGAGGCCTAGAAAGGTTATAATGTAAAAGAAAAAGGATGTGCAAGCCCAGATTAGCCCACCATTGAATAAAGGGAAGGAAAAAATATTTGAAAGTACTAATAGTATATCCAAAAACAAAGAAAAACTAATAATAGGTGAATGTCCCCAATATTTGTCTGTTGTTAAAGGAAGATAAAGGTAAAATAATACAAGAAAATGACTTTATTGATGATCCATTAATTATGCCTATCCTTCATGATGGGATGAGAATGGCAATAATGATACTAGTTGGAATGATCAAATGGGTTCAACATCCGGTGATATGAGTTATCACACATTGTGCAATGCTTCCATTGATTCATAGTGGGCTTGATAGTGCAATTATTTAAAACACCATCCTTGTGTTAGTTAATAATATATTTGTCTATTTTTTATGTTATACACATTGCAAGTTACATCAAAACTTTTGAATGCAATTAAAATTTGGTAGTAGGGAATAATTACTAGTTTTTATGTTTGGTGTGTCATTGTAGATTTCTAATATGTCAATGCTTGTTATGCAATAGTTAATTAGGTTACAATTACTTGTTTTGTTGAGATTATTTAAACATGGATGAACTATTTTTAAGTTTAAGAAGCCTAAATACGATGTTTTTAACATATGATTGATCTTTACATTACCTTGATACTTTTATAAGAATTGTGGAATGTTGAATGCATGTATGAACAATAAAGTTTCTTGGCATTACTATAGAATCTATAATTTGTTGAATATATGAATAAACTATAAATTCCTATAGAAATGTCATAGGAGCATTGACCTATGTTAAATATTTGGATGGATTGAGTAGTATGGGATCTTTGGTTGATGCAATTAACTATCTAAAGTATAAGAAATCAGCTAATGCTTTTGTTTGTATACACTTTACTTTGGTATGTTATTTTTTTAGGAGTGTAGCAAAAATGCATATATTTAGAGCAAAAATGGATGATTTTGTTAGAGATGCCATAGAGGGGGCTAAAAATTTGGATTGTGTATTTACTAGTCCTCGATATTGCTTACAACCAAATGTGAGACATATGCTAGTAAGATATAGTCATGTGAAGATGCATTCAAATGGTAAATCTTTCTAAATTCAATATTTTATTTATATTGAAATATTTCTAACATTAGATTTGGAAATACCAACCATATAATGCACAAAATTATTTTCACAACATATATTTTGTGGAATATATGAGGTTGAACAACTTGAGGATGAGGAGGTCCACGAGGTTGAGGTTGAGGATGAGGAGGCTAATTTGATTGATAAGGAGGTGAACAATTTTTTTTTCTATGCCATTGTTTAAATGTTGTAATTAGTATTTCTTTTGACTAGGTATCTTCCATTCTTTTTGGAATTGTTTACAACAAGCCCCTCTTTATTTAGAATTGAATGGGTGGGTAGTAGATTGATATATTTTTGTGTATGGTCCATGTTGCCTAGTTGGGAGATGAAATATTGGGAATTGTAAAAGCTAAATGTGCATAGAGCGATGAAGCACAACATAACTTTTATTGTGCCAGAAAAGTGTGGCCAAAAGTATATGGGAAAATGCCAACTCTTTCTCGTGGGAGAATGAAAAAGTATATGGAAAAGAGAAAGAGAGAGAGATGTCAACTATGTCTTGAGTATCTAGTACAATTTGTAGAGAAAGCGTATCATTGAAAGGGTATGCAAAAGGTATAAAAATAGAACTTTTAACAACTACCTAAGCAGGTGAAGAAAGAGGCTTATGCTATAAAGCACTCTTACAATAGTGATAAGAAGAGGAAGGAAAGAAGGAATAAATTGATAAGGTTAAAAGAAGTGAAGGAGAAAATGAAACTTGAGGAAATGATAATTTGTAATTCTAGTTTTAGATGGTCCTATTTTTTTTAAATTAAATGCTTACTTGCATATGAATTCCATCTAACTTCACCATGTATGCCATACAAGGTGAGGGTGAACATGGAAGTGGTGAGGTTCACTAGGACAACAAGGATTTAGGAGATGAAGCAATATCTTTTATTTATATGTTTGAAATTATAGGAAAGATTGTACCATTTTTCCTTACACATTTCAATTTTGTTTTAGGGTGATAATATTCCTCTTTGTGAGCATTGAACAAAAATGAGGATAATTCCTAATAAAAGAAAATTTGAGGATGAGGATATGTGGGGACATGTATAACCTAAAAGCTTTTGATTTGAGCATTTTAAAGTCTATTTTATCATGTACATTAATAGAAATACAATATGTTTCCAAAAACATTACCTAAATGATTTAGTATCTATGTCTTTATAATGAAATTTGTTTTGAGACATTTTAATGGGTTGAAAACAATCTTTTTTGTAGGATGATAACATCTCCATCTCTCTCTCTAATCTAGGAAAAACAAAGGAGAAAATTTGATGAAAGAACAATTGTGGAGAAGGAATTGCTAGCACACATGTATAATTAGAAAATGTAATTTCAAAATGAAATGTTTGATTATATTTTAACTCTTTTGAAATTTGTCTCACCTATGTGTGCTTTCTCATCAAATGTCAATGTTAACCTTATCGACAAGATTACAACAAAGGAAGTGGGAGAGGGTAATGATAAGAGAGGTGGGGATGGGGATGACATTAGCCAACATTCTAGATCAATAGTGCTTCAATGCTTCAATCCTTGAATTTTATAATGAATGTAATTTTATAATCAATATTTAATTCTAAATGTAATAATCATTTAACTTATCAATCCTTCCATTATAGCCATCTATTATGGAGGATGAGAAGAGAGAGGGGCGACAATAAATTTTTTATCATTAGAGACAATGTGAACCTTTATGTGAATGCAATCCTAGTTGGAAAAGGTATTGTGGCTAGGATGTGAGTAGACATGCATTTTTCCATGGCATTTCACTCACATCGAGTTGTGTCAATGTGAATTTTATTAAGGCCATCATCTTGGACAATAGCTTGCCTTATGCTAGTCATTTTGCAAAGGTTTTGTCTAGTTTTTTGAATTCATTTAAAATATGGAGCATAGACTTATAATTGAAACATCCACTCTCAATGGTACAATTTAATAATTTATTGCTTTGTATATTTTTACTTGTTAATGGTTAATTTTTTGATCAATTTTATGGTTTGTCTGAAGACCAAGGAGTGCAAATTATAGGCATGCATGGGTTGAAAGGAGATGGTCACCACCCTCAAACCTGATCATCACAACCTACAAACCCTTAGAATTACCCCTCCTTTAATGCACAAGGACCCTATGAAATGTGTAAAATTTTATGAAATCCATGTTCTTTTGCTACAAATAAACAATGTAAGAGATGTTGATATTATTCTACATTTATTAGAAATGAACATGTTGGAATATGTTTCTACTTATTATTATGTGTATATTCTATTATGTTCATTATATTATGCCCCATTCTATTATTATGTTTATTATGGTTGTAAGATTATAATTTGGCTCAAAGACTGGTAATTTAAGAGTTCATTTCTTCCATCTTAGAAGCCAAGCCTTTAGAATAGAGTAATTAACAATGAATCCAATATTGAGTTAGTAAATTGTAATAAATTATTTACCTTTCCTAGTCATTTCTACATGATTTTGGAATTCCAAATGATGTTGATATTAATTACAAGGTACCTATGTATGATAGTGAGAGTTCTTATATTATATTTCTTGAGAAAGTTTATTTCATAGTAGAACTACCTTGGACTTTGATCTTGTGGAAATAGCTAGGTAGGTATGCCCTAAGATGAAGGATGTCTAGGGAATCAAGAAAGGATGAGAGTGTGTATGTGGTTTTAATCAGACATTGATTCATCTATAAGCATTGCTTAGATATCACAAATCATATCTCATGGTACTTACATAAGTGAAATAATATATTTTATCTTTTAAATTCATGATGATGGTTATATACTTGAAATTTAATATCTTTTATCTTTTAAGTTGATGATGATGGTTATGTATGTGAAAGTACATATCTTTTATCTTTAAAGTTTATGATATGATTCCAATGCATATTTGGAATTATCATGTGATTGTAATAACTTCAATACACACAAGTCATTGTCATGTGATTATAACAATTTCAATACACACTAATCATTGTCATATGATTATCATGACTTCAATGCACACCTATTACTATCATGTCAAGGTAATGATTTTAGATTTTGATTGTTATGATTTTGATGCACACATGATGCAAGTGTTAAAGATAAAACTTTATAATTGCTGATATTTAAAATTACAATTTGTAATATAGTGGATGAGTACTGGAACTTGAATGTTTCTATAAAATAATACAAATACTATTTTTTAACTAATGTTCCAATGCTTAAATCTATTTTGATTTATTTTCATTTTATGATGCCTAGTTTTGTTTTGGTATTGCATCACTTTAAAAACCAATGCCAAATCTCTATAAACAACTTCACCTCCACTAGTTCTTGTTTTCTATATTGGATTATTTATTGTACATCACATTGTGAAGATCTTAGAATAATGCTTAACACTTCATGTTGCTAGCTTATTTTTTTGAAGAAAATACACTATAGCTTTTTTATCAAGATGACAAAACCCATGGATAAGCTCTACCATGGCTTTCAAATGACTAGTAATTCATATCAATTAGTTTGTTCGTGCACACAACACAACCTCTTATGAATTTAAAAACATCATCTTCCATTTTTGATCTATTTACATCCTCTGTAGATTTGCTAATTTCTTGTCCACTCCATAGTGTCGAGCTACCTTAGAGGTGTGAGAAACTCTCATAAGCAACATTCTTTACTACTTTGCTAGATAATGTCTCTTGTTTGTAGAGTTGTCCTTCCATGGCTTCAAAATCTACCACTCTTTGGTTTGTGCTTAAAAATATTGGAGAGGTTGATGATCCTTTCCTTACCCAAAAAATAATGCTCCTAATTCTATAGTGCTTGAACAAGTAAATACATAAGAAAATTTCATATGTAAGATGTAAAAACTACCCCATGGAAGAGTTTGTAATGTTAACATGTTGATCATCCCCCATGCATTAGGACTATTGAGACCTCTCTATTGTCCTTGCTTATTACAAAAATGATATGAATCTTAAACACTAGGTTGTGGAACCCTTACAGTCATGCCAAAATGTGTGTTGCATATATACAAAATTCTATTACATATGGATTATGCTAACAATTGAATTCCCATAACATTATGTGTGTGGATCATCATTTATTAATAGGAAGGACAATAAGTATTTAGATATTAAAATAATTAACTTAGTATTCAATGTTAATATAACTTTAATACCACCTCCCTCTTAAATGTTTATATACTTAACACTTCATATTGCTTGCTTATTTATGTGAAGCAAATAAAATTGTAGCCTTGTCTTCACCTTTGATCTTCCTCTTTGGAAAATATTTATTTATGAAAATAGGTAGAGTTCAAGGAACAATATTTTTTGTTAGAAAAAATATTATATTAATGTTGAGCAATTTGTAGTTATAATAGGTATCAATATAATTTATGCAGTTCATCTTTACAAGCAATATTAATACAATGTGAGTTGTAATCATAATTAAGAATATGCTTTGTAATATCAATATTTAGTTGGTGGTTGTCCTCTACCATTGTTATCATTTGAGGACAAGGCTTCTATCCATAAGCACAAAGGATTGGCTCTCTAATAGTAGGACTAGACAAGAGATTTGGGCAAAATTGAATCAATGGGTTTGATGCACATTACTATATTTTGATAAAAATTTTGAGCTAGTTTTAGGTTTGCTACCGAAACCACAATACAACCAATTGTTAGGTCTAATATTCCTTCTCCCTTAAACTTTTATTAACAAATGTGACAAATTATTAAAGTTAAATATCATTTCTTCCTACTAAATTAGATTAAAGTTTCCTTTTAGGAAATTAGATGGTAGAGATAACCTTTAATAATGTTCACCTTCTTATAGACATGGCTAAACTTTGCCTCTTTGGCTAGATGGTAGAGATAACCTTTAGGAGGGTTTGTCTTCTTGAAAACATGGCTAAATTTTGTCTCTTGTTTGTGAAGATATATTTTCATTTACCAATGCTTTTAGTTGTATTGCTCTTGGGTTTGTATTATATATTTTTTTATTGACCAAAGAAAATCAACAAGGCATATCAAAACTTGTAAGAGGTGTAAAACATATGAAAACTTTAAGCAATTAATTATTGTTAAAGAACAAACTTACATTTACAACAATTTTAGTATAATTTTTTAGAGATCTCGTTCTCTTCCCAATGCTTTCAAGTACAAAGTTTGATTCATGTGTCTAGAGTGGAGCGTTATCTTGTTCATGTACAAAAATCAAAATACAATTTATATAGCTAAACAAGTTAAGAATAATAAACACTCTCAATAATTTATGACATTCATTGTCAAAGAGTCATACCAAAACATGTTGTAGGCTACATGTTTTATTGCTTCGGGCTATAATTGTAGGACTGCCCTAACTAAAATTTGTAAGGTAGAATAACAAAGTCATTAAACTTACAAAAAATGCTATGATATTAAATGATAGTGCACTTCATTCTTCAACATCCCTCCTGAAACTCTCCACACAATCTGAAAGCATGTATTTGATCATTTGTTCATGATGGCACACCCAACAAGGACTTCAAGAAGTCATTCGACTTCTGAAGCACTTGTATGGATTGAGAATGCATAGAATTGCCATCCTTGTCTGGATGTCTAGATTAAGGTGTGACATCATGCATGCTCTTTAGCTGGATCTCCCCAACATGTATCATCAACTACACATGTATCATTTGCAATTTCACATGTATCATCTACAACTTCACATGTATCATTAATTAAACATGTGTCATCTAAAAATGCACATGTATTATGTTTTCATTAGGTAGTATAGTTAAACAAAAAAATTGTATGATGAAGAAAATTAAGAAAACACACAGGAAATTCGCTTACCTTCACCATCCACGTCTGGTGAGATAAACCTAACCCATCTCTCCTATTCACTTGAAAAACCTTAAGAACATGCTTTCAAGTGTTTCCCTTCACACTCCATGGGCAATCACAAACATTAAAGTGCAACCCAAAACTTCTAACTAGATATGACTTACTTGAACTCTAGCTTTTGTCCAAAAAAGAACTTAGATTCAAAGATCATTCACAAAACAATTGTTATCCCTATTTGTACAATCAGGAGTTGCCTCTTCTTCTTGTAATTTGTTAATAAACCAAACCATTACAACTTCCCCTTGTTCTTGTAAAATGGTTCCATTCTATGCATGAGGCTATAAAATAAAATTTTCATTCTCCTTGTGCATGTCCTTTGTCGATCACAAGTATCGAGTCTGTAGAAAAGAATGATATGGCTCAATGGATGCATTAGTAAATTGATTAGCATATGTGAAGTTACTAAAGATTTTGGCCCACATAGCTACATTTAAAAATAGAATAAAAAAATAAAAACACCGTGTAAAGGAAGTAACCTCATACAAAGAAAATTTTGATATTAGAAACATATTTTAAAACCTTCAACTCACCAATGCATCCATTGCCCTTGCACCAAGACTTTTAAAGTAGTCCATAAACTATGATTGATCCTTGAACTCTTCCATGAAATCATGAATCAAACACAAGGTCATGTCTTCACTCTTGTCCAATGACATCACAATCATACCCAACCTTTTCAAATATCTTCATGTCAATCTCCTTATTCATATACCTAAAATACAAATACTATTAATTGTCAACACACATAAAGATAATATGTATTTAATTAATAAAATTTAAATCCAAAAAACATACCTATACACATTATTTAACCATGCCCCAAATGTAAAGAAGTATCTGACATACAAAAATAGTACTGATACAAAGAAAAGAAAAAATGGTATAAGGCAATTGCAAAGATAATTTTTGTACTTGAATATGAGAAAGACATTCCAAAGAAAATTAACTTATTGTAAAGCTTGAATTTAGCACTCACGTAATTAGTCAAGAATGCATTGACATTTTAGTCACTTTGAAGCTCTTTTCCCCATTCAGGTACACCTTTACCAACTATCTATATATATCTTCAACCTTGTTATGTGATGAAACAATCTATGCAATGAGCACCTTAGCCTCTTGTTTGTCAAAAATAGGCAAAGAATATAAGCGGTGCTACATAAATAACATGTTACAATCATCATTAGCTTATATATAATACATAGACAAATTTATGAAATTAAAATAGGCAAATAATATCTTCATTTACAAAACTTACAATATATTTGTTGGTCACGAATATTGAATCCATTAAAATTATAGAATTGTATGACTAATAGACCATCATTTCATGCATGATCCAAAGAGTTTGAATCCCTATAATGAAAGGAGTATTGCTTCTATAAGACTATTGAAAATAAAAAAATATCTCTCTACTCTATATGCCACAAGTTGATACTAGTGTCTTCATCTACGTGTTTTTGAGATTGCATAGAATGCATCCTTTTCGAAGAATTAATGACATTCTTTCTTATTAAAAATTCATCCCTCTTATTTAGAATGCCTAGCAAAATAGGATCCATGATATGTTTCTCCAAAATTGTGTCCACAAAGACACCCATCAACAAAAAGGACTTAATATAAATTTTTCATTCAAATGACAAATTTGGAGCAAATTCAACCCATGACTTATTGCTCATGTCATTCACTCCATGGAAAAAATTCTTTGAAGTCACAATGAAACATCTAATTTATATAAGTATTTTCATGTTAGATCTCCCATACATTACCTTAACAATGATGTGACACTAGTAACCCATTTTTTAAACCTCCAACATTTCTTTTGTTGAAGCTTTGTTCCTATTGTCCTTAGAAACAAATGCACACCAATAGCTACAACAACATAGTTGAGGTATTAACATTTAATTTCACATAAATTAGATCTTTATTATAATAGACATTTTTAGTGTTAGATACAAACCATGATTATATCTTTATTGTATGGTCCTTATAGTTGATAGGTTTATTTACTCTATGATTATTGTGGATGAATTTAGTCTTTACATTATGAAGCAAACATTCACCCATTAGGAAGGAAAATCGATACACAGTAAGAAACAAAGAACAAAACACAGTGCAATGGAGGTAAAACAAAAAACCTAAGTTTTAAGATATACACGGAACCTAGGTTAAGGAAACCAACAAACGAATAGTAGCAAATGCAAAAACAGAAATAACCAAAAAACACAGAGGTAAAGAAGAATTACTGACATACCTGTTTGAAGACTGAGCACAAAATTGAATCAAAGTAAACTTGTGACACTCTCAGGAAGTTAGGGCATAATGAAAGCAATAGAAACAACACTCAGCAACAAGAAGAATGACGAAAAATTAAACAAAAGCAAATATAAAGAAAAAATGATTTAGTAAATCTTTTTAAATAAAACTAACATTAATGTCAAACGTGCCAGTATAGGAGTGTAATTGTAGAAATATTTTTCCGCAATTACATCCTATGTGCAAATGCAAATTTTGTTCTTACATTTACAACTGTCATGCAAATGCAAATCTTTTTTTCTGCATTTACAACCAAGTATGCAAAAATGACTAACACCTAAAAAACTAAAATTGACAAAATACTTAAAACAGACCTTGATCAAAAATCAAAGAGATTCTTCGAGGGATCAAGCCACGCTAGAGATAACCTAACAATGTCTCGATTTGCATGCTTAGAGGACGTGGGCTACGAAATGGACAAGTTTCGTAGGGGTTATCCCATGAATTGAGCAAGCCATAATTCAAGGATAACAAAATCTCATTATCCTTGAACTTTGATATAATCAAGTGATACATGGGAAGCCCCATATGTCCAAATAAAGATAATAAAAATATTTCCCAATGAATATGAGGTCAGTGAAGGAGAGTTTCAAAAAGAGAGAAGGTTATAAATAACTATTGGGATAGAAAACCCTGCCATTCTCGATCTACCAAAAAAATACATAGGGTATTCCATGGACCTTCGATCATAATCAAATGAGAAAACAAGTATAAGTTTTGTTCCCCCACAAGAGAAAAGGGACCCTCAAACTCCCTTTGAATTATTTCAATTCTTACAAAGTATCCAAGAGTGAGCTAAGGTCAAGGCCTATATGCAAGATGAGTTTGATTTACTCATGGAATTATTAAACTACGATGGGGTCTTGTATTAGAAACCTTCTCACCAATAAACTTATGAGTCCTTAGCCCATCTCATGTTACCCCAAGTTGACAACAAGGATAAATTTAAGGAACCCCCCTGAAAAAACCTATAAAATCCTTGTGAATCCTAGCTAAGTGCTGTAATTTTCCTAGAAAATCTTTCCTTTTTTTGAAAAAAATATTAATTTTCCTAGCAAATTTATTCTATTATTAGAAATTTCTATAAAATCGTGGTGAATCCTAATGAATAATTGGTAAGAAAAAAATAACCCCATTAATAGGGTTGGGGGTGCCGATACCCTTAGAAAAAGAAATGAGACAAAGTGGGAGCCGCCAATGAAGGGTTGGGTAAAGTTGAATTTTGATGGAGTGTCAAAGGGCAACCCAAGAGAAACGGGTGTTGATAGCCTGGTTCGAGACTGCAAGGGTGGAATTTTAGGCAAAGCAGCAAAGAAGTTAGCTGTTGGAACAAATAACAAGGCAGAAATCTAAGCTCTTATCCTGGGCCTCAATTTGTGTGGGCAATTAAAGGTGTCAAAGGTTGAAATAGAAGGCGATTATCTTATAGTGATAAATGCACTAAGGAAGGGGGGATTGAACAACTAGAAGTTAAACATTTTATTAAAAGAAGCCCTTCATTTGATGAAAGAGTTCAAGAGTGTGGTGATTAATCACATGCTTAGGGAGGGAAACGTAGAAGCAGATGCATTGGCCAACTTGACCATCAACTCAAGGCAAGCCATTCTTTAAGAGGTAATGTCTAATTATTGTGCCGACTCATTCGATTGACATTCCATCTTGTCCCTGAGTAGAGATGGAGCTAGTGAAGTGTGTAGAATGGTTTATCTAGCGCAGTGGTTTAGTTTGGATTGCAAGGCAGTTTGGGGAGGTGGTGAATGTGGTTGATCTTCTCTTCTTGCATAAGATGGATACCCCAATTTGGCTAACTTGTAGGAAAAGAAAGATGTCATTCCTAGGTGGTATCACAGAGAAGAGGATGAAATAGGTTTTAAAACCAAAAAGTGGAATTGTTCTATTCGTGATAGAGTGGGTTTTGGGGGAACAATTTATGGTGACTGAACATAGGTATTGGGTTAACACCAATTTGACATCTATGTTCTTGGCGGTTTTGTTGGATTCTAATGAAGAAAAGGTGGCTATTCAAACTTTGTTGGAGTCCTTTGTGGAGGGGGAGTTTTGTAGGGGTTGGAAATAAGTAGTGGGTGTGGCTAGGCCTGAAGTCAACATCCTGCTTCCAAATGATTTCCACAGGATTAATGCAGCTGGCAATGCGGTGGATTGGCACCCGTTTGTCGTCGAAGCATAGCTGACAAAAATTGCTGGGCAAAGGAGGCGAGCGGTCAAAGGAATTGCATTTTTGAAGAAGTTGGTTGGCTTGGATGTGGAAGAAGATTGGATGCAGAAGATTATAAAGACCTATTATGCAATGGATGTGAATGCTAAATTAGAGGCGATGGTAGCAGTTAGTATATAGATATTGTAGTTTTTTAGAATTTGCAAACTTAGTATACAGTTTGTATATTTTGTATTAGAGGTGGTAGAATTTTAGGAGTGTTACAGGGATTTTGCTTTTCCCCTATTTTTGTTGTTCTATTGGTGGTTTCTCAAGACATTGTTAAAACTTTGTTTAATATTTCAATAGATATGGGAACAGGCCCATGGCTACAATTTACTAATCAAGAAAAATTGGTAAAAAAAATAAATTCATTGACGAATTATACTTGTATTGAAAAAAAAAAAAAAATTTCGTTGGTGAATTATATAAATATTCAAAAATATAAAATAGATTATTTGGCTAATGTGCTGGAAAGTTTTTGAAAAATCATAATGTGGCTGGCGAAAATATCAAATGCTAAATTATAATGATTAATTTACTTGGCAAATTTATAGCTTAAAAAATATTTATATTTAAATTGATGGATATTGATAATCAGTATCACAGATCAATAACATTAGTGTACCTATAAAGTTATAATATTCTAATAATTTTTGATCGTCAGATGATCGCAGATCGATGACATAAGTTCTATTTCAGCCCAAAGTACTGACACACCCAAATTTCTACATAAAGTCTTTGGAATAGAGACAAGTAGACTGTGGGCCCATCTTCACAGTTGAGGGCTTGCGCTCTACCGTGCCACCTTTATTTTATATTAAATAATTCATATTATATAAACATAGTATACAATAATCAATATAAATATATTATATATTTATATATATATCAACCGTCGATCTAATAATATCTAACAACTCCTGGTTGATTCCAGATGCTTTTGTTGGCAATGTGTAGCATTGGAAATCTACCTTCTGGAATTGAACTACAATTGTTCATCATTTGTTCATCAAATGGTGGAATAATTTACAAGTGGACAATTTAAATATTTTAAGTTTTTTAATCATTGAAAAGTGGGATGACCTGATGGATAACATTTTGGTGGTCACATCAGTCAGCCAAGGTGATCAAGTAGATGCAAAATTCAAGCTTTGTAAAGGGAGCCAAGGTAGTTTTCGATGCGAGATGTCAAGTCCATACAAGTAAGATGTTAAGTCTATTGGTTATTTTCCCAGACTGGATGCTTATTCCCAGTTATCCCTACAAGGTAGCCATCATTGATCAACAGGATTCCCGGGCCAGGGGCCAACCGTATAGGAGATAGACTCTATAAATATCTCCTCTTCTTCTTTAGGCTCTGCAGAACCAAGGGGGGTATTCCCTATTCAACATCTATGAAATGTATCTATGTACTAGCTGGGATGTTGACATAAAGCAGATAAATCCTCTCTTATGAAGACCAAAACTATGAGGTAAGTGCAAAGGGGCTAGCTTTGGGCCTATATTCAGTTGTAGACAGAGGATTTCAAATCCTAAACTAATTCTAAAGTCCTAAAGGTTTGTATATGAAGTTTGAGTTTGATTTTATGTTTGGATGCAAAACTAGGACTTTGGTTGTGACCTCAACACAGGACTGGATCGGTGCCTATCTAGGGCTCGGAGTTAATAGACATACACATGTGAATGTACACATAAGATTATATTAATGACTAAGTTTCAAGGGGGTTGTTTAATATCTGCCTTACAGATACTCCCCAGAATTGAGTATTCGGTTACCTCTGCTTAGAAGATCCTCACTGCAATATATTCTTCTTAACACCTTAACCTAAAACATTTAATCTACTCCTTGAGTAGAAGTAGAAGATCAAGCATTCAACATAACAAATCTATATTCAAGAATCTTAGACATCCCTTAGCTGTTTAGATTTAAAAGAAGAATACATTCAATTTGGAGACAAGTAACAGAACACATGCAATGAAGCATTACTCATTTAAATCAACATGAAACCAGTAATTTTATGCATTAAACATACAACATGACACTCATAAACTCACAAGACAACAAAGACAGAGTCACCAATGAAGTTGTATTATGTCCCAGCACCAAAATTTCGTCCAGTTTCCAAACCCCAATGAGTAACACGGTTTGGCTTTTTATACCAAGGCTGTGTACTCAGAAAAATTAATTACAAGGCAAATAAAAAAATATGCCAGATACAATGCATGAGAAATGGCACTCAAAAACATCAATGCAGTAGAGACAAAGAGGAATGAGCAGGTAGAAACGAGAGATGTTTCGCCGTTTCTAGATTTTCATCTTAAAATTGGTGGTTGGCCTGTCAACTCCATCGATCATCCTCTGTAGGACTGCAATTAAAGCTCCAACCACTCGCGGGATGCAGCAACGAAAACATCTGAAGACTTCCCGCTCAAAAATGGGCTGCAAACAAAGAAACCCCCTCGCAGTCACGAAAAACAAAACCAGCCGTCGATCTACTCCCATCGCTAAGATCCACGGCCCCCAAAACACTGAAAAGTCACCAACCAATGATTACGTGCCACATAGGCATTCCATGCTCCTATCGCTGACTTTTCCCTTTCTCATTTCGCCTTTTTCACCCTTGTATATTCTGAATGTACATTGGCACATACAAGCACCCAATATACATGCTGCGGACCTGAAACATTATTCACTGCATTTGATTTTCAATCGGGTCCGGAATATATGCCTTTGTTTTGTATATTTTGAATGTATACTTCACATACATTCGCCTTTGTATGTCCTGTCCGCGGGCCCTACCACTTGTATATCGGCCGCACTGTAGCAAATGTATGTTGGCCCTTGTATGTTTTTTCTTTGTATATCTGCAATGTATATTTCCTCTGCATACAAATAACGAATCTTTCCTGGAATATGCCTGTAATGTATTTTTTCCTTGTATTTAACCATTGTATGTCTGAACATACAAACCAAATATACATGCAACCCAATATGCAAGCAACGAATATTCCTGGGAATCTGTGAAAGATTCCCCCTTTGTATATGCACATTTTCAAGCCCGATATGCATATAACTCATTTTTTAAAGGCCGATAGAAATTTCTGACCCACCAATGCACATTTTGACCTGTATGTATATACAAACACCCTTGTATATACAAAGACACCTGCACCTTAACCGATTTTTTGCATTTTTTACAACTGCAGAGGCTGAAAGACATAGAATTTTTTGGATTTTTGGGAAGGGGCTTGGCTTAAAACCCTAAACATAAATGATTACCAACAAAGTCCATACGAGTAAGATGTCAATTCCATATGAGGATTTTTTGAATTGGATGCTCAAACGCTCTCAGAGAGTTAAAGCATGATATGAAGTGACATTTTGGTGTCTGGAGAATCTTTTGTAGGGTTAGTAAGATAGACTGATGGATAAGTAATGATTTTTTGAATTCCCAACAGTCATGGCTATAAATGGATGGAGAAAGTTGCTTCCAACAATCAATTTCAACTTTTGGTTGTTCCTTGTTAGCTGATTTCAATGGAATTATTTAGTTAGAATGTAGTCTTTTTCGGTAGAGGAAGCAGTTAGAATGGTTACACAGTTGGGTTGTTATCCTTACCTTGAAGGACCTAGTTCTTGTAAGATGAAAAAAATGAGTCATGGGAACTCCATGTATGACATGGGAGGATCTGGTAAGATAATAACCAGCTATTTGGACAATAAAGTGGAAGGAGAATGGTACCTTCTGGAAACATTCTTCTTTCAGTGTGGTTGGAAAGTGCCTTGGTTCCGTAGACAAATGTATCTGGCAACATTGTATGATAGATGGTCTTGCATCTATTTGATGGGTAGTGGTTAGTGTTCTCTCCAAATCCATTGGTGCATGTGTCTGACAACATTGTGGACAGTGGTCTTTCCCAATCCATTGGTTCATGTGTCTGGCATCCAACTTAGTATGATAATTGTTCTGATTTCCTTCCAGATAGTCTGGACTACAGAAGGCTTCTTCTTTTGCCATGTTATCCTTTCTTCTTGATTTTGGATGAAAGCCACAACATTATTCCCAATTCCATCCACATATTCCTCCCTCTCTAGTGGCCAGGGCTCAAGGAAACACTTCTTCTTCATTGTGTTGTAAGGAAAATATGAGGGAAATACATAGTGTTCAGTTCTCTATCAACTGGAAATATTCATCTAGCGAGGGCTTCTTCTTTCGCCATGTAACCTTTATTATAAAGGGATGTTATGTTTGTGTTGTGAGTGAGGAAAATACAAGGCATAACTCATAACTCTATTGTCATTGGTGGCTTTTGTGGAAATTTTCTCTGTCAACTGGTAATTTTCTGTAACAATTATTTTTTGACTTAATAAAATGAGAGATGATTCTAATTCTAATTTGTTAATTTCATTAATTACACACATTGATAATCTCTTTTCTGAAGGATTAAGTGAATAAGGCTTAGAACTTAATAACTTAATATGAGGGTTAATACAGTCTGTTGGTCCAATATTAATATACATTTGTTATTGAAAAGAAGTTCTTAATATTAATAAAAGTTCTAGAATTATGCTATTAACAAAGAATAATAGATAATAAGACAAAAAATTAAAATGTTGACAACAATTGTAATCTACATCGATAACCCATATTATATTAATCAAGAGTTTACAATCTACAGAGGATTTTTTACATTGCCCTAATCCAAGTTGCCCTAACACAAACCTTGGATAAAGGCGTACACAGAAAATGGAAAATTCAAAATAGTTTTTAAATTTTCAAAAACTAAAAATAAAGTTGTTAGTGGCCATTATTGATTTGTCTTCTAACAACTACCACTTGAAGAAGAAAATTTGTAGCATAGACAATAGACCTTACCCTTCTTAAGTAACAGTTAGATAAATCATTATGTATAATAAGGGCCATGTTAAAGCACTCCAACAAGCATCTAACAATTGCCCTCCTTGCCTCCTTAAGAATGTGTTTAGCTGCAGCCAAGCGCTCTAACAAATTTAAAGGGAAAATTCTAGCCTCATCCCATGGTCTAGCATCACAATCGTAATCATTTAAAGCTAAATCAAGTTTATCCCCAAGGATAAGTGATTCTTGAATCATTTCCTTCTTGATCATCTTCACCAGACCTAGGTCATTGAGTAGGTCCATTAAATTCGACAGAAATGCATACATGATGTCGCTGAATAGATTTTTTTTGAGGATATTATGAAAGAATACCACGACCAATAATGTCTCGGACAACATCGTCAACAAGGGGGAGTTAATCAGAAACACCTTCCCCAGTTTTTGCTCATCAAATCTATCCAAATTGGCTATTTCCCATTTGCAAGGCAAGAGAGAAACATGGCGAGAGATCAAATGACTTATCTTGAATCTTAATGATAGCAATTCACTAGGAAATTATGAAAATAGAAACAACCAAAAAAAGAAGGAAGATGCCTAATGAACTTATAAAAGAGGCTTAGGGCTATATTTATTGTGCCGTGTGTGAAAATGTACAATAACCATGTGATAGGCCACATAACAGTCACACCTGGCGCCAACATTTATTTCCACTTACGGTGGGTTAGTTGTGATCTCAATTGGGATTGACTGGAAATAGTGTTGCACGATTGATAGGACAAACTACACTTGTAATACCTTCATAATTATCATTATTTAGAATTGTATGATTGATAGGACTAAATGAACTTAACCAGCTAGATTAGCTAATGCCAATTGAGTTCATTAATGACAAGTGAGTTGGAAGTGAAAAACCACCTATATTAGCCAATGTGAATTTAGTTTATTAATGATTACATTTCAGGGTACGACAGAGTCATTAAATGGAGTTGCTTGTCATTAGCCATTTTTCACGGTAGTACATGTGTCATGTATATATCTTCATTAGTGTTTATTGTTTTGACCTTATATTGAATTACTAAGTATTAGATAGTAGAAGAATCAATAAAGTGTAAAAGTTAAAAGTAATGGCTTTCATTACAACAGTTATGCGAAGAACGTAAGTTATCAAGTACTTTTTTTGTGTTCATTCATGATTTTGAATTTAATTGTGTGATAGAGTTCACAGATGTAGAATAGTAATAAGTATGATAGAAAATTTTATTTGTGCATGGCTATGCAGGATGTTATTACTTTGTAGTTCTCAGAATGAAGAAATAGAATCCTTCATCAAGTGGAACAAATCGTGTCAAGAATTGACATTTTTAACATTTGCAAATGACATATTCTATTATGGGTGGTGGGTTGAATCTCCCACACATGCATGCATGTATGAGAAACTAGAAATTTGAATGGATGCATGGAATTGGTATTGCAACTCAATTGCCAGTGACCTGGAGAAAATCAATTTAATTCTCCTTTACTAGCCTTATTGTTACCCATACCTAGTGGTTTCTTGTACATATAATGCAAGGTTCCATAGAAAATAATTTATTGACATTGTGAATGAGTACATAATTGAATTTATAATACAGACATTGCCTGTTAATAGGATAGTTATGGACTACAGTGAAATATTCATTAAGCATTGTCGAAAAGAGGAACCAAAAAGATTTTAGAGGACCAAAGCAAGGATTCAAGGTCAAAGGATAAAAGTTTTATATGTAACTAGATAATAGAGTATGATGTTAATTGAATGCGTTGACTCTTGGTCTGTTCTCTGCATTCAGTGTTCACTATTGTTTGGAACTTTGGGATTGGTTAGGTGTTCATGTATGATGCAATTCCCTAATTTTTTTGACGATGATGTTATTAAAAATATAGAAGTAATTATGGTTTGACACGAGTTCAATGGCAAATTGCAATGTATACATATGGTTCAAATTTTAAATATTAAATAACATTCATCACATGGAAAAGATAAATGAGTTCAATGGCAATGTATAGTGATGTATAAAAAGGGAAAAGATAAATGGATGTGTTAGGTCAATTCAAAATTTTAGGGTTTTAATGTTATCATGATTCACTCTGCAAAATCCTCAAGTAAAAACACTGTGGTTGGTGTTGTCTAAGGGGTTTAGGGTTTATCCTTCTAATTGATCATTGACCTGTGTAGCCAGTTTCCCTAGCTTAAGTTATCCTTTTATCCCCTTGGTGGCCGTCAAGTTATTGGCCCCTTTGTTCTAAGTTACTGACCCCGAGCCCCTTTATTTTATTCTGTTTGATTTCGTCCTCCATTTAAGCCTATATTTCTGAAGTTGTGACAGTGTGCAAAGACACCACGTGTCCCCTGTGGGTCCTTATTTTTAATCGCCTTGATCTTTTTTAATATTATTTTGATATGTTTATCAAGTGTATCCCCTCCGAGCCTCCTGACATGTGGCGGTCATCTATTGTCTTGTTGCAAGGATTTGCCTCATCACAACCTTGCTTTAAGTTGAAAACTTAAAGCTACGATGGTGCAATAAGGTGCCATGTATCCCTTTGGTTGTAGTAGGAATTCCATGGTCCGGCCAAATGTACTTTCCTAACATGTGACATTTTATCATTTGCTATGAATATTTTGATGACGACATCAATACCAATGGTTGAATAATTATTATATATAATATAATTATTATTGTATATTATATAATATAATATATTATAATAATTATATTATATATAATTATGATAATATAATAATTATATATAATATAATTATTATAATATATTATATTATATAATATATGTAGATGTCTGAAAATGGTCACAACCACTTTCATCCACCAACGCAATCCAACCCTAATTCACTTGCATCATTCCATTCGACCCAATTACTAATTAAATATTTTTTAATTATTTAATTAATTTATCTTGCACCTTTACCCTTCCACAAAAATCAAATTCCTCTACTATAGTTTAAAAATTAAATATTTTTTACTATAGTTCATAAATCACATTCCAAAAAAATTAAATAAATTATCCTATTTATTTAATTCCTATTTTGTTCACTTTTGATTTTTTTTGTAATTATCATTATTTTCTTCTAATCTATGTGCACACAATTTAATTCTAATTAATTCATTATTACAAACCCCCATGTTTCTAGAAGTCCACTTGTCATCCTATGTACATGATTGTACATGACAAGTGGTACTTTGGAAGCATGGTCAAATCTTCCATAAAGTGTACATTTGTCCTATTTCTTCCAACCCACTCCATGTGCCACTATTAATCCAAATTTAAAATTACATGTGGCACTATTTGAACACTATTCATCCAATTTAAAATTCCATTTGTCCTCTCCATCCAATTTAAAATTTTTCACTAAATCCAAGCCTTACCTTTTCATAAATGAGTTCTTGCATGTCATACACCTATCAATCCTATCCATCCATCCATTGAAACTTGTAATCTCATCCATTGATCATCCCTTGAATCTTGTAGCAAACTTCTCATGCAATCCTGGCTTGCCATTTGTCCAATTCTCCTTGCTTGAGGATCCTTAAGCAATCTCAACCATTGATATTCCAAATTGATCCTAACCCTTCAATTCCATCCCTAAAAATCTATAAATTGAGGCCTCCACTTCCTATTTTCAACAAGCCATCATATGCAAAGTTACTCTACCAAATTGAGTGCTCACATCCATCTAGAATAGTGTAAAATTATGCTAGCATAGTGTAGTCTCATAGTCATATAGAGCAAATTGTCACTAAATTGTTTAGATAGGGTGCCATTAGGTGTTTAGAAACATATTAGTGATCTAGCTCAATCTTGAGGTCCCTTGGACTTGGGATTGGGTGCATTTTAGGACAATTAGCACTTAATTTAGGATCCCATTTCATAGGTAGACATTCTTGGCACACCTGGTGGACCCCCACCGCCTTTAGGACTAACAATTGCATGTTTTTGTGTGACTTTTCTTGTGATAGGTCGGATCAACGCTGAGTCTCTACAAAGTGGCCTCCATTTTGCATATCAATGCCTAGCTAGGCATATCATCACCTTCCCCGAGAAGGTAAAATTTGTCATTTTTTATGTTTTTTGTCAAATTTTTGAGCTATACTTGTTGCATAGGGTCCTAAATCCATTTTTACTAACTTTTCATGCATATTAGCTCTCTGTTTTATAGGAAAAATCAATTTTACAAAGGAGAGGTGCTGACTGTCCCGGATCAACGCCTGCAATAGCCAATCAACGCTTATTGTCCAGAGTGGCACCTAGTCCCACATATCAGCACCCATTTTCATTTAATATAGAATTAACATTTTTTGTGCATTTTTGCTAACCTTGGTGTCTAACAAGTGTTTTTAGGCTTCTAATCATCCTTTTTTGTACGTTTAACTCTCTATTTTGTAGGAAAAGTTCATTTTGCAAGAGGGAGGTGCTGACTGTCTCGTATCAGCACCCAGTCTTGTATATCAGAGCCCATTCTGCATATCATCACCTAGTCAGGTATATCAGCGCCCATCGTCAAGTATAAAAATCTTTACAAAGTAGCGCTTATTTCGTATAGTGGTACCTGGTTTTCTGAATTAGCGCTTAGGTCTCTGTATTAGTGTCTAGCATAAAGTTGATTTCTTGGACTAACATCTGTCTTACATCCTCATTCGATCATCCAAGATAAAAAATCAAAATACTAACATGTCTTGTTGCAGGATTTATCTTATGTGTGCTTGCATATTATCATAGGAACACTTGGTTTGGGTTTAAAATGAACTTGTGTGCTTAAAATAGGAACATTTTGATTTGGAGAACTAAAAAGAACAAGTGTTTGGTGCACTTGCACACTTTTGTTAAGTAGATCCCAAAGGTAGAACAAGAGTATCCTCTCCCCTCGTCATTCAACAGATCTTAGGTGTAAGAGAAATTGTTCTATCTTCTTTTATCTTTTTAGGAGAGTCTGCCTTGGTGGGAAAAGAGGTACTAGCCCAAGGGATGAATATACAAATGGTTTAGGCGAAACACAAAACTTCTTGGTGACATATTCTCATTCTGACAATTCTCTAGTATCCACGCACTTGTGTATGTGATGCGTCAACCACATTCTTTCCTTGCAAAAGGATTGATGTAAGTGGTTGGGATAGTCTGTTAAGTGAGTCACTGCCACATGAATGAGCATCAAGTCCCCGAATTTCCACTAGACACCTTAAGTTAGAAGCCTACCCTTCTTAACTCATTGGCATCTTGTTCAATGCAAGGGCATAGAAGGTTTTGCCCCCAAGATTACTCACCATAAGGCTCCCTTGAGATGAGATAGAAATCCCTGGCTTAGCATAAGCTACTTGTAGCTTTCCGGGGAGAGGGTGATTAGGTCATCCTTCCAGTCTTGGAGGCCTCTACTTGTCCTCTCTCGCAAAGACAAAATAATGTACACACCCATCCTAGGTGTGATGACATTTGAGTCGATAGAGATTCAAATTTGTGGGCTTGAACAAGTTGCCATTTGCCTTTGACCTTAGGTAGACTAAGCTTTGTCTTCAAGTGTATTCAATTGTGTTGAGACTCGTGGAAATTTAGTCTTGAGGGGCTTTTGAACATACACAAAATGTTATACCTTTTACCAAACATTTGGCCATTGTGTTTTCTTGAGTGATTATTTGTTTGCTTGCCAAGGAATTTCATCGACATCATCCAAAACCACTTGAATCAATTAAAAAATCCAATCCTACAACTTGAAAATCATAACATACCATTGTTGTCCCAAAATAGTGCCCGATGTCTTAAATCAGCGCCCAGTGTTCTGAAATAGCACCTAGTCCCTTGAATCAACGCCCATTTCCTAAGCCATTTAAAAAGTCAAAATTTTGTCCTTTTGGTTGTCAACAAATCCCCTTTCCACATCATCCTTCAACATTACATGCCACCTCATCCATATCCATGTCCATTTGTCCCTCTTAGCTTGTGATCCACTCTAATAATTGATCATTAGCCTTGTCATCATCCTCATTAGTTTATAGATTATCCAAGTCATCCATAGTTAATTAGCCCTAGTCTGTCGTTAACCCCATCATTAACCATAGCATTATCCTTGTAATAATCAATCATTATCCTTAAACCATCCTTAGTCAAATATTTGTTTGTCACCCATTATCATCCCTAATCGATCATATCATCCTTAATCAATCCCTATCAATCCATAACCGGTCATTATCCTCAAATCAATCCAATCCTTATCCAATCAAATCCATAATCAATCCAAATCACATCCAAATCCCAAGGTTAGAATCTAGATCAAATTATCCTTTTGTTTATGGTAAGCTTATCTTAAACTTAGTATAAACTAAGCATCATCCACTTATCTAACCTTAGGATAATTTGATCTAGATTCTAAGCATCATCCACTTATTTAACCACAAGCAATATGGAGCGATATGTCAACCAACCCGAAGTGGGTGAAACATCCACTCATCATCACCCATATTCCCCCACCTTTGTAAATTTTCTCAATGAAAAGGGATTACATGACAAATTTGACCAATTCATTGACAACCATAAGGATGAATTCCTCGAATCTCTCATTGAATATGGCGCACACCTTCCATATGAGCATTCGGCCATGATAAACTCAAAAACATTTTCCATGACAAACCATCATCACCCATTCAAGATCAACCATGGGGACATGGCCCTAATCCCAATGAACCCATTTATGACAACCTATGTGCTAGTTATGCATCCAACACCAACATCATCCACACTCTTGACCAAAACATAGCATGCAATATTGTATCACAACCACAAGTATTGGATCAACCTTATGGAATGCCTTCGCATATGATGCCCGATCCCAACATGCATGCCAATCCAAAAATTGTCATTCCACAAGATATAACCAACATTCCTCGAGACCCATCCAACATCAATCTCATCCCACAACCACTTCCTCCTTTGAATATTCCTCAAAGATCGATAATCACTCAAAGGGTACTACCACCCACAACACAAATGACCGTCTAAACATCTAATCCACTCAATCAAACACAAAATCCCTTGGTGAGCTATAACAACCCCACTCACACATATCAATATTCCATGCATCAACAACCTCCCCACAGGTCTTTGATGCAAAATCCATACGTCACTCAACAACAACCACCACTTCAAAATCAACAAATCATCTCACAACAACAAACATATGGGTCTCACGTTTACACACAAACCATAGGCCTACCTCCATACACCCAACAATAACAATACATCCATCCCCAACACCAACAATCGACATCACAACCCCCATACATGCCACAACCACGTCTTGCTAATCCTTTCGACCAAGAATGGAAAGAGATGAAAAACACACTCAAAAACATCCAACTAGGGACCCAAAAGAATCATTATAAGTTCAGACTTATGTCCCTATCCATTTGATAGAAACATCGCCATCACACCTCCTCAACATTTTGAAATGCCAAAGTTTGATAAATACAAAGGAAAAGGAGACCCTTGTGATCACATCAAGGAATTCTTCATGGCATGCCAAGAAGTAGCCTATGATGACCAATTCCTCCTTCATATTTTTCCACGAAGCTTAGGAGGACAAGCCCTAGAATGGTTTATGCACTTGCCCTATGGCTCCATCTCAACTTTCGCCAATCTTTCAAAGAAATTTGCACCCACTTCTCATACAATGTAGAGCATGAAATCACTATGCTCGACCTTTGAAACATCAAACAATGAAGTGGCGAAAGTTTTGCCGCTTACCTACAAAGATGGAGGTCCCTTGTTAGTAGGCTACCTTGGACAACCCCCGAAAAAAAAATCCTTCACATTTTCATCCAAAATCTCAACCAAGAGATGGCCTTCCACTTGTAAGTACATTGTGCATCAAATTTTGATGAAATCATAGAGAAAGGGGTCACCATTGAAAAGGCCCTTATTGCAAAAGGTTTAGTCAAAATCTACAACAAGAACAATAATGACAAATCATCCAATGACAAATCTAAAATTTGGGCTAAAAACAAAAACATCGTAGGAGATGATGCTACCAATTCCAAGTACATCCAAATTGCCACTCCTAAGAAAAAAGAGGCAAATATACTCCAAAATATTTCAAATAATGTCTCGGTTCCATCCGCTCCTCCAAAGAAGAATCCCCCTAGCAATCCAAAACGCAAGTATACACCCTTGGGTGAACCCCTTGAGGTTGTGTTTCAAAAATTAGTCCAAGCAAACATGGTTGAGTTACCCACGACGAAACCATTTGATGAAAACCAACCTAAACCCACATGGTACAAAGAAAATGAATATTGTGACTATCATCACATAAAGGGCCATGCCACAAGCAAATGTATGAAATTGAAAAACTATATCCAAGACCTCGTCAATTGTGGTGACATCCAAATAGAAGGAAACAACAACACATCACCCAACGATAGCCTAGGGGTTTACTAAGACCCTCTCCCCCACCGCAACAATAACCAAACCGCATCCAAACCATCATCCTCCAACACCAATCCTAACAACCTCCGCCTCCTTACAACAATGTAGTGGGTCGAATTGATTTTAATTCTACTCGTGTTGCCACCATCAAACTCAAAAATACTACCCTCGAATGTGTCATTACCACCCGTCGTGGGCGTGTGACCATAAAGGGACCATCCCCATCCTCCACTACTACCACTTCCAAATACAACCTCCTCAACCATCTTGAGAAAACCCCTGTGCAAATCTCCATTTTGGAACTCCTCAAGACATCCACCATTCACCGTGAAATACTTGAAAGGGTCCTCCAAGAGTCCCATGTCCCCGCTGACATACCTCCCGCTCAATTCCAAAACCTCATGGCTCAACTATCCTCATCCTACCATCTCAACTTTAGCCATGTCAACATGCCACCCATCGATCCCACTCATAATAAAGCACTCCACATCGAAGTCCAAATAACCAACCACAAGATCAAGAGGGTCCTTTTGGATAATGGATCCAGTTTGAATTTATGTACCTTAAAATTCATAAAACTCATGGGGTATTCAGCGGCTGACTTAGAGTCTTTGGTTATCTCCATCAAGGCATATGACAACACATAAAGAGAATCTGAAGGTACCATATGCCTCCCTATCAAGGTGGGCCCACTCACCATGCCCACTCTATGTCACATGATTGATCTTGACTTTCCCTATAATCTCCTCCTAGGTCAACCATGGTTACATGCCATGCAAGCCGTTCTGTCCACCTACCATCAATGCCTCAATTTCCCTCATAATGGTATGGACATCACTATTCCCAATGGTCAACAACCCTTTGAATATTTCAAAGCTTTAGAGGTTGTTTATGATAGACAATTTCATTGTCCAAGCAGCTATAGGGATCATGTCAAAGAATCCTCATCCACTCGATCCACGTCATCATCCACTCCACAAGTCACCATCAATCCATCACAAGATTCCACCTCATCTTCCACTCCTACTCCATAAAAGGTCAAGATCATAGACAAAGGGTGTGGTGAATATGAGCTTCATAATGCCTTCCATGTGGGACAACTACCATTGTCCCCCCGCTCCCATGGTCGTCATCTTCAAAAGAAGGAACAAGAACAACAATGCAGGATCAATGATAAAATTCCTTTTGTGCCATCATAGGTCTCTAGAGAAGAGGAAGCCGAAGAAACAACTTTGAGTGATTGACTATACTATGATGAAACTACCCAAACACCTATAAATATAGAATAATTCAAAGAGAAATATCATGTACCATTTCAAATTTGTACCAAAATGCCTTACCATGGAACAGGACTTGGTGCCGATGAACAAGGTATTATAGAACGCATCCCGGTTGATCCTACATCTCCCAAGAAATATGCTCAACACTTTAGTTTAGGATATGCTTCACTAACTGTGACAATCCGTGGACTTACCAAAACTTTGGTACAGATAACAGAATCCTCTTCTGGTGTTGAAAACATCACTCTAAGTGTCATCATAGCTTCATGCGAAGATCTTGATCTTTCATGCATCTTCCCTGACAATGCCATCTTCATTATTGACCTCTCCCTCATTCATCCGGAACTCATTGCTTGGGATTATCAAGGATCCCCGCCTCTCGACATGTTTCCAAATTATGAGGCTCTTTCCACATTCCTATAACTGTTGGCAAGAGACACTATATGGATTCATGGTTGTTGTCATTGATGGCAACAAAGGTCATCCCACATATCCGCAAGTCATGATGTGTCTCTACCGGAAGTCAGAATAAAGAAAGTTGTGGTCCGGTGAAGAAGAACAGAGCATGTGGCAAGGTCCGACAGATTGGTCCGGACCTCTCAGAGGAAGTGTCTTGGTGCAGTGCGGATTTGGGGAAGTCAAGAGGACTACCTTTAGTAGTATATTCCAAGGATTTAGCCTCCGGTGATGGACAAGGAAAAAGATATGAATGGTTAAGTACCGGATTCCTGAGAGACAGTGAAAACAGAGGAAGAACTGACTGACAGAGTATCAGACTGCTTTCTGGATGGGTTACTGTTGATGACAGAGGTTGTGAAGGCATGAATCATGTTTGGCCGACATGATTAATGATATCTACAAGTATATGCTTGATCCGCATTGCTTGGTGAGGAAGGATTCAGCCGACAGAATGAGAGTTTGTAAGAAACTAAGACTGTTCCGGATGCCGACTAGAAAGGTGATGAAACTACTTGTGCGGATATATATAGAGGATGGATTTAGTTGTGAAGTGTTGTGTGGGTGTGGAGAGATATGCGAATAAGTCCAGAGAAAGAGCAGAGGTAGAAAAAAGGATCCGGTATGTGAAAGATAGCAGAACAAAGAACAGAGGAAAGATGAAGTGCAGCAGATCAGTGTACTGAGCCTAACCGGAACTGAACTCCAGCATATGCAGATGCTTCCAATCAGTTCAAGACTGTGATTATCATCACTTTGTAGACAGTGTGTCTACTTGTAGGCAGTGGGCCTCTTGTGAGCAGTGTGCTCGGGCAGTGAGCCCTAATTGGCAAGTGCCATTTTTGTAATTTTCTATTCTTCTAACAGAGAATAATTCTTGGGTTAATCACCCCGTGGTTTTCTCCCTTAACAGGGTTTCCACGTCAAAAATACTGTGTCATGTGTTTCTTATTTCATGGTTAATGTTTTGTGTTTGATTTTATGCTGCTTCAATTAAAAGAAAAGTTCAATAAGGGAAATAATTAGGATAACTGATTCACCCCCCCCTCTCAGTTATCAACAATTGGTATCAGAGCTAAGTTCCTCCTAATAGAGCCTAACAGCTTGAGGAAGATCTGGGATTTCAAATGGATGCATATGGTTTAAGGGAGCAACTCAAGACTGCCCTTGAGGATCTTGAACAGTCAAATTCTGAAGTCAGTGAATTAAAGGAAAGACTCAAACAGGCTGATGAATTCATGAGAGAACTAAAAGACAAATTAAGTCTCTCTATGAAAAAGAGAAAGGAGCTGCTTCAACAGTTGGCAAGACAAAGTGAAGAAAGCAATACAAATGAGGAATTGACTGAGCAAACCAAGTTATGTGAAAAGTTATCAAAAGAAGTCATTATGTTAAGACATGAAATGGAATCAGGAACTATAAAGTTTACTCAAGAGATTGAAGAAAAAAGAAAGGCTGAAGACAATCTAAGACAATCTCTTAAAGAAAAATCAGAAGAATGCCACCAGATGGACAGGATTATCAGACACCTTGAATCTGATCTTGAAGATGCCAAAGATAATGAAGGAAAACTTGAGGATCAAATTGCCTCTCTCAAAAGAGACCTTCAAACAGCAAATGAATATAAAGAGAAATTCAAGATAAGTTCTGCTCAACTTGAAGTTCTTCTTGGAAGTCAAAAGAGGACAGATGACAAGTATGGCTTGGGATATGAGAAAGGAGAAAGCTCCGGATCCGGTCAGAAGAATCTTGGATCAGAAAATCCAAGGAGCAGGCCTAGAAGACCTCCGGTAAGACAGCCAAATGCTCAAAGATATCCATCCTTCAATGGATACTGCCACAACTGCAACCACTTTGGTCACAAAGCTAATCAGTGCAGAATGAGAATGAATCAGAATAATTCATCCTTCTCCGGACAGTGCTTCAACTGCAAAAGGTATGGACACAAATCCCATGAATGCAGAATTATGCAAGTAAACAAATCATTCAAAGGTAGATGCTTCACATGCAATAGAATAGGTCATATGGCAAATCAATGCAGATCAAGAGGATATCAGTCAAATATGCAAAGAAATGTTATTTGCCAAATCTGCAATAGGTCCGGTCATAATGCTAAAATCTGCAGAAACAAGAATCAGGACAAAAGAGGTCCGGTGTATAATCAGAATCAAGACAAGGGTAAACAAAAGATGAATGCGGATGAGGTTAGGAATCAGATGAGCAAGATTTGGGTGAAGAAAAGTTCAGAGAATGGAGAGGTTGGATCCGCACCAGACTCTGGTGCTGATATTTCTTCCAGAAATTAAAAGTGAGCTCTGGCTCAGGGGGAGACTCAAAGAAAATCTTGTTCCCCCAGCCAAACAAGTGGTGCCGGATGTGGCACAAGATGCGGATCAAAGGGTTTGTAGATATGAGTCTTGAGATACTTCAGTCAAGTTTTCAGAGGTCCGCATGGAGTTATGAAGAAGCTATGATCGATCAAATAAGACCTGTTCAGGGAAATGCTCCGGTATGATAAAGGATTACAAAAAGGTCCGGAAAGATCCGGAAATGCACTATCTTGTTCTGCGGATTGGACAGAGTGTTTGAGATGATCTTGTAATATGCCACCTCGATTTATTCATGATTGAAAGATCCGGATGATATCCACAGATCAGGACTAATCTGGGATACTCCAAGCTATCCAGACAAGGCAAACCGGAATGATGTAGGTGAAGCATTTATTGCAGACAGGTATTAGGGTTCGCGGAGCAATTTAAGGGATTTCTCAAAGGTCATTTGTTCATTCTGCACTCGAGAAGAAGCGAAAAGTGGAGCTCTGCAACAAGGTTCTTCAAGCACACCAAGGATCTCCTGCCGAAGCTATTGGATAAAGAAATCAATCCAACCACTCCGTGCAAACCGAAGGCGCATAAGGTATTCTCTGTTTTTCATTACCTCACTGCAAATCTTTGAAGAATGGCTACTCCAAACATAGTTAAGATCTCCGATAGACCTCGCCCCTCATTCAAGAAACATCCCTACAAATCATTGGAGGTTGACCCACTAGGAGCCTTCTCTAGTGTTCCTCACGGAGTTTTACACACCGAAGACATTAGGGTTTACATACATGCAAACATTGAGGAATTTGGGGAATTCAAATTAAGAGACCTCTATCACAAGCAGCTGATTGACAATGCTTTTGAGCTCAAACCAGAGTATAAGGATATTCAGAAGAAACAATTTGAGCAATTTATTCATTTCCCCTGTTTTGAAGAGGATGAATGGGTCCGGTATGTACTGAGCAGGATGCATGACAACTTTCTATGGCTAGATAGACCCTGCAAGATCACAAAAGAGGCAATTAGAGCAGTAACTGGCCTATACTCCTCCGGAGGAGTACCTATCCTCAAATCTATCAAGAACAACATTGTAACTGAGGCCACCGGATCAAAATTTGACAAAAGGGCAATGACCATTGAAGACATCTCCGATCCGGATATCAAATATGCATCAATGATAATAGGATACAAGATCTACCACTCCAGCAGGGAGAATTCTGTATCCGGAACTGCAATATACACTGCTTATGAAATGTTAAGAAAGAATGCAGAATATGATCTCTGCGAACTACTACTAAGCCAATTAATGGAAAACATACAGAAAATCAAGAAGGATAAGAAGAATTCCTTTAAATATGGTACTCTTATTGTATGTCTATTCTTCTATTTCATGAATGAGCTACCCGGAACAAGTGGATGGGTATGGCAGAATGACAAACCTGTTGCAGTCCAGATAAGAGACTACTTGCATGGACTTGGGGATGCAAAAGCGAGAAATTCAGCTCTATGGGGTTACTTCAAAAACTTTCAGAGCATGATGCAAGCAAGAGAGAGAATTCCTCAATCTCTCATTGAGAAATACAAGGACTCAGTGTGCTTTATGGTTGACACTGATCAGTGCCTAATGGAGGCAGTGGAGCCAAGGACTGTCTGGATCATGCCCATGGGGTATGAAGTTGATGAACAGATAGTGGAGCTGCATGTTCAACACATGCTAAGTCAGCCCAAAGATCCTAAGGCAGAAAGGTTTGGAACCTTTGAGGAGCTGAGTGTAAAAATACATGTAGAACTCAGGGAACCTGAGATTAAAAGAAAGGTAAGAAAAGAAGTAGAGCACATTGCTCAAGGCCTAGGTATCTCAAAGGAGGCACTTGATGCCAGCCGGGAAAAGAGGAGGAAGGCCGAGGAAGAAGAGAAAAGCAAAGAAAGTGCTCCGGTTGGAGCTCCCACCCGGACCAGATCAACAAAGAGATCTGCACCTCCCTCAACCAAAAGTTCAAAACCGGAAGTCCAGGCATCCGGTAAGAGATCAAAGGCAAAAGCCACAAGGGCTTATGGAAGCCAAAAGGATGAAGAGGAAACAGAATCAGATGAGGGAGTAAGAGAAGTAAAGAAACAGAAAAAGAAAGGATCCGGTAAGCCCTCCACAGGCCAAGACAAGGAGGAAATGGCAGAGGTAACTGTTGAAAAGCCCACTCTGTCACTAGAGAGCATAATCAAGTCGGTCACGGTGGATGGAAACCTTCAACCAATGACTGAATCCTATGATGACTTCAGTGAGGCAGACCAAAAGACTCTGCAGGAAGCCACAGTTAAATATCTGAACATATACAATAAGGCTTTCATTGAGATCATATCTCTCATTCCTAAGAGCCTAGAGAAGGAAATGGAAGTAAGAAAGAATAATGCTCATGCCAAAGATCTTGAGATCCGGGAGCAGATAGCTATTCAGCTATATCCTCAAATTGATCCCAAGACAATGAACATTATCTTCAAGGACTGCAAAGATGAGTTCAGAAGCAAAGCCAGGATGAATCAACTCATGCTTGGTGAGACTGACAAAGTGGCTCAAGAAACAGAAGAGATCCTCCGGAAGGCCTTCAAAAGGTTCAATCTTCCTGTTGTAGAGGACTTAGGTGCAGAAACAACTGTTGATCTGGAATCTTCTGTTCCGGAAGAAGTGAGCTCTGAACAGACAAGTGAGGACTTGGGACCCTCTGCTCCAGAAGAAGTGGCCCATGAACAAGTTAGCATCTCTCCTCCGGTTTCCCCTACAGTCTCCGGATCCAAAGAAGAAGAGCAATTACAGGAGAAGGAAGCAGTGGTGAAGGACAAAGAGGTTGACAGTTCTAAGACTGCAGAAGAGAAGAAACATCTGTCTCCGGCAAGAGACACTGCACAAACTGTTCAACAATTTTTGAGCAAAGAAACTCTAGAGATTGATGAACCGGAGCTTCTAAAAGGCCCATTTGATTTTGACTCTCTCTCTCCGGTACAAACAATGAAGATAGCTTCATTTGCAAATGCCAAGGCAAATGAAAAGCTCCTGAAGTCTCATATGGAAGACTGTGAGTTGATAGAGGCTGCTTCCGGAGTACTTGTGAAGATCATGCCATCAATCCAGATAGATCCGACAGCCTCCACTTTCGGTAATCTAAAAACCTTAGTCAGCAGTGTTGATACACATTTTGATTCTTTAGAAAAATCAGCTGAAGAAAAGGTCCGGAAGGAATTTTTGGATAAGAGATTTTCAGAGATATTAGAATTAATCTCTAAAGACAAAAAGATTGTAAGCATTGGAATAAAGAGCTTAGAGAATGCTCTTAAGGATGGCGGTGATATCTACAAATTTTGTATATCCTGGTCAAAGGCAACAGCAGCATTTGACAAGAAAATAAAAGAGGAACAGGATAAGCTACAAAGCTTATCTCAAAGTTTTGATCCTCTCTCTTCCTCTATAATAAATCAAGAATGTCAGACTATTGCAGTCTTGAACGAAATAAAGAATCTTGAGAAGGAAAGGAAGAACATCACCAACCGGATGGGAGAACTTAGAAGGATTATAATCCCTAAGTTGGAAACCATGCATGAGGCCATCAGTGATGCTAGGACCACCACCCAAACAAAAGATCCGACAGATCTCAAGCGGGCAGAAGCGTTTGCATTTTTGTTAAGTGGTCACATTTCAATTTTGGACAGAATGAAGCAAAGTTGGGCTACCGAAATGATTCAATTACAGACATCCTTTGCAGACATTCTTCAATATATGTGAGTATGTAAATATGCGGCTAAGTATAAGAAATTTTTGAAAATTTTGATATGCGGACCCTACCCTTTGCCATTGATGTCAAAGGGGGAGTGAGGAGCAGTGAAAAATGAGGAATCCAACTAAGGGGGAGTTCCGGAAATTGTATATAAAGACAGAGCATCAGCAAAGGGGGAGCATAGTGAAAACACTTAGTCATTTTTCACTAAGTGTTGCCATCAATGCCAAAGGGGGAGATTGTTGGCAAGAGACACTATATGGATTCATGGTTGTTGTCATTGATGGCAACAAAGGTCATCCCACATATCCGCAAGTCATGATGTGTCTCTACCGGAAGTCAGAATAAAGAAAGTTGTGGTCCGGTGAAGAAGAACAGAGCATGTGGCAAGGTCCGACAGATTGGTCCGGACCTCTCAGAGGAAGTGTCTTGGTGCAGTGCGGATTTGGGGAAGTCAAGAGGACTACCTTTAGTAGTATATTCCAAGGATTTAGCCTCCGGTGATGGACAAGGAAAAAGATATGAATGGTTAAGTACCGGATTCCTGAGAGACAGTGAAAACAGAGGAAGAACTGACTGACAGAGTATCAGACTGCTTTCCGGATGGGTTACTGTTGATGACAGAGGTTGTGAAGGCATGAATCATGTTTGGCCGACATGATTAATGATATCTACAAGTATATGCTTGATCCGCATTGCTTGGTGAGGAAGGATTCAGCCGACAGAATGAGAGTTTGTAAGAAACTAAGACTGTTCCGGATGCTGACTAGAAAGGTGATGAAACTACTTGTGCGGATATATATAGAGGATGGATTTAGTTGTGAAGTGTTGTGTGGGTGTGGAGAGATATGCGAATAAGTCCAGAGAAAGAGCAGAGGTAGCAAAAAGGATCCGGTATGTGAAAGATAGCAGAACAAAGAACAGAGGAAAGATGAAGTGCAGCAGATCAGTGTACTGAGCCTAACCGGAACTGAACTCCAGCATATGCAGATGCTTCCAATCAGTTCAAGACTGTGATTATCATCACTTTGTAGACAGTGTGTCTACTTGTAGGCAGTGGGCCTCTTGTGAGCAGTGTGCTCGGGCAGTGAGCCCTAATTGGCAAGTGCCATTTTTGTAATTTTCTATTCTTCTAACAGAGAATAATTCTTGGGTTAATCACCCCGTGGTTTTCTCCCTTAACAGGGTTTCCACGTCAAAAATACTGTGTCATGTGTTTCTTATTTCATGGTTAATGTTTTGTGTTTGATTTTATGCTGCTTCAATTAAAAGAAAAGTTCAATAAGGGAAATAATTAGGATAACTGATTCACCCCCCCCTCTCAGTTATCAACAATAACTCCACGACACCTCACAATATGACATACACTTGCACACACATGCCTATTTTGGGGAAGAGGAGATCCTTAGTCCAAATAAGCAAAAAACAAAAAATAAAATTTTTTCCCCTAGTGAAAACCTTTCTGAGGCACTTTCAAACACAAAAGATAAAAATAAAGACATATCTCCTAGTGAAAACCTCTCCGAGGTGTTAGAAGATGAGGATCTCCATCTTCCCCCTATGCCATGTCCTACTGGCAAGAGCGTTCCAACATTTTGATTGAAGGCACCCAAGAAATCAACCTCGTCACAAAAGAAGTGCCCAAGCTTACACACCTAGCATAAAGTCTTGGTAATGAAGAAAAGTGCAATCTCTCCATCGTGCTTCATGAAGCACCTGATGTGTTCGCTTGGTCTTATGCCGACATGTCAGGATTGGATCCCTCCTTGGTTGTTCACCATCTTGTGGTACATCATGACGCAAGACCTATTAAGCAGAAACTCTACAAGATGCACCCTCAAGTCACCTTTCCTGTCAAAGAAGAATTGTAGAAGCTATTAGATGTCATCTTTATCCACCCTATTGACTATCTAGAATGGGTCTCCAACATTGTTCTAGTTGCTAAGAAACCTAGGGGCATCTGTTGTTGCATAGACTTCCGAGACCTTAACAAAGCATGTTCGAAAGATGATTTTCTACTCCCCAACATTGACCTGATTGTAGATCTCACATTAGGACATGAAATGCTTTACCTCATGGATGGCTTGTCTGGGTACAATCAAATCAGGAGCACCCCTGAAGATCAACATAAAACTACTTTCACCTATCCTTGGGGTACATATTGTTGGCAGGTCATGCCCTTTGGCCTAAAGAATGCTGGGGCAACTTATCAATGTGCAATGACTACCATCTTCCATGACATGATACACAATATAATGGAAGACTATGTGGATGATCTCCTAGGGAAATCTAGAACAAGGGAAGAACATCCTAAGGTCTTGCAATAGATCTTTGCATGACTCAGAGAGTATAAGCTTCGCCTCAACCCCAAGAAATGTGTCTTCGACGTAGGAAAACTCTTGGGGTTCATTGTTTCCCACAGGGGCTTCGAGGTGGATCCCACTAAAGTCACTGCTATAAAAGAAATGCCTTCTCCTAAGACACTCAAATAGCTTTGAAGTCTCCAAGGCAAACTACAAGCTATTCGCAGGTTCATCGTTCAACTTGCAGATAAATGTCATCCCTTTGCCCATTTGCTTCACAAAGATGTACACTTCAAATGGGACCAAAATTGTCAAGAGGCACTTGACTACATCAAGGAATATCTAGCTTCACCACAAATCCTAATGGTACCTATCCCTGGAAAACTCTTGTTATTATATATATCAACAACTTCAGTAGCACTGGGGGCACTTTTAGCACAACATGATGATAATGGCAGTGAACGGGCTATATACTATATCAACAGGACTCTAGTTGGCTATGAGCTTAATTATACCCCCATGGAACATGCATGTCTAGCTATTGTTTTCTGCTCCGAAAAGTTACGACACTACATGTTCATTCATTCTATCAAGCTCATCTCTAAAGTCGACCCTCTCAAGTACCTGCTTTCCAGGACTTTACTCACAGGAAGAATGGCAAAATGGGTTATGTTGTTGAGTGAATTTGACATTGAGTATATTGACAGAGAAGCAATTAAAGGACATGTTGTAGTAGATTAGCTGTCCAAAGCACCCTTCACAGACCATCAACCGCTATCCATCGATTTTCCAAACGAGTCCATCTTAACCGTGACAAAATCAACAAACTGGAAACTATACTTTGATGGATCCTTTACCAATCACGGTTTAGGGGTAGGAATACTATTGGTGACCCCGTAAGGTGACGATATCCCAAAGGCATACAGACTTGCCTTCCCATGCACAAAAATGTGGCCGAATATGAAGCTTTGATCATTAGTCTCAAAATAGAAGTACAATGGAATATTTTACAGCTACAGGTCTATGGAGACTCCCAGTTGATCATCAAACAAGTAAATGATGAGTTTCTCACCAAGGATGACAAGCTAGTACCCTATAAACAAATGGTTGATGAATTCAAATTATTCTTCACTTACATACAGTTTGAGCAAGTACCTCGCCTTCACAACAAGGCAACTGATGCCATGGCTATTGTTGGTTCTCTTTTGGATATGCCTCATGATAGCCATCAGTGTGAGTTTCTTGTGGAATAGCTCCTAATGCCAGCATATTGTGTCGCTGAGTCAGAATTCATTTGTGAGATTGTTGGTCCGAAAAATCCTTCGTATCAGACATCTACACCTACCTCCAACATCACACTTTCCCTCTCGAATCCACTCGCAAACAACAAAGATCCCTCATTCACTGATTTTCATGCTACACTATCCTTGCCAACACCCTCTATCGCTGAAGCTATGATGGCACTCTTCTTCGATGTTTAAACACAGAAGAAACTTCCCTTGCCTTACATGAAGTCCACACAGGTATCTGCAGAGCACACACAAGTGGTATTGTCCTAGCCAAAAAGCTCTTATGTATAGGATATTATTGGCCTACTATGAAACATGATGCATGTGAGTACATGAAGAAGTGTAAGCCCTGTTTGCAACATGGAGATCTCATTCACACTCCCTCTTAGGCATTGCAACCTATCACCACACCATGGACTTTCTCTCAGTGGGGCTTAGATCTCATTGACAAAATCCATCCATCCTCCTCTGATGAACACAAATTCATCATCACTGCCACCGAATACTTCACTAAGTGGGTTGAAACCATCCCTCTCACTTTCACCATAGGAAACCAAATCGCTAAGTTCATCCTTTACCATATCATCTGTCGTTATGGTATCCCATCGGCCATTGTTAGCGACAATGGTAAACCTTTTAAAAACTATGATGTTCAGGACCTTTGTGAATAATTTCACATCCAACATCATTTGTCCACTCCATATTACCCACAAGGTAATGGCCAAGCTAAGGCAACTAACAAAACCTTGCTCAAAATCCTCAAGAAGGTTGTCAATGAAACTGGCCATGATTGGCACCTTCACATCCATCCCGCCCTTTGGGCCTATTGCACTAGCATCTGCACACCTACAAGAGCTACGCCATATTCCATAGTCTTCGGAGCCGAAGCTATCCTACCGATAGAGATCGAATTACCCTCATTACGCATATCTTTGCGTAATGTCATCACTAATGAAGAATATCATGTTGCACGCCTCTAAGAGCTTGAGCTATTGGATGAACGATGCCTTAATGCTTTCAATCACCTCCAAGCATACCAAAACTGGCTTCGTAGATCCTACAACAAGAAGATACGTACTAGGGAATTTGCAGTAGGAGACTTGGTCCTGAAAGAAAATCAAAGAAATTTATCAAAGCGAGAAAAGAAAGGGAAGTTTGAACCAAATTGGCTAGGACCCTACATTATAACTGCAAAACATGGCTCTGGAGCATACTGCCTCTCCACCCTCAAAGGGGAAGAACTTGATGAACCCATGAACATCATCCACCTAAAGCGGTTCCACAGTTAGTCCGCTGAATACCCTATGTCAAAAATAAAATCAAAAATAAAAAAAATTAAAAAAATAGTAAAGAGAAATAATCCGTCCTATGGTGAAAACCACTTCTTGTGGCTCCTTGGATAAGTACCATGATGAAAACCTACTTGCAGGCATCATGTGTAGGTTCAACCCAGATCCATTGTTCAAACCACCTTCTCATCATCATCCACACTATCCAGTGTATCCCATGATCCCCTCATCTAAGCTTTAGAACCATCCCATTATTTGAGCTTCCATTGTCCATCATTCCCAAAATATCTCCCATATCCCAAAACAACATTCCAAGCCACCAACATATATCTCATGGTCTCTATAGATATCATGACTTTCTAACTCACCTGATTCCCTTCATCCATCCACAACCTTGGTCCTTTTAGTGGTTTTGTACATACGTCACATCTTTATGCTACCATTTCATCATAGCAACACCATCCCCACCATGGTTTTCTACCATGGTATAGTTGGAAAACTAACATTCAACACCACCAACCAAAACTTCATCCAATCACATGAACCAACTCCTATCCTTACATCATCAAGTCTCCCAGAACTACATATCATCACCACCCGCATTGTAATGTGCCTTGATCCCATTGATATAGAGTATGTAGACAGTCTAGAATATGAAGGAAGTATCCAGTACGTAGGTACATATAATGCACCCATCCAACCTATTTGGATGGTCCCACCTTCTTGAGCTTGTTGATTGCACTTGATCTACAAATGATACACTTGCTAGGCATCCTATCAAAGCATAACAATCCCACGAAAAATATTTCACCAACATATTGGCTTTCCATAACTAGCGGCCTGTGTCTCCCTGCCTATTCTTAGTTTATCTTAATCCATCATCGATTCTTGTCCTAGGATGCATCCTTCCTACAATGGGAAAAATCACTAATCCTCCATCCACCCTTTGGCAAGAGATACAATGGCTGTGTGTTTTGGATCAGTCAGTCTTTTGGTCTTTGATTTTTATCTTGTGCATCATTCTTGGATCACTTCAAAGCTGTCTTGATCTCTTCATATCATGGCATGTGGAGAAAAATCCAGAATGGGGCATAGTCGTTGCTTTCATATGCCGTGCTTGTGGGAGGTTCTCATTACTCCATCTTAATATTCATATCTTGTGAATTGTAGGGTCGGTTTAAGCATATCATCCCCCTTTTGCATCTAAGGTTCATACCTTTGGTGTACTAAGGGTTTATGCCTCAAATCCCCCTCTTTCGTCTAGACAAGGTTGTACTATTATGGGCATGCATAGGTTCATCCTATTGTTTGCAGTGTCAAGTCCTATGCATGGATGCCTTGCCACCTTGGTTCCACATACCTTGGTGCATAACATCCCATGTTATATCAACAGTAGCACTCAATTTTTATTGGTAGAATGTCTCAATATGATGTCATCCCTTTATCCTATACATTTACATCTACCCTCATTATCCCATCCCACTACTTTTGCTTCAAGATTCACCAACACCTACATTTCCATCACCCCCTACTTTCTACTATCCCATCTCCCTCCGACCATCCTGTGACCATTTTCAGGGACCTATTTACGTATCATGATCACTCACACCACCCCTAATCCATCTCTATGCAATACTCCCCTCACTTACATCGCATTACCGACACCTACACATCCATCCCCACGCATCACCCTGCATCACAAACATGTTAGTCCAACTATCATCATCCAATATCTCAATATGTACTAACGCAACCTTAGATCATCCTGCATTACAAACATGTTAGCATCACTCATCCATGAACCATCATATAACATAATATCCACCACATAGCTACATCATATATAATTCACAAATACATCCATCATAACACATATATCCACTCCATCCTACATCCAAACACAAGTTAAGTCATAACATCTCATATCCAAACCATCATAAGCACACACACACACATATACATATATATATATATATATATATATATATATATATATATATATATATATATATATATATATATATATATATATATATATATATATATATATATATATACATATATATATACATATATATATAACCAAAATTATACACATAATCATATCTACATCACATATAACCAATGCATTCATCACACATATACATCATAAATCAATGCATCCATCCATAACACATGGTACACAAATCCATCGATCCTATAGTCCGCCTCATATATACAAATATCAAAAGGTGATCATGATAAAAAAAATGTGGTCCTCAAACCTATCAAAACATAATACATATATACATCATACCCCTAGGTGGAGTTGTCCCTACCTGAACCCCCATCTTCAGCCTGCCCTTGCAATTGAACTACCTGTGCTTGTAACTAGTGTATCCACACCTATGCCCTAGCTAACTCTGCTCTGTCATCCTCACCAGAACCAACCCCATCACCTCCTCCACATCCTCCTTGACATCCTCCTCCTCCTCGTCATCATCCTCCTCATCTGCTGCTACCTCAAGTGGGCACCACTATACCAAATTGGGCGCCACTTTAGTAAAAAACCACTTTCCTAGGTGGGAGCCACTATAAAAGGGTGGGCGCCACTTTACGAAGTGGATGCCACTTTAGCCAAAAACCACTTTCCCAGGTGGGCGCCACTATAAAAGGGTGGGCATCACTATAAAAAGGTGGCCACCACTTTATGAAATAGGCACGAGTTTAGCAAAGAACCACTTTCTCAAGTGGGCGCCACGATAAAAGGGTGGGCATCACTATAAAAAGGTGGGCGCCACTTTACGAAATGGGTGCCACTTTAGCAAAAAATCACTTTCCTAGGTGGATGCCACTATAAACAAGTGGGCGCCATACAAACAAGTGGGCGCCACTATAAACAAGTGGGCGCCACTTTACGAAATGGGTGCCACTTTAGCAAAAAAACCACTTTCCCAAGTAGACACCACAATCTAGACTAGGCGCGTCTGCTTTACCTTACTTTCCCTCTACCCAACCCACTTTTTCCTCCCCTTCCCCATTTTTCCTCCCTTTCCCGTACTTTCCTCCCCTCTTCAGTCTCAGGGTCACTTTCCCCTCTTTTCCGTCACTTTTTCACATTTTTCGAGAGATCACCGAAAAATTTACTTTTTCATTAATCTCTCAAGGGGGAATCACCTGGTCACCCACTTCCCTCTTATTCACCCACCAGGGCATATTTATCAAAAAAAATTCTTTGATATCCCGCCAACTACGACAACTATGATGCCATATCAAAGAGGAGCAAAATGTAAACGTCTGAAAATGGTCATAGCCACTTTCATCCACCTATGCAATCCAACCCTAATTCACCTACATCATTCTATTCGACTCAATTATTAATTAAATAATTTTTAATTATTTAATTAATTTATCCTGAGTCTTTTCCCTTCCACAAAAATTAAATTCCTCTTGTATAGTTTAAAAATTAAATATTTTTGACTATAGTTCATAAATCACATTCCAAAAAATTAAATAAATTATCCTATTTATTTAATTTCTATTTTGTTCACTTTTGATTACTTTTTGTAACTATCATTATTTTTTTCTAATCCATGTGCACATGAATTAATTCTAATTAATTCATCATTACAAATCCCCATGTTTCTAGAAGTCCACTTGTCATCCTATGTACATGAGTGTACATGACAAGTGGTACTTTCGAAGCATGGTCAAATTTTTAATAAAGTGTACATTTGTCCTATTTCTTCAACCCCACTCCATGTGCCACTATTCATCCAAATTTAAAATTACATGTGGCACTATTTGAACACTATTCATCCAATTTAAAATTCCATTTGTCCTTTCCATTCAATTCAAAACTTTTCACTAAATCCAAGCCTTACCTTTTCATAAATGAGTCCTTACATGTCATACACCTACCCAATCCTAGCCATCAATCCATTCAAACTTGCAATCTCATCCATTGATCATCCCTTGAATCTTGGAGCAAACTTTTCATCCAATCTTGACTTGCCATTTGTCCAATTCTCCTTGCTTGAAGGTCATAAGTCAATTTCAACCATTGATCTTCCAAATTGATCCTAGCCCTTCAATTCCATCCCCAAAAATCTATAAATTGAGGTCTCCACCTCCCATTTTTAACAAGCCATCATATGCAAAGTTACTCTACCAAATTAAGTGCTCACATCCATCTAGAATAGTGCAAAATTAAGCTAACATAGTGTAGTCTCATAGTCATATAGAGAAAATCATCACTAAATTATTTAGATAGGGTGCAATTAGGTGTTTAGAAACATATTAGTGATCTAGCTCAATTTTGAGGTCCCTTGGACTTGGAATTGGGTGCATTTTAGG
Organism: Cunninghamia lanceolata; assembly: GCA_027924645.1. Classification (NCBI taxonomy): domain Eukaryota; kingdom Viridiplantae; phylum Streptophyta; class Pinopsida; order Cupressales; family Cupressaceae; genus Cunninghamia; species Cunninghamia lanceolata. The sequence continues at coordinate 444,803 of BSBN01001393.1, read as the reverse complement.
ACAATTTGCACTTAATTTAGGATCCCATTTCATAGGTAGACAATATACAATAATAATTATATAATATAATTATTATCATATATTATATAATATAATATATAATAATAATTATATTATATATAATTCTTATTATAATATATTAAATTATATAATCTATATAATAATAATTTGCCTCATCGCACTTCGCAACCTTGCTTTAAGCCAAAAACTTAAAGCTACGACGGTGCGATAAGGTGCCATGTGTCCCTTTGGCTGTAGTAGGAATTTCATGGTCCCGCCAAAGGTACTTTCTTGATTTGTGGTATTTTATCATAATTTGGTACATAAATAAAACATTAAATGTAACACTAACGAGATTTATAAAGTATAAACATAACCATACCCCTTATTAGATTAAAACCTTATTCTAAACCTAATTTAAGTGACTGTAAAAGTTATAAGTTATCAGAAATAATTAAAACTACTAGTAGGATTCGTCATGAGAGAAGTAATAATTTATAAATCCTTGATTGTATTAATTCTCAATTGTCACTTGCAAAAAACACAAATGGAGATAAGATGCATAAATAATTTATTGCTTCTAAACATAGACTACAAACATAAAATTACAGATGGTGATTACATCACATACTTCTGCTCCCATGCATTATATTCCTCCTTTGCTGGCCAGTTGTACTTAAAATTTTTATCAACTCTTTGCATATAAGTCATGTACTTGGCATCTAATGATATTTTAGTTTCTTTTATGAAACTACTCAAGCCAGATTCTAAATTCAATAGCCTGTCCATTTCAGCATTACATTGCACGTGATCAATCTTGCTCCCAACGATGATTGATTTGATGGAGACATGAACTATGTTGCCAAATTCCACTTTCCAATCTGATAGAGACTTTTCAGTGCCATTATTAGTACAAACTGGCGGCAGAGAATACTTTTCAAGAGACCTAAAGCTATTAATTATGTCCTTCAACATTATATCAAGTCATGAAAAAAAGAGACTTCATTCAAAAGTCCTATGACTTCATGTGTGTCAATCACTCCATCTGGCACATTAGAACCTATGCTGGCAATATTATAAATATGATTCATCACTTGCACATGGGGAATCCAAGTACCTAGAATATCCCTTAATGTTGACTCATTCATAGTGTGCCTTTCAATTACCTTTTTCAAATTACTTAGACAAACCCACACATCATCTACTTTATTCAACACTTTACTCATCTGATGATCTAAGAAGTTTTTAATCAGAGCTACCTGTTCACTTTTGTGTTCTTCTTTGAGTTTGTCAATCAGACTATTGCTCCTCAAATTCTCTTGTAATTCAGTAACAACCATAGAATCTCCTTCGTATCCTGATAAAATCTTTGAACTAGACACAGAAGTGATGATAAGAATTCAATTCTAGTGGAAGGAACAAGTGATTTGATCTTGTTGTACTCATGTAATAGCTTCACTAAATTTTGCTATAGCTACCACCAACGATGCAACTTGAGGGGTAGTGGTGTCAGTTAATCTTCTCACAATTAATTGTCCTGTAAGCTCATTTATATCCCTTGCCACTTGTGGTTATTATCACATGGAGCCATAGCCCAAATTGCCAAAGTCTCATGACTGGCATTAAAACTTGATCCAAACAATTCTTCTGCTTGCTCACGTGTCAATACTTCATCATCAAATTGATCTTGCCTTCAAATAGTATCCATAGCAATAGCGGATGAGATATCCCATCTTGGTAAGAGAAAAAAAAATACTTTCCTTTACTAATCTTCTTCCTTCCTCAGGGGTAATGCTACTAACATCCATGTCAACTTCCTTCAAAACCCTCTAAGCAATTACCACCTTATCCTCATTTTCAGCTTTACCCTGTTCCTCATTCAAATTCTTTAGGTACATCTTAGACTTCCTCTGCACAAGTAAAGCTCTGAATTCCTTTTATTTAATGAATTCATCATTAGATAGAAATTCCTTGCAAACCAATGCCCTAATATATTTTACAGCCGCACTGCTTTCTTGTAGGCTCAATAAAGTTCTTGATGGGGGAGGCAACCATATTTCATTCCTAGGAGGGGACCTTAACACCTGATGCACCTTATCCAAGTCAATTTGGTTTTCCTCAACCTCCTCTAGATCAAGGAGTAATCAACTTAAGGTTGATTTTCAACAGTTGGTTCAAGGGGAGGAAGTGAACTCCACTCCTCTTTTACAACCTCCTCAACCATAGGTTGAACAGGTTCTTCAATATTTTCCTCAGGCAGTTGCTGCTTCTCAGGAGACTGTGGCTTCGTTTTGGCTACAAACTTGAGTTCCTCGACATGTTCCAACATCACTCGCATCCTAAGAATAGGATCATCAATCTCACTGAAGGCACCATTGTATGCAGGGTTCTTCAACTTCCTCTACCTTTCTCCAAGGAGAATGAGACCCCAATTTTCTCTTCTCAATTTCATCTATGCCTCTGAAACACAATTTCTAAGAAAATCCTCTTGCTCATCAAAATAATGCTCAAACCCTAATCTGTGTTTCTATCTCCTTACCATGTCAATAAAGTGCTCAGGGTCATAATTCTTATGCTCTGTTATGGGTAGTCTGTATTGTTGCAATTTTTCCAAGCAGGCCTCCAAACCCTCTTTAGCACTGATAAAGAAACTAGGGAACTTGATTGTTGAAGTAAGGAAAGTCCCCTTTTTACTATTTCTCAAGTGAAACTTATTAGATTCATTCAGCTACTAGATAATCTCCAAAAATGCAACCTTGTTTGGCACATTCTTGGGAAATAAGTGGGGTTTGACATTTGCTGCATAAATCCTGATTATGGTTACATTCCTGTAAAGGAACCGATCACCCTAATTGTGATCCCTCACACCATTTGGTGTTCTCTCAAAAGGCCTTAGCAAGTCCATTATCTCCTTGGAGAGTCTAGGCCTCTTCTGTCCTAATAGTCCCAGCACCCTGTGTAAAAATGCTCCTTAAACACCTAATAATTTGCATTGCTACAAAATGAGTCCCATAAGTGAACTCTACCCTGAATTGGCATAGGCTCTTTATCCTTGGTCTGATGTTGGATTTGCAATTCACTGCCCCAGAATCTTCTCCCACAGTGCAATAAAATATGGCATAACAAGGAATACCTAGAAAAGTTGGGGGCATTATATCCTCGTTTGCGTCCTACGAATTCCTTATGGATTTGTTCAACTAGAAATGTAGCATAATCAAACGTTCTATACTGGTATTTATCTTGTATATCAAAAATCATAAGAAATAAATGATTTGGTATCAGGGCCTGTTTCTATTGTATTTCTTCTTTAGCTCCTCAACATCAATTCTTTCACGGGCTAGGGGGTTTAGACCAAACACTTCAATTATCAATTCTCTGTTTAGATGGAAAAGTTGCTCACCCTTATAATTTAATAGCACCCGATTGTTTGAATTGTAACTCTGGCTAATTGCTCAAATGAGGTCCACATTTACAAATACATTGGGGACAACTAATTTCCCTAAATCCAATTCCCAAATGTGTGAAATGGGTTTTTCCAGGGCACGATGGTTGTATCCAAAGTAAAATAGCTCCCACCCTCCTATTGGTAGAATTGCATCCTTAATGTATTGTTGAAAATTTTGAAACCTATACGTCAATTCCCTAGTACCCTGGGCATGTATATATTTTTTAGAAAATCTCGGGAGCTGGTTTATAAGGTCTTGGGATAAATCCTTCTTGATTTTACCCCCACAGTAGGACCTCTGACTCATGATTACAAGCAAAAGGATAGGCTACAAGGAAAAAAGGGGGGGTGAGGGCTTGACAACTCTAACAACTTGGGAGGGGCTTTACAACTTACAATACTACCAAAAAACCACAAACATTTAACATTCAATGTAGGTAACAGATAGTCCTATTGATCAACATACCAGTTTATCATCGATTAGGGGCCAGGGCAGTCACATGAACTTTGAAGTCGCAATCACCAGCTACTCAATCAAAACTTGCTTCAACTTGCATAAGTCTTTAGTATGCTCGAAATTGTATTGTGCATAATGGACTTCAAAATGAAGGATGAAATCCATTTATTTCCTTTCGTCACCTCATTAATTACTCAATTAAACACAACCTGGCAGCCTACATTCGCATGCCATGAATGATCACTTCTTTTGAATATCAACCATTCGATCAAGACTGAACCTTGGTCCTTGAATCAACGATCATTGCATGCCAGGGCCAATCGCAACCTCGAATGAAGGACCAACACTTTAAAGTTGCACGGTGCACTGGACTATTAGATCTTTATTAGTTGAGCACCTTAAAACACCACTGTTGATCTTACTTCCTTGGAATGGACAAGTGTCACCATATCACATCGTCGTAGCCTCGACACTTGGTACTACTTGGAAGCATGCACGATGCGCTCACCATTGGATCACTCTTGGTATAACAAATTAAAACACCACTGTTGATTTTACTATTATTATATGAGTCATCAAAGTGGGCCCAACTTCATATAAAGGGTTTAAGGGAGCTTTAGACTTTAGTGCAATGTTTCACTGTTCGATGAATGTTTCGATGGATGGCTATAGTTAAATTCTTGAACGAAATTTCTGGAGCACTAGACTTGCGAACTCAAACCTCTGGAATCAATCTAGAGCCATTAGATTTACAAAGATCAATGGTTGAATGATTATTATATATATTATATAATATAATTAGTATATAATATAATATATAATTATAATTATTATATAATATATTCTAATAATATATCTAACCTATATTATAATATTAAAAATAATAATTATATTATAATAATATATCTAAACTATTATTACAACGCTACCCCCGACTCTAGGGCTGTGACGGTATGATGTGAAATTTGTCTGATTGAAGAGGTTAAGATCAATAGTGATGTTTTAATTTAGTTGGCCAAAGGAGATTCAATGGTGTATCGCATCATGCAGCCTCAAAGAGTTTTATGTTGGGGAAAACCTGCGATGGAGTTTCAACATGCGATATCATTGATCCGGAGCCATGAGTTGATCTGACCTTAATTCTAAAGTGGGCCTAACTTCATATAAAGGGAGTTTCCATGTGATGTTTCACCATTCGATGGATGACTGTAGTTGAATTCTAGAATGAATGTCCATAGCGTTAGACTTGCGAACTCAAACCTTTGGAATCAATCTAGAGCCGCTAGATTTAGAAAGATCAACGATTGAGATTATACAATAGTTTTCAATTCCACCACTTGACGTACGTGCTATATTAAATTATTAATTCAAGCTGCAGACTTGCAGGCCATCCTTAAATTTCATTTGAAGTGGGAGTACAACTACAAACTTGTACTGAAGAATAGAATAGAATATAATAACTTTAAAAAATTAGCTTCGACGAGAATAGAATAAAATTTATAAGAAGAGAATGTAACACGTTTCACTTGCTTTACTTCACAGTTTGAGTTGGCACTTAACAATTGTTTGAGAATAAGAAGTAAATTAAGAAGCTAAAAACCTAAATCGTAGTATTGCACAAAGGCAATTGAAGTTGAAACTGCTAAGTGAGATTATGGAAGTGAGAGCCTAGAGGGTTAGGGAGATTCCAGTGCACTAGGGAGAGTCATTTTTTCAAATTCTGGGTATGTGTCATTTGAAATATAAAAAATCTTACATTCCTTCAAATTCAAATTAATTTATAAGCCTTTAGTTTAATTTTTTTTAATCTTGTGGTTTAGGGTTGAGGGTTTACAAAGTACAAACATGTCTACCACCACTACCACACCACTAATTGGGAAAGATAAAGCAATGCACAAAATAAATTATGTCGAACTGCTTAAAACCCTAGGTTTCACTGATGAATACCATGATATTTATGATCCTGAAATCTCTGGTAGGCATATCTTAGAACTTGGATTTTCATGTGAGAGTAAGGCTGGAAAGAAAATGCAAGCTAACCCAGAAAAGCAATTACCAATTAATAGTTTCACTACACCGTGGGTGGTTGGACTGGGACGCCTGATGCTCCTTGAGGTTTTCCCTTGCCCAGAATTTATCATGGTTTGTGCCTAGAATTATGATGAAAAATGAAAATTAAATGTTAATAAAGATACCCATAATGAAATGTTAACCATTACTGTAGTAGAAATTAGCAAACTATTGGAGTTTGTAGCCGGAGATTTTGGAAATGTCCACATTGACCTAGAAAAGTTAGCTAGTGATTATGAAATAGTCCCTCAAAATTCCAAAGATTCTTATCTTAGAAAAATAACAATAGATGGCTCCATACCCAAAGGTAATCAGAAGCCTCCTTATCAAATTGAATTTTTTAAACCATGGGTTCAAGATACTATTTCCATTCTAGCATTTTGCCTTGGATTGGATAGTATTAGTAATGTGGATGCAAGCCTCCTTGAAATGGTATACAATATCCATTATGTTTTTCCCTCTGTTAAATACAAATTTGTAGAGTGCATTGCAAAATCTATGTAGAAACAATTTTTGATGATTAAAGGAGGTTTGACTTCCAGTTCTAGCACTTAGACCTTTAGGTTTACAACTTACTTGTGCCATTTATTTCTAGTGTAGTTTAGTGGAACATTTGTGGCCAACAAGCTTCATATCCAGCCCTTCATAAATGATGGGGTGAAAGGAGCGCTTCCAATACATGCTTGGACCCATAAGATAAGGATGCATGATTATTGAAGGAACTACACTCATTTTGTGGACTACTTTTTGGCTCCATTATATTATGCAATTACAAGTACTTCAATGCTTAGGTTGCCTAAGTCTTGTAGAGATTTCATTCAACTGGGAATAGAAATACAATTAGCTAACTGGTACTTCATGGAATAATATATTGTGCTTAGATTTTATGGATTGGGAGTAGAGCCCCACAAACTTCCAATACATGTGATAGAGAGGGTTTTTGTATTGGAATACATATGCTAGATGGACAGTACAGATAAATTGTACTTTGTTAGTTAGCAAAAGAAGAGCATATTTCCTTCCTTACCATTTTCATGTGGAGGGTTCACATTCGAGAGAAAAGCATTCACTGTAGTACATCAAATTTTACAAATTTTTAAATTTGATGTTGACTCTCACTGGAAGTATGACCCATGTGACGTGATTAAAGAAAGGCTTGTGGCCAATAAGAATGCTCCAAGTAGAATTCAACATGAAAGTAAACCCCTGCTAGAAATGTTGAGAAACAAGAATTCTTGGGATGAGGTCAGAAAAGTCATGTAAGAAACTACTGCTCAAAGAGGTATTACTTTTGAAATATTGTCATCAGAAATAATGGGATTGCATCCAATTCCATAAACAAATAGAGAGGTAGAGGTGGCAATCAAGAGATACAACAATTTCTATACAAGAGCTACTCAAACATCTTCGTATACAAAAATTCCAAAGACTCTAAGAGAATCTTGTATAGAGGATTAATGGTCACAATAAAAAATTAATGCCTTTTGGTCTATGAGGAAGGATCTTGGTGATCCAAAAGCTACTGCAAACTTCAAAGAAATCTCAAAAGATCAAGAGTTCAACAAATTGTGGGATATAGAGCATCCCTCTAAAGCAACAAATGTTGAAAGTGATGATGATGAGGAAGCCCAACCTATATATCTTAGTGCCTATGCATTCAAACCTCGTATGAGTGAGACCAGGAGAGAAACATATACTACAGGGGCATCAATAGCCCAAAAATTGGGTTATGAAGGTGGTGGTTTGTGGCCCACAAGACAAGGCATTTAGATGGTACTATAGGTAAACCCTAGAAAACCTATTTTTGAGGCACTGGAGCTGATGAACAAGCTAAAGGGCACACACATACAAATAAGGAGATTGGTTTTATTGGCAACCAGGATTAGACCCTTAGCAAAGATAAACTTAGCTATCCTGTTGCAACATGGAAACACTCTCAGATTATGGATAATCTATGTTGAGAGTGAATCTCCAGAGTGAGCTGGTTCTCCAAATGATTTTTCCTAATCTAAATAGCTTTCTAGGAAAAGGGAGAAGATGAACTGAATTGAAATTCAACCTTAAACAGAATATCTCTAAACTTTAATCTATCTAAATGCCTTCACTCACAAATAGCTCCTAAAATAGGAACTCTTACAACTTCACTTGGACATATAAATCAAAATGCTTTGTATGAAGGTTCAGTTTGGAACACAATCATACAACCTGAATCACATGAACAATTTGCACAACACTTTCACAATAATGAGATATGACAAAGGATAAATTATTATCACAATGAGACATCAAGTCAACACTATAATTACGAGGCAAGAGAAGTGAAATAAAAGGGTTTTGTTGTATTGACTGGAAGGAGTACAACAAAAAAATATAAATTGAGTTAAAAATCTGTCTACAAACTCTCTACCTGTGCTCAAGAGAGAAGAAACAATAATCTCCCACTAATGATAAAGAGCTGGCTTTCTCCAATATAAAGATCTCCAAGAAAGGCTGAGAACAAGCTCCCAAAAATAGCCATGCCAATCCATTTTTGAGCTCCTCAAAAAAGCTATCAAAATAGCCTCTAAACTACCTCTAAACAGACTAGAAAATCTGCCCAAAACACCTACCAAGTGGCCCCCACCAAATTCTCCTTTAAAACATGCTTTATCTGCTTAATAAAAGCTCAAATGCATCCTTATTTGCTCCATTTGCCCAGAAGAAAGTAAATCTGAAAATCAAGATCCCGTTGCTTTATTTTGTCTTAATTGCATAAAATAGCAATGATTTTAAAGCAATTTATAAAACATTGCTTTAAAATAATGCTTTATAAAAATTCACAGTTTTATCCCCTATCTTGTTTCGATTTGACCTTTTGCAAAAAAGAAATACAAGGCTTATATCTTCGCCAAGTATATTACATTACATAGCAATTGATTTTTCTATAAAAAATCATAAAAATATTTGGAGGCAGTTTTAAATGATTTTGCAAAATAAAAAGCCTATTAGAGCTTATCTCCATCTAACTCTGCATAAAATCTCTAAGGGCATCAATTAATTTGGATTTGCCTTCGAATAGCAAAGGGGACTAGGGAAGGCTTAAGGCATATAGCCTAATCCTTAAACATGTCAGTAAAGACTTAACACCCCGCGGGTATTAGTCAAGGCAAGAAAATAAACTTGATGGCACAAAGAATACCCCATCAAACTTTTAGGGCATTTTACGAACCCTAGAACAAAATATTCTTACCCTAGAATCTCAACTCATTGTACAATCTGCTCATTTAGTGAAGAGCTCTGCCTAGCCACCATGGTGAAGCTGGGGTTTGAGAAAATCCTCAGCTCTCCCTTTGTTCTTTTCCTGTGAGCTCATCTTATGGGTATGAATCTCTACAACAATGAAAGGTAAACCCCTATTTTGCAATCTGAATTCTCCCTTTTGCACTTCTGTGTTGGTTTTATGGCTCTGGTCGTGGATATTATCAGTGATTCTAAATGCAAATTTTTTATTTTTCCTCCCTGTCATTGGCATGCTTTCTGGTCAGAGCCGCCATGAGTGCTAGCTAGATCTTACTAGAGACAAAAACCCTTAATTACTCCGTGCATCTTTACTTGGAAAAGTGGTAAGTAATCTATCATTTCTTTCATTTTCATTGCCATATGGCTTGTTTCGAGCTCCTTCAAGCCACAATCCTATAATGCACTCAGAGATCTATATTACTTAAATCTATAAAAACCCAGAACTATTCGTTTACCTATATTTACTCTACAAAATTTTCTTAGCTTGGCACTAGATATGAGCTTTGGAAAACATTTATGCATTATCTTTTTTACTTTCCCATAAAATAAGGCTTAGAAAATTGTGACGAAGGATTTTGATCAGTTGCAATTTGTGTAAGCGAAAATGAAACCCTCTACAGACTGTGGCCATATGAAAGTCTATAAGACATATCATTATCTGTAATTTCCCTCATGTGAATATGATATGGGTTTCATCATTTTGCGAAGAAAATGCATTTGTTGACTATATATGATATTTTATTCTACTCTAAGCTTCAGATACATACATTTCTGTGTTTTCCTTTTGGAGGGCAGCGACTTTGTATATCATTTCTGAGCATTATGAATTCAAAGGCCTTCATTTTCTCTCATTTACATTCATGGCTGCAACCATAAAGGACGGTTTCATTGATATTTCTGTGTGTGACCCTTACATTGGAGATCGTGGTTGTATAGATGTCTCTGAACATTCCCTTGATTAAACCTCATCTTGTAGAGGATATTCCATGGGTGTATTACTAGTGCCTATAAAATCTCTGATACTTCCATTTAAAACCTGAAGAAGCACCTCTTTAATAATGGTGCGCCGTTCATCAAAGGTACAAAATTCGGTCCTTTTGGCATTGTATCAAAAATGAGGTTAACTTCAAGTTGTTTCCTTGGTCTGAATTCCTTCAATTCTAGAATATCAAGATGTGCATAATTGTTATCACTGTTGTCTTGAGCTATCCTAAGCTTCTTCCAATAATCATCAGGTAAACAAACCTTCATTTTTTGCTGTACTTCGTCTTCATCTGTCACTTTAACATACTCATTAATATCCTCATGGTAGGAGGAACCAGACTTTTTTGTAGTCATTCTAGCCCCCACTAGCATACACTGATCTTCAATTTCATCTTCTATTTTGTATGAGATCATCATAGATATGGATTCTTTTGATAAGGACTGTCATGACACTATGCATTTGCATGCAATATGATATTACCTAAATTTTATCATCTCTATCTTGTAAAAGAAGCTTGATTTGAATTTGAATCAACGAAGGATAATGCAAATAGCTATAATCCCATATTCTGAGTATTGTTGGTGTACAGGCAACATCATAGTCTGTAATTCTGGTTTATTCTATTCATCATACTTTATTGCAATCCTTCATGGCTGAGGCAATAAAAAAGTCTATCAGTATATATTCCTTGTACTTTCATGTTTCTAAAATGAAGATCTTTTGATAGTCTGAAGCAAGCTTTCACTGTCTTATATATTTTATTATTGGGACAGTCATGACCATGACTGATCTTAGACTGTCCTGAAACCACTTCCAACTAAATGTCATCCATTTCAATGATCAAACTCCACTAGCAGAATTTATATTCAAATTGCAACAAAAGTGGTAGATATTTGTTCTATTTGACTGTTCAGGCTTGCCTTTTGACTTTTGAGACGAAAAATCTAGCATGTATGAACATCTACAACTTCCTTTGTGCTAATAGACTATATACCTACCTCCGCTATCACACAAGATTATTATATAATTCTAAAACATACTACTGTAGGCTCCAATTCCATATGATATGAAACTCTAATGAATGACTGCCTAGATTATACGGCTCTAGAAGTCGTATGTTATAATCAGAATGTTATCCTTTATTTGACACTTCTATAACAGGATTGACTGTTATTCTTAATGATGCATGACTGGTGCCTCCTATGGACCTGCTCTATGATGATTTCTCACATGGTGTATGATTGTCCCAAGAAACCATGACAATGATCTCTGCTCTAATGAAAAAATGAGGTGCCTTCACCCTTCTTTGCTTACTATTGAGACAAAAATAAGAACCTTGTATTTGCCTTTGCTGCTCCATGATGCTTCTTTGTATGTACCTGAATGAGTCATTTAATTACCATGCATATGATAGTCACTTTTCAACAGCACCTTATGATATCACAAGCCTATTGCCCATTTGTGGTTCTCACTTCACCTTCGAATTGATAATGATGGATGAGCAATAAACTTTGAGGCTCTTGCCATCAGTCAATGAGTTACTCCTTTATGTGTTGATTTGAGCAAAATGAAAATGTATTCTTATTCCATCCCCTCTTGAGATTTAGGGGTAGCATGTTGGGCTCAACCCTTGTGGGAGCCCACTTTACACCACATGCTGATATGTCTTCAAATAGCTACGTGACTTATCCTATACCTACACATGAAACAAACATGTTAGATAAAATTAGTGAAGTACAATGATTTTTTCATTTCCATTTCTCTTGCCTATGGATGATTTGTATCTTATTCAATATATCATAGATAGTATATTATGTCTCTACTTGGTGAAGTTCATGGGATACACTATATCTTGAGCTCTAACAAAAATATCTCCATCCCCTGCAGGTTCATCAAAGGGCAAGCTGCAAGAAGGATCAACTCAAAACTTATATAGGCAATGATAGATATGCTCTATCCTATTTACTTTATTACTTTAGTTGCATAGTATACTCTCTTTTATGTATGGATTCAACTATTCAAGCTATTCCCACGGCTTGTGTGGGACATTTGATCTATCATATTTTTATTCAATGCAATGTTTATTTCTTTTATGTATCTCATTTATAAAATAAATAATCATTGTAGCGAAATGAAATAACTTATCTCTTAAGTAACCTTCTGCAAATGAATGATGATCTGAAACTTCTTTTCCTTTGTTGAACAACTGAACTGTAACATAACTAAATATCTCAAGCACTCCAACTATGCAAACCAGAAATCAGGCAAATGTTAAAACTTTCTCATCTTAAAATAAACTTGTTGTACCATCTCTACCAATTTGGATTGTAGAGAAAACTGGTAACAAGTCTTATTTCAGATTTAAATCCTCTTTGAGATACAATCACAAACAATACCACAAGGGTCTTCTGATCTATAAGTTTCACATTATTTTCCTATAGGAGATGGTGGACATTCTAGTGCTACTAGTGGTAAATTTGACGATGGTACATGTAATAGTAGTAGTAGTGGTCAGTAAGAGCCACAACAACAAGCTCAAAAGAGGCCAACAATAACATTAGATGATACTATAGACAAACTTAGAGAACAAAGTCTTGTGAAGACTAAGAGGCAAAAAATTATGATAGGTTTTGATTCCACATCCACATCAAAGGAATTGTTTCTAGAAGGCAGCCCCTTCCTATCGTTAGTGTGACTGGGACAAGAATGGATAATCCTTAGCCTCAATTACTTAGAGATACCCCCAACACTACAACTACTCCTTCACCATTCAAAGTTATGCCAATAGTCATAGGTTTTGATTACAAAGCTTAATTTGAAACGAAAGAAAAAATATCTAAAAGACACAAGAAGCAAGTGCTAGAGATAGAGACTACTGCAACTTCAGAGCCTGCATCAACCAGGGTATTGCCTACATTTGACCCAAAAACCAAAAAAATGGATTACATGATTGTTGTGCCCAAAGTTCAAGATAAACTAGAGGATCAGATGCAACACTTTGACTATGAGGTGAGCACCCTCCAAGTGGATTTTTCTAGAATGAAAAATTATGACAAAATTAATGTATAGAAAAGGAACAATGAAGTGGTGTACACATCATTGCTAAAGCAAGAGAGAGAGAAAAATAGGTATGGTTGTTTTTAATTTCCTGGTAAGCTTGTTTAATATATTTTCTAAAATTTAGAGTTGTAATATAGATAGGTTCAAGTAATTGAGTTACAACAAAAGGAAAATATATTCAGTGATGTTATTTCCATTCATATTGATCATTTTCATTTGACTTTGTGATTTACGTAACAAGTTGTAGATTCAAATAGAAAAGTTACAGGCAGAGATAGAAAATGAGATAGCCAAGAGGAAAGTAGCTGAGAGCATGACCAAATAATTAGGGAAAAGGATAAAAAACTCTATCTCTACATCAACAAGTGAAGTGAATAAATAGACAGAGGTGGAAGTGAATGAATTGAAGAAAAGATTAAGTGAAAGTATAAATAATTATGATAATGAAAAAGCCAATTCAGGAAAATTACAACAATCCCTGAATGAAGTCAATGTCCAACTGCAAGAAGCAAAAAAAGAAGGAAAGTTGTGGGAAGAAAATGTGGAGAAAGAGAGAAAAAACTCTGAAAATTTGTAGATAAAACCTGAAGAATGCAGAAAATAAAATAAAATCCTCCCAAAACAAAGTATCTAAATTTTATAGAAACACAATGGTTTATATAAAAAATAATATTTCAGAGAAAATAATGAAGAGGATTGATGATTTGTCTAAATTGTTTGAATACACTAATGATCTACTATTTTGTAGTAATACAATCAAACAATACATTGCTGAAAATGGAGACATGGCTTCTTCAAGATAGTCAGATGCAAGTGAAATTTTGCAATCAATCTACAAAAATAGTGACAAAGAATTGGAATCCAAAGGAATTCAAAACCATATTGATGCCACAATAAAGGCCTCATCTATCATTAAAAAATGTACAAAGTTGGAAGAAGCACATGTACTTTTGGAGCAAGTTGCAATATTGACAAAGAGGCTGCAAACAAAGGAAGAATACTTGAAAAAGCTTGGTTTGCTGGTGGCTTTTGACCCATCATACTGATACATTGGAAATGCTACTTTCAAAAAGAAGATGGAGGATAAAATGAAGTTGGATAAGGACTAGTTTCCTCAAAAGCATAATGAGGAAAACTTTTTGGATTCTATCAAACCACTAATAAGCTTGAATGTAACTTTGATTGATAGATTCAACTCAAGTACTAGTATCAATTATAGATTGTTAACACACTTACAACTTGGTTACCATGAGTTAAGACAAATTGAACTTCCATTAGATGAAGAGTGGAGCACGCTACAAAATCTGCTAAAATGATTTAGTAATATGTGTTTCCAACAGAGCATTGTGCAGAGTTGGTTTTGAGAAAGTTATTGTACATTATAAATGTAATACTTCTATGTATTCCTTCATTTGTAAATCAATATAAGACTGAAATCCATTTATGTGTTCAAATTATCTATATTATTTAATTGCCTACTTTAAGAAAACTTTGGTTTCTACATACACATTAAATATTTGCTAATGTTAAAGAAGGATAGACAACGATCGGCCATGGAAGTGAAAAAAGCAGAGCAGGAGGAGGGCAAAGAAAGAAAAGGCTTGAAGAGTGAAGGAGATGCAATGTTGGAAGTTTTGTTGCTGGAGGTAGAAGCAAATAATGATGAACCTCATAATAATTGGATATCCATGGGCAATGTCAATCTTCAAATATTAGAGATATTCTTGTGCTGGTGGTTCCTGATGAGCTCCTAAACTCAAAGGTGGAAAAATTAAGAGAATGTAGTTATTGCCAAATTCATTGGAAAATGGATTGATTGCAAATGGCTTGGGGTTAAACCTGAAGTGAGCTTCCGACCCTTAGGGTTTTTGTAGATAACCTTCCAATCTAAATTTGAGAGAGATAATATTCTTAAGGATGGGCCATGGTTCATGGGAAATTTAGGTTTATACATTAGGGCCTGGGAGCTGGGGTTCGACCCCCATAAGGAATTGATCCAGAAAGCACCAGTGTCAGTCTAAATGTACAAATTGCCATAGGAGTTGTCGATAGAAGAAATATTCAAGCTTATCGGTAACTCCTTGGGAACTTTCATCACTTGTGCGGTGGCCTCCTAGTAGGGGAAATTGGTGACCTATGCTAGGATTTGTGTTTACTTGGATCTGAGTAGGCCAATTCATCACTCAATCAAATTGTCCTTGGCCATAGGGCTTTGGCTCCAAGAGCTAGACTACAATGTCTCCTGATTATGTGCTTCGGCTACTGGAAAATTAGGCATATTGCTAGAGCCTGCATCAAAGACAAGAAATAATCTAGCAAAAGGAATCCAGAGGTTAAAGGCACTTCTTCTAGAGGGAAGGACTCAGAGGTCCCTCCAAAAGTGGGGATAGATGAGAATGAAACAGAAGACCCTGGCAGGCTAAAAGATAGTGCGGATCCAAAAGTTCCTCTGGTTTCCCCATAAAAGATAGGAGTGCTGAATGGGGACCCAAGTGCTTCCTCTCAGTATCTCAAGTGAGAGTCATTGGTAGGAGGCAAGAAAGATTCTCCAAGGATTTTAAAAGACTCCAACAGACCCCCTACTAGTTGAGCTAGCATGGGTTTGGAAGACAAGGTGCCCAATGAGGAAAGGAGGGAGTATGAGGTCTCTGAGGAAGAAGTAGAATTGAAGGAAAAAGAGAATGAATGGAAGATCCAAACTAGAAGTAGGAAGAGAGGCAAACAAAATAGTTTGATGGATGTTGGGGGCCCTTCTTTGAGAGGAAGGAAAATAGATGTTAGTAAGGCTAAAAATACAACCTTGTTGGAGATTGGTAAGGGCATGTAGGATACTTTGAACAAATTTGTTAAGAAAGGGGGTGAGCACCTCCATACCCCCCTTAAGAAATGAAGCTGATCAACTAGAATGTCCATGGCCTAAACGGTCTAGAGAAACACAGCTTGGTCAAGTGGTTGATTGATATAGAAGCACCAGATATTTGTATGTTGCAAGAAACAAAATTGGAAAAGGAGGTAATGGTCAATCTTTGGAGAAGGATTTGGAGAGTTGGAGAAGGTTGTGTTGTTAGTGCGGTGGGCACAATGGGGGGCCTGGTGATTGCCTAGAACAAGTCTATATTTGCGAGGTTAGAAATTTCTGCCGATGATCATGTGATTACAATCGTTCTAAGCCATTTGCAAGGTAATGAGAGGTTTCTAATTTCAAATGTTCATGGACCAAATTTGGAAGGAGATAGGGTTAGGTACTGGGATCACCTGGTAGAATTTAGGTCATCAAGGCCTAGCAAAAATTGGATATTAGGGGGTCATTTTAACACTATTTTGGCTCCGAAGGACAAAAAAGGAGGTAGAGCTTTAGGTAGTTTGGGTTCAAGTGGCTTCAGGAGGTTTTGTGAAGAACTTTCCTTGATTGATATTTAGCCTAAGGAAGGATGGTTCACCTAGACTAACAGAAGGATAGGGGAGGACAATATTATGTGTAGATTAGATAGATTTCTGGTCAATTCTGAATGGCTTTGGACCCAGTCAACTTCTTCTCAGAGGTGTGTGAGTTTGGGGGGTCGGATCACTGGCCAATCAGGCTACAAAGTTCAATATGTTGAAGGCCAAAGGGCATTCCCTTCAAAATGGAATCTCTCTGGTATGAGGACACAGATTTTTAGGTGGCCTTAGAGGATTGGTGGATCAAGGAAGTGAAAGGAAACAAAAGATTTGTAATTTTCAAGAAACTCAATGAAGTTCAGAAATAGGAAAAGGAATTGAACAAGAAGGTTATTAGAAACTTATTTGCTAGAAAACTTAAAGATGAAGAGGAGTTGGCTGAGGTGGAGAGAGAAATAGCCACAAACAGTCTCTCATTGATCTCCAGAGATAAGAAAAAAGAGATGGATGTGTTAGATTTGGGGTAGACAACTAAGAGGGGGGGTGAATCAGTTGTCCAAAACTTTCTTCTTTCAATACTTGCATTCACTTGGCATTAACAATAAATCAATCATGAAAACTTAATGTAATTAACCAAGAGCAGAAACACATCTACACATGAGACACCAAGATTTTGACGTGGAAAACCCGGTTAAGGGAAAAACCACGGGGTGACTAACCCAAGATATTATTCTCTGTTAGAAGAATAGAAAGAATAAGATGGCACATGCCAATTAGGGCTCACTGCCTGAGCACACTGCTCACAAGAGGCTCACTGCCTACAAGAGACACACTGTCTACAATAAATGAGTATTACATACTTGAACTGGTAAATAGCATCGTCACCATGCTTGAATCAGTTCCATTAAAGCCCAAATCCTTCTGCTCTTCCTTTCGCTCTTCTCCTCGCTAGCACACTCTCATCTCCACAAGTTCACTATAGAAATGACTTCACAAACCTTTATTTATACACGACATCAACTTAGGAACAAACATCTAAGTCGGCAGGCAACCACAAGAACATTCGCAAGGTGTATAATTCATCTGGTCGGCCAGTCACAGAAAGAACACCTTCATCTGGAAGTATTTCTTCAATTCTGGGCTCCAATACTAATGTGAACCATCAACACAAACTGAACATAATCCAAGGACCTTCACAAGCTTTCCTGAATCACCAGGAACATTCGCACTTCCTCTACATACTGAAATCCTTCTCTCCTACATCTGGAACCTCAAGAACATAGTCTATCATCACTGTCACAAAGGAATAGGTTCTTCTGGACCTTCAAACCACAAACTGATCTACTTGACACTTCACAAGGATGTCCTAAACACTTCCTCAAATCCGCAGAGTGGGATAATGCATTACCGGACCTTACTGGACCTATCTATCTCACTCTGTCACCATTGAGCACTTGTCAGAACTGGTTCTACTTGAGCGATCATAACTTCTTCAGATCTTCATGCGGATCCCTAAAAACTTGACTAGAGCATCTCAAGACTTATATCTACAAACCCTTTAAACCTCAGCCTATCTTGGACTTTTACCTTGTTATCATCACTATTCTTCACTGTTCCTGATTGAGACTAATTTTCTCAATACCCTCAACACACAGCTCATCCAATCCTTCTCATTAATGCAACATGAGTATGTTGACATCAATGACAACACCGGTTCAACCCATACTTGCAACAGAATGGCCTCAATAGGCTACTCCAAATGGAAGAAATTTTTTGGATGCAAAAAATCTAGGGTCAAATGGCTTAAAGAAGGGGATAGCAACATGAAATTACTTCACCTCTCTACAAACATAAGAAGGAATCAAAATAAGATTTTGAAGCTCTCGATGCCAAGGGGTTCGGTAATAGAGGATGTAGAAGCTATCAGGAAGGAAGGAAGGAGTTTTTTTCAGAACCTTTAGGGAATTCCAAGGATGCAAACCTAGAAGCTCAAAATGAATGCTTGACTAACATCCCTTTATTGGTCAATGATGATAAGAATGCTAAACTATTGGCTCCCTTCTCCAAGGAGGAAATCAAGACTGCAGCTTTTTCTTTAGGGGCAATGAAAGCCTCGGGTCCAGATGACTTTCAGGCCAGGTTCTTTCAAAGGTTCTGGGATATGGTGGCTGATGATATATGGCAAGCCACATAAGAATGTAGGGTAAGGAAAGCCATAATGAGCACCTGGAACTTGACCTTTATCGCCCTCATCCCTAAGGTAAAAAGTCCAAAATACTTTAACGAGTATAGGCCAATTTCACTCTGTAATGTGATTTACAATATAGTAGCAAAGGTGATAGCTTCTAGACTAAAATATTGCCTGAAGTGTCTAATCTCAGAAGAACAAAGTGGGTTTTTAAAGGGTAGACAAATTCTGTACGGGGTGGTGCTGGCACATGAAACTGTTCATTCTATTAAGGAAAAAAAGAAGGAAGGAATGATAATCAAGATGGATATGAATAACACTTATGATCGAGTTTCTTGGGTATTTTTGATCTCAGTCATGGAGAAGTTGGGGTTTAGTGAAGATTGGTGCATATGGATTCTTAGCTGTATTTCTTTAATTCAATATGTGGTCCTCATTAAAGGAAGGGCAACATATTTCTTTCAAGCAAAGCATGGATTGAGATAGGGGGACCCATTGTCCCCTTTTCTTTTTCTTATTGCGGCTGAAGCTTTAAGCTACGCTTTAAAAAAGGCATGGACAGAAGAAAAAATCAAAGGTCTATAGGTCTCGGGTGACTACCCTAACCTAACTCATCTCCAATTTGTGGATGATACATTGTTATTTGGAGAAGTAACGACAAGGGAGGCATTAGGGTTGAAGAAAATCCTCACCACATATGAGTAGGCAACTAGTCAAAAGGCCAATGCAAGTAAGTCTTGCATTTATTTCCTAAACTATTACTGTTCTAATGCTTTGGAGGTGCAAAGAATCTTAGGATTTGAAGTAGACTCTCTCCTAAGTAATTAATTAGGGATGCCTTTGGTAAGCAAAAGACCTTCGGATGAAGAGTGGAGGAAGGTGGTGGATAAGGCCCAACAAAAACTGGTGTCTTGGAAAGGAAAGTGGCTATCTCTTGCAGGCAAAATTATCCTGATTAAAGCCTCCTTGGAAGTTGTTCCCATTTACACTATGTTTGTGTTCAAGATCCCAAAGCAAGGCAAAAAAAACTTTAGAAAAAACTCAAAGAATTTTTCTTTGGAGGGGCTCATAAGATAAGTTCAAATATAACCTAGTCAAATGGGAAGCTATTTGCAAACCTAAGAAGTTGGGATGGCTTGGATTTCGAAACCTCAAAAATATGAATAAATCTCTAGGAGCCAAATTGGGGTGGAGAGTCTATGAAGAGAAGGACAGATTGTGGAGTAAAGTAATTCAAGCCAAATATCTACAAAATTAGGTAGATTTTCTCTTTGACGAGAATATTATCCTACCCTCAGGATCTAGCATTTGGAACTTCCTAAAACATTCCTCTAGAACTTTGGTACTTGATCTAGTTTGAAAAGTTGGTATTGGAGTTAAAGTTAGGTTCTAGAAGGATCCTTGGATTGAAGATAAGCCTCTGAAGGCTAATGCTAGTTTTTCTCAGCTAGCCTCCTTGGTAGAACCCAGGATGGGAACCATGGTAAGTGACTAAAAGGAAAAGAAGGATGGAATTTGGGGATGGAAGACTTTGGAAGGTCTAGACAATGGAGATAGCATTCGATGGCTCAAAGTCCTCAAGATAATCAAAAAGGTCCCCTCCTCAGAGGCAGATGATAGGTGAATGTGGCAGTTCAATGGGGATGGTAAGGCTTCGATCGATCCCTCGGTAGCCTAAAAAATACTTCTACCATAAATACTTCTGTCAAGGTTCTTCGATCGACCCCTCGGTAGCCTCAAAAATCTAGACCAAACAAGGGCCACCAAAATCTTGCACCTTTATCTAGATAGCATGGAAAGGTAGAGATCTGACATGGGACATGCTGGTTAAGTTCGGTAAGTCTGGGCCCTCGCAGTATGTCCTTTGCAAGGAGGCTAGTGAGGATGGTAATCATATCTTTTTGTTGTGCAGCTTTGTTCAGGAACTTTTGGGCAGATTTCTTAGGAGATGGAAGATAGCTCAGGTCACTCCGAGGGATGTTAACATGTTGTTGGAAAGCTGGAACTTCAAAACTAAAAGCAAAGGGCTACATCTGGTCTAGGAAGTTTTTCCAATGCTTTTGGTTTGGAACGTTTGGTTATAGCGTAACAGAAGAATCTTCTATGACCAGGAGAGAGGAGTAGATATAGTTTGGGATCAAATCAAAGGAGCCATTGGTGAGATTGGTGAAACAAGGAAAAAGGAGGACATGGTAGTGTAAGAAGGGGAAGTAGTTCTGGTCAATGAATGGTCAAGATTCAGATGGATGGGTGGCTCTAGCAACTCGGGGTCCATAGCAAAGAAGGACAGGATCGTTAGTTGGATTCCCCCTAACCTTGGATGGATAAAACTAAACTTTGATGGAGCTACCCAAGGCAACCCTAGGAAAGTTGGTGGTGGGGGAATATTCAGAGATTCTTATGGGCAACCATTGGGTTATTATTCAGTGGATCTTGGCATAGATTCAAACAATTAAGAGGTTCAATAGTTTCAAAGCCTCACATAATAAGAGAGCCAGGAATCAATTAGAAGATTGGACAACCAACCAAGGAATTGATGCTAAGAACAAACATTTTGCTGGTAAAGGAGATCTAAAAGTCACCTTTCCCTTTGAACTGATTCATCTGGTCTAATATGACATTAAGGAACACCTGCCTGATAATAGGCAAGATCATTAAATTGACAGTCTTTTAAGTTCCTCAAGGGGTCGAATGTGAGAAGTGACAGGAGCTAGGTTGGCTGATCATGGTATGGAATGACATGCTCGAGATGTGGAGCTATATTCCCATTTTGTTTGTTGGTTCCAATGCAGATGATACTCCCAAGGGTTTTGAGTCTTCGACAGAGATGAAAGGAGTTGCAAAGTGGAGTGGTGTCTTGGGTGGTGAAAGTAGTGCTAAGTACAAGGAGAAGGAGGAGATTCACATCCCTAGTTGTAGGCAGTTACAACGCAAGGTGGCCAGTGGCTCGGTAGGTGGGGTGAAGAAGAGAGTGTATACTCATCGCAAGAGGAGGCCCAAAATCGTAGGGGATGAGGCTTTGGAAAAATTTGTGGCCATTGTTGACTTAGAGATTAAGAACCCTATGCTCAGAAAGTGGGTGTGTAGGAAGCTATCGATGGCCAAGGTGATTGATGGGCAGGACGGTGGTAAACTGAGAGAGGCAATTGTTAGAGTTGGCTATGATTGGATCCACCTAGGATCTAGGACTTCATGAAAGCACAAGAGAGATCAAATGAGAGAATAATGCTATTCTATCAATGAATGCAAAAGAAGGATTGTTGTTGTTGTTACAATGTACATGATATGCCTTGCTTATAAAGGCAAGGTGAGAGCTAGAAAGGTGGAGTGGAAAGTAGAGATATTCCAACAACATGTGTTAATTAGAGGATGATAACTAATTGCACATGTGGAGGATAAGACAACTGACTCCAACTATCAACAACTCAACACACAACTAGACTCAACTAGACACAACTAGACATCTAGTAGACTCACTAAGTCAGCTTAACATGTGTGATATATGTGTGATGTGTGAATATTATTTAACTAGTAAATAGTTAAATAAGATGAATTATCCACACTAGGGTAAACCAGTTAGGTGATAACCCTGTTCACACCAACACCCCCCCTTAAGTGCAACTTAGGGAGTAGTTGACTAAAGCAAGATGAAATGATGGATGGGTCCCGATGACTTGGCCATGTTAGGTACCCATGTACAACAAATCTCAAGTGGAGAAAAGGAGAAAACCTCATGGGAAAAAACTCCTCTCCAAAAGTGAGAATGCAAGAAGCAATGAAAGTGAAAGGAGTGATAGTAGGAAGACTCAACATGAGCCCCCAAGGACAACTTCTATCACATATGTACAATCAAATACCCCCCATAGGAGAGCAAAAGTGAGACTAGAGGTCCCCCCCACAATGAAGTAGCTCCTGTGCCGATGGTAAATGCTTGAAGATGAACACTGGAAAGTGTCCTGTACCTGCAAACAACATTTCTCCCCTTAGGAAGAAACAAGTCCAAAGGCTGATGTCGAAGAAACTCCATCTCAAGATATGAGGGAAAAAGCCTCATGATGTATGCCTTTGAAGACTGCTCAAGTGTCCACATGTCAGAATCAAGGAATGCTACAATGCAATGAAATGTGACCAATCCAAAATCCTGGGTAGACTGATGAGGAACAACCTCCAAAGACGAAGTAGATGGGATAACAGTTGTGCTTTAACTATCATTAAAGAGGAGAGATATCCCCTCAAGTGTGTCCTCCAAATCTGCAATATGAGACTCACAAAACAAGTCTGATATACCTGCCAAGAAAGTATCCCACAAAGCCGTGTTTGAAATACCTATATGATCCTACTCAACTGAAGTAGATGAAACCATGTCAATGTTGATCTCTGAAAAAGTAGGAGGTTGAGGTGATGGAAGCTCAGCACTAGTCTCATGAACCAATGTAGATGAAAGAAAACCAAGGTTCAAGTGACCAAACTTCTCCTCAGAAACATGATTCACACTTGATGCATGAGTGTGAATATCAATCAATGGATCTACATCATCAGAAGAAGCAAAATGGGAGAAAGTATATAGGCGAGATGCATGATCAGCCATCCCAACTGCAATGATATCTCTGCTCTCTAAGTCTCGTATGATCACAGAATTAGGAGTGAACTCAACTGTCTTCCTTGCACCACAATGAGTAATCTGGTAGATGGAAAGGAGATTGGTTGATAAGGAAGGTACATAGAACACATTGTTGAAAGTACCCTCAGCAATATCAATAGTACCTTTTCCAGTTGCATGCATGTATGTATTGTTACCCATCAAGATAGGTGTCGAAGTACATGACTCAAATGAAGAGAACATCCCATGTGAAGATGCCATATGATGAGAAGCCCCTGAATGAAGAAGCCACCTCTCTAACTGAAGACTTGTTGAAGCAAAGAGTGCTTGTCCTTTTCCTTTGATTGTCCCATTGGCAATGCTTTCTATCCCTGTATGTGTAGATGATGATGGTGTGAAAGAAGAGGATGTACTAGGTGATGATGATGGCATTTGGATATTGTGCTTTTGAATAATGTGAGTCAACTCATCAATTTTCTTCTCATAACACTTATGCTCATCATGTCCTAGTTTCTTGCAAAATGCACACTTTGGTCTCTCCTTCTTAGATGATTCCTCCTTGGGAGAGGATGAGGACTTCGGTGTTTTGGTTGATTGCTTTGCTTGCTCATTGTTCTTGAAATCCTTATTTTTCTGTTTCTTGCCTTTGCTAGTTGAAAATTTTTGATCCTTAGAATCTTGATTATTAAGAAGTGCTTGAGGTTTAGGAGACTTCAATTTGCCCATGTGTACTAACTTAGCTTGCTCCCTTGTGAGTGATGTGGCAAACTCATCAAGTGAAGGCATTGTGAAAGCTTTCCCAAGTGCATCCATTGTAGCATAAAAGGTAGAAACAAAAAATGAATAGTCAGGACCAAGCTTGGCAAGGATTGAAAGAATCAATCGAGTGTCCTGTTTCTCAATTCCACATTGTTTGAGCTGCAATCTAAGTGATTTTAGTTTTGTGAAGAAGTCTTGGATGCTTGCAAAATCGGTTGGATTCAAACCAATTAATTCATTCTCCAATTTGAAACCTCTCATTGTATCTTGTTTACCAAAGAGATTTTCTAAGGTAGTCCACACTTCATTAGGTGTTGTACAAGATTCAATATGAAAAAGAAGATCAGGAGAGATAGACAAGCATAGTGTTCCATAGGCTTGATCACATCTATTGTACCACTTTCTCTTTTCTACAGTTGCAGTTGGTTCAATTTATGTATCCATTGTTACTCTATGAATTTTCAAACTTCTTAAATGAATCTCTATTTTAGTTTTCCACTCATGATAGTTATATGGTGTGAGTAGAGGAAGTTTGTGTGAATCCATGATGCAAGAGTACAAAAAAGAACACAAGTACACCCCCTATTACTCAATCAAAGAGATCACCCCCCTAAAAAAGAATGATTGTGGCACTTTATACTTAGTGCGATTTACAATTATCCTCAAAGGACCAAAATGAGAAAGCATGCAAATCTCTTAAAACTAAGATTCAAGGGAGATTACAATTGCTCACAATGATCTACCACAGCAAACAAATCCCTTCAAAACAAGTTTCACTTTCTCAAGTGCCAAAATGTCCAAGTTATCACCCAAAAGCTAAAAAATTGACAAATGAAATAAAAATAAACTTGGAGTAGAATTTGAGAAAAGTGCATTGATGCATTTGAAGAGCTCCAAAATACCTTTCCGATGCCGCAAGAATCACAAAAATCAGAGATCGTGGCAAGAAGTTGTGAGCTCGGAAGCGAAAAATGAAGATCTATTTTCAAACTATTGTAGCAGTCACCCGTAGAAACATTTCAGAAAACTACTGATACCACTGTGAAGTGCTCTCTGTCATCTTTCCGACGATATCTTGTTTGCCTGATTTCACCTCCGTGGGCAAAAGTTATGCAAAAAAGAAAAAAAGCTCCCTTTTAGGGCTTTGAGGGGTAAAAATGGCCCCCTTGCTGATGCAGTTCTGATGTTAGCGGTATATTCTCAGAATATTTCTTTTCACCAGAAAAAATTCCCCCTCTCGGAAAAATTGATATCCAACAGAATATACCCTGCTGGAAAACAAAAACCACCCTCAGGAGGAAAAAATCGCCAGTTTGTCTCCCGAAACCGCCTTTGACTAGCATGAAACCACCGGTTATTGGTCTTGAAAACCGTGTATCTTTGGTGGAAACTACCTTAGTGAACGTGGAAATCGTTCACCATGTGGTCAATCACTCAAACTGTCTATTGCACCCAGAAACTGCTTTCGAGTACCCAGGAAGAACAAGGAATATGCTGATAGGAAAACCAACTAGTTTTGATTTTTGACAAGAATGATTTCGGGCACTTAATGACCTCCGGTGGTGGTAATGGATTGCTGCTAATGCCGCCTATGGGCTAGTTTGGAGATCGCAGGGTTGCTATGTGACAGGCTGCTCAGGGTAGTTTGGACACTGCCAGAGGATTTAAGGATATCATGAGAGTAACCACTGTGGATTTTAAATCCACCAAGTATGGAAAATTTCTGTGGATACCACAGAGGTTGGGGTTGATTTTGCCCTCCAAGTGGAGAAGATCTAGAGATCGTTGCAGAGATTGTTTAAACTGCAGATTGAGTTAACCACCAGAAAAGAACTTTGAAATCCGTCACTGAATTGCCAATGAAAATGGAGATTGCCGGTCATGAGTTTTTAATGGCCTGAGACCATTCTAATGGGGGGTCATTGTATATGTTCAAGGAATATGCCAATGATGTTGGCGGTTATCTTGACCAATGTGAATATAACCCACCTAGGTTGATCTCAATATATACGGTGCCGGTATTGTGGATTTTATACTACAGATCTTAACCGTCGATTACTTTGCATATTGCCACGGATTCAAGGTATCCGCAGATAGGGACTGCTGACAGTTTAGAAATTGCTAGCATTGCCACTGGAGATTCTGCCCCCGGCTATAGAGGAAACTATTTTAACAGTCACCTTGACTTTCACAGACCACTAATGTAGGAAGTGTAACCACTGCTAGAGATCCGCTGAATATATGTTTTGAATCCACCAAGATCTAAAAGCGGGTGGATTTGACCACCTGGGGTGGGATTTGTGACCTGTAGATTTCGCAGGTTGTACCTTGCGACAGGGTATAATACAAAGTACCCTGTACAATAAAATCCGTAGAATAATAAAACTTCAGACAACAAATGAAGATTTTATTACCCAATAAGTCACAGATTTTGATTTGACTGCATTAAGACCTGCCTCAGTAGAATATTCTCTGTACAAAGGAAATATTCCTACCGAAATTTCGTACGACAGGCTATGAGGCAAATTGTTTTTGCCTTTTGCTACAACTTTGTCCGATTTGGATGATTTTACAGTCGATCCTTACTGATTTGGCCATTCCGGACACAATGGCGGTGTCCAATTTGAGCCAAACTACTCTGAAATTGTTGGTTCCTCCCGGATCACGCCAAAGAGCCCCAAATTGAAACCTTCATCTATTTTTCCTTTGATGTTTGATTTGGATTAAACGAAAGACAATCTTGACTATTTTGGCTTCTCCGGACACAATGGTGAAGTCTAATTTGCAACAACACACACCGAAACACACCTACAATACAAGGGCAAGAAGGGGAAACCCTCACAAAATTAATATTTCTATCAAGTCTTTCTAATTCTCCAGGTCATCATTCGATGCAAGAGAAGAGCATACTCAACTATCAAGATCCACCATGAATTGTACTCAAGATCTCTAAAAAAAAAAGCTAACACAAAGTGATTCTTCCTAGAGCTCTGATACCATGTTAGAGTTGGCTATGATTGGAGCCACCTAGGATCTAGGACTTCATGAAAGCACAAGAGAGATCAAATGAGATAATAATGCTATTTTATCAATGAATGCAAAAGAAAGATTGTTGTTGTTGTTGTTACAATGTACATGATATACCTTGCTTATAAAGGAAAGGTGAGAGCTAGAAAGGTGGAGTGGAAAGTGGAGATATTCCAACAACATGTGTCAATTAGAGGATGATAACTAATTACACATGTGGAGGATAAGACAACTCACTCCAACTATCAACAACTCAACACACAACTAGACACAACTAGACATCTAGTAGACTCACTAAGTCAACTTAACATGTGTGATATATGTGTGATGTGTGAATATTATTTAACTAGTAAATAGTTAAATAAGATGAATTATCCACACTAGGGTAAACAAGTTAGGTGATAACCCTATTCACACCAACAACAATAACGGATTTCTTGCTTGATCCAGGCTCGACTAGGGGGCAATGAAATGTCTTTAGAGCTGCACAATTGCTCTCGCTCACTACTATGACTTCCATTGTAGCTGCCTCAATTCTGGTTCATAAGGACTTGGCAGAGGTTTCTAAGGAGGCTGAGATAAATCATGGTATACTGTTGGGTCAAATCCATGACCTAATGGTAGGGCTGGTGGAGACGTGGAAGATGATGGAAAGACTGGCGGTGCAGGTGGGAGCCTAGGTGGAGGACCTTGCCTGAGCTGACTTCAAATGCAGATGCAATGAGGAGGCAGACTTGGTTGATCTCACAGGAAAGGGTGCTAATTAATGGATTCCAGTTATAGTCTTTAGTTAGTTTTTGTTTGTTTATAAGATTGTTTAGTGGGGAGAGGGCCTTGTAATTTGCCCTTTCACCTAGGGTATATGTATATGTCTAATTATGTCATAGACTATTTTGCAGACAACCTTAAAATAGTACTGAGGGCTATGCCCCAATTTTGAATGGGTCCCTGGTCCCTTACCAGGGTATATACAACAAAAAAAAATTGCTAATGTTGTATATTAATATGCTAATATTTTTTTATTACTATGCATTTTGTTGAATGCTTGTAAAACTTATTAGTATCACACAATAATAATATGAAATTATTAATTTTTTAAATTGAAAATAAAAAATGTATGTCATGTTGGTGCCCAAAATTACTAGTTCTCAAAAAACCCCGAAAATCCATAAAATTTCCCACTTTACCCAAAAAATCAATCAAAACCCATCAATTATACTTGATCTGAGATTATCTTTCATGGGTTTCCTTTAGAAATTTTTCTAAGAAAAAATTCCCTTTTGTTGGCAAACTGGGGAAATTCCAAACTTGCGAACTTGTTCTCAAGTTCAAAGTTTTGCCGATTCACCAACAATAGGGTTCACCAACAACTATAGAGTGAAGGGAGGTAGGAAGAAAGGTTCATCGACAAAAAAAGAAGCCAAGACTCCTTTGTTGGTGATTTTTCAAGTTCCTAAACTTGAAAGTTCACCGATGCTGGACTTTGCCGACAAAGGGAAAGAACGAGAAGGTCACGGTGCAAGTGAGTTTTTTCTAAGGCACAAGAAAGAAATGATGAAGAGTTTCTCAGTCGATGAAGGTGGAGGTTCAAGAACCTCCAAGTTCATCGATTGGAGGTTCTTCCAACCAAGTATTCATCGACTGAAGGATTGAAAGGGGAGAAGACCACAAGGAGTAAGGGGAATTTTTGTTTGTAGAGAGACAAAGAACAAGGCAGAAAAGAGGTAAGGTTTGGAAAAATTCATTTTTACCGACAAAGGTAAAGGAAAAGAATGAAGCTAAGGCAAGGGGCTTTGTTGTTGAATCGACAAAGGCTCAAACTTTAGAAAAGTTCAGTTTTCTCCTAGTTTGTTGATAAGGGAAAAATGGCCGACAGGGCCAAGAGGGAAAAAGATTGAATGGCCGCATGGTCTAGCAAAAGCAATATTTGTTGATAGATGAAGGAGAAGGAGGAAAGTTTGAAATGGCCGACTTTTGCCGACTAAGTTGAGGGAAGCCAAAATGATAAAGATGGAAAAGGAGCTAGAAGGTTTAGCAAAATGGATTTTTACCGATAAAAGGCAAAAATGGCCAAGAAAAAAAGACAAAGGGCTACATCGGGGAATCAATGGAAAGCCAAACTTGTGAAAAGTTTAGATTTTTGGCAATTTATCGATAAAGCAAATAAGGTCAACAAAGAAAGTAGATAGAAACAGTTTGACAAATTAAAGATTTGTCAATAAAGGGTGCCAAGGGTGAAGTTCAGAAAAGATGAAAATCGCCGACTAAGGGAGAATGGGGCTTGGTTCAGCAAAGGATTAGTTTGCCGATAAGGTGACTAGGGCAATAAGAATTTGTTCGACAAATTAAAGATCTGCCGATAAGTGAAGAAAAGGCTCGATGGAAGAAAGAAAGAGAGAAAGAAGGAAAAGTTCGCAGAAGTGAAAAATTGCCGACTAAGGGCGAAGTAGGCCTAGTTTGAAAAAAGTCAAACTCACCGACCAAAGGAAAAAGATGAAGACCAAGTCAAGTTCGCCGATTTGAAGTATTGTCGATAAGGCATAAATGAGGTCAAAAATGAAGATAAAAGGAAGATGTCTTCCACAGTTTGAAAAGGTGATAGTTTGCTGATAAGGTAAATATAATATGAAAATGAAGGTAGTTTGTGAGAAAGACAAACGGCTGATAAGATGAGGGAATTGTGCCTAGTACAGAAGAGGATTGTGGCTAACATATACTCAGAATTTAATGATTTTGTAGAGTTGTACCTTGCAGGTGGTTGACACAATGATATTCTTTAATGCTTGGGTACACTTGGAGGACAAAGAAGATATGTCAGATGTTGCACAAAGAGTGCAAGTAATCTTCTACTATCAGTTTGTAGAGTTGTCAGAGTATGGGAATGCTTCTATAGTGCAAATTTTCTGACATTGCAGTGGGCCTAATTTTAATGCAGCATAGTTACTTGTTGACCAGTTTTCTAGCATCTGGAAGCTTAATTTCTATATACGCATCAGTTTGAGAGGTTTTTAGGGTTGGTCACTGAGCCAATTGTCTGGTCTGAGAGCACCTAAGGATTTTCTCAGGCACCAAAACATGTTCTATCTAGTTTGTTAGTGAAGGGATGTATTCAGCATAGCGTAGGAAGGCTGTGTAATGTAGATTTGAATGTAATGGTATATCTCCATGGGAGTTTGTAGTGATATTGGTAAATATATAATCACATTTGTATATTTTCCCTTGCCACATTTGTTGGTATGATTGTAACAGATGTTTGGAGATGTGTGACAGTATCCAAGTTAATACAAGGCTTTGTATTTTCCATTCTTTTGTTGCATATGAATCATTGCAGTTCTCTTTTGGATTATTAAGTATGTCCATTATATGAGGATCTATTAGTGTTATATATGTGAATATATGTCTAGTTTTGTTGATCGTATGCTGTGTATTTTCTTTCCTCCTTGCATTCTATGACTCTGTTGCCCAATGGAGTAGGCACTGATCCGTATTGGAGAGGGATCAATCACTCTTTAAAATCAAACAAATCATTCACCTGTGGTTTAGGGGAAAAAACCATCTTTCCTATTCATGTACATTCGTATAGTTGAATCAACTATATAGGGGTTTTCTGACGGCCAGTCATTCTTGACTTAGTGACAGTTTTTGGAGTCAAGATGACGAGTTGGATTTGGTTGTTCATTTATTTTTAGTTGTTCATCTGGTTTGAACTTAAAACCTGTTCAAGTATACCTATTTGGAATATCCCTCTAGAGTCTAAGATGAGCTCAAAGTGTAGAGGAGTCTACCCACTCCTATCAGTTGGCCAAAATCCCCCTTAGCCCGTTGATAAACCTCTTTCAGTCACCTTGACGACACCCCTAGCCTAGGTGATTTCTGAAATGTTTTAGGGTTTTAGGTTGTAGTCATTTTGGGAACCAATAGGTTGGCATTATTTCCAGGGATGTGATACTTTGGTTCAAATTTAAAGACCCCTATAATAGTAAGTTTGTAGTTGTGTGTAAGTTTGGCAACCTGTCAACTTATGCCAACAAGTTGGCGCCGTTGTCGGGGAAGAGTAAACTGTTGGGTTATAAAGATTTGAAGACTTTGTTGGTGTGAGCAACCTAGAATTAGTTTTGAAGCCTCGAGGATTAGTCACGCTTCAAGGATTTCCTCATTCAGTGAGGTGGCGACTCTACTGTCAAAGAAAACAAAGTATTGTTGCTGTGTTCATGTTTCAATGAGGTTTCAGCTGGTTAAGTTACATGTTTTCTTCCAGCTTTGACCATGGTTTCTTTCTCAATAAAGGAACATGTTATTTGTTCTCCTTTTTCTTGCACAAGTGGTTTGTAGTTAGTCATGGCCAACTAGTATGAACATGGATACCCTAGGGAGGATTCTTCCTGTGCATCTTCTTATGTTGCAGACCCTAGGAATTATATAGCTTTTGACCATCCGAGAAATGTATTTTCTAATCAGAGCCTTGTCGGCTCTACAAACTTAGACTTTTTTATACCCTTGCATAATAGAAATGAGTCCACTAGGCTACAGTATGAAATTGGAAAAGAAAAGTAGTTGCTTGAGTCTTTGCTACAAGAAGAAAAAGAGTTAGAAAGCCAAATCAGGGTACATCAATCTAGGCCACAGTCCAATCCCTCTCCTAATGTTCCCAGTTGCTCTTTTTGCTGGCCTCCCCTATTGCAAATGAAAATACATAGAGACATCTAGACCTCTCATGTGTCAGTTATGAGCAGCAATCCATGCCCAAAATGATCTATTATCAGATGCCTTTATTTGACGGGTGTGAGGTTTTTGATGGGAAGGCACACTTTGAGGCATTTTTAGATTTCATGGATAGATTTCATTTTGAAGATGAAGATATGTGGATGAGATTTTTTGTTAGATCTCTATGTGGAGTAGTATAGAAGTGGCTTGTTAGTTTCCCTGACCAATATTTTGCTTCTTGAGATCAATTAGTGGCTACATTTGAAGACTTTTCTAGACCTTATTTTTCTTGTCCAACAACTAGAAGATATTAGAAGGCAGGAAGGAGAGTCTAGCATGGAGCTCAACCATATATTTGTAGTGGCCCTATCTCACATACCTAAAAATTGTAGACTTGATCTTCCTATTTGTATTGACATGTATTTGAGGCTTATGATACTACCTTAAGCCCATTTCTATACGGAAAGAATTCAATCTAGTGGGTATGTAATAGGCATACCTGTTCATTGATTATGTTGACAAAGTTAAGCAGGATATGATTGCAAAATCTATGCCCTCAAATGCAGAGGCGGTTGGTAATGAATAGATTGTTGTAGACAACAAGGATGTGGATGTTTTGTGTGATCCAGACACAATGTCAC
Source organism: Cunninghamia lanceolata (assembly GCA_027924645.1). Lineage (NCBI taxonomy): Eukaryota > Viridiplantae > Streptophyta > Pinopsida > Cupressales > Cupressaceae > Cunninghamia > Cunninghamia lanceolata. The sequence goes on along the minus strand of BSBN01001393.1, from coordinate 412,207 downwards.
GTGACGATTGTGTGTACAAAAGGTTAGAGGAAGGTGCTGGTGTAGTGTATGACAGCAATTTAGATGAAAATAGCAGTGACTGCATCTACCTTCGATTGGATCAATCATTAGTGGATGATGAAAATGAACAAATCAATGATGACTTCCAATCTAGTGAAGAAAGTTATGACCTTGTTGCCTATTGTAGTGTTGTAGACCGCCAAGAAGGTACGTATGCAAGTGAAACATTATATGACTCAGCTCATATAGTTGATTATGTAGAGCATACATATAATGATAAAACAAATAATAATGAAGGGCTGAGCATAAGGCACAATGCCCTTTATGAAGAACATGCAAGTCCGTCAGGTAGCACAATGCATGAATATCATTGGTGCATGGATAATCATCTTTTTGAAGATGACTTGGAGTTCAGTGAATTTGAGCTATCTGATTTTGCTACCTATGGGGACCAAGTGGACAGAGAGGGAATACAAAATAATCTTAAGGGTGAATAAGAGGCTAGTCTCTTATTTATTGTGTTATCCTTATTTATCCCTGATGATGACATTGAGGCCATTAGTGCTTGTTTGCATGAGAATGATGTGAATTATGCTTAAACTACACATCATGAAGGCACTGCTACAACTACAAGTGATTATGAGGTAACTGTTTCCCATTATGAAAACTATGTCACAAATGATTTTCTAGAGCTTTGTTTGGGGCAGTTATCTCTTATTGATGTGGATCATGTTGAAAGCATATTTTTGAGCTTGTTGGTTGGGCTTGATAACATTGAAGCTAGGTGTTCTTGTGTGGGTCAAATTTTTGATCTGCAGGGTGAAGAGGGGAAAATCATTAGTGATTTTCTTAGTAGCAAATTTTACACAACAGTGTGTGTCAAGGAATTCAAAACAGAGAGGCAACTTGAAGATTGTGAGTCTTCACTTGAAGTGCCTCAAATTTTTGATTTATATGCTAATGGTGTAGTTTTAAATCTAAATCATGCCTTTGATTCAGTCATGGAGGAGTGCATTAGCATCGGTAGTGCATCTGGGCCACAAGAATTAGTACAATCATATGACATAGCCCAGCATGAGACCACACTTGGGATGGATATGTTTCAGCTTGATGTTCCTCATCATGCTGATATTTATGTAGAATTAGAAATGCATCATGCTAACATGGAGTTGCAAGGTGAGTAATTCTATGTGAGTCAACATGATGATGAATCATATTATCTATGGCTGCCTTGCCCTGGCAATAATTTTTTCCATCTTCAACATGATGATATGAATGTCTATATTTTGTATGTGCATGCATGCAAAATATTTCTATTGATGATGCTGGGTGATTAGTGCAACAAAGGATTGAGGGAGATCAGCTCCTTCAATAGTCTTGTCTTTGATAGAGGCAAGTAGCTTCACCAATTTTTCTGCAGGGGTGGCCTGCAGTGTCCCAAAATTTTGGATACAGTCATTTTTTTAACTATATGTTGTTTTATAAATATGTTTTGTGGTGTGTCCCTTCGTGTGTTTTGTGTTTTTGGTATGTCTGGAGATATTCTGTGGTTCTTGTTGTGCCATAAAATTTTGCCACATGTCCCCAACCAGAGCTAGTGTTGGTGCCCAAAATTACCAGTTCCCAAAATGCTTCGTTTTGCCCTAAAAAACCCAGAAAATCCATAAAATTTCCCACTTTACCAAAAAATAAATCAAAACCCATCAATTATGACCAATCTAAAATTATCTTTCATGGGTTCCCTTTAGAAAAATTTCTAAGAAAAATTTCCCTTTTGTTCCTCGTGAAAATCTTCTCCCTTTGTCAGTAAATCAACGAAATTCCAAACTTGCGAACTTGTTCGCAAGTTTGAAGTTTTGTCAGTTCATCGACAATAGGGTTCGCTGACAACTATAGAGCAAAGGGAGGTAGGAAGAAAGGTTCATTGATAGAAAAAGAAGCTAAGACTCCTTTGTTGGCAATTTTTTGAGTTTGTGAACTCGAAATTTCGTCGATGGTGGACTTTGTCGACAAAGGGAAAGAAAGAGAAGACCGCGGAGCAAGTGAGTTTTTTCTAAGGCACAAGAAAGAAATGATGAAGAGTTTCTTGGTCGGTGAAGGTGGAGGTTCGAGAACCTCCAAGTTCACCGATTGGAGGTTCTTCTAACCAAGTATTTGCTGACTAAAGGATTGAAAGGGGAGAAAACCACAAGGAGTAAGGGGAAAATTCATCTACGGAGAGATAAAGAATGGGGCAGAAAAGAGGTAAGGTTTGAAAAAATTCATTTTTACTGACAAAGGCAAAGGAAAAGAATGAAGCTAAGGCAAGGGGCTTTGTTGCTAAATCAGCAAAGTCTCAAACTTTAGAAAAGTTTGGTTTTCTCCTAGTTTTCTGATAAGGGCAAAATTGCCGACGTGGCCAAGAGGGAAAAAGATTGAATGGCCGCATGGTTCAATAAAAGCAATATTTGCTGATAGATGAAGGAGAAGGTGACAAGTTTGAAATGGCCGACTTTTGCTGACCAAGTTGAGGGAAGCCAAAATGATAAAAATGGAAAAGGAGCTAGAAGGTTCGACAAAATGGATTTTTGCCGATAAAAGGCAAAAATGGCCAAAGCAAAAAGACAAAGGGGTACATCAGGGAGTTGATGGAAAGCCGAACTTATGAAAAGTTTAGATTTTTAGCAATTTTCTGATAAAGCCAATTGGCCAACAGGGTCAACAAAGAAAGCATATAGAAAGAGTTCAAAAAATTAAAGATTTGTCGATAAAGGGCATCAAGGGTAAAGTTCTAAAATGATGAAAATCGCTAACTAAGGGAGAATAGGGCTTGGTTCGGCAAAAGATTAGTTCACCGATAAGGTGACTAAGACAATAAGAAGAGTTCGATAAATTAAAAATTTGCTGATAAGTGAAGAAAAGGCCTGATGGAAGAAAGAGAGAAAGAAGGAAGAGCTTGTAGAAGTGAAAAATTGCTAACTAAGGGTGAAGCAGGACTAGTTCAGAAAAAGTCAAATTCTCTGACCAAAGGAAAAAGACGAAGACCAAGTCAAGTTCACCAATTTGAAGTTTTGCCGATAAGGCATAAAATGAAGATAAATAGAAGATGTCTTCCATAGTTCAAAAAGGTGACAATTTGCCAATAAGGTAAATACAATATGAAAAGGAAGGTAGTTTTTGAGAAAGACAAAAGATTGATAAGATGAGGAAATTGTGCCTAGTATAGAAGACAATTGTTTGGCTGACATATACTTAGAATTTAATGATTTTGTAGAGTTGTACCTTGCAGGTGGTTGACAGAGTGATATTCTTCAATGCTTGGGTATACTTGGAGGACAAAGAAGATATGTCATATGTTGCACAATGAGTGCAAGTAATCTTCTGCTATCAGTTTGCACAGTTGTCAGAGTATAGGCATGCTTCTATAGTGTATATTTTTTGACATTGCAACGGGCCTAATTTTAATGCAGCACGGTTACTTGTTGACCAATTTTCCACCATCTAAAAGCTTAATTGCTATATATGCATTAGTTTGAGAGGTTTTCAGGGTTAGTCACTGAGCCAATTGTCTGGTTTAAGAGTGCCTAAGGATTTTCTTTCAGACCAAAACATGTTCTGTCTAGTTTGTTAGTGAAGGGATGTATTCAACATAGTGTAGGAAGGCTGTGTAATGTAGATTTGAATGTAATGGTATGTCTCCATGGGAGTTTGTAGTGATTTTGGTAAATATATTTAATCACAGTTGTATGTTTTCCCTCGCCACATTTTTTGGTATGATTGTAATAGATGTTTGGAGATGTGTGACAGCATCCAAGTTAATACAAGGCTTTGTATTTGCCATTTGTTTGTTGCATATGAATCATTGTAGTTATTTTTTGGATTATTAAGTATGTCCATTATATGAGGATCTATTAGTGTCATATATGTGAATATATGTCTAGTTTTGTTGATCCTATGTTGTGCATTTTCTTTCCTCTTTGCATTCTATGACTTTGTTGCCCAATGGAGTAGGCACCGGTCCATATTGGAGAGGGATCAATCACTCTTTAAAATCAAACAAATCATTCACTTGTGGTTTATGGGAAAAACTATCTTTCCTGTGTATGTACATTTGCATAGTTGAATCAACTATATATGGGTTTTGTGACAACTAGTTGTTCTTGACTTAGTGATAGTTTTTGGAGTCAAGATTATGAGTTGGGTTTGATTGTTCATTTATTTTTAGTTGTTCATCTAGTTTGAACTTAATACCTATTCAGGTACACCCCTTTGGAATATCCCTCTAAAGTCTAAGTTGAGCTCGAAGTGTAGAGCAGTCTACCCACTCTTGTCAGTTGGCCAAAATCCCCCTTATCCTGTTGATAAACCTCTTTTAGTCACCTGACGACACCCCTGGCCTAGGTGATTTCTGAAATGTTTTAAGGTTTTGGGTTGCAGTCATTTTGGGAACCAACACATTAGTGATAGAAAAATAAAATGCCATCAACAACATTTTGGGGTTTGGAACATGAAATACAATATAAATACCTAGTAACTGCTAAATCCCTTCAAATTGCCAAATCATCTATTGATTCTCCTCCCTCTGACCATGATATCCAGTGTCATCCTGATCATGTTCTTTATTTTCTTCTATCTCTGTATCTCCACTTAAGAACATCTCATCAACACCACTACCACTACATGTGGTATTCATTGTGCCACTGTCATATGTGCTATTATTGTTTGAAGTGTTGTACAACCCTTCTCTTTCACACAAGGACCTCCAAATTGCGAGTGCCCAAGTTCAAAAGGAAAACTGTGGATATCATATCTAGTTGTATACATTCTCAAGCAATTTTCCAAATTCTTGTCAAGTTTGTTTCTTATCTATGCTTTCAAGAACCCCAATGCACTGAAAAATCTCTCATCCTCCACCGAACCCAATATCATGGTTTGACATAAATCAGCAAGTTTGAAATATTATGATAATGAATCACACAATATTTTGCTCTAACTTAAGGTTGCCCAAAGCTTTGTTATCGATCCATCTTGGTAGGGAGCCTCCATGAGTTTAAACCGTTCCTTCATTGATGTTGCAAAATGAGTTTATTGCTCTGTAAGATTAGATTTATTTATAATTTCTTCTATTTGTTGTCCATAGAATTCTATACTTTTGAAAAAATGATTCATAAGGTCTTTATCTTGTTGTGAAAATCACTTGGCTGACAGTTGACCCAATATTAAGGATACACTATAGACATGGCTTCAAGCAGTTCATCATGAGGGAATCGATCTCTAATCTCTGAGGAAAGAGATTTCACAATATTCTTTAAAGTAGTACTTACAGAATTAACAATCCTATCAAAAGATTCCCTTGTAACAAGTTCTTCTCTGATAGTGTGCTTGACCTTGTTAAAACAATGCATTGGTATCTCAAATCCCTTTACAGAGACACATAACTCTCTGCTTTCATTAAGCTATAAAAAAATAGCAGGATTGGTCACATTTGTTAACAAGTGCCAGCTACTAAATTTTGGACTTATGAAAGATTGGTCTAATATATATAGATTATTGAGAGTCATGCATATCATTCTACGCAGTCTAGTATATTCTAAAATATACATAGTTCTTTCCTGGGCTTTTTTCACAAGCATGTTCATTTCCTCCAGCATGGGAAGAATACCAACTAATGAAGAGTGTCTCTATGTCACTTAACCTATGTAAGAGGTCAGGAGCCCTGTCAACTATGAAGCGATGTTCATACATTACTCCAATCAAGGATTGATATTCTGCTAAAACTCTTTTAGCTGGTTCATGCGAGGAGATCCATTTGGTATCAACATCCTTAAGAAGCTTATTTGTTGTAGCAAAATTTTGAAATTCCAAAAACTATTTGGGACTTCAGCAGAAGTATGAGTATAGCTCATGGACTAGATCTTAACCTTTTGATAATGTAGGAAACTTGCTCACCATTTTAAATGTTAAATTCATTATGTGGGCCATGCAGTCAATGCCAATCATGTATGGTGAAATAGAAGTTTGTAGCTTTACACACATACCATTCCTATGACCTTGCATCATTGAAGCTCCATCCGCCCCTACACACACCAAATTTCTTGCAATTGTGTAGTCATACATACCTCCAATTTCATTCAAAGATTTCTTAACTAGCTCAAATAGATTTTGTGATGTTGTATTCTCCTTCATTTTATAAATAGAGAGTAGATGAGGTTGGTGGACATGATTTTCCATAGTATACACATGCATACATACCTAAGAAGTATTATCTATTGTTGTAACTTCATCTAGAGATAATACAATAAAAGTTGACTCTTTTATTTTTTTCCTATAAATCATGTTTTTCCACCTCAGTAAGACAACTTTCTCATTCACATCCACTATTTATTGACCAATGTGTGTTAGGAAAGTTAGGAACGCCCATAAAAGATAACAAACTATTATATTTTGGGTAGTCTGTCATAGGACGCCCTCTAGTCAAAATATGAAAAACAACACCCAACTGAACATTTTTTGCCATTTGTAATTCTCCCATCATCTTTCCAAATTGAGCTTCAATTGAACCTCCACCTGCATGAATCTTCATCTTTCTTTACATATGCACATCATATTCGAGGGCATTCTTTACATGAAGACATTCTTCCTTTGTTTTCCATCTTATCACTGAATTTTCCTATCCATCTATTATTTGTTTTTCATAAACTTTACCAATATGTTTTTCTATGGTTTTAAGTTTTAGCTGCAACCTCTTGTCCCTACGATATTTCCAACTACAAATCATACACTTGCATTCTATGGGAGGTTCATCTTTGTTTGCATTCTCCACCAGTTCAATGAATGGGTACTTTGACACCCAATCAATCTAAAAATTCCTTGACATATCCACTCACACCCCATTTTTTATTTGGCTTTTCTTTTCCCCTTGCATGCACTTGCAGGTTCTTCATCTTCATTGACTTCTATAACTTCATTATCATTTGTTGAGTTTGATTTATTCATATTATCATTCGCACTACCTTGGGTATTCCCTAGAACATCATCTATGGTATTGTCATCATTCACGCTACCTTGGGTATTCCCTGGAACATCATCTGTGACATTGTCATCATTCCCGCTACCTTTGATATTCCCTAAAACATCATCTGTGGCATTGTCATCATTAATGTAACCTTGGGTATTCCATGGAATATCATTTGTGGCTTTGTGATCCAAGTCAACAGATGGTATAGGTTCTGGTGTTGTAGTTCCATTTGATGGATCGCCAACATTTCCAAAGTATGACATTATGTTTCTATGTTTTGATGACCTCCCTTCACCACCTTGAATAAACTTCTTCTTGCTCGACATCTCTTATGAATTAAAAGCTACAGAAAAAATGCCATTTTGTTCAAGAAGAAATCATAGATGATAGAATATAGATCCCTAGGTCCTAGATTAAGATATCTCCCTAGTCCTAACTCCTACTCAATATCATTCATAACAATGAAACCAAACAAAGAAAAATAATCAACATGAATCTTATATTATTACATAGTAAAGAAATGATCACTTACCTTTCAGTGACTCGCCAATGCATGTAGTTGTAACTTCTCTATGATCTGAACTCAGAGCTCAGAGCTGAACAAAATGTGTAAAGGATTAATTAGAGCTTCAAATGCATTTATATCAATCCATATTTAGCGAATACCACAAGATTTTTAAATGGTAGGGTAATAATTTGGTGAATCCCGCATACTATTAATAGGTCACCTATAAATGTTGGGTGAAACGGACCACGATCAAACACATATGTTGTAATTTTCTAGGTGAATATGGCCCTATGATTAGCATGGAGTTATAATGGTATTGGTGAAATTGGTCCTCATACACGGTGAATAGTTTAATGCTATTGGTGAATATGTGGGTGAATTAAAACATGCCTCCAAAATTCTAGGTGAATCACTGTTAGAACTGCGTAGTATATCATGGCAAAAATACTAATTATAAATGACTCATAAATTAATTGGTTGGTGAATTGAAACACGTTTGACCAAAAATCTAAAAAATCTGGGTGAATTGGCCCCCACCAGTTGCAATGTATTCGCCAATTTGTGATTGGTGGATATGAACTATTTGCCAATTGGTGAAGATTCACCACTAAAAAATCCTTGGTTGCCAAAGAAATACCACAAGAACAGGAAAGTCCAATAGGACCTTAAACAGTAGGAGAAATAGTCAGAAAAGGTAGCACTAAAAATAAGAAGCATAGAAGAAAAAGGAAATTTCAAGAAGACTGGAAAGGTCATTATATGATTAAGGAAGATGTTAGAAATGATGCTTAACTTTTGTGCACAATGCAGGGTGAATAATTTAGTGAAATGGTTAATGCCTTTCATCTAAAGAAATATTATATCTGAAAAGTCTAAAAAAATCATAAAAATAAAAAAAATCATAAAAATAAAAAAAATCCAAAAAAATAAAAAGATATTCAAAATACAAAAAATTACAAAATCCAAAAAAAAGAAGAAAAACATGCACTTTTCATTCTATTTGCCATGCATTTGTTAGTAATATGTTCTTGTTTGATTATTGTCTTACTAAGGAGTTTAATGTTGCCTAGGTATAGGTAGACCCTTTGAGCCTTTAAGATTCTCTAAAATCATCTTCATCATCTATCATTCCCCTTTATGTTCCCAACATATTTAAAATAAGTTCAATCTATTAGCTTTATACTGATCCCAGTCTTAACAAATCATGATGTCAAGTCTAAACAAAGTAAGTAGTCAAACCTACAATACTCAATAGAAGCTTACAAGTAGACCTTCACTAATCCTCCTTAGTGAAAGGGAAGTTTGATTGGATAGTGAAAGCTCTTGGTGGCACCCAACCCCTTATATTTATTGGACAAAAATGTCAGGGAGATCAAAAATCCACAAAGAAATAAAAAAATAAGAGGGAAAAAGAGAGAGCTCATAAAAAAGTCATAAAATTCAAAAGGATACAAAAAACAAGAGTGCAAAAAAAAAAAGAGAGAATACAAAAATGTGTTAGAATAATAGGTTCTTTACTTAATTAATTTAATCATATTGATTAATTAATTAAGCCACTTTACTTTATTTCACTTAAGCTAAACTTAGGAATCTCACATTAGGGTTTTCTAACTTGCAATTATAAAAGCAAGTTCTCTCATGTAATTGTTTAATCCATTTCATTAATTGCATCCTTTTTTGTTCAAATTGCTCTCTTTGCTTTTTTCTCTTATGGAAGGTTAATCTTAGGTTTTGCAAGTGTTCACTGGGTCTTGTGAGGTTGGTTTCACAACTTCTACATGGTATCAGAGCTCCAAATCTGTAAGCCCCTTCTCAGATTTAGAAAAAATTTTGAGCAAGAGTCATTTTTTGGGTGTGTTTTTGTGTAAAATGGAGTATTCCATTGGATTTAGAGCAGTTGAAATAGTCAGATTAGCCTTTTATTTGGCTTGATTTGAGCTTCGTAAGCCAGATCTATAAGGGTTTCAATGGGTGCTTTTTTTGGGCTCTGGAGAAAAATTATTTTCAGAGCATTTTGGGCCAAATCTGACCTTGCCATCGCATTCAGAAGACCTAAAAACCTTAAGATCGACTGTCAAATCATCGAAATCGGCCTCTGGCTCATCTAGGGCAAATTTTTTTACCAAAGAAGCCGTACAACCTCCCCAACACGCAAATCGAGGTGATATTTCAAAAAATAATATTGCTTTTTTCCCACATAAAAAAATTTCAAAAAAAATAAGTTGCAGGTTTTTTTAATTGTAAAAACAATTATAAAAAAAGGGACACAATTTATTTTATAGCACTGTAAAGCGCTAGTTACTGGGGGTACCCCATACCCTGCGACGATAGGGTACGACCATGCCATGTGTAGGGCTTGGGCCACTCCCCCACCTTCCTTTAAGGGGGTAGTAGGATCCCTTGGGCCCCGCCCCTTTTCTTTTTTTAATTTTTTTTAAAAATAAAAAAAATCAAAGTTTTTTTAAAATGTTTTTTTATGTAAAACAAAAAGATAAACATGCAATTTTTTGTGTGTTTTTTCTAAATTAAAAAAACATGCATAAAAACTTGTTGTACCTCCCTGCATGCTGCATTGAAATTTGTGTCCAATTTGGCATTTTCTCCAACTTTGGCAGTCTCTTTGGAGTTTTTTCTCAGCTAGCAATGTTTCTAATTTATCTGGTGGAGTTCCACATTTGGCGGTCTTCTATTTTATCTAGAGGGTTCTACACTTAGTGGAAACTTCAAAGTTAGCAGTAGTTATGCTAAATTTGGCGAAGGTTGCTTTTTTGCCAAATCTACCTTTTTCCGTTGGGCTTTTCATTTTTGCACTCCATCTTCCAGAGGCCATATCTCAGTCATATGGTGGTATTTTTTACTACAATTTTTTTTAAAGGGATAGAATTTTGTGCTCTTTATAGTAGTGTAGGTTGTTTTCTATTTTGACTTCTAGTCTTTTCTAAAAACCAGTTTTCTTAGTGCTATTGATGTGCAGTTCTCATTTTGGAGACTTTGACAGGCCATATCTTCTGCATCCGGACTCCTTTTTGGGTCCTGTCTTTTTCAAAGTGTATGTTTTTCTATGTACTTCATCATGGTGCTATCAGTTTCCTCTATTTTTGTCTAAGAATTATATTTTTCAGCATGTGGTTCTTTATAGACATTGTGAGCTTCCATTGTAAGCACTTCTCATATGTAAACACACTGAAATAAAGTGCCTCAAAATTATACATGTATTCTTGAGATCTTGCACATCATTGTGTGCCTTATTGTACTCGCACTATGATATAAAGTGCCACGGGGGGGTTGATGTTTGCTTTTTGTTTTACCATCACACCTTTGTCAAGTGAGTGTCCCTTCCACGACAGTAGTGAATCATATTGATTCTTGCCTCATGCGTGTGTGCCTTGGTTTGCAAACCCTTTTATTTGTTGGTACTTTCATGTTTGCACATTCCGATGTTCTTGTTTCTTCTACATGCACTTCTTGGTTTCACACAGTTTCAATGTAACTGCCATGGCTCTCCCTTGTCTGCATTATGGGGGGCTTTCTACTGTTCATGCTAATGCTTCATTGGTTTCACATTGGAGTGAGTTATGTATCTAGTATTGTTCCTATGTACTAGGCAAATGAAGCATAAATCAGTGGCTGGTTACCCATGCATTTCAGTGAGATGGAGTATTTACCATATGGACACTCTTGCATTCCTTTTGTGGGGGCGACCTATTTTCACTTGATTAGTTCTTCAAACTTTTGGTACCTGTGCCATTTGTATCTTCGAGTTCCAAATGTTTGCCTTTGTTTTCCATCTGATTCGAGTAGTATCATTGGGGGCACTCATATAGATTCTTGTCTTCTTGATTCTGATCTTCATCTTGTTTTAGAGGAGGTTCTTCTTTCAGCACTATAACAGTCAATCTTCGACAGTGTTTACAGCTTCTTCATGCTTTAGTGAAGTTCTTCATGTTCATTTTCACGTTCCTATTCTTTTGGGACATCTTTTGTGGAGGCTTCTTAGTCCTTTACTCTTTCTCTCTCTCTCTCTCTCTCTCTCTCTCTTTGTTGTAGGGAGGTTTGTTCTCTCTTTTGAGGAGGAGTTTTTCCCACGTGGTTTTCTCCTTTTCTCTATTTGTGAGAGACTCTTTTGTACATGGGTACCTCATCAGGCCTAGTTGTCGGGACCCATCTTTGTTTTCATGCATTTGTCCTTAGTTTTTTAGCTTCTCCCTAAGTTCATCTTAAGGGGGGTGTTAGAGTAATAGGTTCTTTACTTAATTAATTTAATCATATTGATTAATTAATTAAGTCACCTTTACTTTATTTCACTTAAGCTAAACTTAGTGAGAGGAACCTCCTGCAACAATATAATGAAAAATGTACGAAAGGAATTTATTGATCTCAAGCCACTTCGAGGGGGAAACCTCCTTTGAGAAAGCTCAATACAATAAATTCGTGGATGCCTTTGTTGGCCTCAACACGTACTTATATACTAAGTCTAATCTAAACAACTATTACTCCCCATGAATGTGGGATAATACAATATACTCACAGGATGACTTACAAAGCATATGCGTCCAACAGAAATATACTAACAAAGTAAAGAGAAGGGTTAAATACGGGTTCCTAACATCCCCTCCCTCTTAGAAAAGCTTTGTCCTCAAAGCTTAAGATGTGGAAATTGTTGCTGAATCTGAAGGAGTAGTTCCCATGTGGCATCCTCTGGTTGCATTTCGTGTCACTGAATTAAAACCTCTATGATGGATTGAGAGTGAAGCTGATGAGTGCGCTTGTCGAGGATTGTCTCTGGCTCCAAAATGATGGATCCTTCATTATCTAGTTCTGGTAAAATAGTTTGTGCTCTGATGTTGGTGCCAAGAACTTTCTTTAGACAAGAGACATGAAATACTGGATGAACGTGGGAAGAAGGAGGAAGCTCCAATTTATAAGCAACTGACCCAATCTTCTAAACAACCTTATATGGCCCATAGAACTTTGGAGCCAGCTTATGATTCCCTTTGAGTTTCAGGGATGATTTCTTGTATGGCTGTAGACAAAGAAAAACCATATCACCTACTTGAAAAGTGCACTTAGAATGGTGCTGATCGGCTTGTTGTTTCATTCAATTTCTTGCCATGTGAAGATTGTCCTACAAAATGTGAAGAATCTGATCTCGGGTTCGGAGAACTGTGTCAACTTCCTGAACTAGTGAACTGCTAGGGGTGTATGGAAGGAGCACTAGCAGTGCTTGACCATAGACTGCTTCATATGGAGTCATTTTAGATGTAGTGTGGTAGGAGGTATTGTACTACCATTTAGCGAGAGGAAGCCACTTTGCCCACTGATGCTGTTGTTCTAAGGTGAAGCAACAAAGATAAGTTTCCAAACATTTGTTGATAATTTTAGTCTAACCATCTGTTTGTGGGTGATACCCTAGACTCATCTTTAGTTTGGTGCCAGTGTGTCAAAATAGTTCTATCTAAAAATGATCGGTGAAAGTTGCATCACGATCTGAGACAATGGAAGAAGGGATGCCATGAAGACGGAAGATCTGGTCCATGAAAATGTGTGCGACTGAGGAGGTGGTATAGGGATGGCTGAGGGCAAGAAATGACTATATTTGGAGAGGCGATCAACCACAACCAAGATCACTGTCTTGCCTCCAGATTTAGGGAGCCCCTCAATGAAATCCATAGAAATATCTATCTAAATCCATGTAGGGATGGGCAAGGGTTCGAGCAATCCAGGAAGGAGTGTCATTTCACCCTTGTTGCGCTGGCAGGTATCACATTCATCCACCATCTGTTGAATTTCCCTTTTCAGTCCCTTCCAAAAGAAGTTACGCCATGCTTGCTCTTAAGTTTTGAGGAACCCAGAGTGCCCTGCCAATGGAGAAGTATGGAGTTTATAGAAGACAGCTTGTTGAAGATCTGTGCTTTGGGGAATGACCAGATGACCCTTGTATCTCAGAGAAGCACCATCCCAAGAGTAATGCGGTACAACAGAAGGGTTATTGGCTAACTACTAGATGATTTGAGATAATGAAGAGTCATTGACATAGCCCTGCTAGACAGATTCCAACCAATTTGGAACAAACATAGAAATAGTTGAAAGAGAAGTTTGGTCATCAAATGTGTGAGAAAGAGCATCCGCCACAATATTGTCCTTACCCTTCTTGTAAGTGATCTCATAGTCATAACCTATGAGTTTGCTAACCCATTTCTGTTGTGCTGGGGAGGAGACCTATTGTTCTAGGAAATATTTCAGACTCTGGTGATCAGTCTTGATGCAGAAATGATTCCCTAGTAGGTATGGCTGCCACTTCTATACTGCATGCAAAATAGCCATCATTTCCTTCTCATATGTAAAGAGTACTAAATTCTTACCAGAAAGGGCTTTGCTGGTGAATGCAATGGGATGGTCATCTTGAAGGAGCACAACACCAAGTCCATTGCCGCAAGCATCACTCTTAATAGTGAAGGTCTTGGAAAAATCTAGCATAGCTAGAACAAGTGTAGTACACATAGCTTGTTTTAGTTTTTCAAATGCACACTCAGCAACATGTGTCCATGTAAAAGCATATTTGTTCAACATAACTATTAATGGAGTTGTAATCTTCCTATAATCTTTGACAAACTTGTGATAGTAGCCAGTCAGTCCTAGAAAACCATAGAGGCTCTTGAGTGTCTGAGGATGCGGCCAATTTTTCATGGCTTCTATTTTGGCAGGATCCACTCAAACCCCTTGGGCTGAAATAATATGCTCGAGATACTCCACGTCCTCTTGGCCAAAAACACATTTAGGCTGTTTTGCACAGAGATGATGATCAGAGAGAAGTTGCAGTATAAGATCCAGATGTTGGAGATGCTTAGTCCATGTTTTACTATAGATGAAGATATCATCAAAGAAGACCAGAATGAATTCCACAAGTAGGGCCAAGTTATTTTATTCATCAATGCATGGAATGTTGAAGGAGCATTAGTGAGGCCAAAGGACATGACCAAAAAATCATAGTGTCCATCATGTGTGTGGAAAGCCATTTTAGGGATATCATCCTCATGAACCTGAATTTGGTGATATCCAGAATGAAGATCCAACTTGGAGAAAAAATGAGCGCCATGAAGCTCATCAACAATAGGAATCATAAACTTATCTTTGATTGTGATGTGATTAAATGCTCGGAAGTCAATGTAGAGGTGCCATGACCCATCTATTTTCTAGACAAGAAGAATTGGTGAAGAAAAGGAACTGGCACTAGGGCAAATAATACCTTGCTTCAGTAAGTCCCAAACAAGCATCTCAATCTCTGTTTTTTGGTGAAATGGGTAGTGGTAGGGCCTAATGTTGGGAGGAATGCTTCTAGGAAGGAGTTGAATACGGTGGTCCTTTGGTCGTGAAGGTTGCAATCCCACTGGTTTGGCAAAGACACGTGCATATCTATCCAAGATTCATTGTAGATCTGAAGGAGTAGTGGAGATCGTTGATGGTTGCATTTGAATGGAATGGAGCTGAGCGATGACACCATGTGAATTCTTCTTAAGGAGATTTTCCATGCAATGTGAACTAATGAAGCTGAGAGACCTTGGTTGTAACCCCTTGAATGTGTGTTTTTGCCCATTGTTTGAAAACTACATCGAAAGTTTAGCAAAATCCCATAAGATGGGTCCAAGTGTGCGTAACCATTAAGCGCCCAAAACTACATCACATCTGCCTAAGGGCAAGGCAAACATGTTGGAGTGCAGGTTATAATCTCCAATAGAGATACGTACATTGTGACACTTCCCTTCATAAGGTAATGTGCTCCCATTGGCAATCATGACTTCATAGTTGGAGCAAGGATGGACAAAACAATCAACCTGTTTGGTAATCTGAGGGTCAATGAAGTTATGAGTGCTACTAGAATCAATGAGTATTGTAAGAGGGAGCTTCTTGAAGTAACCCTTGACCTACATGGTTTGTGGGGTGGTGACTCCTGCTAAAGCATGAAGAGAGATCTCTGGGTGGTCTTCCTGAGAAGTAGGGTCAATAGGCGGCTGCTAAGTTTTGACCTAATCATCTACTGTATCTTGAGCATCTTCATAAACTTTAGTTGTAGGCATAGAATCCACATCTAAGAGATAGAGATTTTGCTCAACACATCTATGTCCCCGAGTGAATTTCTCATCACAAATATAACAAATCCCTTTTTCTCTACGTGCCCACATCTCTGCTTCAGTCAAATGCTTAATAGGAGTTGTTCTAGGAGCTAGTGCGATTAGAGGTTTTTGGGAAACCATGTTTCTGAATGGAACAAAATTGGATTTTGAGCGTTGTTGAGATGTGATCTCATCCTCCACCAACTTAGCCAACCCTAGGGCTTCCATCATTGTGCTGGGATGGAACATTTTAACCTCAGATCAGATTGCATCCTTCAGACCACTGACAAAACAACTCCTGAAATCCCTCTGTGTGATTGGCCAGTTTCTCAAATTCTATATGATATTCTCTCATAGTGCCAGTTTGGCAAAGTTTAGTGAGTGCTCCTATGAAGTCATCAAAAGCACTAGGGCCAATTCGTTGCAAAATGAGTTTGCAAAAATCTATCCATTTTGGCTCTTCATGAGCCTTGATGGACCAATAGAACCATTGAAGGGCTTCATGTTCCAAATGAAAGGATGCAAGTGGGACTTTATTGACATCAAAAGTATTATGTAGACTAAAATATTATTTTACCCGGCATATCCATCCAGTCGAATCATCACCATTGAAGTGAGGAAAATCAAGCTTTGCCCCACGAAAATTGCTGGACGAAGAGAACCCAATGTCTGCAAAAGACTCTGGCTGCCATCTATTGTTCATGGCTGAATACTGAAGATTGAGGTCGAGAATTGTTTCATCCAGATCTTGGAGTTTGGTCTTTAGGGCTGTAAGTTCATCCTCCATGTTTTTTGCTCTTGCGTAGGTGACAACCATAACCAGGAGTTTTTTTTTTTTTTGGGAATGGATAGAAAAACAAAAACAAAAACTTTTTTAGTAAAGGAAAATTTGGATTTGGGAAAAACTCTGATGGGTAATTGAGGTTTGACTAGGTTTTGGACACTTTTTGAGGGACATGGAAGCAGAAAATGGGGATTTCAGAAGCGAGGTGAAAGAATGGGAAAATTTGTTGACGAGGTGCAAAGGAGTAGAAATAGGAAATGAACACCATGGCAAAATTTGAAGGCTATTGGGTGAGAATCGAAGAAGTTATGGCAAACCCTAAAAATAGACAAATTTGGGATTTCTGGCTTCGATAAGCAGAATTTGGGATAGGGTCCTCAAGGAAGGAATTATGCAGAATGTAATTTCAGGGGTTCCAGTGAATTTTGAGAGGAGACAGAGCTAAAGCAAGGAAGATATGGCAAAAAAACAAAATTTTTTACTATGGAAATTATCTGCCAACTGCTCTGGATGGATTCAATCTGTGATTTATTAGCTATCAATAGATATGGGTCCCAGGTATGTTCGGCTTCCTATAGGTTCAAGGGATTCACTTGGCTACCGATGCTCTCTAATGGCTTGCTATTGGGGCAGTACCCCTCACTCCACAGCTCAGGTAAAACTGATAACCGCTTTGCCACAAATGACAACTCTTGGTTTACCTCACGAATGGGAACTAGTCAATCAAGTAGGGGCCATTGCCCTTTTCACTGGCAAGTCCTCTCAATGGGCTAGCTACTTCGGGGTTCTTGTGGTACTCCTCACAATAAGTTTTAGGGCTATGCCTAGGCACTTCCCATAGTTAAGTGGATAGGGATTATTCCTTGATCCAAACCTGTAATTGAAATGAACAATATAGATGCAAAAAAAGAACTACTGCAATAATCACAGCACCTGGAGGCCACTGCAGAAAAAAATTTCGTCAGAAATTTCACCCGGTGAGCCCAAGGAAGTGCTCTGATACGAGATGAGAGGAACCTCCTACAACAATATAATGAAAAATGTACGAAATAATAGAAATAGTAGAAACACAGAAGGAATTTATTTATTGTAGGCCACTTCAAGGGGGCAACCTCCTTTGAGCAAGCTTAATACAATAAATTCATGGATGCCTTCATTGGCCTCAACACTGTTAGTTTCAATATAGACAACTGAGAGGGGGGGTGAATCAGTTGTCCAAAACTTTTCTTTTATTAACCACTTAAATCCTTCTTCTAATTCAGCAGCATAATAACAAATCAATCATGGAAACACAATGCAACAATTCAAGAGCAGAAACACATTAACACATATGACACTAAGATTTTAATGTGGAAAACCTGGTTAAGGGAAAAACCACGGGGTGAGTAACCCAAGATTGTATTCTCTATTAAAAGAATAAGAAGAACAAAATGGCACATGCCAATTAGGGCTCATTGCTCGAGTACAATGCTCACAAGAGGCCCACTGCCTACAGGAGACACACTGTTTACAAAATAATAAATATTACATACTTGAACTGAAGAATTGCATCTTCACTATGCTTGAGTTAGTTCCATTTAAGCTCAACACTTCTGCTTTGCCTTTCGCTCTTCTCCTCTCTACCACTCTCTCATCTCCGCCAAGATGATTTTGAAATCACTTCACAAATCTTATTTATATAAGACATTGAATTTGGTATAATCATCAAAGTCAGTATACTTTACAGAGCAAATAAACAAATACAACTTGACTTATTACAAAAGACTTCATGTGAATCACCACATTGTCGGCCACACAGATCTGGGACTTAAATATTCTTTTAGGAATACGCCATGCTTCGTAGAACATCTTCAAGATCATCCGCAAGATGTGTAAATCATCCGGTCGGCCAAGTTTAGGAAGAACATCATCATCCAAAAGTAATTCTTCAATTACGAGCTCCATCTTCAATGTGGACCACCAACACAAACTGGACACAATCTAGAGACCCCCACAAGCTTGCCTGAGTCACCAAGAACATCCACACTACTTCTGCTTACTGAAATCATTCTCTTCTTCATTCAGAACCTCAAGAACATAGTTTGTTATCACTATCATATTGGAATAGATGCTTGCGGACCTCCAAACCATGAACCAATTGAGTTGTCAATTCACATTGACTTCCTAAACACTCCAAATCCACAAAACAAGATATTGCATTTCCAGATCTCACTAGACCTATTTGTGTCACTCTGTCACCTCTGAATATCTGCCAGAATTAGTTTTACTCATATGGCCATAACTTCTTCAAATATTCATGCAGACCTCTCAAATCTTTATTGGATCACCTTTAGACACATATCTACAAACCCTTTGATGCACATCTTTTGATCTTCACCTTAGCTGGGATCTTCACTTCACTATCTTCACTATTCTTCTCAGTTTCTAATAGGACTAATTTTCTCAATATCCTCAACATACAACTCATCCAATCCTTGACATCAATGCAACAAGAGCATGTTGACATCGATGACAACACTGGTTAGGCCCATACTTGCAACAATATCCCCCTTTGTCATTGATGGCAACATATGATGTAAAAAATTATTTTAACCATCAAGATAAGAACTTCTCCTCACTGGCTGACATAACTCCCCTATCAACAACAACCATTCACATGTCTTCTCTTCCTTTACTGCTCCCCCTTTGATCAGCAACCACTTTTTGTTTTTCACATGTCTTCTCTCCCCTTTGACGTCAATGGAAAAGGGCACATAATTGCATCAATACAGACTACTCCCCTTGAGTAGCAGCTTCCTATCATCAATCCAGACAACAAGATATGACTGTGAGATCTACTGGACTGATGCACATCAGTGCACCTTAATTCAGAACCGGAGGGGTAATAACCCCTAACTTCTCTCTGAGATACTCAAAAGAGTCCTTAGGTAGAGGTTTAGTAAAAATGACTGCAATATGATCCTTGGAGGGCACAAACTCCAATCTGACTTCATTCTTGTTGACCTGCTCTCTCAAAAAGTGAAACTTGATGGATATATGTTTTGTCTTTGAAAGCAACACTGGATTTTTTGATATATTTATTACACTTGAATTATCACAGAAGATTGTGATAGGTTCTTCATACTCCACTTTGATGTCTCTTAGCATTTGCTTCATCCACAATACTTGAATGTAACTACCTACTACTACAATATATTATGCTTCTGTAGTGGACAGAGATATTGCCTCTTGTTTCTTTCTTAGCCAAGAAACCAATCTTTTCCCTAAAAAGAATGCTCCACCACTGGTACTCTTCCGGTCATCCACATCTCCTGCCCAATCCACATCTGTATATGCATGAAGAGAGAAGTCATGATCTCTAGGATACCATAAACCATACTCAACTGTTCCTTTTAGATATCTGAGAATCCTCTTGATTGCCATGACATGAGATTCTCTAGGATCAACTGGAATCTAGCAACAAGACCAACAACATTCATAATGTCAGGTCTAGTTTGAGTAAGATACAGTAGTCCTCCAATCATTGATCTATACTTTTTTTGATCAGCCTTAGGAGAGTCATCATTTTTGCTCAATTTACATCTGGTTGCCATGGGAGTATTCATTGGTTTTAAGTCTTCCATCCCAAATTTCTTCAACAATTCTTTCACATATTTGGTCTATGAAATGAAGATTCCTTTCTCTATTTGAATGATTTGTAGACCCAACAATAAATTCATTTCCCCAAACATGGACATCTCAAATTCACTTTTCATTTGATTTGTAAAAGTTTTGCACATACTATCTCTTCCTCCAAAAATGATATCATCAACAAATACTTCAACAATCAAGATATTTTCATGATCAATTTTGAAGTACAAGTTACTGTTAGCAGTACCTTTGGTGAAACCAATCTTCAAAAGATGCTTATCCAATCTTTTATACCAGGCTCTTAGGGCTTGTTTGAGTCCATACAGTGCTTTCTTCAACTTGCAGACCATATCACCATGACCAGACAATTGAAATCCATCTGGTTGCTCAATATATACTTCTTCTTCCAAGTCACCATTCAGGAAGGCAAACTTGACATCCATATGATATACTTTGAAATCCTTGAAGGCAACAAAGGCAAAAAATAATCTGACTGCTTCAATTCTTTCCACTGGAGCAAAAGTTTCTTTGAAATCAACTCCTTCTACTTGGGAATAACCTTGCAGACTAATCTGGCTTTGTTTCTGACTACTTCACCATCTTCATTCAGTTTATTCCGGAAGACCCATTTGGTTCCAATCACATTTTTATTTCTAGGTCTGGGAACAAGATCCCAAGTGTGATTTTTCTCAATCTGCATCAACTCTTCATTGCTTTAGTCCAGCTTTCATCATTGCATGCTTCACTTACTATTTTTGGTTCAATTTTTGAAATCAGACAATACTATTCTGAGTCTTGAGCAATCTTTCTTCTTGTTTGAACACCTTTTCTTTTATCACCTATGATCTGATCTTCAAAGTGATTCAGTCTTACATACTTGGGAATTTTGGGAATTTCTTGCACTTCTATTTCTTGAACAAGTTCATTCAAATTTATCTCTTCTTCCTGATTCTCTGGATCAGTCTGGATCTGAATTTCAGAAGGGGCTTGGACTTCTTGGACCAAAACATCATTTTGATCATCTCCTTCATATTCATAAAACCTTGAGGGTTTTTCAATACCTTCATCAACCTTCACATTTGTACTTTCTATAATCTTTCTCAATCTCTTGTTGTAACACTAGTATGCGTTGCTTTGAGTAGAATAACCCAAGAATATTCCTTCATCACTTCTAGCATCAAATTTTCTAAGGTCTTCATCTCTTTTAATGTAACATTTGCTACCAAAGAATCTGAAATACTTCACAGTGGGAGTGATGCCAAACCATAGTTCATAAGGGGTCTTACCAGTATTGCTTCTGATTTGTACTTGATTGAGAGTATAGACAACAGTGCTTACAACTTCTCTCCAGTAGATCTAAGGAACATTTTCTTCCATAATCATGGTTCTAGATGCTTCCTGGATGGTCTGGTTCTTTCTCTCCACTACTCCATTCTGCTGTGGAGTCCTTGGAGCAGATAATGATCTTTTTATCCCATGTTTCTCACAGAATTCTATGAACTCTCTAGATGTGAATTCTCCACCTCTATTAGACCCGAGACATTTTATGTTTAATCCAGTTTCATTCTCTACCATAGCCTTGAATATTTTGAATTTCTCAAGAGCCTCAGATTTTTCTTTCAGAAAAGTCACCCACATCATCTGGGAGTGATCATCAATTAATAACATGAAGTATCTATCACCTTGCAAACTCCCGATTCTTGCCGATCCACATAGATCAGTATGTATTAAGTCCAACAATCTAGTAGAAGATTGTTCCTTACTTTTAAATGTGACTCTACTCTGCTTACCCAACTGACATTCTTTGCACAAACTATTGGTAGGTTTCACCAATCTTGGAAGATCTCTTACAGCTTGAGTGTTGCTTGTTTTGATGATATTATCAAAATTCACATGATACATTCTCCTATGCCACAACCAACTCTAATTAATTTCAACAAATAAACAACTTTTGCCAACCAAGTGGAAGATGTTACCTTTTGTTTGAGTACATGATGCAATCTCTATTCCAGAACTTTTAAAGATCTTACATTTTCCATTTTTGAATCAGAGATCATAACTTTTGTTCACCAATTGTCCAACATTGAGAAGATTGTGCTTCAAACCTTCAACATACAGTACATTACTGGTTTTGTTCTTTCCATCAAAAGAAATAGTTCCTCTACCTGTGATTCTGCCAGCTGAATTATCACCAAATTTTACCACTCCTCCTTCATATCTTTCCAAATCTATGAACTTATTTTTGTCACCTATCATATGGTGGGAGCATCCACTATGAATGACCCAATCATCCTTTTCTTCAACTTGGGCAGCCAGAGCTCTTTCTATCATTTTATGATTGACAGATTCAGAGGGCATTGGATCTTCTTCCTTGATGGCAATAAACACCCAGTCACTTTTAGATTTGTTTCCTGTCTTTGATTCATCATCTGTTACTCCTTCATCATCATCATCTTCATGAACATAGTAACATTTATTTTGGAATCTTGATCTGTTTGGATTTGCCCTTGAAAATCTTTCCGGACATCTTGAGGCAAAATGACCAATCTTATTGCAGTTGAAACATTTGAAGAGCAATTTTCCTTCATGCTTACTGGATCCTCTTGGTAGTCTTTTTACAATAAGGGCTTCAAGTTGAGTAGCTTCTACTTCATCTTCTTCCAGATCTTTTCTTTCTTTTTCATACCATGACAGTTTCTTTGAGGAGTTCTCTCCTAGATCAAACTTTTGCTTGCCTTTTACAAAGGCACTAGTTTTGAATGCAGATTCAGTCTTGGGGGTGCATCTCCAAACTCGGCCAATTCAAATGCAACTAATTTTTCAACCAATTGATCTCATGTGATATTTGAAAAAGATCTGAATTCTTCAATAGCAACAACCTTGTATTTGTAAGATGGAGGTAGGGATCTGAGAACTTTGGCAACAATCTCATCTTCATCCAAGATTCCACCAGCACATCTAATGCCACAAACAAGCTCATTTACTTTTGGCATAAATGTAGTGATATTTTCATCTTCATTCATCTTCAAGTTTCAAATTTTCCTTTCAGACTCTATAGCTTGGCACATTTAACATATTTGTCTCCTTCATGCAGAAGTTTCAGTTTTTCCCAAATCTCATATGCAATTTTTAAATCTATAACATTTGTCAGTTCTGAATCAAATAAGGCACTTAGTAAAGCTTCTTTAGCCCGAAGATTATCTTCAACATCTTTTATTTCATCTATACTTGTTGGACCATCCTTTGGAGGAACATACTTCTTTGAAGCCATGATCTAATATTGCATCCCCATACATTGCAAGTGACATTCCATGCAGCTTTTCCAAAGAGTGTAATTGGTTCCATCAAACCTCTGACTATCTTTCTTGTAAGAAGTCATCCTGGATCTCCTTAAGCGGTTAGGGTCCTTTTAGAGGAACTTGGCTCTGATACCAATTGTTAGTTTCAAGACAGACAACTGAGAGGGGGGGTGAATCAGTTGTCCAAAACTTTTCTTTTATTAACCACTTAAATCCTTCTTGTAATTCAACAGCATAATAATAAATCAATCATGGAAACACAATATAACAATTCAAGGGTAGAAACACATTAACACCTATGACAGCAAGATTTTAATGTGGAAAACTTGGTTAAGGGAAAAACCATGGGGTGACTAACCCAAGATTGTATTCTCTGTTAAAAGAATAAGAAGAACAAAATGACACATGCCAATTAGGGCTCACTACCTGAGCACACTGCTCACAAGAGGCCCACTGCCTACAGGAGACACACTGTCTACAGAATAATAAATATTACATACTTGAATTGAAGAATAGCATCTTCACCATGCTTGAGTTAGTTCCATTTAAGCTCAATACTTCTGCTCTGCCTTTCACTCTTCTCCTCTCTACCACTCTCTCACCTCCTCCAAGATGATTTTGAAATGACTTTACAAATCTTATTTATATAAGACATTGACTTTGGTATAATCATCAAAGTCAACATACTTTACAGAGAAAATAAACAAATATAACTTGACTTATTACAAAAGACTTCATGCGAATCACCACATTGTCGGCCACACAGATCTGGGACTTAAATCTTCTTTGAGGAACATGCCATGCTTCATAGAATATCTTCAAGATCATCTGCAAGTTGTGTAAATCATCCAATTGGCCAAGTTTAGGAAGAACATCATCATCTGGAAGTAATTCTTCAATTACAAGCTCCATCTTCAATGCGGACCACCAACACAAACTAGAAACAATCCAGAGACCCCCACAAGCTTGCCTGAGTCACCAAGAACATCCACACTACTACTTACTGAAATCATTCTCTTCTTCATCCGGAACCTGAAGAACATAGTCTGTCATCACTGTCATATTGGAATAGATGCTTGCGGACCTCCAGACCATGAACCAATTGAGTTGTCAATTCACATTGACTTCCTAAACACTCCACCAAATCTGCAGAACAAGATATTGCATTTCCAGATCTCACCGGACCTATTTGTGTCACTCTATCACCTTTAAACATCTTCCAGAACTGGTTTTACTCATATTGCCATAACTTCTTCAAATCTTCATGCAGACCTCTCAAATCTTTACTGGATCACCTTTAGACACATATCTATAAACCCTTTGATGCACATCTTCTAATCTTCACCTTAGCTAGGATCTTCACTTCACTATCTTCACTGTTCTTCTCTATTTCTGATAGGACTAGTTTTTTTAATATCCTCAACATACAACTCATCCAATCCTTGACATTAATGCAATAGTATGTTGACATCAATGACAACACCGGTTAGGCCCATACTTGCAACAAACACGTACTTATATACTAAGTCTAATCTAAACAACTATTACTCCCCATGAATGTGGGATAATACAATATACTCACGGGATGACTTACAAAGCATATGCGTCCAACAGTAATATACTAACAAAGTAAAGAGAAGGGTTAAACACAGGTTCCTAACACTTAGGAATCTCATAGTAGGGTTTTCTAACTTGCAATTATAAAAGTAAGTTCTCTCATGTAATTATTTAATCCATTTCATTAATTGCATCCTTTTTTGTGCAAATTGCTCTCTTTTCTTTTTTTCTCTTGTGGAAGGTTAATCTTAGGTTTTACAGGTGTTCACTGGGTCCTATGAGGTTGGTCTCACAACTTTTACAAAAAGATACTAAAAAATACAAAAAAAAGAGAAAAAAAGAAACAAAAAAGAATTTAGGAAAAAAATGAAAAGAGAGGATTGTTGATGTCTATACTTTTGGGTGGAGATAAATTTAAGCTTCAAGCTATGAGGGTGGCATCTTTCAGAGAAAATAAAAAGGAGAGGTACAAAGCACAAACACACACACACACACACACTAGTTGGGTAGAGCCAAGAGTCTAACTATCTTTAGGGCCATCCTTTTCTCTGGAGCCATTCCTTTACCCTAGGTCTATCTTATTGACCATCTCTAATCTAAGTCTAGAAGGTACTAATAAAATTTGTTACTTGTCTAAGTTGAAAATATTTCAAAGTGTTTTGTCTAGATAAGGATTGAAGTATTTAGTCTTTTGCAAAACTAAATTTAGAAATTGTTGCATTTCCCTCCTATTCCCACTTGAGTCCTTAATAAAGTTCCATCCCAAAGTTTAGTAGGTCTTGTTGGTACTCAAACATGCAGTTCCACCAATCCTAAAGATTCAACACTAGAACCTAGGCCAAGGATATGTCGTGCTTAGGCAATGGGCGAGGCTTATGATCAAATAGTGACATGAATGGACCAATTTCTATGAGTGGGTAAACTCACCTTCATCTTTAGGATCTACAAGGCCAAGGGGAGTATTCCTTGAGGTCTCAACAACATAAAAATTTAAACATTATCTCCTCAAGGAGCTATACCCAATGTGCTATGAACCCCTATAATTGTCACTAAGTTCATGTCAGTACTAGCTACATACAAAACTATTAGACCTCTGATATACAAATAAAAATTTACTCTTACCCTGCACCCAAAGATGACATCTATAAAATGTTTTCCCAAGCAAATGAATCCACAACATTTCATACACAAGGATAAGAAAGAAATACACACATGCAAGATTCTCTAACAATGTTCAATTTCTGAATTACATAAGGTATGATCAAGTTTACAATACTGAATCATGCAAGCATGGTGGAACCTAAACCTACTCCTACAACTAACCAGGGAGAGATTTTAATAATTTTAAAGGTTGTTAGGCTTGCACCAAATAGACCAGTGCCTACTCCATTGGGAAATAGGGTCATGGATTTGCAAAAAGGAAAGAGATGTAGCAGTGAAAACATATATGGAATCTCATGTGCATCATCATACAATGCATATATCTCATCTTATGCAATGGAAATTCTTATTAATCTAGAAAATAATGAAAAAACCCACATGGAACAGAAATAAAGAGCATTACAAAAGCTTTGCAATGAATTAAAATACTAACACATACTTCTCTAGCTTCCGTTACATTCATACCAGCAAATATGGTAAGAGAGGATGAGCAACTAGGTTAAAACACACTCCTGAATAATTACAAACTACCCTAGAGACATGCCATTACATGCATCTATCTTTGAATAATCTTCTTATGCTTTACAAGGTGCATTTTATCCCTTTACAAATCCAATTGCATCATTTGATGCCCTAGAACACTACTGGGACACTTGTAGTCTAGAAATTGGTTCATTGAACAACACCTTTTACAACTTAAGTACATGTATATATCATTACAATTCACTGTTGCAACTTGGACATGGATCTAGAGTAGTCAACACGTTTACAGGTCGCCTATACATGTTACATCAAAACCACATGGGTTATACTAGAAAACCCTATATATTTGGAGTGTTTTCCCATGCTCTAGTGCAAAAATTTCATCATGGAAGGGTCCACAATAGTCTTGGGGTGTATGAAGTTCACCTACCATGCCATCGGGCTTCAAAATAATCATTAATGGTGGCCTTGAGAGTCACTAGAGTGTCTCGTCTCATGTTGAAAACTGTGAAAATTCTACGTATTTGGGCCAAAAAATGGAATCTCAAAACAACTAGAGCATTGTAACATTTTAAAATGAATAAAGAAAACTGCAATCCTGAAATAACTAGGAACCTTAGAACATTTTGAAAAAGTGCAAATTCTGGAATGCCAGAAGGATCAGGACAAGAGCACTTGGGCGCCCATCTTTAGGGAAATGGGAAACCTAGAAGAACTTGGATAATAGGAACATTAAGAATGTTCTAACATCCACGAGAACCCCAAAATCCCCCTGGGGCACCCCATGAGAAATGGGAAACTCAGAAGAACTTGGAAATTAGGGATTTCTAAACATGTTCTCATGTCCACAAATAACTTGAAATTCCCAAAATGACAAAAACACCCACACAATGGTTCCAAATGATGAAAAATGACAAATATAGCCTGAATCTCTAAGATCACTTGAAAATATTAAGTTTTGACCCCTCAAA
Source organism: Cunninghamia lanceolata (assembly GCA_027924645.1). Lineage (NCBI taxonomy): Eukaryota > Viridiplantae > Streptophyta > Pinopsida > Cupressales > Cupressaceae > Cunninghamia > Cunninghamia lanceolata. Next base: position 384,706 of record BSBN01001393.1, on the reverse strand, counting down.
TTGAGCAAAAAAAAATGGGGTTTGGAAGGATCACCAAAACTTGAAAATCCCAAAATGAGAAAAACACCCAAACAAAAGGCTAAATAGATGCAAGGGGGTGCCAATAACCATAGCTTCTATTTCATTTGAAAATTCCAAGTTTTGACCCTCCAAATTGAGTGAGGGGGAATGGGGTCCTGGAAGGACATTGTAACCAGGAATGTTTTGATGTGCCCAAAAAACCCAAAATTCCCAAAGTGCTAAAACTCTCAAATGAAAGGTCCATTTGATGCTAGATGATACACATAGCCACCATCTTTGAGATCATCTGAAAAGTCTAAGTTTTGACTCTCCAAATTGAGTGAGGGGGAATGGGGTCTTGGAAGGACATTGGAACCAGGAATGTTCTGATGTGCCCAGAAAACCTAAAATTATCAAAGTGCCAAAAATCCCAAATGAAAGGTTGATTTGATGTTGGATGATACACATAGCCACCATCTCCGAGATTATATGAAAATTCTAAGTTTTGACCCTCTAAATTGAGCAAGGGGGAATGGGGTCCCAAAAGGATATTGGAACCAAGAATATTTTTGATGTGCCTGAAAAACCCAAAATTCTCAAAGTTCCAAAACTCATGAATGAAAGGTCCATTTGATTCTAGATGACACACATAGCCACCATCTCTAAGATCATCTAAAAATTTCAAATTTTAATCCTTCAAATTGAGTGAGGGCGAATGGGGTCTTGGAAGGACATTAGAACCAGGAATGTTCCAGGTTCCAATAGGATTTGGAACTAGTAATGTTCTAGAATTTGACAGGATTCAGAACTTGGAACCCTACACCCAAAAGCTAAGAAAAGACATGGAAAGCACAAAACAAAGGAATTTTATGAGATTTTTTTGGTAAGAATGAGGCATGGCCATGGCATGGGGAAGACAAATAGTCACTGTTACTAATTTTTTGTTCATACTAAAATTAGTTTGACCTAAGTGCAGTTGTTCAAAAGGAATAAAAGAAAACTTTGAGGTTATGCATTTTATGAATAGTTGATGGCTTGACAAAGTAGAGATGGAATTCAGTTGACATGATAACCCGTCAGTCCAATCACGACTGATGAGTCATCATGACAAGAGAATAAGGTTGCCATGGTATCAATCATTGAAAAAATACAGTTGTTTTAACATGGTGTTATCTTTCAAGAGTTATAAGTTAGATTGATTATTCAGTTGGTCAGAGTTGAAAGAAAGCAAAGAAAGATATTTATTTAAACTATTATTTCATGTCATGTCTAGAACATACAAATTTAGTATCTGTTACTTTATCCTATGCATTGATTGAAAAAGAAACATACATACATTAGGTGCATAAGATAAATTAACTGATCATGTTTAAAAGAGGTGTCCAAATGTGTCCCACACAAGCCATGGGAGTAACTAGATTGAGCAATGTAGGCATGCAAACTATATATCTGAATGATAAAAAGAAATAATGTGAACACATGATAAAAGTAAACATCCATCATTGCTTGAGCAAGAAGGTTAATTTGTTGATGTCGGTCTTCAGTCTTCATCTTCAGCTCCTATCATCAGTTGAACTTGCAAAAAATTGGGGAAAGTCCTATTAGAGCTTCAAATGTTTAAAGTTATCATATGCTTTTATCAAGCAAATATATCAACTTATCACATCATGCATTTCATATGAAAGATTAGATCAGACATGTGCTAAAAGTCAGAATATCATGAAGAGAAGCAATCAATACCATCAGGTATATCTTGTATGCTAATTTGTTTGTTCACTGTACAGGTATAGGAAAAGTAATGTTGCTGATTTAAAGACATTTACACCATGTGGAGAAAATGTGGCTCCCACAAGGGTCGAACCCAACATGCTCAGGTGATACCATTACATGTTATGCTATGTCCAATAGATTATCAGTGATCAAATTCCAAATAATATGCAAGAAACAAGGTACTATTCTACTTTCTTCATCATTAATTAAATGTGATTTTTTCATAATAGTCCTCTGCCATCAATAGATACACAAAGAACAATACATAAAGAATGGTCAAGGACAGAAACACACATGTTCCAATCAAGTCTCATGTGCATATCAAATAGAATGAACAGGCTACATGAGCCATCTTAAATACAACAGGTATTTATTTCATCTCATGTGATTAAATAGCATGAGCAGTTGACAAATGCAGTCACAGTGTAAAGGTACTCATAGTGATCAAGTACATCTAAGACAAATGATACAAGTTATGCCTTTATGAGGACAGAAATAGATAAAAACATGTAACCCTGCACAGTCAAGTCATGACAAAGATCATGGAACAACCAGGACACTTTTGCTTTCAATCATCTACAGGAGACAAATGGGAGTAACAGGAAGTTCATTTTTACCTTCACTACAAGGTATGATCACAATAAAGGTATATAATTTATAAGATAATCAGAGAATGAAGACACTGCTTTAGAGTATCAAGAGAGCTTCATAAAAATGGAGTATCAAATGCAAGACAAATTGTAGCAACATGTCAAAAGCTACAACCACATATGTGGAATAACAATGTGAGATACACAGGCAAGGATGTACTACATAAATAGAACAGCTTATACAGGTACAAAAGACAATGTATCTGATTGCATTATGCAATGTGTGCATCAAGCTTTGCTACAACATTGACAGCTCATTGTGATCAACCACAATCAAGTCATGAAGAAGATTAAGGGATAGAAAAGAGATTCTATATCATTTGATTACAATATGGAGAATACCATGCTTTTACATGTTACAGATGCCCCTATTAAAACAAACACATTGTCTCAGTCATGTAAAGGACAGCCACACAAATACCAAGAGGTACTGTTACAGTCAGAATGCAGCTACAAGAATCATGGAATAGCATTTTAGACCAGGGGTAGTCATATTACAATGGACAGAAGGAAAAGGGCATAAATGGATACATAATGTTTTATCTTCAATAATGCCACTCACTTGAGTGTTGCTAAAGTAAACAATGCAATATCATCACTATCATATATCAAGAAGAAGAATTCAGAATGTTGTGGCAGGAAATATCTTGACAGGAATAGAGAAATAAATGGAGAGTTTAAGTCACAAAACCCTACTTGAGTAGGTAACTTCATCTTTGGTTATGGGTGCATCATTTGAAGAATACAGTGAGCTTGAAAGAGTATATATATAACTAAGTCACTATCACAAGAACTCAAGACACATACACTGTCCCAGTTCATGAAGGGAGTAATGGATTTTAAAGGTTTCATCCTTATCCTCAAAAAAGAAAAATAAACCATCTCATACCTATTGCAGCCACACCAGAGGGAACATGATATATGAAAGCAAATACAAGTTATATTTCTTCTTTGTCAGAGGTTCAAAACCCTTGTATTGTCTATACCATGGAGGTAGAACAATAGAAAGAGGGTGAATTGAGCCGCCCTAGGAGCTTACAGATTCAGTGAACTGAGAGATAGCCACAGAGATAACATGCAATGGTTAAAGGTTTGAAGACAGTGAAAAGGTTAAAGACTCCATCAAAGTACAGTAAGAGGGACCTTTAAGTCATTAGTGCTAGAGGGTGGAAACCAACCATGATACAGAATCATGCATGTAAAATAATCAACAGTACAGAAAGGTAGTCTTATAAGGTACATTAGCTACATAAACAACAAATAAAACGAGCATTTTGCAACAAATATTTACCACTTTTTGTTGTGAATGAGGTGTAAAATTGCTATTCACTTTTCAAGAGTATTTTACATATTTCAAACATGTCACAGGGGAGCTTCTTGCTCCTACAGAGCACATTTGGCTTGTAAAACTCATAAAGCCCAAGGAGAGTCTAGTGATCAGACAAAGGTTTTATTTAGATGTAGTGCATACCTCTGAGAGAATACATGGACAAATATACATTCCAGAAATCAACTAGATTTTGATGTTTCTTTGTCTTACTATTACTTTTGGTTTCTAAGATACAAAACACATGGAAAATGCATCAAAGCTAGCTATCATTACAGCTATGCTGGTCACCACTTGTCTTACATCATTGGAGAAAATGCATGTATGGGAAACATCATAATGTCATCGCTGTGAGCAGGAGAGCAAATTTTGTGTTAAAAATATGTAATGGAGCATAGCCGTGGAGGAGGAAACATTTCTATACAAAAAAAGGGAATTCCAGTGTATAAGTCTTTTGAAACCCTTGTCATCTTTTATCTGTAGTGAAAGCAATGGACATAAATAAATGTAATAGGCACGGCCATTACATAAAGAAAGTTTTATATCAAAAATAGGGATACCCAGTTTGAAATCCTCAAAACCCTTATCATCTCTAAGGTTATAGTGAGACAAATAAGGCTACAAGAGAGACAAGAAGTAATGCTTACCTTGTTTTCTGGAATGGAGTTACAACTAGCCGCAACCTTTAATTTTTAAGGGCTTTTTGCATAGGTTTGAGTTGCACAAAAGACACAGAGAAACAAAAAGATTTGTTAAGTAAGATGCAACGTATACTTAGCATAGAAGTTGCGACCTTCATATGAAGAAAAAGCTATAGAAACCAATAGAAATACCAGTTGAAATCAAAGATTTAGTGATTACCTTATTCTTGTGCCTGATTTTGAGATAGACATGCCAAGGATTCGACCAGAGAAGACATACAGTGAAGGAGAAAAACCAAGGAGCCAAACCCTAAGTCAGTCGAATGATAAAGTTGCAAAGCGAATGATGGAAAATGCAAAATAAAGAGTGAGCAATCTTTTAGGTTTTCATCTTGCTTTTGTTTGATGGAATTTTCTTTTTTCTCTTTTTATTTTTGACTTTACAAATAACAAATCATTTTTTGCCTAATACTCCATGGTCAAAGACTTATGTCTTTCGACCTAATGATCATACCACAAAAGGCCCGTGGGCAAAACATAATGATTCTTGCAAAGTCAAAATTAGAAATCATTCGAAGTTAAATATGGAGATTATTAGAAGGTAAAAGGTGGAATATCAAGTGAAATACAAAGTGGCCAAAGGTAATGCAAGGTAAGATGGCAGGTTGAAAGGACAATACATGAGGAAGGCAGAAACAAGTGGATAAGGTAAAGTTTTGCATGATGGTATTTGTATGCAGACCAAATTATTTGCATTGGGAAAGAAGAGGGTCTAATTGGCATGGTAAGTACATATTGCAAGGTGGAAGGAGACTCAGGATTAGATTTGCATGATGGATAGGGGTAATGCATGTGTATAATGGAGTGATAAGGTAGATAGGGGTATTTGTTTTCTTTTAATACAAATATGGAGTTATAAGGATTTATATGTAATGCCTTGTTTTTATGCATTTATGATAATGTATTTGGAGAAATAAGGGTGTATTTTTCCCCTAAAGGCATATTGACATGCAAGTGGATGTATTTTCTCACAAGGAGCTATAAGGAGATTGTATTTTTCTCAAGTCCTATTTTTTGCTCAAATTATGCAAATTAGGTATGTGTATTTGGAGAGATAAGGAGTTTATATTTTTCATGCATGATTTTACAAATAAATCAATTGTAAATAAAAAATAAAGTAATATTTTACAAATTACTTTATTATTTTTCACAAATTGTAAAATCAAATAAATACAAGTTGTAACCAATAATAGAGTAATTATTCTAATTACTTTATTATGTACTCACAATCAATTTTGCAAATGCAAAATCATGCAAATTGATGAGTTCAGTTAACTAGGCCATCTAGGGGTTTTTTGCATGATTTGGGGAGTATTTTTAGGGTTCTTGGTCAACTTTTTGGTTAAGCCTATGGAGAGGCCCAAATTGGAGCTATTTTTGCTCAATTTGTGGTAGTTTGAGCCCCTATTTTTGAGGATTTTTTAGGTTGCTTGTGAGAGATTATTTTTACAGGCAGCTAACTGCAGTTCATATTTTTTGCATGCCTCTTGTGAGAGAAAATCTATATATTGTAAAGCAAAACTTGTTTTTTCTAGTTCTTTCCTTTTTTCACTTATACACTTTGAGAGAAGAAGGTTTTGTAGCTCAATTTTTACAGTTTTATTGAGAGATCAGGAGGTTATAGGGTCCATTTTTATCTCCTTTGCAATATTTCTTTTGTTCTTTTGAAATCAAATAGTTAACTTTCCATTTTATGCTAGTTATTTGAAGTGATTTGATGAAGTTTTACTATGTTTAACCATTAAGCCTTTAAAATTATTGTCTAACTTTTTGCTTGTAGTATTAAGCCTAGTGTTATTATAGGTCTTAGGTTGTGTTAATGAAAATAATCCTTTTGTGTTGTGAAAAATCCATTTCTTTCATAGAAAGCCTATTTTCAAACCTTCCTTAGAAATATTTTTGTGATATTTATGCCAAGATTGGATTGTGTGAGTCAGATTTATGAGTTGTATTGTAAACCAGATTGCATATTTTTACCCATTTTAGGTGCATCACCAGCTTTTAACAGTTTTCAATTCCTTATAGTTTCATTCTTACCCTTTTCCAAAATAGAAAATCATACATTCCAATAGAATATTTTAAGGGAACTAGCCCACAATCTGGAGGTCTAACTTCATTAAAGGGCACGCACAACCTAAAATTAGTCCCATGTTACACAGAATTACAGTGCTTTTCTAGCCTTGTATACGTGTGCAATTCCTAATGATAACAGTTTTTGGCACGCCCAATAGGACTTTGAACTGATTTTTAGTTCAAAAAAGAACTTATCAGTTTGTTGTTTTGGTACCAACAACAGATTTATTAGCCTTTTTTAGAGGTTTATTTCAAGTACTTGGTGACTTTAATCTTTTGGTTTTATAGATCAGACTTTGCAGCCTATGAAAAGTTTTCACAAGATCTGATTTCAGTTGTTTTCTAGCTCTTTGAATGAGTAGACATGTCTACCTTTCATGGAAATATGTCATATGATCCATCATATCATGAAAATACTGCCAATCCTTCATCTTATCAGCCATATCAGATCATCCATGTTGCTAGTTTGAGCCCAAATTCCATGGTTTTTCAAGGAAACCAACATGCACAGTACTTTTACCTCCCACCCACCCTAGTTTAGCCTCGTTGGCAGCCTATGCATGAACCAAATCATCTTTAGGAGTATGCAAAAGAAGAGATTACAAGAATAAAGAGTACATCACTTGATCTCAACAATAGCATGAATAAAAGAAAAAACAATATGAATGAAACAAAAAACACATTGCTAGAAATTGCAAAATAGATAGAGGAGTTCAAGAGGTAGCAAGAATATGAGCAACAACAGGAGGAACTAGATTATCAGGCTTATCTTCATGAGCAAGAATTGGAGGCACAAAGGATGCAATTTGAACACGATCTTATAAGGGAGATTGCAGCAAAAAAAGAACAGATGAAGTTTTTGCTTGCACAAGTACAAAGGCAAGCGATCTAGATAGCTGCATTCATTCCAGAGCAACCTGTTCAAAATGAGGTTAGTAGGTATCAAATTCCAAATTTTAGAAATTGTGATTTTTCTCATAAACCTGTTTGCATTCAAAATTAGACCATTAATCCTCAATATCAGTCACATCAACTGCCTAAACCAAGTCATCACAACCTTGAGCAAGTATGGCAGGCCTCTTGGACCAAGCATCCTAATTACAAAATGCCAAATCTTATTACAGATACCCCTTCCATACCAATCCAAAATCAAGAAGAGGAAAAGGTTTTAGAGCCTGAACCAATCAAGATTCCAAGTTGGTATGGTGAACAAGAACAAGGGGTAGTTGTTTATGAACCTATCAAGATTTCAAGTTGGTATATTGAACAAGAGCCTATTAAGATTCCAAGTTTCAACCCAGTAGCTAAGGTTTTTTGCAGTCCTTCTTGTCCCACCAAATCAGAAAAAATAGACGTGGAGCAAGAGGTTGCTACTATTTTTTCTGTGTCCCTAGATGAAAATGAGCATAATGCCTATGAAGAGGATGCTGGTTCAGATTTGGTACTCAATCTTTTACATTTTGAATCATTTGAAAAGTTTTCTGATGCTATTTATAAGATGAATGGAAGCAGGACAGATATTGGAAGGGCAAGAGCTTCTGTCGCAAGGACAGGTTGCCCACATTTTGATGCAGAAAGCCTTGTGTGAGGATGAGGAGCTGATTTCTTTATTTGATTAGCTACCCAGTTTTGTTGAGCTAGATGAAGAGCTCATACCATAGGTAGAAATAACTGAACAAAAAGAAGACATCAAATAGTATGAAGGGTTGTTGATTGAAGCTAAGCAGTCTGACAATCTAATCTTGGATCATTTAGAAGAAGGTGAAGGTAAACCTATCATGCAACTTCCAAAGCTGGTTGAGAGCTCTTATGAGGTAATAAACAATCCTCTTTTACCCAAAATTCAAGAAGAAAGTGATGATGTTTCATTTTGGGATGATCTTGTGTCTTTTGTGTCAAATCTAGATGGCAAACAAGATCAGGTTGACCATGTTTTTGTGAAAGAAGCAGAGGTTGAGTCTCATGAGATTGCTAACCTATTTGATGAACCTCCTAAATCTATGCCTAACACTAAACAGCTGGATAATATAACTTATTTGGATTCAATGCAAGATTGTAAGTTGGATGAGAATATGTTTTTAGGCATCATAGAAATCTTTTGTTCTAACATTGATGATTAGCTAGTATCAAATGAACCAACAATATGTGATCAACAGGATTAGGTTTAAGAGTCAAGTTTTTATTCATTTCATTCATATGAGCTAACTGTTTCAAATCAGAATGAAATTGCAAGTGAAAATAGGACAACAGACCTCAGTAAGTAAACCAGGAGCATGAGCAGAAAATTCATCATTACAAGAGGTTGTCCAAATAGGGATCTAGCTGGCAGAGAGCTTAAAAGGGAGATACAGATTGTTGTTGTACCTATGGAGCAGATTTCAGTCTCAAAGCAACAAAATTAGATCATCTTTTTACCCCATGACAAAGGTTTACATGATCAGGTTCAGCTAGTGAGTGAATTTATCTACATTTTTTATGAAACATTGCAAAAGTTTGTTGAGTACTTTCTTGTACTTCATCTAATTTCAAACATCCATAAGCATGTGAATCAGTGTCCCCTGTTGAGAAAGGGAAGTTATTTTAACCAAACAATTAATGGATTTGTTTGACCAGTACCTTTGGCTGGTTAGAGTAGGGTAGATTAGAATTTCAGTTCAGTATTTCATTTCCCAAGAAGTGCTTTTGCACATGTTACTGGCTTTGTTTTAAGCAAGTCCATTTAGTTTTAGTTTTTAGTTTTGTTGCTATTTTGGAGTTTCAGTCAGTTTTGAGTTGCAGAATTTTTTTTTCAAGGTTCAGGGTAGAAAAGACTCTATGCCCAATGGAGTTGAAAAGGCTACTGGTTCTAAGTTGTTTAGCAGGAAAACACCCCTGAGAAGTCGCCATAAATGTTACTAATTTTTTGTTCACACTAAAATTAGTTTCACTTAAGTGCAGTTGTTCAAAAGGAATAAAAGAAAACTTTGAGGTTATGCATTTTATGAATAGTTGATGTCTTGACAAAGCAAAGATGGAATTCAGTTGATAGGATAATCCATCAGTCTAATCAAGACTGATGAGTCACCATGACAAGAGAATAAGGTTTCCAAGGTATCAATCATTCAAGAAATATAATTGTTTTAACATGGTGTTATCTTTCAAGAGTTATAAGTTAGATTGATTATTCAGTTGGTCAGATTTGAAAGAAAGCAAAGAAAGATATTTGTTTAAACTGTTACTTCATGTCATGTTTGGAACATATAAATTCAGTATCTATTACTTTATCCTATGCATTGATTGAAAAAGAAACATACATACATCAGGTGCATAAGATAAATTAACTGATCATGTTTAAAAGAGGTGTTCAAATGTGTCCCATACAAGCCGTGCAAGTAACTAGACTGAGCAATGCAGACATACAAGCTATATATCTAAATGATAAACAGAAATAATGTGAACACATGATCAAAGTAAACATCCATCATTGCCTACGCAAGAAGGTTGTTTTGTTGATGTCGGTCTTTAGTCTTCATCTTCAGCTCCTATCATCAGTTGAACCTGCAAAAAATTGGGGAAAGTCCTGTTAGAGCTCCAGATGTTTAAAGTTATCATATGCTTTTATCAAGAAAATATATCAACTTATCACATCATGCATTTCATATGAAAGATTAGATCAGACGTGTGCTACAAGTCAGAATATCATGAAGAGAAGCAATCAATACCATCAGGTATATCTTTTATGCTAACTTGTTTGTTCACTGTACAGGTATAGGAAAAGTAATGTTGTTGATTTGAAGACATTTACACCATGTGGAGAGAATGTGGCTCCCACAAGGGTTGAGCCCAGCATGCTCAGGTGATACCATTACATGTTATGCTATATCCAATAGCTTATCAGTGATCAAATTCCAAATGATATGCAAGAAAGAAGGTACTATTCTACTTTCTTCATCATTAATGAAATGTGATTTTTCAATAATAGTCCTATGCCATCAGTAGATACACAAAGAACAATACATAAAGAATGATCAAGGACAGAAACACACATGTGCCAATCAAGTCTCATGTGCATATCAAATAGAATGAACAGGCTACATGAGACATCTTAAATACAACAGGTATTTATTTCATCTCATGTGATTAAATAGCATGAGCAGTTGACAAATGCAGTCACAGTGTAAAGGTACTCATAGTGATCAAGTACATCTGAGACAAATGATACAACTTATGCCTTTATGAGGACAAAAATAGATAAAAACATGTAGCCTTGCACAGTCAAGTCATGACAAAGATCATGGAACAACCAGGACGCTTTTGCTTTTAATCATCTATAGGAGACAAATGGGAGTAATAGGATGTTCATTTTTACCTTCACCACAAGGTATGATCACAATAAAGGTATATAAGTTACAAGATAATCAGAGAATGAAGACTCTACTTCAGAGTATCAAGAGAGCTTCATAAAAATGGAGTATCAAATGCAAGACAAACTGTAGCAACATGTCAAAAGCTACAACCACATATGTGGAATAACAATGTGAGATACACAGGCAAGGATGTACTACATAAACAGAATAGCTTATATAGGTACAAAAGACAATGTATCTGATTGCATTATGCAATGTGTGCAACAAGCTTCACTACAACATTGATAGCTCATTGTGATCATCTACAATCAAGTCATGAAGAAGATTAAGGGACAAAAAATAGATTCTATATCATCTGATTGCAATATGGAGAATACCATGCTTTTACATGTTATAGATGTCCCTATTAAAACAAACACATTGTCTCAGTCATGTAAAGGACATCCACACAAATGCCAAGAGGTACTGTTATAGTCATAATGCAGCTGTAGGAATCATGGAATAGCATTTTAGATCAGGGGTAGTCATATTACAATGAATAGAAGGAAAAGGTCATAAACAGATACATAATGTTTTATCTTCAATAATGCCACTCACCTGAGTGTTGCTAAAGTAAACAATGCAATATCATCACTATCATATGTCAAGAAGAAGAATTCAGAATGTCGTGGCAGGAAATACCTTGACAGGAATAGAGAAATAAATGGAGAGTTTAAGTCACAAAACCCTACCTGAGTAGGTAACTTCATCTTTGGTTATGGGTGCATCATTTGAAGAATACAGTGAGCTTGAAAGAGTATATATATAACTAAGTCACTATCACAAGAACTCAAGACACATACACTGTCCCAGTTCATGAAGGGAGTAATGGATTTTAAAGGTTTCATCCTTATCCTAAAAAAAGAAAAATAAACCATCTCATACCTATTGCAGCCACACCAGAGGGAACATGATATATGAAAGAAAATACAAGTTATATTTCTTCTTTGTCAGAGGTTCAAACCCCTTGTATTGTCTATACCATGGAGGTAGAACAACAGAAAGAGGGTGAATTGAGCAGCCCTAGGAGCTTACAGATTTAGTGAGCTGAGAGATAGCCACAGATATATCATGCAATGGTTAAAGGTTTGAAGACAGTGAAAAGGTTAAAGACTCCATCAAAGCACAGTAAGAGTGACCTTTAAGTCATTAGTGCTGGAGGGTGATAACCAACCATGATACAGAACCATGCATGTAAAATAATCAATAGTACAGAAAGGTAGTCTTATAAGGTACATCAACTACATAAACAACAAATAAAACGAGCATTTGGAAACAAATATTTACCACTTTTTGTTGTGAATGAGATGTAAAATTGCTATTCACTTTTCAAGAGTATTTTACATATGTCAAACATGTCACAGGGGAGCTTCTTTCTCCTACAGAGCACATTTGGCTTGTAAAACTCATAAAGCCCAAGGAGAGTCTAGTGATCAGACAAAGGTTTTATTTAGATGTAGTGCATACCTCTGAGAGAATACATGGATAATTATACATTCCAGAAATCAGCTAGATATTGATGTATCTTACTATTATTGTTGGTTTCTGAGATACAAAACACATGGAAAATGCATCAGAGCTAGCTGTTATTACAGTTATGCTAGTCACCACTTGTCTTACATCATTGGAGAAAATGCATGTATGGGAAACATCATAATGTCATGGCTGTGAGTAGGAGAACAAATTTTGTGTTAAAAATATGTAATGGAGCATAGCCGTGGAGGAGGAAACATTTCTATACAAGAAAAGTGATTTCTAGTTTAAAAGTCTTTTGAAACCCTTGTCATCTTTTATCTGTAGTGAAAGCAATGCACATATATAAATGTAATAGGCACGACCATTACAGAAAGAAGGTTTTATATCAAAAACAGGGATACCCATTTCTAAATCCTTAAAACCTTTATCATTTTTAAGGTTACAGTGAGACAAATAAGGCTAGAGGAGAGACAAGAAGTAATGCTTACCTTGTTTTCCATAATGGAGTTACAACTGGTCGTGACCTTCAGTTTTTAAGGGTTTTTTGCATAGGTTTGAGTTGCAGAAAAGACATAGAGAAACAAAAAGATTTGTTAAGTAAGATGCAACGTATACTCAACATAGAAGCCGCGACCTTCATATGAAGAAAAAGCTACATAAACCAATAGAAATACTAGTTGAAATCAAAGATTTAGTGATTACCTTATTCTTGTGCATGCTTTTGACATAGAAATGCCAAGGATTTGATCGGAGAAGACATATAGTGAAGGAGAAAAACCAAGGAGCCAAACCCTAAGTCGGTCGAATGATAAAGTTGCAGAGCGAATGATGGAAAATGTAAAATGAAGAGTGAGCAATCTTTTAGGGTTTCATCTTGCTTTTGTTTGATGGAACTTTCTTTTTTCTCTTTTTGGTTTTGACTTTATAAAAAACATATCATTTTTTACCTAATACTCCGTGGTCAAAGACTTATGTCTTTCAACCTAATGATCATACCACAAAAGGCCCATGGGCAAAACATAATGATTCTTGCAAAGTCAAAGTTAGAAATCATTCGAAGTTAAATATGGAGATTATTAGAAGGTAAAAGGTGGAATATGAAGTGAAATACAAAGTGGGCAAAGGTAATGCAAGGTAAGGTGGCAGGTTGAAAGGACAATACATGAGGAAGGCAGAAACAAGTGGATAAGGTAAAGTTTTGCATGATGGTATTTGTATGCAAACCAAATTATTTGCATTGGGAAAGAAGAGGGTCTATTTGGCATGGTAAATACATATTGCAAGGTGGAAGGAGACTTAGGATTATATTTGCATGATGGATGTATGTGGCAGAATGGCTATTTTGCATGTGTATATTGGAGTGATAAGGCAGAGAGGGGTATTTGTTTTCTTTTGATACAAATATGGAGTTATAAGGATTTATATGTAATGCCTTGTTTTTATGCATTCTTGATAATGTATTTGGAGAGATAAGAGTATATTTTTCCCCTAAAGGCATATTGACCAACAAGTGGATGTATTTTCTCACAAGGAGCTATAAGGAGATTGTATTTTTCTCTAAGTCCTATTTTTTGCTTAAATTATGCAAATTAGGCATGTGTATTTGGAGAGATAAGGAGTTTATATTTTTCATGCATGATTTTACAAATAAATCAATTGTAAATAAATAATGAAGTAATATTTTACAAATTACTTTCTTATTTTTGACAAATTGTAAAATCAAATAAATACAAGTTGTAACCAATAATAGAGTAATTATTCTAATTACTTTATTATTTACTCATAATCAATTTTTCAAATGCAAATCATGCAAATTGATGAGTTGAGTTAACTAGTCCATCTAGGGGTTTTTTGCATGATTTGGGGAGTATTTTTAGGGTTCTTGGTCAACTTTTTGGTCAAGCATATGGAGAGGCCCAAATTGGAGCTATTTTTGCTCAATTTGTGGCAGTTTGAGCCCCTATTTTTGAGGATTTTAAAGGTTGCTCGTGAGAGATTATTTTTAGAGGCAGCTAGCTGCAGTTCATATTTTTTGCATGCTTCTTGTGAGAGAAAATCTATTTATTGTAAAGCAAAGCTTGTTTTTGGTAGTTCTTGCCTTTTTGCTCTTATACACTTCGAGAGAAGAAGGTTTTGTAGCTCAATTTTTACAGTTTTATTGAGAGATCAGCAGGTTACAAGTTCCATTTTTGTCTCCTTTGCAATATTTCCTTTGTTCTTTTGAAATCAAATAGTAACCTTTCCATTTAATGCTAGTTGTTTGAAGTGATTTGATAAAGTTTTACTGTGTTTAACCATTAAACCTTTAAAATTATTGTCTCACTTTTTGCTTGTAGTATTAAGCATAGTGTTATTTTAGGTCTTAGGTTGTGTTAATGAAAATAATCCTTTTGTGTTGTGAAGAATCCATTTCCTTCATGGAAAGCCTATTTTCAAACCTTCCTTAGAAACATTTTTGTGATATTTATGCCAAGATTAGATTGTGTGAGTCAGATTTTTGAGTTGTATTGTGAACCAGATTGCATATTTTTACCTATTTTAGGTGCATCACCAAATTTTCACAGTTTTCATTTCCTTATAGTTTCATTCTTACCCTTTTCCAAAATAGAAAATCATACATTCCAATAGAATATTTTAAGGGAACCAGCCCACAATCTAGAGGTCTAATTTCATTATAGGGCACCCACAACCTAAAATTAGTCCCATGTTACACGAAATTGCAGTGCTTTTCTAGCCTTGCATACGGGTGCAATTCCCAGTGATAACAGTCACCACAACACAAATTTTCTCCAAGGTGGGCCCATTGAAGATTTCTCAGATCAGTTATGAATAATGGGTGAAAAACTTTCCAAATGATAATGAGGCATAAAACAAGGGACCTTTTGAAATTTTTTAGGCACGTGCCAACATGTCTTCTTATACTAAGTCAACTTGCAATCCCCTAGGTCAAAAAAACCTACTAAAGAGGAGCCACAATGTTTGTTCCATATACAAATATATTATCCAAAAAAATCAAAACAATAATTCATGTCATAACTCATGGCATGTGGTGCAGGAGAACCCCGAGACACTGAAAATCTGAGGATTCTATGCATATTCTGTTCTGTCCAAATGTCATGTTGTAAGGTCTTTACGCCATATTGAGTCATAGTTGGCCGAGTAACAGCATAGCATTGAGTCTATATACGTGTCATGAAAGATTGTAACCGAACTGAAGGATGTAATCGAATGGCAGAGGTGGTTATAGGGCAATTTGCCTTCCATCTTCTGTAACTGCCGATATGAGATTTTATATAGTTGGTCTGTGTTCGTTAAGAGACACAGAGAGGGAAAGAATTAGTTTGTATATATATTTGCTGAGGAATAAAAAGATCTATTTTGGTGTAATTACAGGAATGTAGATTGGAAGCATTCCACTGTTTGAGATTTCTTCAAAATTAGTGGAATGACTTCCTTAGGGTTAGATTGTTTTCCATTCTGTTGAGTTGTTATTTCTGTGTGAGTTGTTTGGTTATAGAGTTGCAAAAGATTATAGACCCTATTGTTCTATTGAGTTTCTCGTTCTGTTCATTTGTTTAGTGTCTGCGTGAGTTGCAGAGTAAATGAAGTGTCATTAGTGTAACAGGGCTCTCGGAGGAGCTTTCGAAACCTACACCGATCAACGGTGTTAGGCTGATTTGAGGTGTATAAGAGAAAAGTGAAGGGAGTCTCATTGAAGAACATCCATCGGCGTATCAGGATATCGAACTAGGAACTCACCGACAAATGAAGTCTCGCCGATGAGTCAGGGGATAACCAAGTGAAGTCAAAGGCATCGACACATCGGTTTGAGTTGATAAGTGGCCGCTGATGGTAAAGGTCACACTGAAGGTTGTGTTAGAAGGTGATCGGTATGTCGTCACGATAGGACTTGAGTTCACCGATGACAAAAGTCTCATCGAAGGTGATTAGTATCAGTATATCGGTGAAGCTAATATTAATGTGGCCGATAGTGATGGTGTTGCTGACAAGCGATGGACTTAGGGTTTCACATTAGAGTGACTAAAACTTTGGTGTGAAAGGTTATAAAGTCACCGATAGCGATCTATTTGACTGATGGGAGTCAACAAGCAAAAAATCAGAGTCATAGATCCATTGGCCTATCGGCCAACGGATCTTTAAGCTTGCCGATGATATATGTCTTGCCGATAAGTGAAGAATATATGTGTGTTTTGGTACTGTGTGAACCTTGAGAAGTTATTTAAAGCTGTTCGAGCATTAAGCCCTCTGTACTGTGGGTTAGATGGGTATTCACCCCTGTTTTGAGCGTTTCTACTGTGCACTCTGCATCAAATTAGTATCAGAGCGAGTGAAAGATCTGGCAAAAGGTCTAGGTTTTTTTTTCAATTGTGTATTTGATTTCTGTCATTGAGAAGGCAGGTGAAAAGTTGAAAGAAAAAACTGAGGAGTTAAAGAAAAATGTTTGGTTGGTGACCATTCTCGAAAATAAAGATCATAGGAAATATTTTGAAGGCTAACAGTAGTTATTAGACTGTTACAAATGCTCGTGCCATCTAGTTGTGAGAAGGAATATGATTCCTGTAGTGTGTGGGCAGATGATGATGAGGTCTGTCAAGACCATTCACCAATATAGGTTTGGCTGGAAGAGGGTGCAGCGTGAGGCCACTGAGAGAGAGAGTGGTAGTGCATCTCTAGGATCTATTGTTGGACGAGAGGAATGGGTCTGTGAAGCAGCGTGTAGGATGGACATCTGTTTGAGCATTGTGTTGTAGTCATTGAAGCTTTGATCAGTCTGTGAAGTATTCCATTACTAGGAGTAGGAGCTTGAAGATACTCTAAAATATTGATGGTAGTTTGCCATTGTTGGTTGGTTGGTCACTATTCCATTGATGTAAAGATTTCAAGCCTGAAGCTGAAGAGACAGAGTGAAAGATGAAGATAGACAGAGACACAGAAAAAGGTAGTTTGTTTGCAGATACATTTCTAAGGGACTTGGAAATCTTTGTTGGTTGGTTGTATGGTGCAGGAGCACCCCGAGACACTAAAAATTTGAGGATTCTATGCATATTCTGTTCTATCCAAATGTCATGTTGTAAGGTCTTAGCACCATATTGAGTCATAGTTGGCCGAGTAATGACATAACATTGAGTCTATATACGTGTCATGAAAGATTGTAACCGAACTGAAGGATGTAACTGAATGGCAGAGGTGGTTATAGGGCGATTTGCCTTCCATCTTGTGTAACTGCCCAGATGAGATTTTATATAGTTGGTCTGTGTTCGTTTAAGAGACAGAGAGAGGGAAAGAATAGGTTTGTATGTATATTTGCTAGGGAATAAAAAGATCTATTTTGGTGTAATTATAGGAATGTAGATCAGAAGCATTCCACTGATTGAGATTTCTTTGAAATCAGTGGAATGACTTCCTTAGGGTTAGATTGTTTTCCATTCTGTTGAGTTGTTATTTCTGTGTGAGTTGTTTGGTTACAGAGTTGTAGAAGGTTATAGACCCTACTGATCTATTGAGTTTCTAGTTCTGTTCATTTGTTTAGTGTCTGCGTGAGTTGAAGAGTAAATGAAGTGTCATCGGTGTAACAAGCCTCTCGGAGGAGCTTTTGAAACCTACACCAATCAACGGTGTTAGGCCGATCGGAGATGTATCAGAGAAAAGTGAAGGGAGTCTCGCCGAAGAACATCCATTGGCGTATCGGGAGATCAAACTAGGAACTCACCGACGAATGAAGTCTCACCGACGAGTCGGGGGATAGCCAAGTGAAGTCGAAGGCATCGACACATCGGTTTGAGTTGATAAGTGCTCGCCGATGGTAAAGGTCACACCGACGGTTGTGTTAGAAGGTGATCGGTATGTCAGCATGATAGGATTTGAGTTCATTGATGACAAAAGTCTCACCGAAGGTGATTAGTATCGGTATATCGGTGAAGCTAATATTAATGTGGCCGATAGTGATGGTATTGCTGACAAGTGATGGACTTAGGGTTTCACATCGAAGTGACTAAAAATTCAGTGTGAAAGGTTATAAAGTCACCGATAGTAGTCTGTCTGACCAATGGGAGTCAACAAGCAAAAAATTGGAGTCATAGAGCCATCGGCCTATCGACCAATGGATCTTTAAGCTTGTTGATAATATATGTCTTGCCGATAAGTGAAGAATATATGTGTATTTTAGTACTGTGTGAACCTTGAGAAGTTATTTAAAGCTGGTTGAGCATTAAGCCCTCTGTACTATGGGTTAGATGGGTATTCACCCCTGTTTTGAGCATTTCTACTATGCACTCTGCATCAGCATGCATAGAAGTAGAAAGTATAAAAATGTGTTACATTTTCATCCACACACATTTTACATTCATACATTTCATATTGCATTTTAGTCATTTAAAAAAAGATAAAAACATAGCATAATCATTGTGTTATCATCCATAGGTGAATCATAGAGCATGACTAATAAAAATTCTAAGCTATCCATGTGCATAAAAGATAAACAAAGTAAGATGTTGAATACAATCATATGTGGAACTTAACCAATCAAAGTCATCATACAGTGCATATCAATGTTTGAGTACATGTCACTCCACCAACAAAGTTTGAAAGACTAAGCATAACACACTCATGCATGCAAAACTCCCCATGTAAGGGGGCAAGTCAACACTTAGCAATAAGCTAGGTCTCTCTAAGACCTCAAGGATCACTTTGACCAATGTAACCTTTGGGATTGTTGCTCTGAAGTCTCCTTTGACTATCCACTGCATTTGAAGCTCTGTGAGTCCAATGGGAATAAGAAGGGACTCGGATAGGAACTTGTGAATAAGATGGACTAGATTTCTGAGTCCATGAATGCTACCTATGAATCCTTAAGTGAGCCATCTCCCAAAGTAAGGTATTCTCAACCTCTAATACACTGATCTTGGCTCTCTAAGAAGCAATCTCTAGATCTACATGATAAGTAGGAGCCATGATGTTTGTGTGATGACTTGCTAAAGAGGGCATGTGAGCATCAACAAGAAGAACCTCTCTAGATCACCCAGTGAAAGGGACCAATACATCTAATGAAGTATTGTGAAAAAGGTCCCTCCATCTATCAATAATACTTGTAAGAGAATAGTAGAGAAAAGAGAGCATTAGGTCAAAGAGTTAGGTCCAAACAATTTTGAAAGAATCAAGTACAATAAAGGAGTAGGTTAGTATGGAAGTCCTCTCCTAACTACTGGAGAACTTGTGTGATATGGTTAGCCTCAACCAAGCCATTTCTATTAGTCAAATGGATCACCTCTCAACAATAATCTTGAATTGTCATGTCAACTAGCCATAACCCTTCCATATTATAGGGGTTAGAAATGAAATCATCATCTGTAAGTGTAACCACAACTCATGTAGATGCATCAAAATGACCAAGTCATCCCCACTGCATAGCTTTGAATAACTTGGGATCTAAAAGGGGAATGTCTCTCTATAATGGTACAATATGCTTGAGAATCCAAGTCATGATAAGTGAAGGGTGGCTGAAAGTAAGTTCCCATCATCATGAAATTTGGTACAAATCTTGGTAAACCAAGGCAAGAATATCAACCCCACAGGCAAAAACTATCCTTAACTTGAGTTGTTGAATGATTGGTGCCTAGCACCACTTGAGTTTAGGAGCATTCTTATCCCTTGACTTGAGTGATAGACAATTAGCCCAATGAAAACCTTCTGCAGGGGAAAAATAGCGAGACTAGGAATTGAAGTAAGATGAACCCCAAGATGATCCCCATGATGATTGATTCCCATGATAGCAGCCCAAGATAGTCTCTCTCTTAGATTGACTCTTAAGGAGTTCAAGTTGCTTGCCTCTAATAGGAACTCCAAAGATATGATAAATGTCATACAGATGATTGTCCACTCTTCCAAAACATGGGGAAATCAGAATGTGTTCCGATCAACATCCTAATAAGTCAAAATGTCACATCATATATAGGATGAGGGGTGTACAATAGGAATTTGAGCTACTCTATCTAACCTCATCCTCTGCAAGATAAAAAAAATCTCCAATCGATAGTGACTCAAGGGCCTCCATGTACCAAAACTACTCACAAGTAGCATTTTATCAAATGTGCATATCCTACCAAACACAAAGAACAGTATGCTAGATCATCAAAAACTTAGAAAATCATATCATAAAACATTCAAAATCCTAAACACTTTCTAGAAAATAGCAATAAACAAAGAAGTTAGTGTAAAAAAATAGAGATAATTAAGTGTTGAAAGCATTAGACTCCCTGAGTTTCCACTTGGAAAACTTCTGGCTGGGTCACCCTTTTTACCAGGGCTAATCTCCAGTGGTGACCTAGGATGGTATGGTAGATCTCCAGGGGAAGCCTACCCTACTAAAAGGGATGACCCTACCCCATGCCCTAGCATACCCCAGTAGATCTAGAAAATAGGTAAAACAACTAAAATTGAATAAATAAAAAATCATAAAATGACAAATAACTAAAACCTAGACAGATACAACAATGAAATGTGAAAATGATGAACTCTTTCAAAAAAATAACAAAAGAAGATTTAGGGTTTCAAGAGAGAGTTTTCTCATTTCTCGTACTTGGTGATCATCAAGAGGGAGGTTGGCATCCATGTTATCAATCTCTCTCTGTTGATTATTCACTTGTATAATTCCATTATCGTTTGTTCTCTTCCTGTGGATTTCCCTCTTTCTTCTCTTCTTAGCTTAGTTTTCATTATGATCTTTGTTTGTTTAGATTAGCTTTTGTGGTGCTTTCCATGTCGTCATTTTATGTGTATTCATCCTTACAAGTCTTCATAATGAGGCAAGGCAACTTAGGTACACTCAAACTCATGCATCAATGATACATTTCCTCATTCTCATTTTAGTGTTTATTTAAAAATACATCATGAAGTTAAATTAATACTTGTTATTTTAGGTACAAATGTGGAACAATGACAACAAATAAAGCCAAGTTTAGGAATGGTACCTACCTTTCATGTAAACTATTGTCCCCAAGGGGGTAAATATGTAAGTATGAAAAAGACACATGAACCTACATGGCGGTTTGATGATCAGCCATAGTCCTAACCATGTATATGTAAGCATGAAATATATAAACCTCTCAGCAAATTATCTCTTGGTAACACATTTTTGATTATTTTTCTCTTTGTTTGTGCCTCCCTAACCTTCAAGCTAACCTTCTAAGGTCCTACATGTTTTCTTGTTGACCACCTACCCCATGTTCGACAAACCATCCTTGTCGCGCCTTGATGACATGATCAATCCACCTCCCAAGAGGGGAATTTCATTTTTCCTAGGATCTTCTTCATCATTGTTTCTTCCATAACCATTCAATTGACCTTCCAAAGACATCTGTACCCTTAATTTTGCATGTCCAAACCTTTTTGTCTAGGTCGCCCCTATTGACTTCATGGTTTCCCTAGGTGACTCTGTAGTTGAATTGTGGTCTCTAGGGGTGATCTTCCTACTAAAATAGGAGACCCACTTTCCTAATGTGTTTTTCCTTAATTTAAACCTCTAAAATGATTTTCAACCTTCCAAGACCATTTTTCCACCTCCAAAGCACATGTTCAAACCACTATGCCTGGGTTTCCCCTATTGTCTTCAAGGTCTCCCTGGGTGACCCCACAACTTAACTTGACTCTCTAGGAATGTGATCTAGTGCTAGGGGTTCACTTCACTCATAAGGAGACATATTTCACAACAATGGGCTCATACCAACAGATACTTCAAATTTCATAGGTTTCCACTCTAGCAATCTCTCCCTTTAAAAGGCATAGTTAGGGTCTTCAACACTTCTAAACTAAAAAAAGGTTTCCAAAGGTCTTCATAACCCTTAGGGTCTCAAACACAACCATAACAAACTCTCACCCAAGACTACACTCTTCATTCAAAACACTTTGTTTACCAATTGCCCCATTCCTAGTAGCCCTTCAAAATGGGCTGTCAGACAATATCTTTTGTTTCAGACCTCAATTCAAGACTGTGTAAGGCTTTTTAGATACCCATTAAGGAGTTTTAAAACATATCTTCAAACCAACCTAGGTCACTTTGGACCAACCTTGTCAAATCAAGCCTACTACGCTGTCCTAGACCTCCAATTAGGTCACTTTTACAAAGGAACCCTACTCTAAACTTCTTCCCAACCCCAAAACTCAATTAGGAAGCACTAACCAGATAACCAAACCTTAGATTCCATAATTTTTATTCTAAGTCATAGCCTCCAAGATACGTAACCTTGAAACCCTCATTTTTAGGCAATTTACAAGGGTTCTATTGAAAATCAACCCTCCAAACCTCTAGCAGCTCTGCCAACACCTCAAATAGGTCCTATTAGGTCTGCACATGCTCAAAAAGCCATCACACAACCTTTGCCATCTCTGTTTCATCAAACTCTTATCTCACACCTCCATTTTCATGCCAGAAACCTCTCAAATACCCTAGGGTAGCAAACCCAAACCACTCTAACCAACCTCCCTTCTCAACTTAACCCCCATACACCGAAATCTACCCACAAGGATCCATTCCCCTGAGACAAGTGATTACAGAGGGTTGAATGGATCATTTTCACATTTTTATTGCTTTCAAACCCTCAAACAGGGTAGACGCAGACCTGCTCCCAGTATTTTTGCTTATAAAAACATCAAACCTTAATGGAATTCAATCAAACCACCACTAAATGAATGCTAACTCATATCTACATCAGATTCAAGAGCTTTTAGAACAAGATATTGCTGTACGGAACCGTACATAGTCTGAAAATAGTGAAATTGTAGAGAAAACTGTGAAAACAGAGTATAGAACAACAAAAAGGGAATAAATTGATATTGTTATGATCATTCACTGTCTTCTCTACCTGCCTTGAAGTTTTTGAGGCTTATTTATCCTTGTATCAACCCAAAACAACAACTCAAATTGACTCTTGAGATCCATGACTATTGGTATTCCAACTTAGTGCATTTGTTTTTGCACTTTTTACATGACATCATTAACAATATTTGTAAAATGTGAACTAAAATGACTCCAATTACATTGTAGATGGTCTATTATGACCTTATTGGAGTCACAAGGCTCAAAACATGACTCATATTTACACACTTGACTCATATTTACATCAACGTGACTAAACTGATTAGGTGCTCCTACACCATACACCAGGACAAAAGAAATTCCAAGCCCTCTTGGATTGAGGGAAGTAACATGTCTTCATCTTTTGTTTGGTCTTCTTTGAAGTAGCTCCATGTAGTCTTCATC
Organism: Cunninghamia lanceolata; assembly: GCA_027924645.1. Taxonomy (NCBI): domain Eukaryota; kingdom Viridiplantae; phylum Streptophyta; class Pinopsida; order Cupressales; family Cupressaceae; genus Cunninghamia; species Cunninghamia lanceolata. Next base: position 361,049 of record BSBN01001393.1, on the reverse strand, counting down.
TTTTCTTTGGGTTTCATCTTATCCATACAAACTTGCTTTCCTTTTTCCTTGTCACCTTACTGCTGATGTCATTTGTCTTGATGGATTGGATGGTTTGCCTCATCACCTTGTCCTCTTTCTTTCATTTTGAATTTTGGTTTGTTCCCCCTCAAGATTACTATCATAACAAGTAAGTGATAGTTGTTTTCCCTAGCCTTTTGCTCTTGAAATGTAACAATACTTTATTCATCTTTGTTCTTCCTATCTTTTCTCAAATTCCTTGCTCCAATTACCTCTGTCTGATCAGATCTGCAAACCTATGAAATGGCAAAGTATAACTGCCCTTTATCCTCTCTTGAAAATAATGGAGAAAGAATTGTCTCAATCACCATACTATCATGCATCCTCAATACATCTTGAGTCTTCATAAAGAATTCATTCTTCCACTCTGCTGTGACAACACTCTCTTTTCTAGGAATGGCTATAATGTCCATATCTCCTTCTTCATCTTCCTTTGCTTTTTCACTATCTTTTTCCATCAAAGGTTCTTGTGCCTTCACATCTGGTTCTAATGCCTTCATTTGTCTTTTCTTTTGCATCAGCATTTGAATAGGCCATACAACCGTGCTCTTTTGAGCAACTGCTCCATCTTCATTTAGAATTCCTGATTTGTTCTTTCCATATCTTCTTCCATCTGTTTCAAGACTTGTTTCAATTCTCTTATTTCTTTCTCAACCTCTATTTGCCTCATCTTTTCCTCTTTCCTCTTCCTCTCTTTTTCTTCTTGCTTCTTCTTTTGTGAACTTCTAGCCTGCAGGTACATTCTAAACAAATCCATCTTTCCTCAAGAAAGTTTCTCCTTGCTTCTCTTTGTCTTTGCCTCACCTAGGTCTCTTCTCTTCTTCTCTACCTAGTCTTTTGGCAACCAGGTTCTCTCTTCAACCTGCACAAACACACAAACACCAAACTCTTTGGCCAGACCTTTTGAGATCTGAAACCAATTGATGTAGTGCTAGGGGTTCACTTCACTCATAAGGAGACATATTTCACAACAATGGGCTCATACCAACATATACTTCAAATTTCATAAGCTTCCACTCTAGCAATCTCTCCCTCTAAAAGGCACAATTAGGGTCTTCAACACTTCTGAACTAAAACAAGGTTTCCAAAGGTCTTCATACCCCTTAGGGTATCAAACAAAACCATAACAGACTCTCACCCAAGTCTGCACTCTTCATTCAAAACACTTTGTTCACCAGCTGCCCCATTGCTAGTAGCCCTCCAAAATGGATTGTCAGACAATATCTTTTGTTTCAGACCTCAATTCAAGACTATGTAAGGCTTTTTAGATACCCATTAAGGAGTTTTAAAACATATCTCCAAACCAACCTAGGTCACTTTGGACCAACCTTGTCAAATCAATCCTACTATGTTGTCCTAAACCTTAATTTAGGTTACTTTTACAAAGGAACCCTACTCTAAACTTCTTCCCAACCCCAAAACTCAATTGGGTAGCACTAACTAGACAACCAAACCTTAGATTCCACAATTTTTATTCTAAGTCAAGCCCTCCAAGATACTTAACCTTGAAACCCTCATTTTTAGGCAATTTACAAGGGTTCTATTGAAAATCAACCCTCCAAACCTCTAGTAGCTCTGCCAACACCTCAAATAGATCCTATTAGGTCTATACATGCTCAAAAAGCCATCACACAACCTTTTCCATCTCTGTTTCATCAAACTCCTATCTCTCACCTCCATTTTCATGCCAAAAACCTCTGAAATACCCTAGGGAAACAAATCCAAACCACTCTAACCAATCTCCCTGCTCAACTTAAACCCCCATACACCTAAATCTATCCACATGGATCCATTCCCCTAAGCCACAGTGATTACAGAGGGTGGAATGGATCATTTTCACATTTTTATTGCTTGCAAACCCTCAAACAAGGTATACACAGACCTGCTCCCAGTATTTTTGCTTATAAAAACATCAAACCTTAATGGAATTCAATCAAACCATCACTAAATGAATAACTCATATATGCATCAGATTCAAGAGCTTTTAGAACAAGATATTGTTGTACGGAACTGTACACAGTCTGAAAACAGTGAAATTACAGAGAAAACTGTGAAAACAGATTATAGAACAACAAAAAGGGAATAAATTGATATTGTTATGATCATTCACTATCTTCTCTACCTGCCTCAAAGTTTTTGAGGCTTATTTATCCTTGTATCAACCCAAAACAACAACTCAAATTGAATCTTGAGATCTATGACTGTTGGTATTCCAACTTAGTGCATTTGTTTTTGCACTTTTTACATGACATGATTAACAATATTTGTAAAATGTGAACTAAAATGACTCCAATTACATTGTAGATGGTCTATTATGACCTTATTGGAGTCACAAGACTCAAAACATGACTCATATTTACACACTTGACTCATATTTACATCAACTTGACTAAACTGATTAGGTGCTCCTACACCAGAGTGACCCACTTTCTAAAAGGGGCAAACTTGTCATCTTTTCCATGCGTGATTTCTTCCAGTTTTAGCCCAGTTTGGCTCCATTTTTAGCTCTTGATGGTGAGCTCCCTCATGCACAATTGATTTTCCACTCCCCCTATATATTTCTAGACTCTCAATTAGTCTATTCTTGACTTCCAATCAATCTATTCTTATCTCTCAACAAGTCTTTTATTATCTCCATTTATTCTTTTGTGATCTACTCTCCAACCATTATTCACTTCCAATCAAAGTCAGATCACTCTTCAGTCAATTTTATCAACTCCCTAATCACCACCACCTTTGGTGTGGATTTCTAGCCTATAAATAGCCCCTCCTCTATGTATTTGGGGAGGAAAATTTATTATTACATTCTTACTTTTTACTTTGTAAATAGTTCTCCATAGCATTTTTATGCTCATTGTAGGGCCTCATGTACCTTTTTATTTCATTCATAGCTTCATAGCTCAAGCCATTTACTTCTCAATAGCATTTATATGCTAGAATAAAGTACTTTTTTTAAATTCATAGATTCCAAGTTCATAGCCACTTGCTTTTTGTCTTCATTTGGTCCCTATTGCCAAGAGGAGGACCTCCTTGTTGTAGAGGAAGAAATGACTACCCAAAGAACTTTTGAGGACTCATGCTAGGCACTGCCACCTGATTCATATAGGTTCTTCAAGTTTTTAATAGTAATTAGATCAAACTTTGCTCATAGGAAAGTAACACATTACTTTTTTCTTGATAGAAAATTTAATTTTCTTTCTTAGAGTAATTTTTGTAGTTTAATTTCTCATATTAGTTTTACTTTCTTAGAATAATTTCATTTCATTGTATTTAGATTAGTTGCAATTTTCAATTTTATTAGATTATAATTAAAAAATGATCTACAAAAACATAAAATAATAGTTTAGTTGGCATACAAAAATCATCATAGTTTGCATTCATTTTCCCATTCTATATAATTAGATCATTTTGAAATTCAAAGAAAAAGAGCCAAAAATTATTTTGCATTCATATAGTATTGCATTCATCAAAAGACCAAAAACATTAGAAACACACAAAAAAAAGAAGATCAAGTCAAACCCTTGATTCTATCACGAGGTCAACATCTTCAACACATTTAGCATCTTCAATACAACAAACATTTCCCCCTCTTTTCTAGCATTCGATGTGCCCAGGCATTAGGGAAGGCTAGATAAAATCTGTCCTAGATGAGATTAGGGAGAACTTCCTTCAACCAATTCAAATCCAATGAGACATAGAACATATAAGAGAAGCTAAAGAACACTAACAACAAATCATTGATAAGCAAGAACTCATACAACAACGCATCCAAAATGAGGAAAGGAGGTTAGAATACCTACGCATATTGAACAAGAAAAATAATCTTCATGCTAGACTTAGGACAAGTGACCCTTTAGGTCATATCATTATCACAACAATAACAACAATTGAATGCATCCATCAAAACATTCGGGTGTTGCCACAATAATGGGTTACACTTTTTGGGACATCCTATTTTTTGCTGAAATCACATATTTTTAGAAAATATAATGATTTAAGCCTTGAAAGGTTCCATTTAAAGGATTTTAATTGAAGAGGGTTTGATCAAACCCCCTTAGATTCAAATCCCCTTGGATAGAACCCCGCTAGTTTTAAACCATACCTATAATGGAGTCTCCTCTACACCTATCAAAATGCTGATAAAAAACCACTTTTGATTTACCTTTTGGGGGATCAAATGAATTCATTTAAAATTTATGTTTTGTAAGTATGTAGTCCTTATTATAAGCTTCCCAAAAAGTATAATTTTAAATATATTTAATTTGATTATTATATTTATTTTTTATTTCTTGTGAATGTAAGTTTTTCACCGAACATCAAGTTCTATGTTCTACACACATGGAAAATTGGAAAATTAATTAAAAAAATTCTACAAAATATCTATGCCCTAGGTATTGATGTCCATGTTTTAACAAAAAAAATTGAATTTTGATACATATAGAAAAAGTTGTGTTTTACGGAATACACCTATGTCTAGATTATTATTGGTTTGACTTCAAAACTTAATTAAAAAAAATATTCAACAAAACATTATAAAACCAAATGCATGCCCTATATATCAGTGTTACCAATCTAATTCAAAAGAATCAGAATTTTATCCTTTGTAGAAAAAAAGTTATCTGCTACAGAATAAACATCACTTTAAAAAAATGTTGTTTACTATTAAAAACTAGTTATCAAAGGAGATGATTTTTTTTTTTACGTTTTAACTCCAAATTTTTTTTTAAAAATGTATTTAGAATCTACAAAAAAAATATCACAAATCACTAGTTCGCATCATCTTCAAATTCCTAACGGTTTAGCGGCTATAGGTGTCAGAAAGTGAAGATTTAGTTCAAAATATTGATTTCAATGTCAAGTTTGGCCAAAAAGTGTAACCCATTATTATGGGATGACCCATTCATCAAACACACAAACACACATCGCATGAATAATCCAACTGTGATCTGTGACGTTTGTTCCCTCATGAACAAAACAAACCCTCGGTTATACCTCCACTTGATTGACTCTTGCCACTAGAGTGGGAGTAACTAGGAGGTTGTCCATCTCAAGGATATGGTTCATGTGTCGCGTTAGAGTCTGATTCACTTGCATTGTGTTTGAGTCAAATTTTAAACAACACAATGCTAGAATGTATGCAAGTAAATTTGAAATGCAAATGTAAGACTCAAACCAAAAGATCTAAATCCTACTTTCAAATCTAAAATGCAAACCTCAGATAAAGCATAAGGAAAACAAATAACAATGAATGAAATAACAATAGATCTCACCCAATTGTTTCTTGTTGCACTAGCAATGGTGGTTGTGCTTGAATATAGACTGAAAATATAATTGAATGTAAGGTGCTCAAATCAATAGTATAAGTTTGCATTCAAAATTTTGATGATTATGGCTTGCGGGAGATTCAATTTATAGATTTTTGATGGATTGATTTTGTGAAAAGGCAAATAAGAATAAGATCCTTGATTTGTTTCTATTTAACTAGTTGTATATGAGTTAGAAATGAAAATAAATCAAAAGGGATAAGACAGGATGTGGGAGAATAATTAATGGAATTATCTAATTATTTTAATTAATTAGGTGTACATGAGTTAGAAATGGAAAGAAATCGTGAAGGATATATGAATGGATAATTAACTAATTAAATAAATATTGAATTTATTTAATTAATGTTTGAATAGTGATGAATAATGAATTGATTAATTATTTAGTTAAATAATCACAAGTTATTTAGTTAATGCTAGGAAGATGATTGGTTTGATAATTTAGGTGATGGTAAGACATGGGAATGTGGGAGGAATTAAGTGGCATTGGGACATAGTCAAATTTAGGTGTTTACACATAGTTTTAAGATTTCAGAGAGTGAATTCTAGAAAACCTATTCATCCTAGATTCAGTCTTAAATTCTATGTATCAAATCTCTATCACAATAAAATCAATTTCCTCTCCAAACTTTAAGATATAATTTTTTAAAATTATTTTATCTTTATTTTAATTCAAAATTCAAATACATATTTAGACTCTAACTTATATATCTAAATTAATTCAACTAATTATTACATTTATTAACCTAAATAATTAATCATAAAACATCTATTTTTTGCACTCATAAATGATTTGAATGCTCGGAATTAGAATTTTACTTAAGGAAATATCTCTTTACTAATATAAGATCTCTTCAAGGAAAACAAATATAAAATTTAAAACAATGGTACATTATTAGAAATAAATTAAAATAACACATTTTCTTTCAATTACAACTCCTATCGATTTTTTTCATTATAATAATAAGGTAGCAATTTTATGGAGGGAGACTGCTTAAAATATTTTAGTGGGTGTTGCTGAAATTTTTTGTAAGTATTTTACAAATAAGTGGTTATATAGATTTTATTGCAGTGGGCAACTTTAGACATTGGTGTCTCATGTTCTTTTACTAACATGTAATATTAAAAATTATACATGTATGACATATGGCAAAAAAATCTTAAGTTGGTGGTCAAAACTTTATAAAAATCTAAGAACTAAAAAGGAGGGGGTCCTCTTTTCAAATATGGGACTCCAATTTATTCCATAAGAATTTTTTTCTCATCTTATGAGACGTCCTAGTCCATACAAATAAAATTGTGAACCCTCTCCATGAAATGACTTCCCGAAAATGTGAAAAACTTTGCACCTATAGTAGTTTAAGTCAGTTTTTCAAATTGACCACTTTAGCATTATAAATTAGCAGTTGCATGAAATTTATGCACAACGAAGTAGTCGATAGGGTGAAATGTTACATAAGTTTAGTTTAAATAAGAATAAGACTATGATCATGCTACAGTAATGGGGTTTTTGTTTTTTTCTAGTCAACGATTGACATTCGAACAACTAAGGAAAATTCATTAGAAACATAAAGCCAGACACAGAAGTAGGAAAAGATAGAGTAGAGCATTGCCTCAATTCATACTGTAGACACTTAAATTTGTACATGTCTTACGACATTACCTTGTGAGACACCTTGTAATGTTTTGCCTTAGGTCCTAACATAATCCCACTTATAAATCACACTTAATCACCTTTCCAATTAATTAAATAAATCCCCTTTATTTAATTAATTCCCCTTCACATGTCTCAAAAAAATTCAAATTAAATATTTGAATTAAATCTCTAATCCATCACCTCTTACCACATTTAAACATATGTCACATGACTACAACCCTTCACATGCACAACTAATTTAAATAAAACATTATTTAAATTAGACTTATCCTACACATGTCACATGACTACAACCCCTCTTGAAGTGGGAAAACCTAATCAATTTGGACCGTCCACATAGCACAAATCAAATTTCAATCACAACCCTTAATTCAAATTAGTCTTTTCTATAAATCAAACTTCTCACAAGCCATTTGATCATCTAGTTTTCTAGTTGCCTTATGCTGTCAAATTTCCTCTAGAATCATCTCTCATCCATCTTCATACCATTGTTATGTTGATGAAATAGTGAGCAACCAACAAACAACCTTCAAAATCATGCATGCTTATGCAAGATTGAGAAGAACAATGGAGATACGTCATTAGTTAGCTTTGAATTTGTGTTTATTTCATGTTTGTTTGATTGATTCGTAGCTTATTTGCACTCCATTGGGAGCTAGGGTTGGCTGTAGTGTATTTTCTGCATGCTTGGTAGCTTTTCCCCTTCCTCATTTTGGTGACCCCGACGTGAATCTTTGCAAATATAATGATTTTTATCAATTTTTGGAAGTCAACTTTTGCAAGTGATCTCTGGAGCTCAATCGGACCTTGTCATTGAGTCTGGGAGGCCTCGCAGGCGAAAAATGACATAAAATTCGATAGGGTTTGCTCACAGAATTTTTTTAATTAGCAGTCTGTATAGTATGGATCCGTACTATACGGACTGCCGTACGCATCTTCTCTACGAACTAGATTGGCTTGCTGTGGTCATGGTTATTTGGTTTTGGGTTTTTGTAGGTTCTAATATTTTTTTGGTCGCAAGTTTTATAGTTTCTAGTTAATGATATTTGTGTTGCAGGGTCAGGTTTTATGTGTGGCAAGTGATTTTTTTTTTGACAGGGCTAAACTAGCATTGATCTCCGCCCTCCTCTGAAAACCCTAACCCCTTTATTCCTTTGTCAACTGTCATATTTTCCACCGCTTTGCACCTTTGTTTGCCTCTGCTGATCGTAGTTTCCCTTCTGCTAATTCTTAGAAACCCTAACTCCTTGTCAACATCTCTCAAGTCCATGACGCTCCCTCTAAAATCCTAAATATCCTAGTCACCATAGCTCTAAACCTGTCGCCTTTGGTTTTAAACCCTCTACCTGTGTTTAAATCCTTCGCCGCCCATTACTTCCTGTTGCCTCCGCTAGAAAAAACTTAATCACCACCCTAGTCTGCATCATTTTGTCTACCTTAAACCATCACCGCCAGTCCTTAGGCTTCCGCAGCTCTCAAAACTATTGGTCACCGCTCCCTATAAACTTTGTTGCCACCGTTATAAACACTGTTGCCTACATCCTAACCTTGTTCGAAACCTCTAAAATCTGTCGCTGGTTTCTATTCATCCATTCACACTCTCTGAGCCATTGGGTCATGGTCTTCTAAGAGTTGCTCACTTTGGCCCTTGGCAGTCATTCCTTAAGATCAGGGTCATGACCCTCAGGGGGGCTAAGGCCTGCGCTCCCCTTTACTTCACCTTTTCTTATTTTTTTTCCTGCTGCTACCCTCCTGGTCACATGGGTGACCAAGGGCTCGGCTAAATCTAGACCGCTGACCTAACTTCCTGGCCCCTAACCGCACCATGTGATTGGGATTTACTTAACCATTAGCAGTTAATGCTAATAGTCAACCTACCTTGCTCCCTCTACATGCCCTAATGGGGCCTTTTTTTTTCTTTTTCTCATAACTTGGCCATACGGAAGTAAAATTTGGCGCGAAAGGACTCGTTGGAAAGCTGATTTAGTCAACTATGTAATGGTGTAGGTTTCATTAGGTAACTATACCATTTTCATACCTTTTTTCTTAGTCAAAGTCAAACTTGATTTCAAACTTCAAATGCTCATATCTCTTGCAAATTTGATTCAATTTTCACGAATTTGTTTAGAAAGTGCTTAGAATTTCATATAATTTTTGTTCATGCAATCCATTTTCTTGTATCTATTCATTTGCATCAAATTACATCAGATTCTTGATTTTTCACATAACGCTTCCATGTGCAAGTCTACTTGTTCTTTCTTCAATTTTGTTGCTTGCAGGTGATCATACAACACTGGAACAACGTCAGCAATAGCACACATAATAGATTTAGGGATGAAAATAATTAGGTGCACTCTTTTCATCTTTCATCTCTTAATCACTGTTTGCAAATGCATTTGGATTTTGAGCTTAAAACGAACATCTTGCTTGCAAACACACTTCAATTTGGGCTCTAAAATAAACATTTGTCTTCATTCACATAAAAAATTAGGCATTAAAATGAACAAGTGTCTTCCTTCACATTTTGACTTGGGATCTAAAAAGAACTATTGCTTGAACTGTTTGGTAAATTTGATTGTGATTAGAGGTGTGTATGCTCTTCTCATGCGCTTTGTGCAATCTTGAGAATCAAAAACACCTCTCATCCATTTATTTTCACACCACACATTTGTATTTCCTAAGGGAAATTAACAAGTGTGAGTGTGAATCAAGTTTGAGTGTGTATTCTCTCTTCTCGCACCACAAGGTGATCTTGGAGATCAAAAACACCTCACTTAATTTTATTTTGTCATACCCTTCTTAGGAGGCCTACTTGGAGACATACCACTCCAAGGGATGACATCAACCAAGGTGTAAATCAAAAGACAACCTCTTTGGAAGTTGAAATCTTGTCACTCTTGGCTAAGCCCCAAAGAAATTTATACCTTTGGGAAGTGAAGGTGAAGGGTGGGTTACCCCTTTCTCCCAGCTGTGTGGCAGGATTTTGCTTTCATTTCATTTCCCTAGTCAATCTTGTGCAACCTAGCTTAAGACCTAATTGGCCCTACCCCACTTGAGTAATCTAGGGCTTGTTGACGTGTCTCCTTCACGTGCTTGCTTAATAATCATCACATTCTTCAAATTTCAAAATTTAAACTTGCTTATGTGTCTTGCGTGAGTGATTCATGTGTGTGTACATGTGTAATCATTTGTGTGAACATTGCCATCAATCTATAAACACCAAACACATAAAGACAAGTCATTCTAAACACTCTTTCCAACACATTCATTTCCAATCAAATTCATCCTAATCATTACACATCATCAACCTCTTTCTAATCCAATCAACATCATTCTAATCATTATCCTAATCATAGCTTAATCATCATTCCACATCATCCTTATCCAATCAATCACATTCTAGTCATCCCAAATCATTACACATCATCCTCTTCATTCTAGTCCAATCATTTTCATCCTAATCATATCCAATCAACATCATTCTAATCATTACACATCATCCAGTCATATCCAAACAACATCAATCCTAATCATTCCTAATCACATCCTAATCATATCTTCATCATTCAACCTTCATCCTAATCCTAATCACTCATTCCAAATAATTCCACATCATCATCATTCTAGTCATAGTCCTAAGCCCCTAGTCAAAATGGTCATAATCCTAAATAACCCTATGCCCAATTTAAGACCCAAACTTATACTCCAAGGAGGCCACCCCTCTAGTTCAAACAATGAGAATAATCCTAGACCTAAGATCATACTTGGAGGGGCCCCTATTTATACTTCTAATGATGACAAGAACCATGTTGCATACCTTGGGGAATAAGATGAAATACAAAAACTTAAACACATGTGTGACACCGTGCTGACATTCAAAAATAGGGTCCTAGCACCTCAACTCCAAGACCTCATCCAATCACTTCACTAAATGCCCCAACCCTTCGATCAACCAACCATACAATGACTTCAAGCCCTCTTCAAAAAATTTCAACAAATTCAATCACCCCAAATCCAATGCCTCCTAGTCCAAGCCCAACAATTCATCGCCACTTGTCAAATCCAACAACCACAACATCAACCATATCAACCACCTCAATCCTATGTGTCACCACCCTCCATGTCATACCAACCTAGTTTATCCACATATCAAGTCAATGCCACATCAACCAATCCAACATCTTTCCAAGTCAATGCCACATCAACCAATCCAACTTCTTTCCAAGTCAATACCACATCAACCAATCCATCCACTTGTTTCCATGTCAATGCCACATCAACCTATAAATTCATTCCACAACAAACACATGTGAGCCTAAGTCCACCTTTACAACAAGTCCAAATGCCTTCACGTTCTAATTCCACGGTTGACAAGGGGAACACTAATCTAGTTCATGCACCCTATAAGTACATCCTATCACCATCTAATCAAAGGCCTATCTTAAAGCCACCATGTCCTAGTCCTAATCCATTGGTCCCTCCACCTTCCAATCTATCAAACCCTTCATTACCCCTACCATCATCTAATCCTATATTAGCCCCACACCCTAAATTCAAACATTACAAAAGAAAACCTATGGAGTTACCCAAATCCACCCCTACACCTACAAAGGATGTGATCCAAGGGCTACTAGCAAGGAGTCAACCATGTCAACCATTTCCTATCCTTAAGCCTACAAAAGAAACGTCCAACACCATGCCCATTCTTACAACCCCTTCACATAGTCCACAACCCCTTGAGTCCATTCAAGAGTCTCCCCCATTGAGTCCAAGTCAAAGTCCATCATGCCCTCATGTGTGGTTGACCATCAAGAACATGCCAAGCCTATCCAAGAGTCATCCCCTTCTACTTCCATTCCAAGTAAAGAGGCATGTCAAGGGTCCAATCCTAAGCATGTGGAACCATTATCCCCTTGTTCTAATCAAGATCAAATCACTTTCATTCAACCCATCCATAACATTTATCTTTTCCATGATCAAGACATTATTCATGACGAACCTATTCATGAACAACTTGATCCTATTCATACCCCCACAACCATTCATGAGCAAGACACCCAAGACCTACATACTCCATCTAATAAAAGTCTTGTTGACCTACTTAAGCATTCACCCCATTTCATGGCCTTCCTTCAAAGTAAAGAAACTTCTTCACCTATCCATGATCCACAAACTTCCACTTGTCATGATGAGATATGTACCTCCCAACCACACATAGAAGATTAAATAAATAACTTGGATCTTAATAAACATAATCAAGATCCTAATCCTTCCACATCATCCACTATTAACCCCATTTCAAGTCCAGGTCATCAAATCCCCTTGGCCTATCCACCTTCATTCATGAATGCTCCTCCTTGGGACAACAACAACCTTTATCTACTTTCCCTTCTCCTTCCAATAATGAACTCATGTCTAGTGTCCAAAACACACCTAGTCCCATTGTCAATCGCATGCTCCAAAAAATGAACTATCATGGTAAAGGCTTAGGCCTTCATGAACAAGGTATTTTGGAGCTCATCCATGTCAACGTCCCTCCACGCTCATATGGCCTTGGATACACACCCCAAGGTAAACAATCTAAAAATGTTGGTACTTCCTCCATGCACCCTAAACCTACCACTTTTCATCGCAAGTCCTATCATATACCCAAAACATATGTTGCCATTCCACCTCCATTATCCTACAAATGTCAAAAGCATGTGACCATACATCTTCCACCATCTAATTTACCTCCACTCCTTCCAACTTGTAAAATCCCTCCATCCACTCTACCTCCATTACTTCCAACACCTAACATCCATATCGTCAATAAATTCCCTCACAATCCTAATCATGACCAACAAATGCACACATCATGTAAAAATGAATATTCCACTCATTCCACCACATCCATGGGATTCAAAAATAAACATTTGGATGCCCCTACCTATAAAGTAAAAAATCTTAAGGGTCCTAATACCTTAGGACATCAATTCAAAAAGTCAAAGCAAAATCCATCTACAAAGCTACCCAAGCCCATGCCTTCAAAAGAAAAGTCAAAAACTAAAATGGTATGGGTCCCTAAGCAAAAAACAATCACGTCAAAAGAGGCATCCACCTCTCAAAAATCCCAACCATCCTCATCCATTCATAAATTCCATTCCATTCCAAAAACTCAAATTACTTCATCCCACATGAAAAACAAAAATCATAAGAATACTAAGTCTATGTGGGTACCTAAAGTCTTACATCATCCATCCACTAAGGAAACATCTCCATTTTTTCCTACACTACCTTCCAATCAAAGGCTTCAATGTTTATCATGGTGTGTACAAATGTTCGTCATGATTCCTTTCCATACCTCGATCCCCCCATCTTTCATTCATTATCCTACATATTTAACCCATCACCTCCCTATGGTCCATGCTTTTTCATAAGCCTTTCACCTATCCATCATTGCATAAGTCCTACATAATCTACATCATAATCCACTATCGTTCCATCCATAATCCGCTATCTACCTACTCCATCTCACTTTCATGCAAATCCCCTTACCAACATCTTTGTGCATAATGACATTTGACATATTCCAAGCGACGCCACCTATCTCTAATGGGACTATCACCTTCCATGGAGCTAGACACTTCAGTCCCTCTCATCCATATTCACCTATCCCATCCCAAAAATTGAAAAAGTAAAAAAAAAAGACAAAAAATAAAAAAAGTAAAGAGAAATCCTTTCGTGCAATGGTGAAAACCACCCTTGGTGGCGCCTTGGATAAGTACCATGATGAAAACCTGGCAAACAGGTGTCATGTGTAGGTTGATCTTCTATGTCACTTACACTTGGGGGCACATTATCTCATCCATACCATATAATAACATTTCCATATCCTATCTTACCATACCCTTCTTACCATCCTTATCCATCATACATATGCCTATCCTATTGAATCCATCCTCTCTTCCTTCTTTTGATCTTGATAAAGATTGGGGGCAAAATTGTTGAAACATGTTTTGGATATCTCTTGATATACCTCATCCTTTCCAATCCATCCTATCACTATCCTATCATCATAAACCTTGTCATGTCAAATCCTAAGTATTCCACCTAGAATGGAGCATATTATTCCTATGTGACATAGTCCTTGGAGATCACATCCTTTCTCTCTTACGTGTACATCCATCCATTACACTCTCACCCATCCTTTCATCTATCCATTATAGCCTATCATTTTATCCTACCTTCCATCCTTGCACTTAGACTTGGTTCCCCCTGGTCATTGATATCTAGCACAAAGGCTACCCAAATGGTCATTCAATGCCATCCCAAAACATTCCCAAAAACACAAAAAAATCGCATATTCCTAAAAAATAAAAAAAATAAAAAAAAGTCAAAATCCAAAAAAATCGAAACATATCAAAATCCAAAAAAATCACAACATTTAAAAATCAAATATTTCCAAAATCCAAAAAAATTAAAACATTCCCAAAATCTAAAAAAAATCAAATATCCATCAAAAAATCCAAGCAATAAAATCTAATCAATCACATCATCAAACTCAAATCAAATCATTCAAATCAATCGATTCTTCAATTCAATTCATCCAACTCATCATCATCAAATCAATCAAGTCATCATCAATTCAACCCAACTCTTCATTCCAATCAATCCAAATAATAAAATCAAGTGCAAGTCATATCAATCCATACCAATCAAGTCAATCAATCAAGTCAAATTATCCAATTGCATTTAATGGTCTTGATCCTAATCTTGATGTAAACCAAATCAATCAATCATCAATCAAACCCTGGTGTTGCTCGCATGTCCAACAACACTAGTGTCAATCAATCAATCAATTGTCTTATATAGGATGTTGCATTGTTGAAATCAGACCAGGTGTCTTATACATCATGTTTCATTTCCTGAAACCAAACATTATCATCAATCATCACTCAATCAATCATTTAATCATTGGTTTACAGCTTGACAGGGGAAATACCTTGTTTGTCTTTGTATCATTTGTGCATGCTTGCTTGCTTGCTTGTGTGTGTTATCATTTTTTCTTGCATTTGTATTAGATCTTAATCATTCCTAGCTAATATTCATATCTTGTATCTAGATAAGGTTGTATTACACTAGGGCACGTGACACATCGTCACCTTGGTCCTTATACCTTGGTGCATAACGTCTAGTGCTATATCAAACATCATGGTTGTTCACCTTCATTGTAGCATAATGCATCCTTCCCTTTCTTCTATCCATTTCCTTATCTTTCACCTTTGACCAATCCATTTCATTTTGAGAGCGTACCCATGTTTGTCCAACCCGCCTATCCTCTCAAGGGGGCATCATCATCCTATTCTTTCATCCTTATCTCGTTTCCTTAGCTTCTTTAAAATTATGTTACTTGGTTGCAACATCATCTCAAAGAGGGGCAAAATGTAGACACTTAAATTTGTACATGTCTTGCGACATTACCTTGTGAGACACCTTGTAATGTTTTGCCCCTAGGTCCTAGCATAATTCCACTTATAAATCAAACTTAATCACCTTTCCAATTAATTAAATAAATCCCCTTTATTTAATTAATTCCCCTTCACATGTCTCAAAACATTTCAAATTAAATATTTGAATTAAATCCCTAATCCATCACCTCTTACCACATTTAAACATGTGTCACATGACTACAACCCTTCACATGCACAACTAGTTTAAATAAAACATTATTTAAATTAGACTTATTCTACACATGTCACATGACTACAGCCCCTCTTGAAGTGGGAAAACCTAATCAATCTGGACCATTCACATAGCACAAATCAACTTTCAATCACAACCCTTAATTCAAATCAGCCTTTTCTATAAATCAAACCTTTCACAAGCCATTTGATCATCTAGTTTTCGAGTAGCCTTATGTTGTCAAATTTCCTCTAGAGTCACCTCTCATCCATCTTCATCCCACTGTTATGCTGCTGAAATAGTGAGCAACCAACAAACAACCTTTGAAATCATGCATGCCTATGCAAGATTGAGAAGAACAATGGAGATAAGTCATTAGTTAGCTTCAAATTTGTGTTTATTTCATGTTTGTTTGATTGATTCATAGCTTATTTGCACTACATTGGGAGCTAGGGCTGGCTATGGTGTGTTTTCTGCATGCTTGGTAGCTTTTCCCCTTCCTCACATACAATTTTATAGCTAGGTATTGATTATGAGATTTTTTTAATATTTTAATGTTGTATATCAATTTGATATATCCGTAATTTGATTTAAAATGTTTGTTTCTTTTTTAAAACTACTTGCATCAGAAGACTATAAACACTATTGACATAATGCTTTTATTTTAAAACTACTTGCATCAGTTAAAACACCAAAGCTTTATTAAACTTCACGGCTGTATCTCTTATCAGTCCTTGCCCATGCTAGCATGACTATAGCAATCGATTTCGAATTAGTGAGGGCAAGATGGACCAATTCCATTTTGAGTTTTAGTTAAGGTTGAGCATTATGAATATGGATTTGACATGTCACTTTCATTGATTACATTGGTTTTTAATTTTTTTGGTGTGCACGTTATGATGATTTTCACAAGACTTATAAGACAAAATGAAGGTCAAGCAACATGAATTATTCTCATTGATCTAATTATTCTCTTAATTTTGGTACCATATTTAGGAATTACATTGTGGCGTACATCTTGAAGATTTTGGTGCATCTAAAAATTGAATTTCAAGGATACATGAACAAATGGATGAAGTCTTCTACATTTTAAACAGGCTTTTGGAAAAGGTATGGTGATAACTAACTTTGTAATAGAATGTCTCAGGTTTGATTGGCATGGCTTCTAGTGCCCTTTTTAATGTGTTTCTTGCATTAAGCTGGAAGCCTGGATACCATCTTAAAAAAATAATTGAAATTATAGCTGGTAAGTAGCCCAATTGGTTCCCAATTATTGCTGCTCTTTAAAAAAATCTGCATTTTATCTATTAAAATTTATATACTAAATATATTAATAATTAAAAATCTAAATTAAATATTTTAAAATATTAAATTTTAACGCATTAAATTTTATAAAATACTAATAGACTATTTTAATATACTATGAGAAAAGAATTTAAACAAAGTATTGGGAAAGAGAAGATAATTAATATTATATCTATATACTTATATAAACTATATATTAAATAATATTAAAATAATCTATGATTCAACATAATAATATAGTTTTGATATTAAATTATAATTAATTATTCATAGTTAATTACAATAAATATATTAAAGATCAATAAATTAAAATCAATCTTAAAAACAATTTATATTAACATTCTATATATAATTAATTATTATATTAATATATATATATATATATATATATATATATATATATATATATATATATATATATATAACTTTAATAGTATATAATAAACTACTCATCAATAATACTTTAATATTATAATTAATTTAATCTTAATTAGCAGGTATAGCTTCTACATTTCTTCCCTAGAATCTACACATTTTTCACTAGAAAAATGACTCCTTTTCCCTTCGCTTTCTTTCACCTAATCTAACGATAGGAATCCAATATTTTTCAATATGAATATGAATTAAAAAAATTAAAAACAATATATCCACAATGTCAGTAATTTTAAAAATCCAAACGATAAAATTAACATTAAACAAAATATCAACGATTGAATGCACGTGTTTTATTTTTTTTTTTTAATTTTTAATTGAGCACCTAACAGTCAGTGAGTCACATTTTAAAATGGATATGTCATTAATTCAATGACAAATTATTTTATTAAATAATATTATTTTAAGATAACATATGTCCAACCGCTTATCCATATATACTATTCAATGTGTTTTTGATTACCCACCTACCTACAGTTGACTACAGATATAGGGCAGCAAATCACTTGACACACCGATTGAGGAAGGCAAAAAAAAATAGTAGAAAAATGGCTGGTTGATTTTTTTGGGGAAAGCAGCCAGGCAAGATGACACATTTTAGGGAGCAAAAGCTCCCACTAACCTCATGTCTTCATGGAAATTTACAATTATCACAATAGGATAATATAGAATCTTTTCCTATTTTTGTGGAGCAGCGACTATTTAGGAATTGCAAATAAGCTCTGAAAAAAGGGGGTTGAAAATAAGCAGCCACTGCAATGTGCATAATGAAAAATATGTCATGTGGCGCCATTTAAAAGTGCAATGGGGCTGAAAATAAGTAGCCACTGCAATGTGCATAATGAAAAATATGCCATGTGGCGCCATCTAAAAGTGCAATGGTTTTGTCGATAGACACATTGAATACAAATTAAGAGCCAAACAACACAAAATGGAATCTTTCGGCTAAGTGTTCTCAAATAAATAGCCTATCAGCTAAATATACAATAACAATGGAAAAGTTTTGCCCCACCTCATACTGTCAGTTTAACCTAGTTTTTAAAACTGTGGGAAGTTACTGTTTAATAAAACTTATGTTTGAAGAAATAGCAAGTGATAGTAATGATTTAATGAATAACTGTTGAAACAAAGCTGCAATACGTTCTATGTGAGAATTGTAATAGACGAAACGAAACATGATAGAAAATTTGAGGCACCTATTGCACATAAAAAGCCTTCTTACAATTTTTCTTTTTATAAAATAGTCTGTTTGGCTATTTTAAGCAATGGCAAACACAGGTCACCCATTCACTATAATTTTTCTCTTTTGGACTTAGATGATTAAGATTGCAAAACAAACAAACTCAAATAAGAGAGAATGGAAAAGGGATTGCGTATGTATGAATAATCAGAGCATTTAGTATGTTCTATTTGCTACTTTTAAGTATCCAAATGAGTAATTCATCTAATGGATATATAGACATAACACCAATGCATTTGCAAACATATCAGCAAGCCAATCAATAAGCGTGGACAGTGTAGCAGAGATTCGACATGGATTTCTAAAGAAGGGGTCTCATGGAGCTGCTAGAAGATCTATTTTTGTGGAGAAAGGGGTCTCATGAAACCCAAAAACAATTGTTATGGCATAAATTAGAATCTTTTCCTCTAAAATAGGAGTAGCTATTTCTTAGGTGGTTGATTTTGAGCAGGTGCATTTGAGGTGGGGTTGAAACTTTTCTCCACTAGCTTAGGGATTTTAATAGTGTAGCAGAGCTTTGACATGGCTTACTAATTCATATGGGCCTTAGTTTGGCTTAACAATAAAATGTTGCTAATTTTAATGATAAAACTGGTTGATTTAATAGTGTAATGCCCCAAGATTTCACCTAGGACATTAGCCAAACAAACACCAGATAAACAATTTTTTTTCGTGTTTGCAAGTGTGACATTTACATGTCGCATTGCACTCACGCACACACAAGGTGTCATAACAAGCACAACAACCTAACATGACATCACCATTGTGCTAAGCAAGGTGGAACAAGCGGAAGACTTCACCCATCATGTGACAACTCACCACAATGACCAAGCGAGAGGTGGAGCTCACTCCATGATGAGGAATGGATACACGTCCATGACTTTGCTCCCTCACGAACACATGGAGTAGGATGAGGGTGACATCCACCTCAGTCCATTCCATGATGACACAAGACATCCCAAGCACAAGGGTAACACTCACCCACGAGATGGTCCAACTAGGAGGTACGAGTCCTCAACCAACTGGAATGGTTACTAGTCAAACTTGTGCAAAGGCACGCATCCCAAAGCAAAAGATGGAATAATCCAAGAGTGCATTTCACATCATGGAAATGACACCAAACCACCTACAGGGCCTAAAAACATTAATCAACATCAAAGAGGATTCATTTTAACCAAAAATATTAAGGTGTTGAACCAATTATGTCCACATGTCAAAAAGGACAAAAGTGATACAAAAGGCTATGCATGTTCGACATCAACATCGACACATGCCAAAAGAAAAGATAGGATCCTCACCACCTATGTGGGATGAATACGATCCAACACAAACATATCCATAAACATCAAATACGACATCAAATAACTGAGTCTAAACATGCTAACATAGCTAGATTCTAACATGTAAAATCTATCAAAACATGCCAATGTCCTCACAAACTGAGTAGAAAAATACAAGACGATATCCAATAATTAAAATATTCAAAGTGCTTCATCCTAAACATAGATGAATCATAGCCAACATCATAAATAAACTCATCGCATTAATTACATCTTATTACAAGGGTCTCAAAAGACTTACATTTCAAAGGTTACAATATTTAATAATGATAATATACAAGTGCATAAACCACCCAAAAACCAACATGCTCTCCAAAGTGCAAGAAGACACAAAGCACAAGGTAAACCACCTGTAAAAAAATTAAGGAATCCATCCAACATTTGAAGATCATCATGAAGGACCAATGGGGAAATGTTGCTCTCCTCCCAACCATATTGCCATTGTCGAGCGCAATTGCTGTCTACGCAACTCTAGGCAACCCCTGAGCTACGGAGAAGGTGATCATGGCAAACCAGCTAAGAGCATCTCACACATCTAGGGTATACAATAAACATATGGCACACATGCCAATCAATGCACACAACACACATGGCACAACTACCAATACAATGGTATAAACAACACATGGTACAACTACCATCCATTTGCATTCAAGTAACATATGGCAAACTTGCCAAAGCATAATAAAGTGACATCACAACATTCAAGAATAAGGGAAATAATTACACATTCAATGCATGCCAAATGAGGCATAAATCATAGTCTATCATAAACACATACAAGCATGAATCAGGCATCACAATGCACATGCAATCACATGGTAAACATCACACGTCAAGTCAAACTTTGATGGTGGAAGAAGGAAGAGAGACCTAGGTAGTTAGGACATGGAGTGTTAAACGAGGGCAATACTCACCTCGCGGTAGAACATGAGGGCATAACCTCCTCATAGAAACTGGACACTACACCAAAGATTGCTCTTTACACCCAAACCCAAGCAAGCCGGACACTTCACTAGGACATGCAATTTGGTGTAGATGATCTCATTATTAAATTTTATTACCCAATGTGTTTAAATGTTATTCTTGATTAAAACTTCCATTCGCTTAATTCCATCGACCTCTTTAGGTCATGGTGCATGATAGGAGCCACTTCTTTCCTTACCCCTAGACCTCTTCCTAAACACCCAAAGCTCCAATTTTACTAATTGTGCTTGACACAGTTTACGAGGTGACAAAATCACAATTTAAAAAAAAAAACACAACATATTCTCAAAAGATGCAAAATACCATTCTAATTGGGAGACAACTCATCCCACAAACTAAAACATCAAGGAAATGCATACAAAGCAATTTTCAAGTTTTCAAAAATAGAGAAATAAGTGGCACAGATTTCAATGCACCAAAATGTCCCAAAACATGACATAGTCTCACAAGATGTAGAATTACATAATATGAAGGAGTCAACTCATCCCTTAAAGCAAATCATAAAGGAAATGCACAGAATTTAGATTTCATATTTTCTAAAAGTGCAAAATAACCATAAGGCCCTAAAAACTCCATTGGAGCTCTCTTTGGCACCTTGATCAAAGTTTGACCAATTTTCTAACTTAGTATTTTTCAATAGCTATGGATGATCTGACAACTACCCATCATAGATAACCTGCCCAACAACCAATATATGAAATAAAAATGAGTTGGGGATTTCCATAGAAAATTTGTCAGGGTTTTGTTTGTATTTCTATGTTTCTAAAATTGAAAATACATAAAATAAATAAATAACCAGCTGAAATAAATATTCCAAGTTTCCTACAACTAAGCAAAGCCATCTTCAACCATTCTAGATGGTGTGGCATGAAGGAAATAGAATAAAATAATTTAAATGAGAAGATCGGAGAAACTTACCTTCCAATACAAGCAAAATCCAAGGAAAGAATGAGGTTGAATGTCAGTTTCGATCCACACACAACAAACAAACACCAAGCTCCTGAATCCAATCCAAACTCCAAGAAATTCCAAGCAAAACTCCCTTCCAAGAAATCAGATATCCATTTTTCAAGCAAGAGGGTTTCAAACAAAGGAGAGAGCAAATTTTGGGGAGAAAAAGAATAATGCAAAATACATGTTTTTTTTATTTTATTCCTCCAAAGATACTATTCCTTTTTTGATAATAAAATAATCCTTTAAGTGATTTAATCAATCAATTCAAAATTATAGAATTTGCACAATTAAACTATTTAATTCAACAATTAAATAATTGAATGTCTCTTTTGCAAATCAAATAGGCATATAAAATAACACATTAATAATTCCATTTCACTAAAAAAAGTCCAATTAATTCACTCAAAGCAATAGGAAAATAGTTAGTTAAACAAACTCAACTATTCCAAACAGGTTATTGCCTTATAGCTCAGTCTCATTCTGAAAAGTACAAACATGTCATACTAGGCATTTAGATTTCTCATTTGATGCAATTTCTACCTTTTTACGAAAAAATATCAAATTTCAAAATTAAATCGAAATCAATCAAATTTGTTCCACAAGCATATAATGATGCAACAAATATTTTAGCTAAATTAGAAATAGCAATTTCCAAATTAAAATCATTAATTTAATCCGAAAACACGGAAAACATGCTTTTCAAACCATTTTAAAATAAAGTGCAAGAATGCTAAGGAAACACATGCAAATGATTCCAAACACACATCACGAGTTTCCACAACACAAGGATAAGGGTGAGATGGCTTAGCATCCCATGCCAACCTTCTCCACATTTCCCACATTAGTTAACACTTGTAATTACCTGCACACTCAAGTCAACCATCAGGCGTACTTGCTCCACATATAATAGCCGAAGCAACATAATCCACTCCAATGTTGTATAATCACACATGATATAAAATAATCACATCCACTATAATCATCTATGACTAGCATGATCCAGGAACATGATGCATAAACAGAAACATTTCACAATGCGAGAATAATACTACAATCACATATATAACATGTATAGTGAAAATAGTGAAGCGAAGCACTAGAATAATCTAACATGCATAATCACAATGTATGCATCCCATAATATATAGTTGGAAACTAAATAACAAAGCACAACCCCATTAGAAACACCTCAATGGTCATACAAGATACACCTTCAAAACCCATCGATGGCAGCATAGACCTCATCGACAAGTTTGGTGCAATGCATCAAAGCATAATAAACACATAATACAGTGATAAAAACTTAGAACAACATATAACACATGAATCAAAAGGCACACAAGGCACAAACTAGGGTGGGCATTAAAAATAGCACACTAGTTTTATTGGCTAGTGGTGAAAGAGAGTATTTTTCAAGAGGCAACAGTGACCCTAAAAGGAAAATGTTACAGATTTGTTGTTAACATAACTTGGGTACACAAAATAAAACTTTGTATTTTTAAATAAATTTTGTATAAACACCCTTATAATACAATTAATAATAAATCAATTCATGAGCAATTAGAACCTAAACTAATTAAATGAGCGAGATCAACAACTCACAATGATAAATGGAAATGAGAGGGTTAAGGATGTCTGATCTGAATTTAGTTGGAAAATTTAGAGGACAATAACTGGTGAGCAGGTCACCTATAGTATTGTAGAAACTAGTAGTAGTTGGTTTGGAGTAGTATTGAGTAGTGCTTCTAGATTTGACTACGATAAAGTTTTTTCTCTCAACGTTTCGAATCACACTTCGTGATCCATCATCAGGAGAAAGAAAACAAGAGAAGAGAAAATAATTGTGATAAGTTGCAGACCTACATTGAATAAAAAGAGGGAGATGGGTGGTGCGCGGGATAAAAGACAAAGGAGAAGAAGAAAAAATTAGTGATTCATAAAAAACTAAAAAAACTAGTATATATAGAATTAAAATACAAGAAAATAAATTTTATTAATCTAAATCACGGAGCATCTACATAAAAAAGTGTTATTAATCTAAAACTCAATGCAACTCAACAAAGATATAAATCAGATAGTAGATAACTCTAATATATGTATAAAGGTGTAAATATATATAATTGAACTACAAAAAATATATCTAGACATTGACGAGACAAAAGGACAAAATCAGTCCAATAAATGTATAACCAATAATCAAACAAAAACAAGAAGGAAACATCAACAACACGAGACAAATAACTAATGAAAGGAGAAGAGGATGGACAAAGACGACGAACAACAAGGTGGGTTCAAATACAATAAAGAGAAAGAGACACAAAATGACCCAAAAGGAAAGAAACAACCTAACAATAAACTAAATTTGACAAAATATAAACACAAGAAGTGTGCAAACTTCTTGTGTTTATATTTTGTTGGATTTAGTTTATTGTTAGGTTGTTTCTTTCCTTTTGGGTCATTCTGTGTCTCTTTTATTATCTTTGAGCCCCCCTTGTTGTTCATCATCTTTGTCCATCCTCTTCTCCTCCTTTCGTTAGTTATTTGTCTCATGTTGTTGATGTTTCCTTCTTGTTTTTGTCTGATTATTGGTTATACATTTATTGGTGTGATTTTGTCCTTTTTGTCTCATCAATGTCTAGATATATTTTTTGTAGTTCAATTATATATATATTTACACCTTTATACATATATTAGAGTTATCTACTATTTAATTTATATCTTTGTTGTGTTGCATTGAGTTTTAGATTAATAACACTTTTTTATGTAGATGCTCCATGATTTAGATTAATAAAATTTATTTTCTTGTATTTTAATTATATATATATATATATATATATATATATATATATATATATATATATATATATATATATATATATATATATATATATATATATATATTAGTTTTTTAGTTTTTTAAGAATCACTGATTTTTTCTTCTTCTCCTTTGTCTTTTCTCTAGCCTAGTAGCCTTTTTCACTCTCTCCTCTCCCTAGAGACCTCTTGGTTTCCGCACCACCCATCTCCCTCTTTTTATTTAGTTGAGGTCTACAACTTATCACAATTATTTTCTCTTCTCTTGTTTTTTTTTCTCTTGATGATGGATCACAGAGTGTGATTCGAAATGTTGAGAGAAAAAACTCTATCACAGTCAAATCCAGAAGCACTACTCAATACTAAATTATGGACTGTGGAAAATTAATGGTTTGGAGTAGTCTGGAAATCTTGCTGAGAGATGTATGCCTTGCCTCCTTATTCATTGTGAAGGAAATAATATTTATCTATATTCAAAGGTCACGATCAAAGGTCAACACAACCTTTCAAGTGGAATAATTAGTTAACAAACAAATTATTAATTTTAGTTAGGATCAATGTCGTAAACTATTCTAATGTAATTTGTCAATTTTTATCCTTGGGTTGGTTGATATGTCATGGCTGGAACTACATAGTATATTGATACGATGTGTAGATAGAGACAAATTGATATTGATGTTTATGATGTCAGGGACGAATTTGATCCTATGCTCCAATCCTCCTAGTGTAGTTGTATCCTTTTGGCATGATTCTATCCTTTGTACTTGTTGATTATGTCTACCTATGTGTATACCTATGTTTGGGATAAATGGGGTGCTATTTTAAGCACCTTAGGGTTTTCTATCCATAGAGGAAAGTATGAAGCTTCATTCATACCAAGTCAAACCACTTTGTTGATCTATAAAGATTAAACATATGCAAGATATCAATGCTAAATTTTTATGACAATGTAGTATCTGTTGATGTAGATGTAAGCCTAATGGATCTGTTTTGTTTTCTTTTAGTTCATCTAAATTTCTTTCAATAATTGATTCCTAGATTGATCCTCCAATAATGACCTAGGGCTTATCCTTAAATACATGATCTTGGGTACTCAATTTAAATTATTTTGGAGTGTAAGTTGATGAACTATGGTCAACTTTTAGGATTGTGAGTGATCAAATTGGAGTTTTAAAATATAGGATAAGGCCACATGCATGAATCTATCAAAATTTGTGTACATAGTTTAATCTAGAAGGAGAAGAAACCTAAGTATTTGGACTGGTCTAGTTCTATGGTTGGGATAATATGGTACTCAAAATGGTAAGTGTAGGGTTATGGCCAACTTATGTGCAAAGTAAGTCAATTTGAGCATCAAAACAATGTATTTATGACAAGGCCAAAAAAGAGTGTAAAATGAGAGGATAAAAGGATATGAACTTTTTTTTATATCCCCCCCCATTTTGGTGTGCATGTAAGCAACATGAATCATGCATTCTAAAGTAATAAAGATAATAACCGAAATGAGTAATGTCTGGAGGATACCTCATTCTTTCTTTATACTTTTGGTAAAGCTACATTTCCATACTTGCATACACATATCATTAGTAGTATTTGCAGAAACATACTATTAGCATAAAATCATAATCATCACTATTTGCAATTTAGTAAGCATGAAATTAATCAAGAACAAGGGGAAAAATACCAAAATCTACTTTTAAAATCTAACCTTTGGAAATGGTTCAATCATGGGGATGTGACCAAGTTGACCCCATCAAACCATGCAAAATTAGAAGAAAAAGAAAGGTGTCATGTTGTATAAGGTTATTGAGGAGTTGGAATAGGTGTGCCCCCTTAATCTATACAAAGATGAGCCAAAAAGAGAACAAATTGTAAAGATTTTTTGGAGTTGGAATTAGTGTGGCCCCCTCAATCTATGCAAGCATTAGTAAAAATAAAGAAATGCACTATAGGGTTGTTGAGGAATTAGAACTAGCATGGCCCTCTCAATTTGTACATACATGAAATCATGTAAAGGTTATGAATGAGATGACAAAGTATAGGTTGTTGAGGATTTGGAACCAATGTGTTCCCCTCAATCTATGCATGAATGAACTCATGTAAACAAAAATAATGTACATAATGTGATACACCCCCTCAAATTGAGTATATGCATCATTATGGAATTGATTTGAGGAGAGAAACATGTGCAATGACCACATATGACAATGTGTTGGCCTTTGTGTGTGAATCAAATGATAATAGCATGAAAGATCATGTGAATGGGGGACCAAAAGTTACCCCCAAGAATGAGGACAAGTGAGTGAGATATGGAAAATGACCAAGTCATTCCAAATGTAAGCATGTAAGAGCAATAAAAACATCATGAAAATTATAAGCATGTAGGATGACATGAACATAATGGTGAGTGAAAGCACAAAATTGTGTCACTTTTTTATAAAGAAAAGGGGTGCAAAAACTTTCGTCTTTTTAACTTGAAGCACCTAAAATCAATAAATATGTTTTAAATTTTGAAATGATGTTTAAACTAATGAAAATGTAGATATTTTAGTTTAGTTTATATTGTATATTAAACTAAAAAAATAATTTTAGTGTAGCTTTTTTTTTTAGTAAAAGTACTATTTACTTGTTGAAAAAGGTCCATAAAGTAAGGTTTTTGGAATGTCAAGAAATTTGTAACAAATTTTTTTCTTCAATTTCTTTTTTTTTTGTATTGGGAACTTGATATTTTAGTGTGGTGAAAAATTATAATTTTTAAATAAATGTTTATATGGGACGTCAAACATCTTGGTGGTTGTTTATCAAAAACAAAAAATATATATTAGCTTGATTGAGATTCTCACCTCTAGTGTAGTAATTTCTTTTTAGATTGTTGGAATAAAATTTACTAATCTTTTTGGTGAATGGAATTAACCTCAACTTTCAAGCTAATGACCCATTTGTTGTCAAACCTTAAAAATAAATAGTAAATAGAATTAAAATATAATAAAAATATATTTTCAAAATCTATGTTATTAGATTTATGGAAGAATAATTTTTATTTTTCATCAAAAGTAGTGCAAAAAAGTTAATTTGAGCCTAACTTAGAGAAAAAAGGAAATTGGTGCCAAAACTTTACCAACTAGGTTGTCAACAAATACATGCTCAATTAATCTATTTCCTCAATGATTTATTCCCTTTATTCTTCCAGTGATCTATCATTATTATCTAAGCTAGATTCCCCCTGTAAAGGGTCTAGCAAAGTGAGAGGTGATACTACTTCAATACCTAGGCTTCAAACAGACTCAAAACCTTTTAGTACTATTTCTCTTGGTGCCACTCTACTTTTTCATACCACTATACTCTTGTATACATATCCACTTCCACATACCACTCCACTTGTATGTACCACAAGGTATATCAAAAGGTTTGGCATAGTAAGATGTTTGGTATATTAAGAGAATTGCTCTTATGTACCATCACTCTTCCACATGTACCTTTGGGTATATAAAGATGTGTGGTATGCCGAGTAGTTTGGCTTACCAAAGATACAAGTGTAACAACCTCCCAAAAGTGACCATAAATTTTTTCACTTATTCTAACAATAATAGAATACATATCCCATACTATATATGCCAATAACCATAAGAATCAATAGGTACATCTCACTAATTTATGGAAGTCTCACAAGTACATATCTAGTACTCATCAATGAAGATAACAAGGTAAAACACAAAGATGAGTCCACTTTTTGTGGAAGTCTCACGGATGAAAAAATCCTGATGGAAACGGGTACCCGCTTTGAAAATAATGGGCACCCGCTTAGGAATGGGGTCTCGAGCCTAAACGAGGGCCCATTATGTAATGGGCTCCCATTTAGGATTAAGAGCCCGAACCCAAATGGGCATCCATTGCATATGGGCTCCCACAAATAGAATGGGTGCCCATTTCATAAATGGGCGCACGTTCACTAAAAGTATTTATTTTTTTAAGAGTCCCTGCCACTTCATTTTCAACAATTGAATCCGCAAGCAGGGATGATAAAAGCAAAGCGAAGCAGACACTCGCGTCTTTGAGGATCCATAGAACAACTCCACGACCATCCTGCCATCTCTGGAGCGACTGTTAGCTATTGCTAGGTAGGTGCTTTTGTATTTATTTTTATTGTTCTTTGTTGTTTATTACCATTTTTTCATTTACATTTCATCTAAAACTGTAAACCCTAAACCTTAAACCTGAAACCCTAAATTGTAAACCTAAAACTTTAAATCGTAAACCCTAAACCCTAAACTTGAAACCCTAAACCCTAAACTTGAAACCCTAAAACCTAAACACGAAATCCTAAACCTTAAACCAAGGCTTAAATTTGATGGTTGTAAGGCTGTATTTAGGCATTTTTGCTATAAAATACATCTAACATCTTTGTGATTTTTCTATTTTTCTCATCTATTATGACCTGTTCCAACGATGTTTCTTAGCACAACCCAACTTTCATATATATATATATATATATCATCTAGGAAAAAATCTTCTACATGTGCCAAAGGTCTATTTCTACTTAGATGAAGCTACACCTTTAAGACATAGTTGTGCCAATTAAAACAAACCACATGCATGAACCTATCCCACACTTTTAAATTCTTAGGTCCCATCTATGTCTTAGGTCTTTTGTATCATATACAAATACATATCAAAGTTTTTTTCTATCTTTCATAGCATCACAATAGTTAAATTCAATATTAGATGAATTTAAGGTAAGACCTAGAATTTCATCTCAATTACTTTAGTACATTGTTTTAAATTTCTCATCTTATTAGGTATCATTCATAACTCAATTTATCTAATGTTTGAACTGTATTGATTTCTCATTAGAGAGATATATTTGTAGGGTGTTCTTTTATCCCTATATTTGAATGAACCCCAATAATCTTGCACCACTTAGGTTTTCTTCCTAGGCATCCTCCTTTCATTTTCCATGTTTTAGATTTGATTAGATCTTAATTTTTTATCCTTTTTTATAGATTTGTGATCTCCTTGTGCACTTATCACCTTATCTAGGTTTTGAGTTATTGGCTATGCCTAAAATTGCAAATTTAATGGACCCTTGTTGATAATCAATCTAAGAAATTCATTTCCATGATCCCCATTAAAGGATAAAGTGCTACGGTCATGCCTCTATGTTTGTGCCCTAGACCCCCTATTTTATTTCTCTATGTTGCACTTGTATCAAACTACATATCTCAATCCATGTAGGTTTGTTTAATATTCTTGGTGACTATATGTTTACTCAATAAGTCTTTTTGCCCATGGGCATTCTCATATTCCTATGTTCTTTGCTTCCAAACCCAAGCTTCTTATATGTTGTAACTCACTCACGGCCTTGTGTTAATAAATCCCTAAACTTGCTCTACCTTGACTTTCCTTTGGTCTCATATTTATGCATAGAGAGCTTCAAATATTCAAAAATTTGAATAAACTTACCCTCTATTTGACCCTTGATTACTTTTCTTATTCGGTTGTTTAATTATTATTGATGAAGTTATACCTACTACTATGGTTTATAGAAACAATAATCATTTGTAATTGATAATTGAAATGCATGCAAATAGTGTCATAATTTGCGTCTAGTTTATGTGAAGTTATGAGTTAGCACTACATGGTTAGTTTATAGATGGGTACATGGACAACACATTTTTTATGACATGTCAATTTCTTATGTGCATGATATATGTTTGTGACTTACATCTAGGTCTATTACCTCTATATGGTGATATGTATCTAGTGACGAGTTTGGAAATTATTTCCTTACAATTTAATATCATGGAAGTTTCTTAGTGTCTCTTCCGATTGATCATTAGCTTCTTTTTTTCATGATGTCCACATATTATTAGGAAACCTATCTAGAAGATAACCTTATTTCATAGAAATTCTTAGCACAATATTTCATTTCTTGGTAAACTTATGGAGATATTTTATAATTAAAGCATAAAGAAATTCCTTAGAATATTAAAGTATATATCTAGGTGAATCAACTATGTTACAAATTCTCTTTTCTAACATGATACTTAGTAATGGACCATAAAACATGGTAACTAGTTCAGTTGGAACCAAACCTAGAAATAAAAAGTTAGTGGTAAACATCAAATCTTTATGTCATCTTTAGGTATGAAATCACCACTACTAGTGACATTAGGTGTATAGGTATTTTCTATATATAAGCATTAACTTATCATTTGCAAAATGTATTTATTAAATTTATCCTTTTGTAATTGTAGTTGCAATCATGTATTTATTTGCAAAATGCATTTATTTAAAGGAAAATGTATTTATGGAAATTTTAAACATTTCTAACTTTTAAAATTTTCTTGGAAAATGTCACTTGATTGAACATATGTACATTGTTATGTAATTAAATGTTTTAATGTATTGTTTAAACCATGTAAATTTACATAGTTCCAAGTTTGATATATGTATAAACACATGTTGTACATGCATTTAATATATAAACTTCTAATTCCTAATTCAATTTTAATTTTTTTTTTGAAATTGCAGCTCTACTTCTAGCTAATTTATACATGGTTGACCCCCCCAAAACCCCCCACCCCCACCATCTGATGAGGCTCGCTTGTGAGCAAGCATAAATGAAAACATAAATACATTACAAGAAAAAAATAGTTCTTTACAAAATCAGATGTATTCTCCACCACATATATCATGGTTTGCATCTACGATGCAAACTATTATGGATTCAGTGAAAGCAATTCATACTGATATAGACACATTCTGCTCATGGTAGGAGGAGAGGAGGTGGTTTTATAAGGATGGTCTCTCTTATAAAGAGATCAATGATTTGCATATTACAAAAATACTATAGCCCCATATTTCATTGATCCCTCAATAGGCCAACCAATAGCACCAAATAAAAAAAGAATTTCAATAAAATGATGCACACATGAGAAGATAGCTCAAAACTTTTGGGAGTGGTGGTGGATAGTCTTTAACCATCCACCACATGCCAATTTTGAGGTTCCTTTATACTTTTTGAAAAAATTATGGGCTGAGTTTGTGATGGGCTTAAAGCCTAGTTATTTTGATATGAGATCATTCTAGGGTGTGGGTGGTGGCATGCCACAATATAGACCAAGGGCACGTGTCAATCCAAATCAACATTTGCCCCCTATACCTATTATTACTTCACCCTTTGTTCCTGTGCCCTTTCACCAGTGCATGGTGGTATTGGCACTGGGAGCTTTGTCTATGCTCTTAGGAAAATTAACTGACCAAGCTACGTGCTTAGCAAATGAAGTCAATCCTCAAGAGCCTAGAGGAGATGGTGTTGGTCTTAGCACCTCACAGCCATTGACACCATTGCAGTCTACACCACATTTTTGTCAAAATTGTAATCAGCCATGTTTTGGTCATGTTCCTACATCTACTTCAGAGGAGGAGTTATTTTTAGCTACATTATTTTCTCCTATAGAGGTATGCATGCCACATTTAATAAAATAAAATTTAATATTAAAATATAGATCTATTTTAAAATATCAATTATCAATTTATGTAATAAAATTTATATATTGTGTTGATTGGTACAGATGATTCCATTGACCACTACATCTTGGTTTGAATAGTTGGTGTCGATAGTTGTAGAGATCAGAAAACCTATACATGGTAGACCAATAAATTGCCCTTAACCATCTAGCTCATTCATTAAATACAATGTGCGTTTAAAAAATAGACTAGATTAAAATTGAATAGATTTTAATAATTATAGAATAATTTGAAAATGTGGTGAACCTTTTAATAGCAGATAGGAGGTCCTAACACTTTTGTGTTGAACCAACCAGAAGGTGTGGTGACAGTCCATCCCCCACCATCATCATCTATGCCTGCTTCATATTACCTAGTGTGTAACTTAAAATTGTACATTTTTAGTTTAAATTCACTTGAAGTATAATATTGTGATTTTAAATTCTTCTTGAGTTGAATTTATATATACATGTACATATATATGCAGGATGAGAGAAGTATTGGTGCAGGCTTAATAAATCCTACCATTGATGAGCCTGCACGAATGCACAAGTCATCTATTGTATTCCAGGTCCTATAGTTAAATCCTATACAATTTCTAAGTCTTTTATCATGACCTCGCATTTTGTAAATACTCTGGTCTAATTCATGTTATTTAAATATAGGATTTGTCAACAGAGACTTTTAGTGTGCCAGAATCAATATCTATAGCAGGCCAACAGGACATAAGAGATGATGAGCACATTGTGGTATGATTATACACTTTTGAGTCTAGATTTAAAAATTTAATTTCATGGTTTTGTTTTAAATAATATGCATGCAATTTTGACATTAAAATTGATTTGAAGCTTCTTTTTTCTTGTACACAGCATGAGCCGCCCTCTGAGTCATGTGGAACCAAAAGACATTTTGAAATAGATGATGATAAAAATTAGGGTGTAATTTGTTGTATTTATTTCATCTCTAGACTACACGTGTATTAGAGTGTTTATTTGATGTGGATCTTGTGACTATTTCAGTATTGACTGAACATAGACTGTGACTATTTCACTATTTTTTACATGGACTGTTATTATTTGAGTATTTATCTCATAGACTATTTCATCTATTTCATAGACTATTTTAGTATTTATTGAATATCGACTATGCATCTATATTCAAACTATTATTTTATATCTCATATTTACT
Organism: Cunninghamia lanceolata; assembly: GCA_027924645.1. NCBI lineage: Eukaryota > Viridiplantae > Streptophyta > Pinopsida > Cupressales > Cupressaceae > Cunninghamia > Cunninghamia lanceolata. The sequence goes on along the minus strand of BSBN01001393.1, from coordinate 327,575 downwards.
TAAAATCACGTGTTTAATTATAATATTGCAATGGAAAACAAAGGTCACCCATTCACTATATTTTTTCTCCCTTGGTCTTAGATGATTAAGCTTGCAAAATAAGAAAACACAAATAAGAGAGAATGGAAAAGGGATTGCGTATGTACTAATAATCAGAGCATTGGTTAATGACTTGGCATTTAGTATGTTCTATTTACTAGCTTGCTTTACACTAATTTATTGGTTAATGACATGACATTTAGTATGTTCTATGTAGCAAATGAAAACAAGGTTGAAAATGAAAAACAATTAAATGTATTTATTATTTGCAACCTTTCTGAGTGGAGTAGTGATAAAGTATGATATTAGATAGTGCTTGTAGCAACCACATGAGTGGTAACAAAAACTTTTTTCCCTCCATAGATAGCAGCATAAAAACTGAAATCAAAATGGGAAACAATGAGAAAGTTTTTGTCATGGGAAGAGGTACAATCAACATTCAAACCAAGAATGGTGAGAGGAGGAAGATCCAATATGTCTATTATGCCCCTGGCATAAAACATAACCTATTGAGGATTGGACAAATGGTCCAAAACGATTATAAAATCCTCATGGAGAATGGAGAGTGCATGATATTTAACAAAGGAGGTAGCAAGAAAGTGACTGCAGTAGTGTAGATGACAAAAAATATAATGTTTCCTCTTAGGATGCATATAGAGTCTTCGACGCTATCTTTGGAGCTATCTCTGGTGCTATCTTTGGTGTAGTTTCCAGCACTATCTCCGACACTCACAGTAGTGGGATAGTAATCTGCCTTTAGGATAGTCATCAAAGACCCATCCAAACTTTGGCATTTGAGGTATGGGACTTAAGTTTTTTTAGTTTGAATTTATTGTCTAAGAAAGGCATGGTTAGAGGGCCACCAAACATTATAGAGCCCAATAGAAAATGTGAATCCTGCATATTAGGAAAGCAGCATAGGCAACCCTTTTAATCAGGGTATTCTAGGAGAGCAAAAGCACCATTGGAGTTAGTGCACTCAGATTTATATGGGCCCATGAAAACCCACACCTTGGCATGACATTTAGAGATGACCATAGTAGAAAAATATGGGTTTATTTCTTGAAAAACAAATCATAATCTTTCAAGAAATTCAAGTGGTTTAAGGCCTCACCTGAAAAGCAAAGTGACCACTATATCAAAGCCCTAAGAATAGATAAAGGGGGAGAGTATATCTCCAAGGAATTTCTAAATTTTTGTAGGAATGAAGGCATTGGAAAATAGTTTACAACTAGGTATACTCCATAGCAAAATGGAGTGGCTGAGAGGAAAAATAGAACCATTCAATAGATGCCAGCAAGCATGTTGAAAGAAAAATGACTGTCACATGATTTTTGGGGTGAAGCTGTAGCAACAATAGTTTACCTATTGAATAGGTGTCCTACAAAGACTATTTGTGATAAGATTCCACAAGACGTGTGGACAAACAACAAATGGAGTGTTGAACACCTAAGAATCTTCAGGTGTGTGGCATATGCATTCGTGCCAAAAGAAAAGAGGCAGAAATTTGATGATAGAGGTGAAAAATGTATATTCATAGGCTATAGTGAAGAGTCAAAAGCGTAAAAATTGTATAATCCCATCACCAAAAAGGTTGTGATCAGCAGGGACGTTGAGTTCATTAAGAATGAAACATGGGATGGAATGATGGACAACACCATAGGTATTTTAGTTACAATACCCCTTGAAGATGAAGAAGCTCCAAAGGACAACAACTCTAGAGATTAGTAACTCAGTGAGAAACTCCTGTAGAGCATTGGAAAATAGTAGCTCTAGAGGTGTTAAATAGAATAGTAACTCTAGAGGTGGACAACAGTGCAACAACTCTGGAGATCAGTAGCTCCAGAGGTCTGCAACTCCAGAGATCAGTAGCTCCAGAGTTTAGCAAAGCAATAGCTTTAGAGGTCAGCAGTACATTACTAGCTCTGGAGGTCAGAACAAGAGCAACTCCAGAGGTAATTCAGACCCTACACTTGCATCATTAATGCCACGTAGGACAAGGAGTGTGAGGGAGATTTATGGCAACACAATGTATGCTGATTTGATGAAAATGTAGATTTTGTATTATTTTCTTGTAGTGATCCAATGCACTTTGAGGAAGTTGTGAAAGAAAATAAGTGGTGTAAGGCCATGGATGAAGAATTGGATGCTATAGAGAGGAATGACATATGGAAGCTAATTGATTTATCCAAGGGTAAACAAGTGATTGGAGTCAAATGGGTCTATAAGACCAAGTGTACTGCTGCTGGAAAGATTGAAAGACATAAGGCAAGGCTAGTTGTTAAAAGATACAAGCAGCAGCCTGGAAGAGATTATGATGAGACATATGCACCAACTTCGCAAGGCTAGAAATAGTACAGACAATCATAGCAATAGTAGTCCAACACAAATGGAAGGTGTATCAAATGGACGTGAAGTTATCCTTCTTGAATGGAGTGATGAAAGAGGAAGTGTATGTGGAGCAATGACCTGACTATGAAGTCCCATGGCAAGAGGACAAAGTGTATAGGCTCTGGAAATCCCTTTATGGGCTGAAACAAGCACCTAGGGTTTGGTACAATAGAATATACTCATATTTAGTGAGTAATAGTTTTAGCAAAAGTAGCAGTGAGCCCACTCTTTACATCAAAGCAGCTCAAGGTAATATTTTGATTGTTGTTTTATATGTAGATGATATGATTTTTATAGAAAATAGTGATCTCTTCATTGTTGATTTCAAAGAGGTAATGAAGAATGAGTTTGAGATGAAAAACCTAGGTTTGCTAAAGTATTTTCTTGGCATTGAGGTCCAACAAATAGAGCATGACATATTTATTTCACAAACTAACTATGCCAAATAGATCTTGAAGAGATTTAAAATGGAGAAGAGCAAACCTGCCCCAAGACCAACAACTACAGGTCTGAAATTGAGTAAAGATGACAGCAACAAGGAAGTAAACCCAACCCTCTACAAGAGCATGGTTGGAAGCCTCATGTACTTGATAGCTACTAGGCCTAATTTGATGTATGTAGTAAGCCTAATTTCTAGGTTCATGGAGAAACCTAAGGACACACACTAGTAAGTAGGAAAGAGGATCCTAAGATATGTGAATGGCACAATAGGTTATGGAATCTTGTATGGTGCATCTAATGAGTTTAAGCTAGCTGGTTTTATAGATAGTGATTGGGCAGGTAATGTAGATGACAGAAAGAGAACATCAGGCTATATTTTTCACATGGGTTTAGGCGTGATTTCATGGGCATCCAAGAAGAACCCCATTATCTCTCTCTCCATAGTACAAGCTGAGTATATTGTAGCAAATGTAGCAGCATGTTAGGCTATTTGGTTGAGAAGAATCCTTGCAGACTTGAAGGAGTAGCAAGATGGTACAACCATTCATTGTAACAATGTTTCTTCAATAGCCCTAACAAAGAATCCAGTCTTCCATGGAAGAAACAAGCATATTGAGATCCGTTATCAATTCATAAAGGAGTTGGTAGAATGAGGAGAGATTGAGTTATAATATTGCAAATTCAAGTAGCAACTTGCTAACATTTTTACCAAGACATTGCCAAAATATTGTTTTGAATGCCTAAGAGATAGGCTTGGCATTGTAGACAGTTCTGAAGGTGTGCAACTCTATAAAGAAGATAGATTTGGAGGTTTATCTCCAGAAAGACAGTCACAATAGAGCTCCAGAGTTACAGTAGAGCTCCAGAGGTTCAACTCTAGGAAGTTAGTGCAGCTTCAGAGGTGCTTTGGAGATGTAGAAACAAATATCTGGAGATGTAGAAAATCATCTCCAGAGATGCAAAAATGTGATTTGGAGATGCAGAAAGGTGCTTCGGAGGTGGTCCAGAATGATAGAAACAGCTCTGGAGATCTGCTCGGGAAAGCCAAATACAAAGGTTGAACTTTGGAGATCAGTTCCGGAAAGAAAATTGTTGACTAACACAGGTGACTTCAGATTAAAGGGGAGTGCTGGAATATTTATGATAATCTGTAGTTAGCATATTAAATGCAGCCAAACCCCATCAGTTTTAAAGATCCTCTTCTCCCACCCCTGCCAGGAAATTTATTGTGGTAGGTTATTTTGAAATGTTTGAGTACTAGTTTTTTGTGTACAAGGAATAGATAAGACAAAAAGGAAAAAATGTTACAGTTAGAGAAGATAGAGAGAATGAAACCTTGCAGTAGTAGAAGGAGAATGTGAATACAAACGAAGAATATTGCAGCAGAAAGAATGTTTGGAACATCATTTGAACAAAGGATTTGTACATCAGCATAGTGAAGGTACATGCAACTTCGGAGTTGAGGCAAAACATTGTTTTGAATGTGCAAAGCAAAGCAGTAGCTCTTCATCAATTTTGTGAAGGTTTTGAATGTATTTTTGAAAGGAATATATAAATATAAATTTATGTTTTGAATCTTCTGTCTGGTCTCTTTCTTTTGTGCTTGTTTGTTTTATTCTGTCTACATTGTTGTAGCAACTTGTTTTGGACAGCCACCCCCTGCGTGCCAACAAATTTAAAACTTTAAAAAATAAAATAATAAAATTTTAAATTTTAAAAATAAGAATCTAAAATTAAATCAAATTAAAAAATACTAAAAAATTAGTAAATATTAATATTAAGATTTATTAAAAGCCCCAATGCTATAAATTGGATGGTTGAGGCAGACAAGGTTATAGGTTCAAAACCCACTTTAAAAATTAATAAATATTAACATTAAGAAATTAAAAGTTCAGGTATAGATAGTTATCTTTAAATATTATTCACTTAAACAATCAAATGTCAATTTTGGCTCGCCCATCTAAACAATCGGCATGTTGTGTGCCAATTGTTTTTTCATATTTTTGACCTGCAAAGTTTTCGACAGATCTCATAGATCTGATCAATCAACTGCTTTGCACATTTTGACTATTTTGATTTGTTGATGAATTCGTTGGAAAACTTTGGGTCGATTACATTTCGACCAGTCGACTGTTTTGCGACGTGCTGACTGGTTCAGGTTTACCATTTTGACTAGGACAAATATTTATCTTTTTGTTATGAATGAAGTGTAAAATTACTATTGATTGTTTAACCATTAAATGATATTTAAATAGAGTGGGTGTCTTTCTTATGAGCATTACTTGCGGTAGCAGAATTGTAATGGATGAAAAAAAACACCACACATAATTGTATTGGACGAAACGAGACAAGATCATTTTTTCGCATCTATTTAAAGATTTTGGCCTGGGTAAATAGAAAATATACCAGCTTCCTCATTGATTCAACAAACAAATGTACAATATATAGAGATTACAAACTTATAACAAAGTCCTACAAAAGTGGATCTACACTTGACACCTAATTCAACTAATTGACAACACACTAACAACTATTGACACAATTACAACATCTAATGGTTCATATACCTACATCTAAAAAATTGTTAACAGCACATATAGACAAATTGTCTACATGCACAACAGCTCACTTTCACATTTATTAATGTGGGAGCATATATTCCAACATGGGTAACAACTGAGAGCAAGAAAAACGTTGGTTAAATCTGATGGATGCCGAGTCTCTAAACCTTGGCATTTATTAATGTGTATTGTTTCACACGGCTTCAAATACAAGCACGGCTTAAATCAGAAAAACAGGAATGGTCTGCAATTCAGTATGACTTTTTATTACATTTACTATCTTGCCTTCCACACAAACTGATGCCAATTTTGAATTGAATAAAGAATCTGATTGATGAAATTGCCTGCCAGTCTCTTCTAATGAGTATAAATACACAACACCAATGGATATGCAAACATATCAGCACGCCAAGCATACTGTAAACTGTAGCAAAGCTTCGACATGGCTTTCCGTCTCATGTCAGCCTTATTCTGGCTTAACATGAAAGCGTTGATGATTTTAATACTAAAAATGGGGGATCATTATACGCCAGTTTTAGCTGCTTTTGGTGGTGATGATGATAGTATTCTTCTAGAACCAACAGTGCCTCTGATTAAGTATTTAAGAATTTCGAAGTTTTCTGAAGGGTATGCCAATCTGTGGGGCGGCCAACACCAAAATGTTTCTCAAGATGAATACTCTGTTACACTCACATTAGATAGCTCATCCGGTAAGACACCATTCGCAGCCATTTATGCAGGATGTATTTTTTTAAGGACTGGTTATTCTTAAATATCATCCACTTCAACAGATACGGGTCAATTTTGGCTAATAAAAATAGGACAAATATTTACTTCTTTTTGTTGTGAATGAAGTGTAAAAGTGCTATGGACTGTTGAACCATTAAAATGTATGATATTTAAGTAAAGTAGTTTTTTTTATATAGTTAAAGCAACTTTTATATGAATTGAATTGAATGGTGGGTAATTGCAGGTAGTGGGTTCAAGTCAAAAGAGGCTTACATGTATGGCTTCTTCAACTCTGCTGTTAAACTTCAGGCGGGCTATACTGCAGGAATCATAACTTCATTCTATGTATGTACTGATAAACTTAGATGGAATCATTTTTTAGTAGATTATTTAAGTGTGGGAACCGCTACTACTGTAAACAACCATACGTTCAAACAAAGCACCAGCATTTTAAGCTATTCTGTTGTGATTAACATGTTAAATTTCTATAAATCTATCACATGATATGAACCACAGCAGAAACACACTTATTTGAAAATGTCTTTTATTTTGTTTAAATTTTTCATCAGTGTGGGCGAGTTATTAATGCAATTTGTGGGTGCGTTGTAATGTAATGATCAGCTTTCGAACAACCAAGTTTATCAAGGATGGCACGATGAAATAGACATAGAATTCTTGGGAACAATACCCGGAGAGCCTTACAAACTGCAGACCAATGTTTATGGCAATGGTACAGGAGATGGAAATCTCATCGGCAGAGAGCAACGATTTCATCTCTGGTTCGATCCAACTCAGGATTTCCACAACTACAGCATTCTCTGGACGCCTTCTCAAATCTTGTAATTTTCTTTTCCTCCCTGAACATCTCACAAACATCATCCATTTCAACGGAAGAGCTTATCTAGTCGGTGTGTTGTAATTTCTACTCTAGTCGAAATATCAACGATTAGAAGTCGATATTAATCATACGTGCATGTGGAGCGTAAAGTCAATATGTTGGCAACAAGGAGGACGCAGGGTAAAAACTTTTTATACAGCAGGCACGACAACGTGCCGCTGTTTACGTGAGACCCATTTCAACAGTTATAGGTCAATTTTGGCCAATATAATAAAACGTATAGTTACCACTTTTTGTTGTGAATGAGATGAAAAATTACTATTGATTGGTTGACCATAGATGATACTTAAATAGAATGTTCATGACAAAGCCGACAATAGATTTACAACCTAACATGCTGCAATTTCTAACTTATTACTGTTTTGGTTACAGATTTTTGGTGGACGGCATCCCTACAAGGAGGTTTCCAAAAACAAAGAGCCTTGGAGTGATATATCCATCGAAGCCAATGTCTGTGTATGCAACCATTTGGGATGCATCTTCATGGGCCACAGATGGAGGGAAATACAAGGCCAATTATACCTATGAGCCCTTCCTCTCCACTTACACCAACTTCCAAACAATTGGATGCAATGGCAAGGATAACTACTGTTCCAAAGTGCTCTTAGATGGCTCTTTGGTTTCCCCTCATCTCAGCAAGCAGCAGATCGTTGATCTGCAATATGTGAGGAAGAATTATATGACATATGACTATTGTCAAGATTTGCAGAGATACCCAAATGGCTCCATGCCTGAATGCCCACCATAACCAGTTATTGCTCCCTCAACTTACTCTACAATATCATGTTGAGATAAAAGTTGAATTGGGTACCATTTGTGTTGATCTAGAATGGAACAAATCTTGACTATTGAGGTGTACTAATATTTAACAATTAACAAGGTTAAATGGTTATGTGATAAGCTTCCGAATTACTTTCTGATGAGTTGCTTAAATGATAGTTAGGGGAAACGTTCCTGCCGTGAAGAATCTTTTACGGCATGCCTTTCAATTTTTGTCTTTTCCTTCGTTCCATTGTTAGTGGAAAAGGACCCGTGAAAAGGTTTGAAGTGCGGTTGTAGTGGAGGAGCCCCCAAACAGTACGGCCATGTGGTAGAGGAGTGGATCGATTGAACAACGGCTATAATTTATTAGATCGATTAGAGTGCTTATATTTGGGAAAAAATTATGTCCGTGACTTTCTTACTTTTTTTAGGTTTTGGTTTGGACTGATTATGTTGTTTTTAGTGAAGGAATAGTGTAAAAAATAATTCGTTTTATTTAAATTTCATTATCATATATTTTTAGATTTAGTTCTATTCTATAAATATTTTATTTTATTATCTGCATCAGAAATACAAGTGTAGATGTGACTTGTATTTTTAGGTTTAAGAATCTTACCCCTCTAATTTCAAAATTAAAAAAACTAGTTTTAATCTCCAAAGTCTAACGAATTTGGGCGACGTCTTGTGCAAGTGCAAGTGTTGTTTTGTATGTATTGTATGGCTGTATTTTTACCTTAAAATATGCAAGTGTTGTTTTGTATGTATTGTATGGCCGTATTTTTGCCTTAAAATACAAGCTGGATTTAGGAATACTGTATCACGCGTAAGGGGAGATCTTGTGCCTATACTGTTAAAAAATTTAAAATATTTTAAATAATACATTATATATATATATATATATATATATATATATATATATATATATATATATATATATATATATATATATATATATATATATATATATATATATTTGAGTATTGTATTTTAAAACTATATATTTAGATTAATGAGTATTGTATGGGTAGAAATAATAATTAATCTTTTTATAATATTTTTTTTAGCAGATAGGCTTATATGTGGGAGGTTTTCTTTAAATAATAATACTCTATACATAAGTAAATTTGTGGACTATTGACATTTACTGATTCTTCAAGAAGAATTACAATTTACCTGGTAGGAACTTTAAAAGTTTTTAAATATATATAGGCTTTATATAAATATAATATAATATTATATTTAATATATATTCATAAATAGTATTTTATAATATATAAATTATATTTATAAATATAAAATACTTTATAATATATTATCAATATGAATATTATAAAATGTATTTTATATTTTTATATATTAATAATATATTTGAATTAAATAGTTTCGATAAAAATAATATTATATTAAGATTGATAAAATATTTAAAATTTTGTATACAAATTTAATATGATACATAATTTATAATATTAATTAGATTATTATTGATAAATGTAGAGGCCTATAAAATTAAAATTAAATAGAATAACTATAAAGTAACTCTTAATAAACAAAACAAAATAACTCCTATATAAAGAGTTGTTTTGTTTAGTTTACTTAAGAGTTATTTTATTTAATTTTACTTTTGAAAAAGCCACCAATCATTATTTGGTAATTTTTTTGTTTTTTACTTTGAAATGTGTATGTTCTCAAGGAGAATACATTTGCACATTTACACATTAATAATAATGAATATAATATTATCTCATCAATCATTGCTTTTAATGTGGTTCAAGTGTGGCACAGTGAATATTTTGTTGAAATATTATTTTTGTACATAGAAAATATTTCCCAGCTAAATATGAGAAATGAAATTTGTATAAACATTACAAGAAGTGACCCCACTCTAAAGATCCTTGTTTAGTTTATTCTAGAAATTAGTTTTAAATATAATTCAGTTCAAGAGTAATTGGAAAAGGTAAAATTTTCAAACTCCTCATAACTTGCATCACCGCGTTTTATGTTTTAAATATAATTCACTTCAAGAGTAATTGGAAAAGGTAAAATTTTCAAACTCCTCATAACTTGCATCACCACGTTTTATGTTTTGTAGTTTTTAATTAGGGAAGTGAACTTGATGCCGAATGATTGCATAGATCTGTATTGAGCAAACCTAGAAAAGTGTCCATTTATGTTAGGTCTAGATTTGTGGATTTGGCTATAATTAATTCTAAATGGACTTTCAATGGGGCAAACATCTGCAGAAATACTATGTAAGCTGAATTTGTTTTTTTGTTATGCTCATAGTTTTTTATTTATTTCCAATCATCAAGGGGGTAGGTTCTTAGTTGGGAATGATATATATCAGATCACAAAGGGATATGTTGTTAGCTTGACATGCATCATTTTGGGGGCAAGCACGTTATTTCTTTTTATTTTTCCCCACTCATTTTCACCTTTATGTTTTCTTTAATTATTTTACATTTTTTGTATTGGTTGTGTTTTAGAATGTAACTAAGCTAGGATGTATTGCACACATCCATATTGAGGAAGCCTTGATGATAAATTTTTTAAATGTAAATGTTATTTTGATTATGTTTAAATTTATTGACTTTGTTAAGTTTACTATATAAAATAATTTATTAAATGGAAAGCTATTGGAAGTGTATAATTTACTTCAGTTGTATAGACAATCAAAATGTTCCTTTTTTTGTTTTAGAGTTTTTTTAATTTTGTTTTTCTTAGATTTTAAAATACAAACTCAAACACCTCCTTTGCTTACAAATTATGTGGAGAATACTTGATTCTCTGGCCAAGTGAATATTATTTTGACAGATGAACACACTTTCTACATAAGGCATTCTTCCTTAATTGACTATAAAGGCATGGTTTTCTTATTATTATTTTAAGAGCAACAACAATTGGGAACCAGCTGCTGTTGCTTCCCATAATTTGTACTTGCATTTAGTTTTTGCTTAAGCTTTCTCACTATAAAATTGGTCTCTTCAAAGTTGAATTAGCTCTATAGTATTAAGTCTCCAAATATTGCGTTGATAAGAAAGCTCTATTGGAAGTGTATAATTTATTTCAGTTGTGTATAATTAGAAGTTTACTAAATGGAAAGCTATTGGAAGTGTATAATTTATTTCAATTGTGTAGTCAATCAAAATGTTCTAATTTTTTTGTTTTAGAGTTTTTTAAATTTTATTTTTTTTAGATTTTAAAATACAAACTCAAACACTTCCTTTGCTTACAAATTATGTGGAGAATACTTGATTCCCTAGCCAAGTGAATATTATTTTCACATATGAACACACTTTCTATAGAAGACATTCTTCTTTAATTGACTATAAAAGCATGTTTTTCATTTTGTTTCTTTTTAAGAGCAACGGCAATTAGGAACTAGTTGCCACTGCTTCCCATTTGTACTTACATTTGTTTTTTCTTAAGCTTTTTCGCCATTAAACCAGTCTCTTCAAAGTTCAAGTAGCTCTATAGTATTAAATCTCTAAATATTAGAATAAAGACGAGTCAATATTGTTTGCATAAATGTTTTTCCTACATGCTAAAATTGCTTATAGGTTATCAATTATATTTTAAGACACTCTCAAAACAATGGAGGCGACTAGATAAATGCACTAGAAAACAAGCATGGTCAACCATATAATGCAATGTGGTCTCCACCTTCCTAACACTTTTCAAAATGACACTACTTAGAGAAGAATAATGATTTCACTATACAATTAAAGTTTCAATAGTGCTTTCCACTCTTTGACAAACATGGGGCTAAAATCTACTCCAAAACATATGAATCCAAAGGAAATGTACAAATTCCCTCCGCTTTAAAAGTTATATGTACAAAATCTTTTCAACAATCCATTCGATGCGTCCAATTTTGTGTCAAAGTTTCTCACAGTAGTAGTATGTAGTAACTCAAACTATTACATAGTTATTTATTACACAACAGAATGTAATTAAAAAACCATATTTCTAAATTGCAAAACAAAGCATGACAGTTGACATCTACCATAGACAATTTCAAGAAGGATGCAACAGAAAATTGGCTACATAAATATACGCAAGAGGAGCTACTATATATTATAAGAATTGATACTCCCTTGCAATGGCTATAAATCACAAATTACACTACCTTCCTCAAACAATGCAATGCTAACAAGTCATGAAACACAATCACTTCTCAAAAAACATTTACTTTACAAACATATTCTCCCTTACAATGCCTATAAATAAAAAATTACACTACCTTCCTCGAAAAATGCAATGCCAACAAGTCATGAAACACAAACACTTCTCAAAAAACATTTACCTTACAAATATCCTATCGGCAAAACCGTTGCACATTCACCTATGCAACTCCTAGTTACAGTATAACTAACTTGTTTAGTCCAGTCATTAAACAATATAAGCATTGACCAAAATAAAGCTTAGGGCCACATGTCGACACTGGGGAAATGTTGTTGGTAAATGGCACACCTTGATTAAGTGTTGATCCTCTTTGACTTTATAAAGAAAAACTTTAATAAAGTAATGCATTTTAGTTTCTAATCTGTTTAGCAATTGTAGGAAATGAGAATCTATTAATTATTTGCCATCATATTACATTAATTTAACACCTCTAATTTGAGAGCCAATTTACCCATAAAACTAATAATATTTTATTCCTTTTTGTTAAAGGATGCACATTAAACTTAAGCTTCATTGATTTCCCTACCACAATGGAGAAGAATTTAATGGAGTAATAACAATTACCACAAAGAAGTTTTCTTTTATAGTGGGTCCCCTCGTATCAAGGGGAGTGCAGATAAGCTAAAACTAAATGATTTTCCTTTCATCGAGGTAGAATAGTTAACTTTTAACTAATTTATTTAAAAAGATTTGTAAAATAAAATGCACAAAAATTATATGTTTTTGAGTAAGCAAAATAGGAATATAAAATGCTTGTGCAATTTAACATAGAATTAGCTAGCAAAAAAATTATTAAAAAATATGATCCGGGTAAGTGCAAGAAGATGGGGGGCCAAAAAGGGGTCTTAAGTGGCCACTTTTTTTTTTTTTTTTTTTCTGAAATCAAGAAATGTTGTCCTTGGATGATAAATTGAGCATAGTTACACTTAAAATTTTAAGATGCAACAAAAACAATATTTGCAGTGCTCCAAATCTACTTTCTAAACTACTAATTTTATTTGAAAATGGTATAGATTAAGGGGTTCAAAAGAGGGAGCCACATAAATTGGTGTTGTTTCTATCAAAAAAATATAACATAGCATGTTCTGTGGCTCCCTCAAAAGGTTAACTTTTTTTGGTATTTTTAAAATTGCTTTGGTGAGAAATTAGCTAACATGTAGTTTATGCCTGATTTTTCTGATAATTTTTTAAAGAATATTTGATTTTGTACTAATTTTTAAAGTGGACACATCCTAAAAAACATAATTTTGGCTGTGCTACCCCTATATTTGAAAACTAATTGAAAATCATTTTTTTTTTATATGTGTAGAAAGGAGTCTAGTTTCTAAAAATGTAATTTTTTTGAAATTTCAATGAACAGCTAATTTACAATGAAAAAAAGACCAAACACTAGTTTTTGCCCAAAAATGGACACACAAACAAAAGAAATTAAAGATGAAAGGCTTAACATTGTCAAAATGTGAAAAAATTACATCGTTAAATAGCTAAGAGAAAGCCTAACATTACCCAGGTGTTCAATTTGTTCGACCTTCAAACACGTGCAAATCTGAGGGTTAGCACGAACAAAATTATGTGAAATCCTATAGAATATTCAAAAACACATCTTTGGACATTGGGAAGGAACTCCAAAGCAAATCCCAAGCCTAAGGCTTGGGATCCCCAAAGAAAAATATAACATGAGCGTGTTAAAATGCGCTCGCGTTATGTTTTGTTTTACATTTTTTCCCTTTTCACAAAAAATTTCCTGATGTTTGTCATGTTTGACATAACGCGAGCGCATTATAAAGTGCTTGTGTTATGTCTCCCTTGGAATGTTTTATGTTCAAGGTTATTAAGCATGTATGTATGTATGCATGCTTGTATGTATGTATGTATGTATGTATGTATGTATGTATGTATGCCTATATGTATGTATGTGTGTATACTTATATGTATGCTTGTATGTATATATGTATGCTTGTATGCATGTATGTATGGTTGTATGTATATATGTATGCATGTTTGTATGTATGTATGTGTGTATGCCTATATGTATGTATGTATGTATGTATGCTTGTATGTATGTATGTATGTAAGGGTTTTGGGTTTAGGGTATATAAGGACCTGAGCCCGTAGAGTTTTTAGGGTTGAGGGTTGAGATTTTTGGGTTTAGGGTTTAAGCTATAGGGTTGAGGGTTGAGGGTTGAGGGTTGAGGGTTGAGGTTTAAGGGTTGAGGGTTGAGGCTTTAGGGATGAGGGTTAAGGGATTAGGGTTTAAGGTATCGTGTTGAGGGTAGAGGAGGGTAGAGATGGGGGTGAGGAAGATAGGGGAGGAGAGGGGTGGATAAGGGTTGCTCAGGGTTTAAGGGTCAAGGGTTTAGGGTTTAAGGGTTGAGGGTTTACAGTCAAGAGGGATTAGGGTTTAGGGTTGAGGGATTAGGGTTTAGGGTTGAGGGATTAAGGTTTAAGGTTGAGGGTTGAGGGTTTAGGGATAGGGTTTAGAGTTTAGGGATAAGGGATTAGGGTTTAGGACCTTGAGGGGTTAGGGTTTAGGGTTGAGGCTTTAGGTCCATAGCATTTAGGGTTGAGGGTTGAGGGTTGAGGGATTAGGGTTAAGGTAGAGTGTTGAGGGTAGAGGGATTAGGGATAGGGTTTAGGGTTGAAGGTTTAGGGTTGAGGGATTAGGCTTTAGGGTTGAGGGTTTAGGGATAAGGGATTAGGGTTTAAGGTATAGTGTCAAGGGTTGAGGGTTTAGGAATAGGGATAGGGTTTAGGGTTGAGGGATTAGGGTTTAGGGATAAGGAATTAGGGTTGATGGTTGAGGGATTAAGGTTTAAGGTTGAGGGTTGAGGGTTGAGGGTTGAGGGTTCAGGGATAGGGTTTAGAGTTTAAGGATAAGGGATTAGGGTTTAGGATCTTGAGCGATTAGGGTTTAGGGTTGAGGCTTTAGAGATAGTGTTTAGGGTTGAGGGTGGAGGGATTAGGGTTAAGGTAGAGTGTTGAGGTAGAGGGATTAGGGATAGGGTTTAGGGTTGAAGGTTCAGGGTTGAGGGATTAGGGTTTAGGGTTGAGGGCTTAGGGATAAGAGATTAGGGTTTAAGGTATAGTGTCGAGGGTTGAGGGTTTAGGAATAGGGATAGTGTTTAGGGTTTGGGGTTGAGGGATATAAGGATTTAGGGTTTAGGGATAAAGAATTATGGTTGAGGGTTGAGGGTTAAGGGTTGAGGGTTGAGGGATTAAGGTTTAGGGTTGAGGGATTAAGGTTTAAGGTTGAGGGTTGAGGGTTTAGGGATAGGGTTTAGAGTTTAGGGATAAGGGATTAGGGTTTAGGACCTTGAGGGATTAGGGATTAGGGTTGAGGCTTTAGGGATAGTGTTTAGGGTTGAGGGATTAGGGTTGATGGTCGATGGATTAGGGTTAAGGTAGAGTGTTGAGGGTAGAGGGATTAGGGATAGGGTTTAAGGTTGAAGGTTTAGGGTTGAGGGATTAGGGTTTAGATTTGAGGGCTTATGGATAAGGGATTAGGGTTTAAGGTATAGTGTCGAGGGTTGAGGGTTTAGGAATAGGGATAGCATTCAGGGTTTAGGGTTAAGGTATGTAAGGATTTAGGGTTTAGGGATAAGGAATTAGGGTTGAGGGATTAAGGTTTAGGGTTGAGGGATTAAGGTTTAAGGTTGAGGGTTGAGGGTTTAGGGATAGGGTTTAGAGTTTAGGGATAAGGGATTAGGGTTTAGGACCTTGAGGGATTAGGGTTTAAGGTTGAGGCTTTAGGGATAGCATTTAGGGTTGAGGGATTAGGGTTGATGGTCGATGGATTAGGGTTAAGGTAGAGTGTTGAGGGTAGAGGGATTAGGGATAGGGTTTAGGGTTGAACATTTAGGGTTTAGGGATTAGGGTTTAGAGTTGAGGGTTTAGGGATAAGGGATTAGGGTTTAAGCTATAGTGTCGAGGGTTGAAGATTTAGGAATAGGGACAGCGTTTAGGGTTTAGGGATAAGGACTTAGGGTTGAGAGTTAAGGGATTAAGGTTTAGGGTTGAGGGATTAAGGTTTAAGGTTGAGGGTTTAGGGATAGCATTTAGGGTTGAGGGATTAGGGTTGATGCTCAATGGATTAGGGTTAATGTAGAGTGTTGAGGGTAGAGGGATTAGGGATAGGGTTTAGGGTTGAGGGCTTTGGGATAAGGGATTAGGGTTCAAGGTATAGTGTCAATGGTTGAGGGTTTAGGAATAGGGATAGCATTTAGGGTTTAGGGTTAAGGGATTAGGGTTTAGGGTTTAGGGATAAGGAATTAGGGTTGAGGGTTGAGGAATTAAGGTTTAGGGTTGAGGAATTAAGCTTTAAGGTTGAGGGTTGAGGGTTGAGGGTTTAGGGATAGTGTTTATAGTTTAGGGATAATAGATTAGGGTTTAGGACCTTGAGGGATTAGGGTTTAGTGTTGAGGCTTTAGGGATAGCGCTTAGGGTTGAGGGTCGAGGGATTAGGGTCAAGTTAGAGTGTTGAGGGTAGAGGGATTAGGGATATGGTTTAGGGTTGAGGGATTAGGGTTTAGGGTTGAGGTCTTAGGGATAAGGGATTAGGGTTTAAGATATAGTGTCGAGGGTTGAGGGTTTAGGGATAGTTTTTAGGATTTAAGGTTTAAGGGTTGAGGGTTGAGGCTTTAGGGATAGGGTTTAGGGTTTAGGGATAAGGGATTAGGGTTTAAGGTATAGTGTCAAGGCTTGAGGGTTTACAGATAGGGTTTAGGATTTAGGTTTAAGGGTTGAGGGTTGAAGCTTTAGGGATAAGGGTTTAGGGTATAGGGATAAGGGATTAGGGTTTACGGTATAGTGTCGAGGGTTGAGGGTTTAGGGATAGGGTTTAGGATTTAAGGTTTAAGGGTTGAGGGTTGAGGCTTTAGGGATAGGGTTTAGTGTTGAGGAATTAGGGTTTAAGGTATATTATCAAGGATTGAAGGTTTAGGGATAGGTTTTAGTATTTAAGGTTTAAGGGTTGAGGGTTGAGGTTTTAGGGATAGGGTTTAGGGTTTAGGGATAAGGGATTAGGGTTTAAGGTACAGTGTCGAGGCTTGAGGGTTTAGGGATAGGGTTTAGGATTTAAGGTTTAAGGATTGAGGGTCGAGGCTTTAGGGATAAGAGAGAGACCTAGATGGCTAAGGGTTGAGAGATAGGGGAGAGATGGGGTGAGGCAGATGGGGGAGGAGAGGGGTGGATAAGGGTTGAGGCTTTAAAGCTTTAGGGTTGAGGGATTAGGGTTTAAGGTATAGTGTTGAGGGTTGAGGGTTTAGGGATAGGGTTTATGATTTAAGGTTTAAGTGTTGAGGGTTGAGGCTTTAGGGATAGGGTTTATGGTTTAGGGATAAGGGATTAGGGTTTAGGGTTAAGGGATTAGGGTTTAGGGTTGAGGGATCATGGTTTAGGGTTGAGGGATTAGGGTTTGAGGTATAGTGTTGAGGGTTGAGGGTTTAGGGATAGGGTTTAGGATTTAAGGTTTAAGGGTTGAGGGTTGAGGCTTTAGGGATAGGGTTTAGGGTTTAGGGATAAGGGATTATGGTTTAGGGTTGAGGGATCAGGGTTTAGGGTTGAGGGATCAGGGTTTGAGGTATAGTGTTGAGGGTTGAGGGTTTAGGGACAAGGTTTAGGATTGAAGGTTTAAGAGTTGAGGGTTGAGGCTTCATGGATAGGGTTTAGGGTTTAGGGATAAGGGATTAGGGTTTAAGGTATAGTGTCAAGGGTTGAGGGTTTAGGGATAAGGTTTAGGATTTAAGGTTTAAGGGTTGAGGGTTGAGGCTTTAGGGATAAGAGATTAGGGTTTATGGTCGAGGGATTAGGGTTTGAGGTATAGTTTAATCTCTTCCTAAAAAAATTAAGGAAAGACATTACTAATACAATAGACAATAATACCTTGATTACAGTGATTGACTAAACTATACCAAAAAATGTTAGTGAATTCTTGATAACTACAAACATAGTCTCAAAAAAACTAAGAAAACATTTGTTTTAAAATTTGGGAACTAACGGTGACCAAAAATAAAAACAAAATTTTGCATACTTCAATTTGGTTTAAAATTTAGTAACAATAGTAAACAAAAATCAAAACAAAACAAAATATTAGGCTCTGTCTTGATAAAATAAAGAAACTGAAGGAAATGTCTAGGGCATATGAACATGGAGATAACATCATTTAAAGGGCATATGATCAAATATATAAAGGAATGTACCATAGAGGAAAATCACCATGATTATTTAAAAAAATGATTGTAGGCTGCAATCTTTTCTTCAGATCCGTGTAATCGTACTTAATTCTACATCTCCTTAATTTAAGTGCTACTAACTAAGAAAATACCAAGTACCATCAATCCCTCACACCATTGATAGTAGGTTATACGAGGCCTGCATTCCCTATCACAATCAAAAGTTGGTCAATGGTCACTAAATTTTTCTTATTGGTGACCTAAGACAATTGTCACTTGTAAGGGACATTACAATGTAGATGTTGTATGAGAGTTACTCTCAAGTATTGTCCTGGATATGATGACCCAAAATTCAAAGTTGTAATTGGACTCATTAATTATGTGCTTGGGAAAGTTGTTGCTATCATCTACCAAAAATGAGAGTAGGCCACTTTATTTATCACTCTTTTTTGTTGTGAAGAACTTTCAATGTTACATTGTACCTACTTGAGATACACATGACCCACAACTCATTCCAATTGTTCCAGTCACTCATGGTGGTTGACAACAAAACCCCTTAAATATGGCTTGCACATCTAACAATCCATAAAGCACAAGGCCTCACAATCAATAGAATAACAATAGACATTAAAAACATAGACTATCAGGATCCTACATTCACAATAGTGTCATGAGTTCAAAGATTGTTTGATGCAGCATCTCCCCTCTCATTCAATGATACACACACACATAAACAATATGTATATAATCGTGTAGAAGCAAGAAGAAGATAGTCTCTAAAAATATCAACACAACATTCCTTATAAAAACCCATTTAGGCCCCCTTATTATGTAATATACTAAATTAATTTGTATTCCTAAAAATCTATTTAGTCCCCCTCATTATGTAATATACTAAATGTATTTGTTATATTAAAGAAAATCCGTTAACATTTCATGTATTATTTTTAAAATTTAAATGATATCATAATCTTAGAAATCTTGTGTGTCTTTCTCTAAATACACAACTCTTGGTAAGAAAAATATTTATTTTAGAGTTGTTTCTTTCAAAATTATTGATGTGCCCTTTAAACTTTAATACAATTACTAGTATGTAATTCTATATAATTCACACATTCAATTTTTTTTAAACTTTCAATAATTTTTATAAAATAAAGAAAAATTAAACCATCATCTTTGTTTTTCTTATGAAAGCCAATATAAACATACATATTTTTTAACAAAAAAAAAAACCAAAATAAATCAATTATCTACAATCCAACTAGAATCTTATTTTGAGATTTAATTTAAGTAATTCTTTAACTCTCAACTAATAAAAAACTTCCCAAACCAATATAAACTAGGATTTTTTAAGAAAAAAGTAAATCTCTTAGGGCAATATGAACATACAAAAAGTTTTAACCAAAAAAACCCCTATTTACAATATAGCAGTTGAAGTAATTCTTTAGCTGCCAATCAATTTAAAAAATTAATTTTTTTTGGGACACATCACTTGACAATTTTTATTGCATGTTCATGTTGTTTTCCTTTCCCCATAAAACAATTAAATCACTCAGTGTATATTAGGTACATGCGTGTGAGATGTCTTGGAGAGTGAAATGGTTATACCGGAGAGAGAAAATCGAATCAACTTAATGATGACTTAATACCATATCAAAGTAATACTTGAGACTTTTCAGAGAATTTCTGTGCTGCATATTTTCATAGGGGTCTCCAAATTCATTATTGTATTTATCGATATATCTGTGCTTGTAGCTAATTCAGGATTCTAATTTTTTTGGGTTATTTTTCGACAGGCTTTTGCATCTGGTTTTCCATGGAGGATGAAGAAATGGGGGAGCTTTTTATACCATGCAGAGCATGCAGTCACAAATGTTATAAAAAACATGGAAAATACCATGATAAAGAGTGCTTTAATGGGTGTGTCTCCTTCTTCAAAGTTATGCTTGGAGACTTTACACAAAAACTGGTAACTCTATACATTATTTTTCATTCTTTTATTTCCTGTACACTGTTAAGAACTTGTAAAATCTAATTTTGTAATGTGTTTATGGCAGTGCATTCCTCCTGCATTTGTTTCACAGTTTATAGACAACACAGACAAACATATCGTGTTGCAAGGCCTAGGTGGGCACGAGTGGGATGTACAATTAGGGGGTACCATAAATAAACTAGAATTTAGGCAGGGTTGGGAAAATTTTGTGAATCATCATGGGCTGGAGATTGGAGATTTTGTTGTGTTTAAGTACATATCCAAGTCATATTTTAAGGTTAAGATATTTCAAAGAATAGGGTGTGTGAAAAAATATCAATGCTCTTCAGCTTATGAATACCAACATTGATATAGATAAAAGATGCCCTTCTTCTAATAGAGTATGCAGTTCAAGTTAACCAATGGGTAGCAAGTTGCTGAATGAATTGGTTTCTGATGGGGAAAACAACAATGATGTTGAAGCAATGGAAGAAAATCAAAATTGTAAGTCTAATATAATGTATTTCAACTTTCAAAGTAGGCATTTGAATTGTAGCTTTACCAAGAGGATTGGTATAACAAAAACTTATTTCTGTTGAAGGCCATTCTTGGAAGAACATGAACTCTGCCCCTTATGTCAAATCAAATAAACCTTTTTATTCAATGAAAATGAAGTCACAGAATGTAAACCGACCAATATGCAAACTAGTAAGATCAAATTCTCTGCCTTCTATTCTTATTCCTCTTATTTTGTTAAGAGAAGAGTGTAAAAATTGATGGGTTTAACAACCTAACATAAGGCAAAGCAGTTTTGTTATTACATTTTTCTAAGGGATTTCTAATATTCTAATATAATTCAGTCTTCTATAGTATGAACATTTACATTTGTGTGAATGATAAGCATAACGTGCTTGTATTATAACACGAGCGTGTTTTGGCTTGGTGTTGCCGAGCCTTAGGCTCGGCATCACCAAGCCATAACGCGAGTGCGTTATAACGCGCTCGTGTTATGGCTTACATTTTAAAAAAAAAATTTGGCCACTTTTTGGCCCCCCAACTTTTTGCACCCGCCCATACTCACTTTAGTCCAATATATAAATCATTGACACAATAACAATTTACACACCTAATTTGGATGGAAGCTTGATTTTCTCTACTAAGGAAGAGACAATACAACTCTTGCAAGAGGCCTAGTGTATGCAAAAAAATTAAAGGCCTCTTACTAACATCAAAAGATAGATTTAATTATTACATGACTTCATGTCTTTATCCACACTTCAAAAAGGGCTCGTAAGAATATCTACTATGTAAACAAAGTAAATGGAAAAACACCATTGATTGAGAGAGGAAATACAAAATACTAGCAACACTAGATGAAATTGAGACCACAATGGACAATACATCCTGTTTGTTCCTCTTGTGGAAGGACAACACTGCTAGCAAAAACATGCTTTATGAAATCCATGCTATGCACTACAAAGAACCTAGTCTTCACCACTAAATCATCCCTAAAGTTCTTAAGATCCTTAAATAAGGCCTCTAATTCAACATAGATTTCCCTAAAATCTATGTTTTGACCCTTACAATGAATGCTTGAAGCTTCAAAGTAAATTGATGGGTGGGTATGGTTGACATAGAAGAAACAAAAACCACAAAATACCAACAATTTTTTTTCTTGATTAAGAGAAAATGTAGTATTTAGCAGGACTCTAATGATGATGAGAAATTTGTCTTTTAACTTGCAAGGCAATCCATACTATGGAATGTGGTGTGATCTATTGAGTAGCATTAGGCTATATCAGACATGGTTTTATGATTGCTTTTCTCTTCTTTATTTACTTTCACTATTTTTGTGAGCTGGATGGTAGGGAAAAATGGAAGATATTTCAAAGAATGAACCTTTTAAACATGACCCAAATTGCTCCATGTACTTCCATTCATTACATGTTTGGGAATGGACATGTCATATAACACACCATGTATCAAAACACAATCCCATTATAGTTGCCAAATATGGTAGATGTTGAAATTTAGTCTGATTGTGCTTTGAAATTCAAGATAAAAATTATTTCATCCAATTAAAATGTAAGAAAAATATTTTTTCATTAGTATTCATTAAAAATTTGACATTTTCATATTTCAAACATTGTAGTGGAATTTAATTAAAAAATAATGAATTTGATTGGTTGGAAATGAAAATCAATCACCCATTAAAAACTAAGTAATTACTATAATTCTCCTTCAAGAACTAATAATGAAATTAAGAACCAAAGAGAGTTGAGAATAAATTACACTACTTAGAAAATCTAAGTTAAACAAATATGTTCAATTAACAAAAATTAACCTAGATATCAAAGCTAGGACTAATCATTACCATAAATGTAAATGAATTAAAAAGTTAAAATAATCTAATATGATATTTAGCTTGAAAATCAGTGATGTGAAATAATGTATTAGATGTCAATAATTGATTTTCCTTGGTTCTTAATTTTTAAGGGTCTATGTGATGGATATCTCAAACTTTAAAATTTAATTATTTGTCATTCTAATTCACAGCCTGGACATGCCTACAGACCTTACTTCTATGAGTATGAACATGATCTTCTATTCAAATCTTTAGACTGATGTGTGTGGGTTTAATCAAACAAATTTTAGCCCAATTTTTTCACTCACCTTAACCTTGATATTTGTGTTGATGTAAGAACACACAATGTTTATAAACAACTTTGGGGAATCTATTAGATCACAAGGTTTATGCTTTCTTAGGTCAAAACCCTAGATGGACTAACTTTAGATGGACCAACTTTACAACTCTAAGAAAAAGGATTGAGAATAACAAGCTGTTAGGAATTAAGGTGTCTCAACCTTTCCAAGTTCCTAATGTTGTATTTATCTATTCTTTCCTAATATTGTAACTTTCTATGT
This sequence comes from Cunninghamia lanceolata, assembly GCA_027924645.1. NCBI lineage: Eukaryota > Viridiplantae > Streptophyta > Pinopsida > Cupressales > Cupressaceae > Cunninghamia > Cunninghamia lanceolata. The sequence continues at coordinate 304,505 of BSBN01001393.1, read as the reverse complement.
AAATTTTGTCCTCATATGAAGAGGTAGGCATCCCATGTTGACTTGGCATAGTTTTTCCACGTGTCGACACCTTGTGTACATGTAGCAAGATAAATTTTGGTGACTTTGTCAGCTGTGGTTTCCCCCTAAGATAATTAATGGGGGAGTGCATGGGGTGGATCCCCTTCTGTGGGGCCTAAGGGAACCATCCCCCAGTGGGGGCCCGAGGGTGGAGCCCATGGTAGGGGTTTGGGGGTAACGCCCCTAGTGGGGGTTGCTGGGGGTAGTGCCCCCAAAGCAAAAATTGGCATATATTTAATAAAAGTATTGGCCGTTAGTTTATTATTGGCTGACATGGAAAAAATGACATTGGATAACCGCCAAAAAGGCTTGATAAATAAGTGACTGGAGAATGTGAAAGGTCATGGGATATAAATGAGAATCGGCATTATGTACTCTTGAAAGAGCTTGCATTGCAAGCGTGTTGTAATCATCTTTTGATTTGATAATACATTGTGCAAGTTTTGGAGTGTGGAGTTTTTCACCTAAAAGGGTTTTCCCCATGTATATCTTGTGTTGTGAGTTTTGTATTTGCATTTAGATGTTATTATTACCTTTCTATTAATATGCATCTTAATCTGTAACTGTAAAAGTTAAAATTTGCATAAATCTTTCCTCAGTAGATCATTGAGGAAGCATTTCCGCATACCTTGCTTCCTTTCAGTTGGTATCAACGTCTTATCACCTTTGGTTCTAGTTGTTGGGTAGAGGATTTTTCGAGATGATCTTCATTTTGAGTAGGAGCTTGTGTAGAGGATTTTGAAATCTTTGTTGCAGGAAAGAGATGGCGAGCACATTTGAGAGGTTTGAGATAGAGAAGTTTAATGGAGGAAATTTTGAGTTGTGGAAACTCAATATGGAGGACTTATTGGTGGATAGATATCTATGGCTTATAGTATTTGGAACCATGCCATCAAGCATGAAACAACAAGATTGAGATGTAATGGATCAGAAGGCTAAGGTTCTGATAAGACTTTGTTTGGCTGATTCAGTGCTCTTGAATATCTATGAAGAGAAGACTGCAAAAGATCTTTGGAAGAAATATGGAGATGTTTATTAGGCTAAATTTCTGGTGAAAAAGTTATTCCTATGAAATAAATTGTATTCTCTGAGGATGGAAGATGGAGGATTTGTCGTTGATCACCTGAATACTTTCAATATGCTTGTTGCCCAATTGACCTCTATTAGTGTGAAAATGGAGGAGGAGGATCAATGTATGGTATTACTATGTTCCTTACCAAATTTGTGGGACCACCTTGTTATGTCCATTAGGAGTACCACTACCACCTTCAAGATGGATGAAGTGGTTTATTCATTGTTGTCTGAAGAGATGCAGAGAAAATCTTCTGATTCGACTAAGGAGGCTCTTGCAATTCGTGGTAGATCTAAAGAGAAATGGAAGAAAAAAGATAAGAAAAAAGAAGAAAAAGGAAGATCCAAATCTCCTGGAAAGTCCAAGGCTTTTTGTTGGAACTATGGAAAACTTGGTCACTTCCGCAAGGAGTGCAAGGAGGAGAAAAAGAAAAAGAAAAATAACTATGATTCAGATTCTGAAAAGTCCTCTTAGGATGATGAAGAAGCTTTTGTTACTGCCTTGGAAACACATGCATTTGAAGATGTATAGCTTATTGACTCTGGTGCATCTTTTTACATGACCTCTCATCGGGGTTGGTTTTCAAAGTATGAAGAATATGATGGTGGGAAGGTATACTTGGGTGATGACTCTCACTTGAAGATTGTTGGCCATGGAAGAGTCTTGATTTGATTCCCTAATGGATGAGCACTAGTACAAAAACAACAATATATGACTGAAATAACTACTAAAAACTACTTATAAATGACCAAACATGGTCACATGACCATTAGTAGTTTATTGGGCCAGTCATTTATAATATGACCAAATTGATGACTAAACCATTTTTAGTCATTAATTGGTTGTTTTGATTGATAGATTTGGTAGTATATTTAGTCATTGATTTAGTCATTGATTGTTGTAATTTGGTGGGTATGTGTAAGATCATCGCGGGCCAAATAGTGGCAATAGAAAAAAAATCATGTTTTTACTTAGCCAAATTTGCGACTTGGCCAAGTTTGACTTTCATAGGTTTTGACATGGATATCCATTTTGGTTTGGATACCGAACCAAAATGGATATTTGTTTTGCAAAATGGATATCCATTTTGGGCAACCCAAAATGGATATCCATTTTGCTTTACCTAATTCTTCACATTTAATTGTTTTGCTATACCACTTTTCATTGTTTTCCACATTTAATACTTATTCTTTTCCATTTTCCAAGTCCTACGTGTGTCCAAGTTGTATTTTTGTCAAGTTTTTAGTCTAATTGTTAGCCCTAGCTCTCATGGTTATTAAAATGTTAGTATAGTTAGATTTATCCTTAGGTAACATTAATTTACACATTGTTGCACAAACAACCACACTAAAAAATAACCTTACCTAATTAAGATTAACATTTAAGGTTCTTTCATTTGGTGAGCCTAACAGATTCAACTAGTTCAATCTCCTTATAGTCCATCCTTAGCCTTCCAAGAGAGTTCATGCCATGTTAACTTTTTATTATGTCCTAACTTCCCTCTTTGCATGTCGTAGTTTTCTTTTTTCCATTTGCTTTGTCAATAAGAGAGAGAGAGAGAGAGAGAGAGAGAGAGAGAGAGAGAGAGAGATTATCAAATTTAAGCAAGACTATTTTATGAGGAGATGGTTGTAAGATGAGGTCAATTGATAGTGGTGATTTAATCCATCCTATTGATGATCCTAAAAGAGGAGGAGGAGGGTTAAGGTCTTCTAGTTGTATTTACAAGACCTTGAGTTTTGTGTAGATATAATTATAATTGTGAATATGTGTTAGATAAATACATGTCACATGGTGGAGGATGGTGTTAGGATGAGTGATGATTGTTGTGGCAATGTTATGGTCAAATGTGTTATGAAAATGAGGTGGCATGGGTAGTGGGCTATCAATGTTGGGAAAGGGTTAGGGAGGATGTAATGGAGGAAGGGATGTGTGTCATGGTATGATGTCTCAAGGAATGTGAAGAAATGATGGTGATTCATAAGATAATATGAAGAATGATGGTAGAGTGAATTGGCATTGTGGTAATTGTAGCATGTCATGGGGTGAATCATGCGTTAATACAAGTTGTGGAGTGAGAAAGGGGTGGTATGGGTATGGTTGAATGGAGTAATGAGCTGATTTAATTAGTGATGACCTAGGTGAAGTGATGGGTAAGGTGTCTTATGTGGCTTTGCTAGAAAGTGTGATTGGTAATGGTGTAGATAGCTAAATGTCATCTTCTAAGGGTTCAAAGGTGAGGAAAGTGTAAGATGGGGATATGGGATAATCCATGGTTTAATGATTATTCAAGGGAGACTCCTTAAAATGATTGTCAATGATGGTGTTGATAGGGTAATTGAGTCTATGAATGTAGGTGTGGGAATGTGAGCTATGACATTAGGATTGTATTGGATGAATAATGGAAAGTAGGGGCACCTGTCTAGTGATGGAAGGAGCCACATGATCAAATGATGTTTGGGGAAGGGCTTTTCTTAGGAAAATAAGGATTTGGGTGAGGGTCTAGGGTATGGTGGAGAAGAATTTATGGAAAATTTGGAGGTCATTAAAATTGACATGAATAGAAGAAGTACAAGACATGGCTAAGGATAAATGGTAGGCTCAAAATAGGATAACTAGAACTATGATGATGAAGACGGAAAGAAAAGTCAACAACAATAGTATGATATAGGGATAGGACTAGAAAAAAAGAGTACTACAACTAGCAAGACGAAAGTGAGGACATAATGCAAAGTTAACATGGCATGAACTCTCTTGGAAGGCTAAGCATGGACTATAAGAAGATTGAACTATTGGATCTGTTACTTGCTCACCAAATGAAAGAACCTTAAAGGTTAACCTCAATTAGGTAAGGTTATTTTTTAGTGTGGTTGTTTGTGCAACAATGTGTAAATTAATGTTACCTAAGGATAAATCTAACTATACTAAAATTTTAATAACCATGAGAGCTAGGACTAGGGTAAGTGCAAGAAACTCGGTCCACATGTAGGGGAAGTCGCGCAAAGAAAAAAAATGCCGATAGCAACGGGTACCCGTTTTCAAATAAACGGGTACCCGTTTAGGAACGGGTGCCCGAACCTAAAACGGGTACCCATTTTAAAACGGGTACCCGTTTTGTTTTATACTATTTTTAGAAACGGGTACCCGTTATAGAATGCGTACCCGTTTTAAAACGGGTACCCGTTTTGTTTTTTATTATTTTTTAGAACGGGTACCCGTTTTAAAACGGGTACCCGTTTTGTTTTATATTATTTTCTAGAACGGGTACCCGTTTTAAAACGGGTACCTGTTTATAAAATTTTGAATTTCACACCCACGCTTTTGGTTTCATTTTAGGCTCGGGAAAGGCATGGGTAGCCGACCTTGAGCCTTGGACCTGCAAGTATTTCTCTAAGTACAAAACTAGAGGAAAGACTAACTTCACCTATATGGCTGATGACATTTTTTTCTGAATTTTTTTACGAAATTAAAACCCATTACAGATCATAGTGTCTAGTTTTCAAATATGTAATTTTTTTTGGATTAGACTTGTTTTTCTATTTATTATTAAATTTATGAGCAAACTGGTCCAAAAACTTGAAATGAGAGGTGTTTGTATTTTTTTAATAACTTTTAATTTTAAAATTTTTTTTAAAAAAAAATTATATGTCATCAATCTACACGTCATTCTTTACACAATGAAAAAAAAAAATTTAATTTTATGATTTTTTTTGCTCAAATTATGTTGGCCGTACACAAGGGGTTTTCAAAAGTAGCAATTAGGCCTAATAAAAAATTAATAAAAAAAAATTATTTGGAAAAAAATTATTAAAAAATATCCTCATCAAACTTCACTGTACTACACATCTTTTGCCAAAAGGATTTTGAAAAATAATTTTATTTGAGTCAAATTATGTTGGCCGTACACGTGCATGGTATGGTTTAAAAAAAGTGACTTTTAAATAGTGGTTTTTAAAAATGCCTATTAAAAATCAATTTGTATCATTTGGGTATTGAAAAAAATTACATATTTAGAAACTAGACTCCGAGTACTACATTTTATATTTAGTGACTTTTTAAAAGATTCCATCTCTAAGTGCTTCAAATTTTAAGGTCAAATGTGACAAATTCTAAAAATTAGGGAAAACACTTCCACTTTTTGGCCAAAAAGTGGACCCAACTTCTTGCACTGACCCACTAACAATTAGACTAAAAACTTGACAAACAATACAACATGGACACATGTAGGACTTGGAAAATGGAAAAGAATAAGTATTAAATGTGGAAAACAATGAAAAAGTGGTATTAGTTGCACCTATGTAGAGAAGTGGTATTTATGAAAGATGCTTAGAATTATGCTCTATGTCTATTTGTGAAGTTTGGAGGTGATTGGACCTAAAGGATATGACTGCCATATGCAAAATAGCCTACCTAATGGGTATGAGGTGCTAAGAGAGAGATTGGAAGATAAAGAGAGAGAGATAGATAGCAATAGAGAGAAAGAGAGGGAGAGAGGTAGAGATAGAGATAGAGATAGAGATAGAGTTAGAGAGGGGTAGAGATAGAGAGAGAGGATATAGAGATGGAGAGATATACATGTAGAGGGGTAGAGATAGAAATAAAGGATTGACAGAGAGAGAGAGAGAGTCCTAGTTTTTTTGTTTTCATTTCCTTCATCGATAAGGGAGAGAGAGAGAGAGAGATAGAGAGGAGAGATAGGGAGATATAGGAATGATAGGGGGAGAGAGGCAAGAGAGAGATAGGAAGAGATAGCTAGGTAGAGAGAGATAGAGAGGAGACAAATAGGGAGAGATAGAGGAGACATAGGGGAGAGATAGGGCGATAGAGAGTGAGTGAGAATCCAGAGAGATAGGGAGATAAAGGAATGATAGGGAGAGAGAGGCAAGAGATAGAGAGATAGATAGGTAGAGAGAGAGAAGATAGATTGGGAGAGATAGAGGAGATAGAGGGGAGATATAGGGAGATAGAGAGTGAGTTTGATGTCCAGAGAGATAGGGAGAGAGATTGAGAGGTAGAGGGATGATAGAGAGAGGGAGATAAGGGAGAGATACCTGGAGATAGAGGCTTAGGGTTGCTCAGGTTTAGGGTTTAGGGGTTATGGGTTAGGGACTAGGGGCATTATTTAGGGTTGAGGGATTTAATGAGAGAGAGACTTCTTTTGACATGTAACCATAAACCCTGAATACTACCCCTAAACCCTAAACTTGAGCAACCCTAGAAACCTCTTAACCTTAAATAATGCCCCTAAACCCTAACCCCTTACCCTAACTCCTAACCCCTAAACCATAAACCCTAAATAATGCCCCTAACCCCTAACCCCTAAACCCTAAACTTGATAAACACTAAACCCCTAAATCATAAACTACAAACCCCTAAACCCTAAACACTAAACCCAAGCAACCCTAAACCTCTATCTCCCTATCTCCATATCTTTATCATTCCTCTACCTCTCAATCTCTCTCCCTATGTCTCTATCCATGTCCCTCACTCTCCATATCCCTATCTCTCCCTATGTCTCTAGACATATCCCTCACTCTCTATATCTCTCTATTGGTCCTCTCTCTCTAAACCCTAAACCTCTAAACCTTAACCCCTAAACCATAAACCCTAAACCCTAAATAATGCCCCTAAACCTTAACCCATAACCCCTAAACCCTAAACCTAAGCAACCCTAAACCCCTATCTCCCTATCTCTCCCTTATCTCCATATCTCTATCATCCCTCTACCTCTCAATCCTTCTCCCTATTTCTCTAAACATCTCACTCTCTCTATCTCCCTATCTCTCTCCTCTGTCTCCTCTATCTCTCCCTATCTATCTCCTCTCTCTAGCTATCTCCAAACCTGAGCAACCCTAAACCCCTAAACCCTAAATCCAATCAACTCTAAACCTCTATCTCCATATCTCTCCCCTATTTCCCTATCTCTATCATCCCTTTACCTCTCAATCTCTCTCCCTATGTCCCTATCCATGTGCCTCATTCTCTATCTCCCTATATCTCTCCTTAGTCTCCTCTATATCTCCATATCATTCATCTCTCTCTATAAACCCTAAACCCTAAACCTCTAAACTTGAACCCCTAAATCCTAAACCCCAAACCCCTAAACCCTAAACCCCAAACCCCTAAACCCTAAACCCAAGTAAACCTAAACCTCTATCTCCCTATCTCTCCCCTATCTCCCTATCACCTTTGTCCCTCTACCTCTTAATCTCTCTTGCTATGTCTCTGGTCATGTCCCTCACTCTCTATCTCCCTATCTCTCCCCTTGGTCCCCTCTATATCTCCTTATTGGTCCTATATCTCTCTCTAAACCCTAAAACCTAAACCTTAACCCCTAACCCCAAAACCATAAACCCTAAACCCTTAATAATGCCTCTAAACCCAAGCAACCCCAAACCTCTATCTCCCTATCTCTCCCTATCTCTATCATCCCAAGCTACCTCTCAATCTCTCTCTATGTCTTTGGACATGTCTCTCACTCTCTATCTCTCCACTCTATCTCCTCTATCTCTCCCAATCTCTATCAGTCCCCTCTCTCTATATCTCTTTAAACCCTAAAACCCAAACCCCTAAACCCTAAACCTTAAACCCGAGCAACTCTAAACCCCTAAACCCTAAATAATTCCCCTAAACCCTAAACCCTAAACTTGAGTAATGCTAAACTCATAAACCCTAAATAATACCCCTAAACCCTGACCCCTAACCCTAAGCAACTCTCTCTCTATCACCCTATCTCTCCCCTCCATCTCCACCCTCTCTTCCTCTTTGTCCCTATCCGTCTCCCTTATCAACAAAGCAAATGGAAAAAAGAAAACTAGGACATGAAAAGAGGGATGAGGATATAAATTGGTAGGGGAATTATTTAGGGTTGAGGGATTTAGAGAGAGAGACTTCTTTTGACATGCAACTGTAAACCCTAAATAATGCCCCTAAACCCTAAACCTGAGCAACCCTAAACCTCTAAACCTTAAATAATACCCCTAAACCCTAAACCCTAACCCCTAACCCCTAAACCATAAACCCTAAATAATGCCCCTAAGCCCTAACCCCTAAACCCTAAACACTAAACCCAAGCAACCCTAAACCTCTATCTCCCTATCTCTACCATTCCTCTACCTCTCAATCCCTCTCCCTATGTCTCTAGCCATGTCCCTCACTCTCCATATCCCTATCTCTTCCTATGTCTTTGGCCATGTACGTCACTCTCTATATCTCACTATTGGTCCTCTCTCTCTAAACACTAAACCCGAAACCTCTAAACCTTAACCCCTAAACCCTAAACCATAAACCCTAAATAATGCCCTTAAACCTTAACCCCTAAACCCTAAACCCTAAACTTGAGAAACCCTAAAACCCTATCTCCCTATCTCTCCCTTATCTCCCTATCTTTATCATCCCTCTACCTCTTATTGCAAGGTGTGGCCCTTGGTCTCCTTGTTCAGTGCTACACTGCGGTAGTTTGCGACAAGGGCTTAACTGCCTCCTGTGCTTGTTAAGTTAGGTGGTTGTATCAGGCATTAACAGGTTGATCTTTTGGTACAACGACAACTAACAATTGGTATCAGAGCCAAGGTCACGGGTTCAAACCCCGCACTTGCGCTGGGGGGATTGTTACAAGCTGTGGCCCTTGGTCTCCTTGTTCAGCGCTGCGCTACGGTAGTTTGCAACAAGGGCTTAACCGCCTCCCGTGCTTGTTAAGTCAAGTGGTTGTATCAGGCATTAACAGGTCGATCTTTTGGTGCAATGACAACTAACACCTCTCAATCCTTCTCCCTATCTCTCTAGACATATCACACTCTCTATCTCCCTATCTCTCCCCTTTGTCTCCTCCATATCTCCCTATCTGCCTCCTCTCTCTATCTAGCTATCTCCAAACTTGAGCAACCCTAAACCCTAAATCCAAGAAACTCTAAACCTCTATCTCTCTATCTCTCCCCTATCTCCCTATCTCTATCATCCATCTACCTATCAATATCTCTCCCTATGTCCCTAGCCATGTGCCTCACTCTCTATCTCCCTATCTCTCTCCTTAATCTCCTCTATATCTCCCTATCATTCCTCTCTCTCTATAAACCCTAAACCCTAAACCTCTAAACCTGAACTCCTAACCCCTAAACAATAAACCATAAACCCTAAATAATGCCCCTAAACCCTAACCCCTAACCCCTAAACCTGAGAAACACTCAACCCCTAAACCCCTAAACCCTAAGCCTGAAACCCCTAAACCCTAAATCGAAGTAACCCTAAACCTCTATCTCCTATCTCTCCGCTATCTCCCTATCACCTTTGTCCCTCTACCTCTCAATCTCTCTCCCTATGTCTCTGGCCATGTCCCTCACTCTCTTTCTCCCTATCTCTCTCCTATGTCTCCTCTATATCTCCCTCCTCTGTCTCCTCTATATCTCCCTATTGGTCATGTATCTCTCTCTAAACCCTAAACCCTGAACCTCTATCTCCCTATCTCCATCATCCCTCTACCTCTCAATCTCTATCTCTATGTCTCTGGACATGTCTCTCACTCTCTATCTCCCTACCTCTCCCTCTGTCTCCTCTATCTCTCCCAATCGCTATCAGTCCCCTCTCTCTATCTCTCTTTAAAGCCTAAACCCTAAATAATTCCTCTAAACCCTAAACTTGAGCAGTGTTAAACTCATAAACCCCAAGCAACTCTCTCTCTCTCTCTATCTAGCTATCTCTCTATCTCTTGCCTCTCTCTCCCTTATCATTCCTCTCCCTATATCTCCCCTGTATCTCTCCCTCTCCCTTATCGATGAGAAAAGGATTTAACTAGGAGGTAGATAGGTCAGAGAGAGAGAGAGTTTATATGGAAACTATTGAACAATGATAAAATGTAATGTGGTAGGATGTGGTTAGTTTTAGATGTTGCGATATAGCATGGAGATATGTCTACATGTGGTGATGCTATGGAAATTTAACCATGAGTCATATTTAATTGTGCTAGTAGAAGCATAAATAATAATGCGGGTGCACTTGTAGCAGAGTTGAAGTTCATGTGGAACAATGTAGAGGCTTGGTTATGTTAAGAGAATGTTCTACAATACTACAAGTTGAAAGAATTGGTTAGATAGTTGTATGTGTTACCACAAGCTTATGGTTGGTAGTGGTGGTTATACAAGAAGACATGGATACATTGACTATAGTTAGTAATAAACTATTGATAGTTAGTAACAAACTAAAAAATAATGCTATAATCATTGTATTTATAAATAATAAATATAAATACTATCAAATTAAATATTATAATAATTATAATAATTATAACATAATATATTAATTTATATAATATATTTATTTTAATTAGCAAGATATATTATATAAATATAAATATTTGAATAATTATAAGTATATAAAACTAATATATATAAATATCTATATATTATAATAAATATATAGAATGATACTTAAATAAGACAAAGGAATAAGGTAAAGCAAAACAAATATCCATTTTGGGGAACCTAAAACGGCTATCCGTTTTGCTTCGCTTTTGCCTTGAATGTAGGCTTGGGACTGTCATAGTTGACTTTCCCTCAATTCTAACATTTTTGCAAGTTTCACTCTCTTCTTCGAACTTCACCCTTCGTGTTGATGATTTTTTAATGCAAAATTGATAAAATGAAAAGGGTTTATAGAATAAATTTTCATCTTTGTAAAAATATAAGATTTGTTTGGTTATCATTTTATTAAATAATTATTAATAATTTTCTATAAAGTGTGTGTCTGAAATCTTGATGGACACACTGATTGAAAAACATCCATAACTTTCAAATCGTTTCACCTTTTTTAGATCCAAATGCTGTGTCACACTATATGCTTTTCTGGCTATAGGTTAAAAAAAATTTGAATTCTAATTTTTTTATTGAGTTAGGTTGGCTGGAAAATTACTTTTTAGTTTTTTAAAAAAGTCACAATAAAAGAATCATAACTAATTATTTTATTGGAAAAAAATTTCAAAAAAATATGCGTCACATCTAGGCACGAGTCCTCTACTTATTTTGAAAGTTTAAATTTTTTTTTTTTGCTCATAGTTAGTTTGGCTAGAATGACACCCACTTTTTATTTTTTTCTGAAAAATTTAATAGTTGTTCATTGAAATATTCATTTTTCACTAAGTAAATTTATTTTTAATTTTTTAAAAAGTAGCCCATAAACTAGATTCAATTCTCTACAAATTGCGTTCTTACATCTTTTTCAAATTGTGTAGATAATCCATTCAAATTTTCACATGAACTTGATTAAGTCTGATTTTTTGTATTTTCATTGCCACTTAGAGGTATAGTTTGGCCCATCATGATCTTGCACATACCCTGGTCACTTAGTCATTTTTTATTCACTAATATATTTAGTCGTTAATTTAGTGATTGATTGTTGTTAACTGGTCACTTATTTAGTCATTTTTATTCACTAATTTTTGTCCATTAGTAGTGTATTTAGTCATTAATTTTAATCATCATTTTGATCAATTTGGTAGTATATTTAGTCATTTTTATTCATTGATTTAACACTGGTCATATATTTAGTCATATTTATTCACTATTCACTAATTTCTGTCAATTGGTAGTATATTTAGTTAATTTAATTATTAATTGACATCAATTAGTAGTATATTTAGTCATTTTGAAGCTTGCATTTAGTCATTAGTATATTTAGTAGTATATTTTGAAGCCTGCACAATGAAACAACTTTGAGAATGTAAAAACAACTTGTTTTATTAATAAAAAATGCTTACAAACAACATACAGATCTGAAAATAAGTTGCAATGCTTTCTCTTTGCTAAAAAAACCCTCATGGTTACAATACATAGCTCAAAGAATGAGCAAGAAACTAATTTTTTAAGTATCACTGAGCATAGAAGCACAAAGACATTAATAGATGTCTTCTTCACAAATCCATGATTGTCCCATGAAGCTCACTGTCCTAGTTCAAGATCACACTGTCATCTCTATACAGATCCTATCTCATGCACCTAACTTGCTTTAGTTCATAAGCTGCCACTGTGAATTGTTACCTGTAGCAATAAACTGCCCTTATCTCTAATGATTATGCCTTTGATGAATGCCATCTTTGGTAGGATGCCTCAATTTTCATAGACTATTATTCAACAATATTGCCTTATGACTAGGCTATTCATTGCACTAATCAAACATGTAGCTTCTTGAAATGCATTGTCCAATCACTTATCAACCTACTATCATGCATTTTCCCTTTATAAAATAACAATGCCTCATGACTACCACTACCTAGCTCATTATTCTAGCATGCTTTCACTTGTACTCTGTCTCCCATCAATGTAGAACATTGCCCCTTTATTGAATGCCTTGACTACCTTTGACATCACTGTATCTTTTTCAAATTCCTTGAAAATAGTTCATCACTACTACTGTTACCTAGGTATGTACTTTGTCATCTACCAAACTGTTACAAGTTTACATAGTCCATCATAGATCCTGCCACTTATCACATCACTATCATGAACAATTGTCATATCATATCATCACCTCTAATATAGAAATCAACATCCCATTATGATACTATTGTTGCAAAATATCTGTGTCTTGGCAGATAGCTCATGATAACCCTCAACCTTGTTTCTACTCACTTGTACCAACTCTATGGTACCGTCCTAGGTGTTCATGAATATAACATGAAGACTCTTGACTATCATGAGATTTGGCACTGTCAAATGCATACTAGAAGGTTGTCTCCTTACCCCTTTAAATGCCTCTTGAGACACTAACAAGATTGTAACCTTTGCATAGTTCTTCTCATTGACTCTAAGATTATCTTTTAATGTTTGCATGATCACTATCTTTTGCATGAATCTTTTCCCCTTAACAGTCACTTGTAGGTTTTCTTCATGTATAGCTGGAAGCTCTTTCACAGACTATCCTTTCAATCATCACTATCATACATCCTCGTTTGCAAACATATTCGCTCAAGTTTGAGTGCTTCTACCATGGTCGTAATTATTTTGGAAACAATGTCATTTCCATGGTGCCATTTGATCAGGACCTTCACTTTGTGTTTCCAGGTTAGATTGAAACTATCCAATCTCTTCACACTCTTCTCACTATATTGTTTCAAACATCCCTGTGTCTTCTACTTATGGCTCTCAGTGTAACCCTATCATCCATGGGTCTTTATGTGTTGCTCAACCTCAAATGACTATCACTGCCTTTTGAGAAGGTCCTCTTATTCTTTTACAATCATATCACTGTCATAATCGTTCCTTGTGGGTGAAACCATGATATGAAGGATTATTTCAAACAACAAAGAGAGGACCTGCGAAGCAAAAATATAGTTTTTAGTACTCGATCAGTGATTTTTTTTAAGTTTTCCTAGTTGGACCATAATGAAAAATCTATAGAATATTATCAATAAAAAACTAACAATTGCTGGACTTGATAAACAAGATCATAAAAAAGATATGCATTCAATAAAATTTCCTTTGAAGTATATGGAAGCCTTGATTCCTTGATTCCTTGAAGTCTATGGAAGCCTTGATTCCTTGACTCCTTGAAGTCTATGGAAGCCTTGATTCCTTTAGATGTTGTAGTTGCAACTGCCCTGGTAGACATGTATGCAAAATGTGGAACCATGGACAAGGCACATGAACTGTTTGATAGAATGCCTCAAAAAAATTGTTGTCTCATGGACTTCATAGTTGTAGAACTGGGCTTGAACTTTCCAAGTTGCAGGTCCTCTTCATGTTCTACCAAGTCCAGGTGGCATAGTAAGGCCAACCCAAAAGAGACTCAATAACACTCATGATGTTTTTCCTCATTTGTTCCAGGAATTCATTTCGTAGGGGAGAGAGGGTTTTGACTAACAAAAACTATAACAAAAAATGAATTGGAAAATGGTTTAAATTTTAAACTTTAATACAAAAACATATTTTTCAGCTTTGTTTGTAAATTTTTATCAAGCAACTATTAAACTATCTATTTCAAACACATTTAATTATGACTTGCATAGACCTATCCTAGCTCCTCGTCTAGATTTGATGTCCGTACCAAAGAAGGAGTGTTGCTTTCCTTATGATACATAAATATATCTTTATTGATGAATTGAGCAGACTAGATAAACATTATCATCTAGATGCCATTAAAAAAAGAAGCAAGTCAAAGACAGAAATGTAGTTTTAAGAAAATTAAAGTGGTTTCCATGTTAAGCATATTTGAATATCAAATAGAATTTCAAACTTCATTAAACAAGAATTCTTACCTCAATTGACACATACAACTTGAAATATGAATAATGGTTGAATATAGTGTCACAAGGGTAAATAGTGTAAGAGTACAGCAACCTGTGTAATGAGGACAAATGAGAGAAATGAGAAATTTACACAGAAAGAAATTGTCCATTAGTTAAAAGAAGAAAACTCTGGTAGCCTTTAAAATTTCTAAATATATAAATTGTCTTTGTGGCTTTAGTTTTAGTTGACGTTGTGCCAATATAATAAAATCTAGAGTATTGCTTTGGAACAGGGTATGGACATCCATCAAAGCATGAAGGATAGAGGAATTTTGTTAGATGTTGTAGTTGCAACTGCCCTGGTAGACATGTATGCAAAATGTGGAACTATGGACAAGGCACATGAACTGCTTGATAGAATGCCTCAAAAAACATGTGGTCTCTGTTACTACCATTCAAAATTCTCACAGTCCCACTTGGTTTCATGCAAATTTCGTTCCATAAATCCATCATAACAATCCATATTTCTTTTAAAATTATTCCAGGAGTCATTCATAAGCACCCCATACCAAGTCCATGTGAAATATATTTGTATTTTTGACCATTGATGTGTTTTTGTCTCTCACTGCAGTCCCACAGGTCACTCAAAAGGTCTTGGCGGGTGTGCGGGAACCAAGGATAATAAGGGAGCAATTATCGCTATCCCATAGCATAAAGAGATTGCACTTACGGCATCATGGTATGCAGAGATTGATTACCGTATCCTTACAATGGTCTCAAAACAAAGTGGCAGGCTGGCAGTATAAATTTAAGTGGCATATGATACTTCACTGTAGTCTCGCGGCAGTCAAGAGAATAAGCAATGGTAATGCGGTAAGGAGCAGAGGAAAACAGTACACCGCGCCCCCGCGGCAACCTCAAGTGAGGCTTGCGGTATTGCGATATTAGGAGTTTAAGTTATGTAAGTGTTGAATACCGTGGCCCCACGACAGTTTCAATGAAGGAGTGCAGTAGTGTGGTGAAAGGCTTCAAATGATGTTTAGTATACCACGGTCCCGTGATGGTCAAAGAAATAGTTTGCAATACTGTTGCAGGGAACAAGTCAATAAACGTAATGGTACTTCGACTCCGCAATGTCCACTCCCTCAGTGTACAGTAACATGGTAAAGGTCAAAATGATGCAGGTTACCTCACTGCCCCGCAACAGTGACCTCACTAGGTCTGTAGGGTAGTGGTAAATGGTAAATAGTAAAAGATGATTGCCAAGTGTTCTCTCGCCATCCCGTGGAGCAAACAAATCGACTTTGCAGTAGTGCGTTGAGCATTGGATGCTGGAGTAATAGCACTGCTACCCCACAGAGGCCATCATTTATGGTGATGGGTGTATAGTAATCATTGAAATGACTGCAAAACTGGTGAAATATTTTGTTCATCTAATCTATGATGATCGATTTAAACACGTAGATTTTCTCAATCTTGGCACGAACTAGAGTAAATGGCGAAATGACCAGCTTCATAGCAAAATAAAGCTTGAAATTCCCTTGTATTTCATCATTCAAGCAAGTGTAATGGTGATTCTAGATGGTGAGCTCAAGCTTTGAAGTGTGTTCTGCGAACTTCATTCAACTGGGTAAGTCAATTTCATCATACTCTTCATAAAAGTTGATATTCAGTTGGTACTTTGCTTAAATTGGTTCAGTAGATCAAAAAACTATCAAAACCCTAGTTCATAAAAGTATCAACACAATGGCACCCAAAAAATATGAATCCACAAGTAAGAAATCTGAGTCCTCTACCCCTAAAGAAAAGAAGTGGTCCCTTCAAAAGTCACTGTTAGATATTTTGCCAAATTCAGTTGACAAGGGATAGAAAAAAATATTTAAGGATATAGCAGAGGGTTGTCGAGATGCCAGGGTTCCTATTTCTAGTTGGAGTCTATTTTGGTATTTCTATGAGAAAAAAAGATGGTCAAGGTCCTGTTGCCAACCCCTGGAACTTGAATCTAGCCAAACTTGTAGTTCCAAATGTGTTTGTTGATGTTGAACTGATTAGAGTATTGGCATAGTGCTACCATCCAGCCACTAGGACAGTTAGATTGCCTAATGGGTCACCATTGGTAGCATTGGACAAAAATGCAATTACTGATTGTTTCATACTCAGTAAGAAAGCCCTCACACAGGTTGACTTGAAGAAGAGTGAACAAGAATATAACAACCTTAGAAAAACACATAGGAATGATGAATTGACCATGTACATGAGAAAAGGGGATAATAACAAAAGAATTGAAATTCCATCCATTACTGTTAAGCCTTTTGTTGTTGATGATTTTGATGTTTATTTCAAGAGGACATACTTTTCTCTGTGTCAGGTGCTAGGTATTGGTGCCCAAGATAAAATGCCTGTGGATTTGATGATGATGGCCATGAGGATTCAGAATATAGAGGTGAATATTGAGTATGATTTTGCATCATATATTGAAAAGAAGCTGCATGATGGTCTATTACAAATTAGAGAAAACAAGAAGCCCCTTGATTTCAAATACTATTCCTTGTTGTGTCAGTTGATACTATATCAGAATAGGGGAAAATGGCCCAGCAAAATGGATTTGAGTATGATTGACGAGAAGAGGTAGAGGTTGCCCACATAATGTTGGTGCTACAAATGGGATATTCATTGCAAGAATTGTAATTATGTAGTATTCCATGATGAGTTTGCAATTAGAATAATGAATTCACTTGGTTTCCCTTCTCCCAAATTGACCAAAGAGGTCAGAGAGATGTTGATGCCTCTTGCTCATAGGCTAGCACAAGGTCATAAGCATAACTTTGCTAATTGGTTTTTCTTGCTAGACCATACAATAATTAGAGTTTATGGGTGTACTCAGCCACCCCATGTGTTGCCAAAGTTTGTGCCAGATATAATTGCATTTCTTGAGTTCATGTGGTAGATGCTTTGGATGGAGAAGGATGTGATGAAAAAGGCAAAGAAGGGCACTTTCCTTCCTGATTGTATTGTGTTTGGTGATTGGTCAGTTGGTTTAGACACTTTGGAAGAGCTGCAAGCCTATTTGAAGGCTAAGTATTCTTTGAAATCAAGGACCGAAAGAGTTTGTGATCTAGAGGGTCACATGAATTTTGTCAGGCAAGTCATTCTTACTATAATGGGGGTATCCCATCAAATCAATTTTGATGAGGATGTGATCAGAAATTGTGTCATTTTTGATAAAGTGTATAATAGAAAGACGAAACAGGAAATTGTAAAAAGGATTGAGGATGATAGGAGAAAGAAAAAGCCTAATTTTGAAGGATTTTTTTGTTGATGAGAAGGACCCCTTGAAGAGAATAGATATGGTCATTGATAATTTTCAAATAATCTATGACAAGTCTGAAAAGGAGCCTACAAAGGCTACTAAGCTCCCAGTCAAGTGGCCACTAGGAGTTGTAATTCAAGAGCCTGCCCCTGATGCAATGTCAGTTCAAGATCCTACAGTTTCTAATTCACCTCCTCCCAAAAGGCAAAAGACTGATGATGTTTCTCCATTGGTTCCATATGAAATGACTGAAGGAGTTGGAGATATTGAGGAGGTGGCCTGTATTCTGAGGCATATAGGAGATGAAGAGGAAGTAGATCAACCTTTGGTTGGTGAAGAAATAGAGGCCCACAAACCCGAAGCAAGAATGGAGGAACAAGAACAAGGTGAGCTTGAGTTACAAGAAGATGAAAGGGTCATGGCCTCAATGAGGTTCATGGAGGACGATGATTTCATAAATACTCCAGAATTCAAAGACTTCTAGTTGAAAATAAAGATGAGGGAGTTTGAGGAGAAAGTTGAGATAAATAAGATGGGTGCTAATGAATCACAACATGGCCAAATTATGACCCAAACTTTCAAAGAAATGAAGATTGATGAAATAAATGTTACCCCTGAGGAGGCTAGACAGTTGGTCTTGAAGAGTAATATGTTGATCATCTCTGGCCTTGAATTGAAGAAAATGTTTCTATTGGACCAATTAAGGAATCAAGATGACCCCATGATGATCTTAGAATTTGATTATAAGGATGGTGTCAGTGGTTGTGGGTTCAAGTAGAAACTCTAGCAATATGGACCACACAGAAAAAGACCAAGAAGCCGAGATTACTTGATGTAGTCCAAGAGAAGAAGGGTACGACCATAGTAAAAACATTCCAGGATACATCAGTTCTTGAATCAACCACTCTTACCATGCACTCTACAATGTTCACTCAAACTGTTGTCAAAAAGTTGGAGCGAAGATTGCTTGATTATGAGAAAACTCAGATTGAGTTGAATGATGAAATGAACAAGTTGTATCTCGAAAAAGTCAAACTCAAGCAACAAATGAAGGGTGCTGGTTCTTCTCAGATCTAGGCTATTGTGCGATACCAAGCCTTTATGCCACAAGAAACCAGTGATGCTACAGTGCCAATTGAGCAGTTGAATGCATTAAAATTGAAGTTGGAAAAGGAAATCAAAGAATTGAAATAGCAGAATGAGAAGACAAAGGATGAAGCCAGATTGAAAAATCTTGAAATATTTGAAAAAAAATTGGAATATAGAGTAAAATTGGCCGTTGATAAGTTGAAAGATGTACATGATTGCTATTCCTTCTTATCTCAGGCCATTAGTCAGTTGAAGGCCAATCTTTCTATTTTGGACCCAATATACAAGAAATGGCAACCTGCACAACATACATTGTTGACTTTGTGCAAGGTTCTACAAAGAGACCCAAGTGCTCTGACTTCACTCAAGCCAACCGAGAAGATGGTGAAAATGATCCTGGATGAATTCCAGTATGTCAATGGTGAGAGCCAAAAAATACAGGCAAAGATTGATTCTTTTGCCACCATCAAGAACCAGTTTATTCCTTCCATTTTGATGCATGGAAGAATGAGTTTAGCCAGATAGTTTCTCAATTTATTAATTTATTGAAAAAGGATGACAACATAAATACTCTCAATTTCAATTTTATTCTGGATAGAGAAATTGCCCTGGATGCTGTATATGCCAAGTTTGTCATGGATGTCAAAGTGCTGTTGGACAAAAAATAGAAAGATTACGAGGCCATCTTGCTCCAGATTCAAGAATATAAATGGCCTAGTGATTATGTTGTTTTCCAATTGGAGAAAAAATATATTGCAGCTGAAGAGTGATCAGGTAGGGGAGCAATGAGCATCATGCTGGCGTCAATAGACACCATCAAATCTTGGGCATCCTCCTTTTTGTCTCTTTCTATTTTTATGCTTTCCAATTTGCATTCAAAATATAATTTGTGGCCTTTTTAGGTCTTGTCAAAAAAGTATATATTGTAATAGGTCATATCAAGGGGTGGATATTTGAAAACACATTTTTGGAATGTAAAAAGTCTGAAGATTATAGCTTCCTTCACTCCTACAAGAAGGAAACCAAGACCTTGGGAAATCTCTCTAGGAATTTTGATTTTTGAAAAGAGTCATTGTAAGTCCTAATCTTTGAAGCATATCAATAGAAAGTTGTATGTCTCTGGTGCCATTACTTCTAGTTCTCAATTACTTGTTGATTATCTTTGATACTTTATCTGGTTGTCTCCATATTGCATTTTCTTGGTTATTTGAATTAACATATCAAGGGTATGCTTAGTTCTTCAAAACACATTTGCCGTTTTGTATGATTTATTTGATAGGGTTTTGACTTTGTAATGAAGCCTTGAACTTAAGGCAGTGAGATCTCAGGTTAAGGAGAAAATATTGCCATGGTCTGTCAAAAGGAGCATAATGCAATATGGATAAAAGTAGACCAACATTTCTCCTTTTATTTACAATAAAGAATCAGGTCAATGAGATACGTATATGCTCTTTTAAGATGTCAAATTGAGGATTGTATGTGATTGTTACAAAGGTTGATTGTCATAGTACATAATGTTGTAAAGAGTTTAAAAGGTGGCAATCATCAATCACTCAGAGAGGAAAACAATCACTAGTCTGAGGCAACCTTCTTTTCACAAGGTAGTCATCATTCACAAGCAGAGAGGACAATGGGCTAGGCAGGGGGTCTTCATTTATTCAAGAGGACAACTAGCAAAAATAATGAATGTGTAAGATCAAACCCTAGGCAAGTTTATGCAATGCATATAGGATTACAGTTCCTATAGTTCATATGCAATATCAAAAGAGAGCTTATTTTACAGAAAAACCAACAACTTTGCACACTTTAAGCTAGTTCAAATTGCAAGTCAAGAAGCAACAGAATACCATGCCTAGTTGTGCACCCAGCTCAATCACGTGTAACTTTGCAGTGAGATGCCCTCCAGTGATTGTTTTTGAATCAAAGGAAATAAGGATGGAAGGATTTTCATGGCCTGTGTTTGGTGTGGAGCCTGATCAGTCTCCAAGTGGGAGATTGTTTGTAGGTGGTGACTGATCAGGAAAGTACTGTACACTAGCCATGTATCCTCGCCGGGGTTCTAGGAAATTTTTTTTAGAACCGACATAAAAAATCCTATTTTTGTGACTGACATAAGAAAACCCTATTTTTGTAACCGAAAAAAAGGCTTGATAAAAAGTGGCTAAGGGTTAGGGTTTTGATATATTGTATTGTAGCATTTGCAGTGGTATTGAGTTGTAGGGATTGCTGGTTGTAATTAGTTTGATTTACTGGATAATAATATTAGACTCTCTGTTTGGTGGATGTAGCCCAAGTTTGGGTGAACCACGTTAAAACTTGTCTCTCGCTGTTATTATTTCTGTGTATTTCCATTCCTCTGTTTAATCTTTATTTGCATTTAATTGATATCTTCTGCCAGCTAACCCTAACAAGTGGTATCAGAGTGAAGTTGTGTTCGATTATCATCTATAGGAAAGTCTCACTGTTGAGTGGGAGCAATGGCGGATGAGGGTAAATTGAAGGTCGATAAATTCAATGGGCAGAACTATCAGTTATGAAAGATGCAGATGGAATATTACCTCTCTCAAAAGGATTTATGGATGCCGTTGGAAGGAGTAGCCAAGAAACTGGCAACAATGTCTGATGAGGATTGGAATCTTCTTGACAGAAAGGCACTGGGAACCATTCAGTTGTGCCTGACACCATCGGTGGAATTTAATATAACAAAAGCGAAGATAATAGATGGTCTGATGAAAGCTTTGGCTAAATTGTATGAAAAACACTCAGCCTCAAATAAGCTATTTCTCATGAAGCGTTTGTTTAATTGAAAATGGTTGAAGGTGGATCTGTGACAGGTCATTTAAATGAATTTAATACGATTGTCAGTCAATTGACTTCTGTAAATGTAAAATTTGATGAAGAAGTTAGAGCTCTCTTAATATTATGTTCATTGCCTAAAAACTGAGATAGTTTGGTAATGGCGGTTAGTAACTCTGTTTCTGGTTCAAATACCTTGAAATTTGATGATGTTGTTGGTGTTATTTTGAGTGAGGAAATTTGTAAGAAAAGCTCAGGTGGATCCACATCAAGCAGTGTTTTGAATGTAGAAAGCAGGGGCAGATCAAAAGAGAGAGGAAAAGGTTCTAGAGGTCATGGGAAGTCACGAGGAAAATCAAAGGATAAAAGATCCCAAACCAGAGGATAGAAGGATTACTGGTACTGTGGGAAACCAGGTCATCTGAAGAAAGATTGCTGGTCTCAGAAAAATAAAGAAGGAGACAAACAAGAAGGCAATAAGGAAGCAAATGTGGTAAGTAATAAATCTAAAGATGATGCTCTGATTCTTTCCCTAGATAATGTTGATGATTCATGGGTTTTAGATTCAGGGGCCTCATTTCATGCTATGCCCCATAAAAGTTATTTTCTTGATTATGTCCAAGGGGATTTTGGGCTGGTTTATTTGGGAGATAACGAACCTTGTCAAATTATTAGAAAGGGAAGAATCAAGATTAAGTTACAGAATGTGAATCATTGGCTACTACAAGAGGTAAGGCACATTCCAAGGCTCAGTAAGAATTTAATTTCAGTAGGGCAGCTAGCTGAAGAAGGTTGCATTGTTACATTTACTGATAAAAATTGGAAGGTTTCAAAAGGTGCCTTAGTATTAGCAAAAGGTGTGAAAGTAGGCACCTTATATCTTTGTATAGGTCATATTGTTCCTTCTACTTTAGCTGTTACAGAGAAAAAGTAAACAGGTTCAAGAACAATTGTTGTAGGTTTGCAGGAAGAGACTGGAAAAGTTGCTACAGGTTCTGAGACAACACTGTGGCATAACAGACTTGGGCATATGAGTGAAAAAGGTATGAAGGTACTTCATTCTAAGAAAGTTTTACCAGGTCTGAAATGTATTAATATGGATTTCTATGAAAGTTGTGTGTATGGCAAACAAAAGAGAGTCAGTTTTCTCAGAGATGGGAAGCAAAAGAAAAATAAAAAGTTGGAGCTTGTGCATACAGATGTATGGGGACTAGCTTAGGTATCTTCTCTCGGTGGCTCTCGGTATTATGTTACATTCATAGATGATGCAAGTAGGAAGGTCTAGATTTATTTCCTTAGACATAAATCTGATGTATTTGAAATATTTAAGAAATGGAGAAGCTTGGTTGAAAATGAGACAGGTAAAAGATTAAAATGTCTTAGATTTGATAATGGTGGTGAGTATTGCAGAAAAGAATTTGAAGATTATTGTTCCTTTAATGGAATTCGTAAGTAGAAAACAGTTCCAGGGAATCCACAGGAAAATGGAGTGGCTGAGCGCATGAATAGGACAATAATGGAGCATGCAAGGACCATGAGATTGCACGTTGGGCTGCCTTTAAATATGTGGGTAGAGGTTGTCAACGCTGTTGTATATTTAATTAATAGAGGTCCTTCAGTTCCTTTGGGTTGTGGTATTCCAGAGGAAGCATGGACATGTAAGAAGGTGAGTTATTCTTTTCTCAAAACCTTCGGATGTGAAACATTTGCACATGTAGATTCTGAAAATAGAACCAAGATGGATGAAGAATAAAAAAGTGTATCTTCGTTGGATATGGCATTGATGAATTTGGTTATAGGCTTTAAGATTTTGAAAATCAAAAAATTGTGAGAAGCAGGGATGTTATATTCAATGAGAAGGTGTTGTACAAAGATCAGTTGCAGCAGCATGAGAAGAAAGAAAAGGATTATGTGGTGCTGGATGATACTCCAAATAGTGATGTTCCAGTGGTTCCTCATGCTCCGCAATAGCAACCAGACATACCACAAACTCTAGTGAATGTCAGACGGTCAACAAGGATAAGTAGACCTCCTAAAAGATTTTCTCCCTCTTTGTATTCTATTTTGTTAACAAATGTTGGTGAACCAGAAGGGTATGATGAAGCTATGAAGGTGGATACACAAGTTCAGTGGGAGCTTGCCATGAAAGAAGAAATGGACTCCTTGCTAAAAAATCAGACTTGGGAATTATGTAAGTTACCCGCAAGTAAAAAGGCTTTACCAAACAAATGGGTTTACGGGCTGAAAGAGGAAGATGGAGGTAAGAAAAGATTTAAGGCCAGGTTAGTTGTAAAAGGATTTGCACAGAAAAAGGGCATTGATTTTGATGAGATATTTTCTCCGGTTGTCAAGATGACTTCTATTTGTACTGTTTTAAGTATTGTGGCTGCTGAAGATTTGCATTTGGAGCAGCTAGATGTGAAAACTGCCTTTCTTCATGGTGATTTGGAGGAGGAGATATACATGGAACAACCATAGGGATTTGAGGTCAAAGATAAGGAGAAACAAGTGTGCAGATTGAAGAAGAGTTTGTATGGCCTGAAACAAGCACCTTGGCAATGGTATTTAAAATTTGATAGTTTTATGGCTGAGCAAGGCTATAACAGGTGTAATTCTGACCATTGTGTTTATTTTAAGAGGTTGGATAATGACAGCTACATTATTTTATGTTTATATGTTGATGACATGCTTGTAGCTGGGTCTAACATGGATCACATCAGAGAGTTAAAACATCAGTTAGCACAGTCATTTGATATGAAGGATTTGGGGGCAGCAAAACAAATCCTTGGTATAAAAATTTGTAGAGATAGGAATAATAGAAAATTGACTCTATCTCAGGCTGCTTATGTTGAAAAGGTGTTGCAGAGATTCCATATGGAGAATGCAAAAGCTGTCAGCACACCTTTGCCTAGTCATTTGAAATTGACTAAGGAGATGTGTCCAAAGACACAAGAGGAGGAAGAAAAACTGTCTAAGATACCATATGCTTTAGCTGTAGGAAGTTTAATGTATGCCATGGTATGCACAAGACCGGATATTGCACATGTTGTCGGAGTCGTTAGCAGGTATATGAGTCATCCCAGATTTAAGCATTGGAATACGCTAAAATGGATTCTCAAATATTTGAGAGTTACATCCAATAAACACTTATGTTTTGTGGGCTCTAATACTGATTTAGCAAGTTATGTAGAATGAGATTTGGCAGGGGATATTGATACCAAGCGCAGTACTACAAGTTATGTCTTTACTGTAGGTGGAACAACAGTGAGTTGGATTTCTAGGTTGCAAAAGGTGGTTACTTTATCCACCACAGAGGTAGAATATGTAGCTGCAATAGAGGCAAGCAAGGAGATGATATGGCTGCAATCTTTCATGAAAGAATTGGGCAAACAACAGGTTAACAGTTATTTGTTTACAGATAGCTAGAGTGCCATACATCTTGCAAAGAATTATACCTTGCATTCAAAGACCAAACACATACAGTTGAGGTATCACTTCATTCGGTCGGTGTTGGATAATGGACAGTTAAGGCTGGAAAAGATACATACAGATGAAAATCTAGCGGATATGTTTACAAAGGCAGTGACAAGGGAGAAGCTGAGCTCCTCTTCAGCTTCGGTTGGTCTTCTAGATTGAAAACAACAAAAAATAGAACAACAGAGTCTAGGGTGCTTATTTCTAGTGGGAGCTGCATGCGTAGCGATGTCATCAAGGCTCAGTCTCCAAGTGGGAGATTGTTTGGTGTGGAGCCTGATCAGTCTCCAAGTGGGAGATTGTTGGTAGGTGGCGACTGATCAGGAAAGTACTGTACACTAGCCATGTATCCTCACCGGGGTTCTAGGAAGTTTTTTTTAGAGCCGACATAAAAAATCCTATTTTTGTGAGAAAAAAAGGCTTGATAAAAAGTGGCTAAGGGTTAGGGTTTTGATATATTGTATTGTAGCATTTGCAGCGGTATTGAGTTGCAGGGATTGCTGGTTGTAATCGGTTTGATTTACTGGATAATAATATTGGACTTTCTGTTTGGTGGATGTAGCCCAAGTTTGGGTGAACCATGTTAAAACTTGTCTCTCGCTGTTATTATTTTTGTGTATTTCCATTCCTTTGTTTAATCTTTATTTGCATTTAATTGATATCTTTTGCCGGCTAACCCTAACATCTTGCAACCTACAAAAAAACAAAATCAACATTAGGAAACACTCCATAGATTTTAGAGATAAGATGAAAATGGAAGCACAACAAGAAAGAAGCATTTGATATGGTAGAGAAAATAATCTCAAAGAGTGGAAGAGAGTTCTACACAACACCATTCTCTAGATTGGCACATGTTCGCATAGTCCATGGTGAAACCCTGTCACCCTTTACACCATTGTCATGAGTTCCTTGAAAACACTGTTCAATTACAACTTTTATAATTTCATTCAAGAAATTGTTTATGCTCTATTGATTTATAGCTCTTCATACAACACTATGATATCTCCTTTGATGCCACTGTCATATTACTATTTGATACCACTGTCATTGGTCTTCTCTCAAATTCAACCCTTACTCTTTTCACACTTTCACTCATAGGTTTTGAGTCAAGGGAGTCAAGTCTAGAATGTAACATTGTTTTTCCTATGTTTGCAATAAGAGAATACTATCATTTGAAACTAATATCTCTATCACACCTCATTATTAATCCATTCCCTTTTTCAACAGTCATATGGCTGTGATATGCTTCTTCGCTATAATGACTAATCGTTGCATGATAATGTAGACTATCACCGTGTTTGTGTCATAGGGCATTTGAATGTATTATTAGATCATGTGTATTCTTATGGTCTCACAAACTCTAGGAAATAACCTAAGACCCTTGGATTGCCTTAATAATCTCCTCTAACCTACCATGCTCTAGCAGTCTCTTACGGTGTCCTTTATCACCAACCATATACTTGTAGACTACTTTTAAAAGTTTGTTTACTATCCTCTTTTATATTTTCCATAGGCTGTAACTCATCCATTAGCATCTTGAAATTTTAAAACAAAATTCATAACACTTCTATCATGATTGTAAGTGTGATTGTGTAGGCTATCTTGTGACCTGCATAGGTGACCTATGGATTATTTGTCATCTATCCTTCATAAACACTTGTCATACAGTCCCTAACTTATAACTATCATCGACAACATTTCCATGATACAAAACCTTAAGGCCTAATTCAAGATAGTGTCTCATAAAAATCCTTATATACTACCTTCTACTCACACTCACAATGTGGAGATAGAAATCACTTGTACATACTCCTATGCCAAAGAATATGCTATTGTTCACGATAATCTTAGGATTCACTTATATTTACAAAAATCTCATTAAATCTCTTAGAGACACCACTCTTTAAACAACATTGCCATGAAAGGCTTGTCATACTGCTCTCTGTCATTTGGTTTGACATGTGATTATACACTACCTTCATATTCTCCATTCATTGTTTTTCATGAGAGAAATCTTTTGTGAGTCCTCAATGAAATATCACATACCTATGACTGCCCTTGTGACTGTCATGAAACTCATTCATATTATCTTCACAAACCATTTACTTGAGTTATTGTCTTTTGAATTGATAACAATGACTTCTTTTTTACCTTGTCTAACAAGGTTTAACATGGAAAACCTCCATAGATTTTGATGAAGGTGCTAGGGTTTAACAAACCTAAGATCTTATCACTATTCATAGCTTTTATTATTCATAGAGACAAAATCTACCATGGAAAACAATGGAAAATAACTCATATTTCATAAGTAGTAATTTTTGTTTTTCACATATTCATTTGAGAAATTAATATTCAAATGCCAATTTTAATTGGGTGTTCCTAGTGCATAGCTTTGTAACATTTGCATCTAGTATCCCTACATTAGGAAGCTTATGCAAATATTAAATTCATGAAGAGATAGTGAATAGAAAAACACAGTCATAGTGTTATCTTTAATAGGTACAAGCCTGTGTTAAGGTAGTGAGCATTTTTTGTCAAAGGATAGTGGGATAGCACATGGAGATGCTTGGTCAAGAGGCAAAACATGACAGTCCTTAAGGGATAGATTGAGCAGTAGCAACCTCAAAATTACAAAATTATTCTTCAATCCCTACAATCATGTTCTAAAATTACATGGAAAACAGGTATATTTCTTCATTTAAATGACAAAAACACAAATCTTATCTAATATATTCAGTAGATCAAATATAGAGCACCAAGAAAAATGAATCGAGGGTAAACTTTAATTGTACTACCTGAATAAAATTAGAAATAGATAAAGGTTGTTTTAGACCCAATTAGTTTATATTTGAATGTATTGTAGGATGCAAAAATATGGGAGCAAGAAAAGAAAAATGTCTAGTATTTTATGTAAATCTATAAATAGAATATGTATATTGGAGGCAATGTAAACTCCTAAATCCCTGATAATCTAAGGAATTTTTTTGCAATGTTATTGAGTTGGCTGCTTGGTCACCTAGCATATTGATTGTTCAGGGATATACACACCATTATATAAAGGATGTCTTATGTGGTAGATATAGACTCTACATATTGATAGCTGCTATGTTTCAATATGTATTCATTACAGACATTTTCATGCATATTCATAACCACTTACGTACATGCATATATACACTCTATTAGATATCTTTTCTTTTAGGATTAACCACTTGGAATATTTAATACTCAAGTGATTCTTTCAATGAGCTATCATTGTTACACTCATCTCTTTATATATAGAAATCTACACATTTTTACATGCATATATGTGTCTATGTGTATATACATACAAACACACAAGTGCATGTATATGTGTATACACAAACACAGATATACAAATGTATGTATATATGTATAGAGTAAATTATATATGCAGATCTCTCTCAATCACCATTATATGGGCATTTGCTTTAGGTCAAAAATTGCTGAATTAGGTATTTAGTTGTATGTACCCCATATGTTGTTGGTGTAGGGTTGGGACATGCCTTGATTATAGAGCATGCTCCTTGGATTTGGGGACATTTAAAATATAATTTTTCCTAAACATAAAGCAAAACAAAAAACACTAAGCAAATCTAGTTATGAACAATTTACAGCCATTGAAGAGACATTTTACATTATTTTCTCTTTATATTTTTGAGTACCAATACATTGACTTGGGAAGTAGCTACACATTCAGACACATTTATGCATCTCTCTATGGTTCAATGTTTCATTGAGTCCTCCAATTCTATTTTCTGGGGATGCAGGGGAGAGGGAGTATGTGGAAATCTAAAAAGTGAATGCCTAGAAGCTCCCCTAAAATGCAAGGAATATAATTTGAATAGGAAATTACCATGGGAATGGGGAGTATGTGATTGGGCCAGGAAGATGAGAAAAAGGGAAATGCAAAACAAAGTGATGATTGACAAGTTTTGCACAAGGAATAGCTATATTAGTATATATGAACAATAAAATGCTCTTCTATAGCTATATAAAAATTAAACTTCTAATAAACAAGTAGTGCAACAATTTTTCTTTCATGAATTCACTATGAATTCTAGTTGACCAATAAACACACCAGAAGATTCTAACTTAGTATGGTGATCCCCAAATCATAAAACCATAAATATGTCAAACAAGACCCAATTTATATCACCAGCATTGAAAATGACCATGTTAGAGGAAGACTCATCTTGAAGGAAGATAAAACTGATGGAAACCATGGTTGGAGGTAGAAGCAGGCCCTAAGTCCATATCAAAGTGTAGGCATTGAAGAATCAACATCATCATTATCACTAAATGAGGCAAAGAAAATTTGATAATGCCCATAGAAATTAAGCTTAGATCGGAGGGTCTGGTGTGGCAATCTTGTGGGAGTGCAATTAACTTTTCTTGGGAGCTTTTATCACAACTACCAAAAATTAGAGAGGAAGTTAGCAATGAGCATTTGTTTCGATCTCTTGGAGTATGGATGAGGAGTGAGGAGAAGTTGTATGTTTGTGAAGAAGAACATCATATGTACCGCTTTAAACAAAAAACATGACATTTTAAACAAAAACCCTTACATTTGGAAGCTTTATAGGGCTTCTCAATATAAGCTCAAAAAACACCAAAATACAGGAAGAAGTCTGCACTGAGTTATACTACATTACCGATATCCTTGTGTCCTAAAGTTATACTTGTCGAAGAAATCCTCTATTCTCCATCAAATGTCTGCAAAAAGGCTCAAGCTTCAAACGCTAACCCTCTTCATACATGGCAAACTCGTTCATTAATGAGCATCCAGTGAGAACAAGATGAAGGATTTGTTGTACTAAAGATATTAGTTCAAGCTTACATTCCTTTGTGAGGCTCTCGGCTCTTAAACTAATGAAAGGACAATGGAGGAAATATTTACATCCCGCCAATAATTTCTCAATTGTAGCAATGGAGAGGAAATGATTAGCATCTTGCCAATAATTTTTCAATTCAAATTATTTTTTTAATTACCCACTTTTATTTGTGTGACTAACTATTTAGTAATTTTTATTTGTATGACTAAATAAGTTTTTAGTTGACGATCAAGTTAGTCATTTATTTACTCATTTATAGCTGAGTTGCAAAAAATAGTAAAATTTAGTCATTTTTATTTGTTGTGACTAAAAGTTTTAGTCATGTAGTCATTTATTTGCCAAATTCTACTAGTGGAGTGAAGGGGATCAATGGTGTTTTGCATATCCCTGGTTTGGAACAGAACCTATTATCTGTAAGTAAGTTGAATGATGTGGGTGTGCAGGTTGTTTTCTTGAATGGAGGATGCAAGATGACTAGAGGAGTTATGGTGCTAGCTAAGGGTGTTTAGATTGGCACTCCATTTCAACTTGATGCATGTGCAGTACAGTGCAATAGTGCCTCTATTTCAAAGAAGAGAACTTTAGAATCTTTATGCTCGCCATTGGAACTAGCAGTGAATGGGACTGTTGCATCTATTTCTGATGGTTGTGCTTTATGGGTACCTAAGGGTGCCCATTCTATGGAGATGAAACTTCTAGCTGAGAAGACAATGTTATGGCATTAAGGGCTTGGTCACATTGGTGAAAAGGGTTTCAGGACCCTGAAAAATAAAAACCTTGTTGAGGGTATGAATGATTGTAATCTTGAGTTTGATTTTTGTGAACATTGTATCTATGGTAAACAAAACCATGTCCAATTTTATTCTAGTTTTCACAAATCTTCTGAGGTGTTGGACTTGATTCATTCTAATGTGTTTGGTCCAGTTAATGTTCCTTGGATTTCAAAATTTGTTTACTTTGTTTCATTCATTGATGATTATAGTAGAAGGACATGGGTGAATTTCCTTAGAAGCAGGGATAACTTTAAGGACCCCCCCTAAAAAATCTATAAAATTCTGGCGAATCCTATCCCGAGGCCAAAAAATGTCGATGAATCTATGCTTATTTTTGAAAAAAAATAATTTCATTGGCAAATTTTTTCAAATTTGTCGACGTTGGTATTTTTGCTGACAAATTGTATATAGATTTGAAAAAAAATCATTAGCGAATTATAGTTGCATTCCAAAAAATAAAATAAATTAGGTGGCGAATAATAGTTGTATTCCAAAAAATAAAATAAATTAGGTGACAAATTATATAGATATTCAAAAATATAAAATAAATTATTTGGTGAATGTGCTGGCAATTTTTTGAAAAATCATAATGTGGCTAGCGAAAATATCAAATGCTAAATTATATTGATTAAATTACTTGGCAAATTTATAGCTTAAAAAATATTTACATTTAGATCGATGAATATTCAGTATCAGAGATCAACGACATCAGTTCTATTCCGGGCTTCAGTTCTGACACACCCATCTTTCTACATAAATTCTCGAGAATAGAGACAAGTGTCAACAAAGGAACAATTTAGATTAACAAAATTAATTGATAATAATTTAATAAAAAAATCCAAAAGGATGAATAGACTTACAATTTACATCGATGTACTTATAATATTCTAATAATTTTTTTATCATTAGATGATCACAGATCGGTGACATAAGTTCTATTTCAGGCCAAAGTACTGACACACCTAAATCTCTACATAAAGTCTCTAGAATAGAGACAAGGACTATGCTATATGCCATGTGGCTCATTATGATTGCATCATGATGTTTCATGTACATTATAAGATTAATAGGTGGGCCCATCTTCACATTTGAGGGCTTGCACTTTTTTGCCACCTTGACCTTTCTTTTATATTAAACAATTCATATTATATACAATATAGTATACCATAAGCAATATAAATATATTATATAAATTTAATATATATCTCAATCGTTGATCTAATAATATATAATGGCTCTTGGTTGATTCCAGAGGCTTTTGTTGGCAATGTGTAGCATTGGAGATCTACCTTCCAAAATTGAACTACAATTGTTCATCATTTGTTCATCAAATGGTGGAACAATTTACAAGTGGAACAATTTTCTCTGATGGCTGATGTTTTGGTGGTCACATCAGTCACCCAAGGTGATCAAGTGGATGCAAAATTCAAGCTTTGTAAAGAGAGTCAAGGTACTTTTCGATGCAAGATGTCAAGTCCATACGAGGATTTCTTGAATTGGATGCCCAAACGCTCTCAGAGCATGATATGAAGTGACATTTTGGCATCTGGAGAATTATTTACAGGGTTAGTAAGATAGACTGATGGACAGGTAATGATTTTTTGAATTCCTAGCAGTCATGGCTATAAAGGGATGGACAAAGTTGCTTCTAAAAATTAATTTAAACTTTTGGTTATTCCTTGAACATTAGCTAATTTGAAGGGAATTATTCAGTTAGAATGCAATCATTTTTGGCAAAGGAAGTGGTTAGAATGGTTACACACTCATAGTTGGGTTATTATCCTTACCTTGAAGGATGACTGACGAGTCATGGGAACTCCATTTGTTAGCTAATTTTGGGAATTATTCAGTTAGAATGCAGTATTTTTTAGTAGAGGAAGCAGTTAGAATGGTTGCACAGTTGGTTTGTTATCCTTACCTTGAAGGACCTAGTTCTTGTAAGATGAAAAAAAAAGAGTCATGGGAACTCCATGTATGACATGGGAGGATCTGGTAATATAACAACCAACTACTTGGGAAATAAAGTGGAAGGAGAATGGTGCCTTCTGGCAACACTCTTCTTTCAGTGCGGTTGGAAAGTGCCTTGGCTCCACAAACAAATGCATCTGGTAGAATTATATGATATATGGTATTGCATCTATATGATGGGTTGTGGTTAGTGTTCTCTCCCAATCCATTGTCACATCTTTCTGGTAGCTTAGTGATGGATTGTGGACAATGGTCTGTCCCAATCCATTGGTTCATCTTTCTAGTAGCTAGCTTAGTATGATACATCCTCTAGCTTCCTTCCAGATAGTCTAGACTGTAGAAGGCTTCTTCTTTCTCCATGTTAGGCTTTCTTCTTAAATTTGGAGCAAAGATACAACTCTATTCCCAATTTCATTCACATATTCTTCCCACTCCAGCGGCCAGGGCGCTTCTTCTTCATTGTGTTGTAAGGAAAATATGAGGGAAATACACAGTGTTTAGTTCTTTGTCAACTAGAAATATTCATCTAGGGAGGGGCCGAGGGATTCTTATTTCGCCATGTAACCTTTATTATAAAGGGATGTCATCTCTATGTTGTCATATTTCTCTAACAATTGTTTAAGTTTTTTGACTCAATAAAATGAGAGATGATTCTAATTCTAATTTGTTAATTTCATTAATTACACACATTGTTAATCTCTTTTCTGAAGGATTAAGTGAATAAGGGTTAAAACTTCAAATGAGGGTTAGTACAACCTGTTGGTCCAATATTAATATACATTTGTTATTGAAAAGAAGTTCTTAATATTAATATACATTCCAGAAACTTTAAATTAGCAATGTAACTATAATATATTCTATAATTAAATAGACAAGTGTCAACAAAGGTCTCAAGGAATGATTTAGATTAAACTTATTTTTTACATATTCTGAATTATAATACTTCTAGAATCAACCAGTGGATCTAACCATAAATAATAAAAGTTCCAGAATTATGTTATTAACGAAAAATAATAGATAATAAGACAAAAAATTAAAATGTTGACAACAATTGTAATCTACATTGATAACCCATTTTCCATGTTCCAATTGTCTACATATTGGATACGTCTGCCAATATTATATTGTAAGTTGTCTCTGTCAGTTTAGGTCTTCCTAATTGTTCCCAAAGTTTTTTGTCAGCATGTTGACATTTGCTCCCAGATCTATCATGACATTCTAAACTTTTTTGTGATTTATATGAATATCCACCATAAGTGGCTTTTTCTTCCATGCTTATATATCCTTCCCATCCTCTGAAGTTGGCTCTTTTGACCTTGCTTCTTATTCCAGTTATTAGAAAATTGCTTAAGTTTCTCAATGAGTCTGTGAACTATTGTGTCAATTCGGCTAACTGCTTGAGAGATTCTACTTCTTCGGTGAAAAACTAATTGTATTGCTTCTCCTTTTCTTGCTCCTTCCTTATTGTTTGTTTATCTTTCTAGAAAACTTCCTCATATTGTTTCTTAGTATGAACAAATTCTTCTTCATCCTCATTGTCTTCCTCTTATGTCTCAATGGTGTAATGTCTTCCAGTATTTGTTCCTTGTCTTGTTAGTACCATAGCTTTCTCCTTCACTCTTCTTCTAGATTTTCCTGCATGTTTTGACTTGCTTCTCCAGTAATACTCTTCTTCTTTTGTAGATTCTATTGAAGATGTGTTTGTTTTCTCCTTGTTGTTCTTCCGGCAAGTTCTTGCTCCTTGACCCTTAGGTTCCCTTCTTATGATCCTAGTCCCTTTTTGTGTATTCAGGTTCTATAACTCATCACTCTTAGATTGTGGTGGTGCATTCTAGAAGTACTGTTGTGCTTTATCACAAGAAAATAGGTCATGCTCTATACTACTAAAAAATGAACACTGCATTTTTCTTTCACCCCAAGATTCATTAGCATTGTTTCCTAGCTTACTGCATTTAAAAAATGTGGCATCCTCTCTCCTTCTTTGACCTCTTCCATGGCCTCGGCCTCCTTTGTAGCCTCCAAACTTCTCTTTGTCATCATTATTGTAGCTATTCCCATAGGATGGACCACTAGAGTTTGAATTTTGTATTGCATTGACATTCCTCTGGTTTCTGTAATGCCCCTCGCTTTTTGGCTTGTGTTAGATGTTATTTCTATTTTTGTTCTCTGTCAGTGCTGGAACAATTATTAGTCTTATTTTGCATATTCTCAGTTTCAAGACATTTGGACTAGTATGCTATGGTTTATGTTTTCCTGGATCTTGATGGATTATGTTCGATGGATGTATTGAGACATGTATTATGAGTTTTTATGACATTATGATTACTTCAGTTATGATGAGATGGATATGCTTAGTGATGGTTAGAAAATATCATGTTTATGCATCTGATTATAGTCTTGTTTTGGAGTGGGGACAGTGTAGTACTGCTCAGATCGAGCACCCTACTACGCTGTGATTCCCTGTCTTGGTGTATGTGATACTTATACTTTTACAGTTGATCATAGATAACCATTGATTTTCACGCAGGTTGCAGGGACCAGGCCTCGACTCCACCTGATTTAGTAGGTCTGAGCGGGCCCTACACCATGGATATTGTGACGGAGATAACATGAGGTATTATACCGCTAGGACAATTCCAGTCCTTGTTATAGTCTTGTGTTCTTGTCGTCATCTTGTGTACTTGTCGTAGTCTTGTGCATGATGCGACGTTGCTCCTTAGTTTCTATTGTTGGTTGTCGCATGTAGTGAAGTGTTGTTGAAGTTGATTATACTTGTCTATGTGTCCCTTGTATCTTTATGACCTTGTAGTATTTGGTATAGTCGTAAAAATTGGAATATTGTTTATGTAAAGCCTTTTATTGACATAATCAGTTATTGTAAGGTTTTAATGTCTATGATTCTTAAGTGGTTGTTGAGAGGTAATTAGTATATATTTGACTTATTTTTTTATTGTGGGTGAATAATTTAAGGTTGTTAGTTGCCGAATATAATTAGAGATTTGAGAATCTCTATGTTAGGAAAAAATTTCAAATTTTCCTTATGGAGTGGGATTGTGCAATTAATTGGGAGTTATTGGAATTAATGGCGATTGCTTATTTTTGGTCTCGGGAAGTTGGGCATGAAGGGGGGTTTTTATGTCTATGTTTTGGGATTTTGTTCGGAGAGAGAGGAGGCAGGGAAAAAAGAAATATTTTTTTTTAGCGAAGGAAGGGAAGGAATTTCTGGGAGAAGGTTGAATTCTGGAGCGTTTTGTACAGGTATGTCTTGCAAACTTCTACATTTCCTTGTCTTTGATTGTTCTGAAGTATTAGAGTCCGTGTTGAATTTTTATAGATGGTGACTGGCATAGAATCGATCTTTTTGTCATCCTGGTCTTGTTTGTGAAATCCTTGCCTTTGTGTTGATAGTAAATTGAACTTTTCTCTCATCGCGATGACCGAAACCATGAATTTTAATTTTTCCCCTGTATCATTCTTCAAACCCTCTGTTGCAATCACATTGGATTGGTGAGGCACATGCAATCTCTATGATTGAGTAAATTTGGTCTCATTCAGAAATCAATGCAATTTTCTTTGGAGGAGACCACGTTGTGTCCAAATCCTTTACACCTTGGATTAAATCAAATCACTTTCATTTACCTATTCTTTAATTGAGCCTTGTGACCACTCTGACGCTTGTGTCAAACCATCTTTTTTTTTTCCTTGTCACCCTTACCTCTGTGTGATGTTATATTCCTGCATGCATTCGATCCTTTGAATGTGTATTATCCCTTCAGTCTGGAGTTGTCCATTGTGTTGCTCTCCATCAGTTTCAAGATGGAGTCCAATGTCTCCTCTTCCTAGCTTAAAACTTTAATAAACTCTTCTGAGTTTTGCGGGCCTTGAGAAAGTGATAGGAATTTCTTTTGTTCGCAATTACTCCTCCTTGGGTTATTGGTCGAATTGGGGCACAACTGGTTTGGGCCGTTCCTTCTTACCTCTCTTAAACTTCTACCAGAAAACTTTTTAATCTACAAACTATTCGTAGGATCTATTGAGTAGACCCTTGCCTATTCGTTGTGTGCGGATGACATTTCCTTGTTGAATATTGTGAACCATTTTGCTGGATGCTGTTCTAATCCTTTCTGTCGCCACCGTGTACCCATCCTCTCCTATGTAACCAACCTTTGCTGAAAATATGATGCTGGTCGAATCATCTTACGCTGTCTGAAAACTACCCATAGCACCGTCGTACTTCTGCTCTTAGCAGAGCTCATTCACATCATTATTTGATTATAAGAAAAATAAAACTGTGTTTGACCCATCCTCATAAGTAAAAAAAATAATGTTTATTAGAAGAGTTTTCACCAGTCAATAAAATTATTTTTGCTCATGCAAATCGACCAAACCAGTGTTATCTTTTGCAATTGATACCTCTCCCTTTAGCGCCACCAAATGACTCATCCTTTTCATTGCTCTCCTTAAACCATTCCTGAGAGTTGACGTTGGTCGATCCATCAAATGCTATTGTGCTAGACTTCTTCCTGGATTTAAACGCCATTGTTCGATGCCTTCCATAGACCTTTGCTTTTCAAATTTGCTTGGAACCAGTCGCATGAGCCATTTTTCTGTTGTTATTTTTGTTGATTGGTGTATGAAGGCTGAAGCATCAAATAAATTGTTATTAGTTTTCCTCGTAAGAATCGTATGTCTCTGATTCTAGCAGTTTCTAATTGGGAATTCTAGTTATTAGTTTTTACATTAGAATGTGGTGGAAATATATTTAGATTTGTTCAGATAATAGTTGGTTCATGATGCTAATTAAATCAATCTAGTAGAAGACTTTCTTTTCTTAGATAGGCCGAAGTCTATGGTATAGTTTAGAAGCTTTCTGTGGCAGGGAAGTTTTATCAACGTCAATATTTTTATTGTCTCATTGTATAGTATAAGCCAGTCTAGAGCATATACCTTAGTTCTTTATCAGTATGTGATAGCATGTAATTGCTCTAGTTTAAAATTGGAGAGATGGCGGTAAATAACCAGGTCGATCTAAAGTGTAGTCAGTCTTGCACTCTGCAACATAGCAGTTTAGCGACAGTGTTAGGTTGTGCTGCACTCTCTTAGAGTATAGGTCTTTTTAAGGAAAATCGGTGTAGTCCAGTATAAGAGTAGTAGTTGATCTTATTAATGTAAATTATTGGCTTAAATTTAAATTATGTTGGTTGCAACTATAGTTTTTTTAGCGTGGCCTTCCTCTCTTGAGCCGTCATTTGTGATGATGTGCGGGTACGCCTATTTGTTAGTGAATTATTCTATCTAGGTAGTTACCCGCCGGGAAGGGTGAAACATGTTCCTTAGGAGATTCCAACGTCGTTCCAAGCCTAGCTTAGGTTTTCTTTTGTGTAGCATTAAGTCACCTCTCTTATTAATCTATTTGCTTATATTTTACCAGTCATTAAAATGTAATAAGGTTATGTTGAGGACAACAGTAATTCTTATTTATGTTATTGTCCATCACAATAATGGAAATTTATCTAGTTTAGATATTTAACTTTTATTTTGAGATTTAAGCTTTCCTCTATTTATTTCTTGTTAGGTTCCTTTTTCATTTAGTTATTTTCTCATAGTGCCATCTTGTATTTAAATGGATCAATAGTGATATGCTAGGTTTTGTATGATTCCTAGTGCCTTTCTCCTTGAGGTAAATCTTTAGTGAATCCTTGGTTGAATAGGAAACAAAGGAAAATTATCATTCCTTGAAATGTTAGTATGAGGAACTTGTTGTTGTTATAGCTGTGTAAAGGTTTTGTTTAAGTGATAATATGGTTGTCTCTAATGCACGGGAGTGAGAACTTTTGGGTAGAGAATGTGACATTGTATCTATCTTTTGATGTTATGACTTCTTTTATGCAAACCATGGCGTGAAGCCATCCTTGGGTCTAAATTTGATTATTTTGTTATCTTATATTAAGAATGTAGAGAGTTAATTACCTCCTTGTCAATTTTCTAAGGTGCCATGGCCCTAGAAAATCTAGTTTTCGCAACATGGTAAAGTGTCCTGTCACCGACTCCAGAGGTTAAACTTTTTGGTCCTCACCATTGGTCTTTGGGTCTTTTTGTCACGTGAGGTTTTGTTTGAGTTGAGAAGGGTAATGAGAATTGTAAAATTATGGCCAAGTGAATGGCACTTGTAAATGAATAGAAGCTCTTTTGTAATCTTTATCCTTGAATGTTGTGGATTGTCTGGTTGGTCAAGAGAACACTAAGGGAGTGGCTTCCATGGTGGGGTCGGCACCTAGTGAGAGGTTGCCTAGGTAACCCCATGGAAGTTGTAAGCAAGTGGAAACCTAATAATGTTTTAGGAGGGTTGGGTAGTAGTACACTTAACAAGATAAATAATGTGACCTCACCCATACCTTGAGTGCTTTCGTAGGCTAAGGGAGGGTTGAGAAGGCCTGGTTGGCAAGGCCGAACTCCTCGTCTTCATGAGAGGACATGTTGGTTCTGGATGTGTCACCCTATGGGGCCGACACCTAGTGAGAGGTTGCCAGGGTAACCATAGATGGGGGCCAGCTTCTGGTAAGAGATAGCCTGGGTAACCCATGCTAGGGCCATGCGATGACACTCTCCTTATGCGATTCATTACCTTCTTGTTTTCTTTGATGGTACCTCTGGAGTGTAATTTTGGCTTCTTGTTTGATCTAGTCTGATGTTCGATCTGTCTCGTTGAAGTATTGTCAGGTCTGTGCAGTCCTGTCATCCTGTTGTCTTCTTAGAGTCTAGTGTTAGTATTGTGTTTTTGGCTTCAACCTTGTCCTTGTGGTACACCTCATTGTTAG
Organism: Cunninghamia lanceolata; assembly: GCA_027924645.1. NCBI lineage: Eukaryota > Viridiplantae > Streptophyta > Pinopsida > Cupressales > Cupressaceae > Cunninghamia > Cunninghamia lanceolata. Next base: position 265,076 of record BSBN01001393.1, on the reverse strand, counting down.
CTCCTAGCTCGGTGGGGTGGACCTCAGGGTTCCACATGGTTGGGAGGTAGAGCTATCCATTGGTTTTCTTGGAGATTCAGATTGAGCCTTGTGCGGAGATGTTCCAGTTCCAGGTTGCTTTCATTTTGTAGCAGTGTTGTATACTTTCATATGTACTATTTTGTAAATCGACAAGATCAATCTTGCAACCTTGTATTCTTGTAATCTTGTAATTTGGAATTGAGACCATGTAATCAAATTATATTGTTGTTGTAAAAGGTTTGGGTTATTTAATTCAACAGTTTAATGTTTATCACTCTTATGGTTTAACTTACATTCTAATGCAGTTATGTTGCCCTAGGGTGGTTAGAAGTGTACTTTTCTCTATGTTGTGCTTATGATATCTTTGGATTCGGTTGTTGCACTTTATTGCTTTCAAAAAAAAAATTATTCTGTAAATTTGCACTTGTTAGCCTAACACTCTAGGGTTGCATGACGGGGCATTACATTTGGTATCAGAGCCAAGTTTAAACACTAGGTACCCTAGTTATACTTGAGCCCATTATGTAACCTAGTGCTTAAACTCTGTAGGATGTTTGTATCCCTATTGATGTTTCTTCTAAATGTAATAAAATGCTTTTGTGTTGTAGGTAGATGCCTAGAGGTAGGGGCCGAGGTCGGGGCAGATGTAGGGGTCGTGGGAGAGGTGGTGGCAGCACACCTCCTCCCAGTTCTCCTCATTCGAGTGCCCATGAAGGCGGGGGTCAGAACTTGGAGGGTCAGGGTCAGCCTGATGGAGCCCAGTTGAGACAGATTCTTGAGGAGGCCCTTGCCTGTTTAGGCCCTAGACAGGAGGGTAGACAGAGCCAAGGAGATCAGGAAGTAGACCAGCGGGGTCCTAGAGAGAGAGAGAGGTCTCCTAGACGTAGAGAGTTGACAGCTGAGCACGAGGCCACACTAGCCAGCCATATGAGGGATCTACTGAGAGCACGCCCGCCCATCTCTGATGGAGCTAGTAGGGGGCTTGAGGCAGAAACTTGGTTATTGGACTTAGGTAGGTGTTTCGCCATGCATCCGTATGGCAGCAACACCAAAGCCAGATGTGCTATTTTGCATCTTCGAGGGTTTGCTTCGACTTAGTGGCGGCTAGAGGAGTAGAAGCTGCATTTGGACATTAGCACTGTGTCCTGGGAGTTGTTTTTAGAGAGATTCAGAGCCTGTTTTCTTTCTGACCATTGGAGGCAGCGTCGAGCAGATCAGTTCCACGAGCTTAGGCAGTTGGCCATGATAGTTGAGCAGTATGAGCGCAGATTTTATGAGCTCAAACAGTATGCAGGCATTGGGGATGATGAGTCTATGTTGGTGCAACATTTTATCAGGGACTTGAATGCCCAGATTAGTGGAGGGGTTCATGTATTCGAACCTAAGACTATGGAAGTTGCCGTGGAGAAAGCCTGGTTAGTGGAGGAGAATTTGGCTATGGCACTTGGTGGGCATACAGGTGTGCACATTGGTAGTGCACCATCTTCAGGATATGGTTCTCGAGGTGGTCACACTCAAGCATCAGGTTCTCATGCACCCTCAAAGGGTGGTCAGTAGCAGCAGTATTCGCAGTCCAAGCCGAAGAATTCACAGCATCAGCAAGGTAATAGATTCCAAAATAAGAAAGACCGGTCTTGGCAGCGCAACAAGCACAACCGTTTTGATCAGCCAGCTCAGAGTACGCAGTCTGTAGTGAGCAGAGGCAGCTTCCAGCAGTCTAGTGCTTTCCAGGGTGATGGTGGTTTTGGTAGAGGCACCAGGTGCTTCTCTTGTGGCCAGCAGGGCCATATTGCTAGACAGTGCCCACAGAAGGGTGCATCAGGATTTGGACATCGACCGGCAGCATCTGAGCCGACGGTTGGTGATGCAGGTAGGTCACACCGAGACTTTGCAGCGGTAGATGACTGACAAGCAGAGCATCAGGGCACCATGGTGGAGACTTCTGGTCGCATGTGAGGTATTGATTTTTCTATTTTATTTGATTTTGGTGCATCTGATTCATTTATATCTCCTTCTCTTGTGGAGCGTTGTGGCTTAGTGGCAACAAAGCAGGATGATAGGTGGCAAGTTGAGTTAGCTTCCGGGGCTAAGATAGTAGTTGAGTCTCTAGTTTCAGGATGTGATTTGATGATTGGCTCTCTATCTACTTCTGTGGACCTTCGTATTCTTCCCCTGGGTTCATATGACAGTTTTGGGGATGGATTGGTTGGAGGCCCATCAGGTAGTGATAGATTATCAGCATAAGTCTATTAGATGTGTGGATGATTTTGGTGCTAGGGTTGAGGTTGTAGGAGTTCAGAGACCCATTTCCCTACGTATGATCTCTGCTATGCAACTCAAGAGATGCATGCGTCAGGGATGTCAGCTTTATGTAGTGACTGTGAGTGATTTGGAGATGGAGGAGAGTCGAGAGGCATCTCTTGACAATCACCCACTCTTGACAGAATTTGTGGATGTTTTTCCTTTTGACATTCTGGGGATGCTGCCTAAGCGTGACATCGATTTCAGGGTTGATCTAATTCCCAGTGCAGAGCCTATCTCACAAGCTCCATACAGGATGACCACTCAGGAGCTCAAGGAGCTTCGACTACAGTTGGAGGAGCTGTTAGCCAAAGGGTTCATACGACCTAGTGTTTCTCCTTGGGGAGCACCTGTGATCTTTGTAAGAAAGAAGGATGGATCTCTGCGGCTATGTATTGATTATCGATAGCTCCATAAGGTAACAGTGAGAAATAGGTATCCCTTGCCTTAGATCGATGATTTGTTTGATCAGATTAAAGGAGCAAAGGTATTCTCTAAAATTGACCTTAAGTTGGGATATCCCCAGTTGCGAATATTTGAGGCAGATATTCACAAAACAGCATTTCGTACCTGTTATGGACATTATGAGTTCACCGTGGTACCATTCAGGTTGATGAATGCACCTTCAGTTTTCATGAGCTTGATGAATGGTGTTTTCTACACTTATCTTGACCGATTTGTCATTGTGTTTCTTGATGATATACTGATTTACTCAAGGACTATGGAGGAGCATGAGGAGCATTTGCGTCAGGTTTTGCAGTGTCTGAGAGAAAATTAGCTTTATGCCAATTTATCAAAATGTGAGTTCTTTTAGTCAGAGGTTAAGTATTTGGGTCATGTCATCTCTGGAGAGGGTATTGTGGTGGATCCCTCAAAGATCCAAGCTATTATGGACTGGCCTGCACCCACTAATGTTTTTGAGGTCCGCAGTTTTATGGGACTGGCAGGTTACTATCGTCATTTTGTTATGGGGTTTTCGAGGATTGCTCATCCTATTACTTCTCTTTAGAGGAAAGGGAAGAAGTTTGTTTGGTCAGAGCAATGTCAGGCAGCTTTTCAGACTGTTAAGGAACAACTGACCAGTGCACCGATATTAGTAGTTCCTGATCCTGATAGGGACTTTGTTGTTTGTACTGATGCTTCCTTAGAGGGTTTGGGAGTAGTTCTGATGCAGGATGGTCACGTGATTGCCTATGAGTCTCGCAAACTCAAGGATCATGAATTGAACTATCCCACTCATGACCTGGAGTTAGCAGCAGTCGTGCATGCCTTGGTGAGATGGAGGCATTTTATGTTAGGGCATCGGTTTGAGTTGCATAGTGATCATCGTAGTTTGCAGTATATTTTCACTCAGCCAAACTTGAATGCGAGGCAAAGGCGTTGGATGGAGTTCTTGTGTGAGTATGACTTTGAGGTTAGGTATATTCAGGGCAAGGAGAGTGTGGTAGCTGATGCTCTTCGTCGGAGGCATGAGATCTCAACAGTTTCTCTTACAGTTAATTTGAGAGGTCAAATTCTCGCTGCTCTTCTTGCGAACAGTTGGTGTTAGGAGGTGACATCCGAGATTGAGTCTAGTAGACCTTTAGAAGGGAGGTTCTCCGGGTACTCTTTTGAGTCAAATGGTCTTTTGTGACAATTGGGTCGTATCTATGTTCCTAGTTCTGAGGGTCTTCGTACCCTAGTTTTGTCTGAGGCGCATCGAGCACCCTATTCTGCTCATCTGGGTGTCAAGAAGATATATTTAGATCTGCGTCAGCTGTACTTTTGGAGTGGCATGAAGCGGGATATTGCTGATTTTGTGTCGAGATGCCTTAAGTGTCAGAGGGTGAAGGCGGAGCACCAGCACCCTGCAGGTCTTTTACAGCCTCATTTGATTCCAGAGTGGAAGTGGGATATCATTTCGATAAACTTCATTATCGGTTTGCCAATGTCCTCTCGATGACACGATGCAATTATGGTCACTGTGGATAGGTTGACGAAGGTAGCTTACTTCTCTCCTGTCCGTGCTTCTTACAATGCTTCTACGGTGGCCAGAGTGTTCATGGAGGACATTGTCAGACTTCATGGGATTCCTCATAGGATCATCTCTGACAGGGATCTAGTGTTCACTTCCGCCCTTTGGACTTCCTTGCAGCATGCCTTGGGAACACAGCTGAACTTTAGTTCAGCTTATCACCCTGAGACTGATGGTCAAACCAAGAGGGTTAATCAGGTTCTCGAGGATATGTTGAGGATGTATGTAATGGATCGGCAGAGCCGTTGGGAGGATTACCTATATCTGGTGGAGTTAGCCTATAATAATGGTTATCACAGTTCTATCGGCATGTCCCCATTTCAGGCCTTGTATGGTCATCCTTGTAGGACCCCTTTGAGTTGGGATTGTCTGGAGGATAGAATTCTTCTGGGTCCTGATATGCTTAGGGATATGGAGCAGCAGGTTGAGAGGATTAGAGAGCATTTGGTGGCAACCCAGGACAGATAGAAAAAGTATGCAGATGCTCATAGGATCGATCATTAGTTTTCGGTTGGGGATCGGGTGTTCTTGCATGTGCGACTGCGAAAGAGTCCAATCTGTTATGGAAAGGGCTCTAAGCTAGTGCCACACTTTGTAGGACCTTTTGAGGTGTTGGAGAGGATTGGTCCTATTGCTTATCACCTTGCTTTGCCGCCTAGCCTTTCACGCATCCATGATGTGTTTCATGTTTCAGTACTTAGACCTTACTTTCCAGATATTGCTCATGTTCTTGATTGGACTGATCTATAGGTAGAGGACAGGCAGCTGGATTTGGAGCCCGTAGGCATTCTTCAGCACAGAAGACTTGCTCTCAAGGACAGAGACGTGGAGCAGGTCAGGGTCCAGTGGGACCCTAATGATGAGGCCTCTGCTACATGGGAGGATGCTACCAGGATGAGGGAGTTATATCCTCACATATTTGTAGGCTTCCAGGAGTAAGCCTAGGTCTAGGGGGGGAGGATGTAATGCCCCTCGCTTTTTGGCTTGGGTTAGATGTTATTTCTATTTTTGCTCTCTGTCAGTGCTGGAATAACTGTTAGTCTTATTTTTCATATTCTCAGTTTCAAGACATTTGGACTAGTATGTTATGGTTTATGTTTTCCTGGATCTTGATGGATTATGTTCGATGGATGTATTGAGTCATGTATTATGAGTTTTGATGACATTATGATTACTTCAGTTATGATGAGATGGATATGCTTAGTGATGGTTAGAAAATATCATGTTTATGCATTTGATTGTAGTCTTGTTTTGGAGCGGGATGGTGTAGTACTGCTCAGATCGAGCACCCTACTACGCCGTGATTCCCTGTCTTGGTGTGTGTGATACTTATACTTTTACAGTTGATCATACATAACCATTGATTTTCATGCAGGTTGCAAGTACCAGGCCTCGACTCCACCTGATTTAGCAGGTTTAAGTGGGCCCTACACCATGGATATTGTGATAGAGATAACATGAGGTATTATACCGCTAGGACAATTCCAGTCCTTGTCATAGTCTTGTGTTCTTGTCGTCATCTTGTGTACTTGTCATAGTCTTGTGCATGATGCGACGTTGCTCCTTAGTTTCTATTGTTGGTCGTCGCGTGTAGTGAAGTGTTGTTGAAGTTGTTTATACTTGTCTATGTGTCCCTTGTATCTTTATGACCTTATAGTATTTGGTATAGCTGTAAAAATTAGAATATTGTTTATGTAAATCCTTTTATTGACATAATTAGTTATTGTAAGATTTTAATGTCTATGATTCTTAAGTGGTTGTTGAGAGGTAATTAGTATATATTTGACTTATTTTTTTATTGTGGGTGAATAATTTAAGGTTGTTAGTTGCCGGATATAATTAGAGATTTGAGAATCTCTATGTTAGGAAAAAATTTCAAATTTTCCTTATGGAGTGGGATTGTGCAATTAATTGGGAGTTATTGGAATTAATGGCCATTGCTTATTTTTGGTCTTGGGAAGTTGGGCATGAAGGGGGGTTTTTATGTCTATGTTTTGGGATTTTGTTCGGAGAGAGAGGAGGCAGGGAAAAAAGAAATATTTTTTTTAGTGAAGGAAGGGAAGGAATTTCTGGGAGAAGGTTGAATTCTGGAGCATTTTGTATGGGTATGTCTTGCAAACTTCTACATTTCCTTGTCTTTGATTGTTCTGAAGTATTCGAGTCCTTGTTGAATTTTTATAGATGCTGACTCTGGGATAGAATCGATCTTTTTGTCATCCTAGTCTCGTTTGTGAAATCCTTGCCTTTGTGTTGATAGTAAATTGAACTTTTCTCTCATCGCGATGACCAAAACCATGAATTTTAATTTTTCCCCTATATCATTCTTCAAACCCTCTGTTGCAGCCACATTGGATTGGTGAGGCACATGCAATCTCTATGACTAAGTAAATTTGGTCTCATTCAGAAATCAATGCAATTTTCTTTGGAGGAGACCACGTTGTGTCCAAATCCTTTACACCTTGGATTAAATCAAATCACTTTCATTTACCTATTCTTTAATTGAGCCTTGTGACCACTCTGACGCTTGTGTCAAACCATATTTTTTTTTTACCTTGTCACCCTTACCTCTGTGTGATGTTATATTCCTGCATGCATTCGATCCTTTGAATGTGTATTATCCCTTCGGTTTGGAGGTGTCCATTGTGTTGCTCTCTATCAATTTCAAGATGGAATCCAATGTCTCCTCTTCCTAGCTTAAAACTTTAATAAACTCTTCTGAGTTTTGCGGGCCTTGAGAAAGTGCTAGGAATTTCTTTTGTTTGCAATTACTCCTCCTTGGGTTATTGGTCGAATTGGGGCACAATTGGTTTGGGCCATTCCTTCTTACCTCACTTAAACTTCTACCAGAAAACTTTTCAATCTACAAACTATTCGTAGGATTTGTTGAGTAGACCCTTGCCTATTCGTTGTGTGCGGATGACATTTCCTTGTCAAATGTTGTTAACCATTTTGCTAGATGCTGTTCTAATCCTTTATGTCGCCACCATGTGACCCATCCTCTCCTATGTAACCAACCTTTGCTGAAAATATGATGCTGGTCGAATCATCTTAAGCTATCTAAAAATTGCCCATAACACCGCCATACTTCTGCTCTTAGCAAAGCTCATTCACATCATTATTTGATTATAAGAAAAAGAAAACTGTGTTTGACCCATCCTCATAAGTAAAAAAAATAATGTTTATTAGAAGAGTTTTCATCTGTTAATAAAATTATTTTTGCTCATGCAAATCGACCAAACCAATGTTATCTTTTGCAATTGATACCTCTCCCTTTAGCGCCACCGAACGACTCATCCTTTTCGTTGCTCTCCTAAAACCGTTCCTGAGAGTTGACGTTGGTCGATCCATCAAATGCTATCTGTGCTAGACTTCTTCCTGGATTTAAACGCCACTGTTCGATGCCTTCCACAGACCTTTGCTTTTCAAATTTGCTTGGAACCAGTCGCATGAGCCGTTTCTCTGTTGTTATTTTTGTTGATCGGTGTATGAAGGCTGAAGCATCAAATAAATTGCTATTAGTTTTCCTCTTAAGAATCATATGTCTCTGTTGTCAATCCGCTTCAATTCTAGCAGTTTCTAATTGGGAATTCTAGTCGTCAGTTTTTACATTAGAATGTGGTGAAAATATATTTAGATTTGTTCAGATAATAGTTGGTTCATGATGCTAATTAAATCAATGTAGTAGAAGGCTTTCTTTTCTTAGATAGGCTGAAGTCTATGGTATAGTTTAGAAGCTTTCTGTGGCAAGGAAGTCTTATCAACGTCAATATTTTTATTGTCTCATTGTATAGTATAAGCCAGTCTATAGCATATACCTTAGTTCTTTATCAGTATGTGATAGCATGTAATTGCTCTAGTTTAAAATTGGAGATACGGCGGTAAATAACCAGGTCGATCTAAAGTGTAGTCAGTCTTGCACTCTGCAACATAGTAGTTTAGCGACAGTGTTAGGTTGTGCTGCACTCTCTTAGAGTATAGGTCTTTCTAAGGAAAATCGGTGTAGTCCAGTATAAGAGTAGTAGTTGATCTTATTAATGTAAATTATTGGCTTAAATTTAAATTATGTTGGTTGCAACTGTAGTTTATTTAGCGTGGCCTTCCTCTCTTAAGCCGTCATTTGTGATGATGTGCGGGTACGCCTAGTTGTTAGTGAATTATTCTATCTAGGTAGTTACCCACTGGGAAGGGTGAAACATGTTCCTTAGGAGATTCCAATGTCATTCCAAGCCTAGCTTAGGTTTTCTTTTGTGTAGCATTAAGTCACCTCTCTTATTAATCTATTTGCTTATATTTTACCAGTCATTAAAATGTAATAAGGTTATGTTTAGGACAACAGTAATTCTTATTTATGTTATTGTCCATCACAATAATGGAAATTTATCTAGTTTAGATATTTAACTTTTATTTTGAGATTTAAGCTTTCCTCTATTTATTTCTTGTTAGGTTCCTTTTTCATTTAGTTATTTTCTCTCAGTGCCATCTTGTATTTAAATGGGTCAATAGTGATATGCTAGGTTTTGTATGATTCCTAGTGCCTTTCTCCTTGAGGTAAATCTTTAGTGAATCCTTGGTTGAATAGAAAACAAAGGAAAATTATCATTCCTTGAAATGTTAGTATGAGGAACTTGTTGTTGTTATAGCAGTGTAAAGGTTTTGTTTAAGTGATAATATGGTTGTCTCTAATGCATGGGAGTGAGAACTTTTGGGTAGAGAATGTGACATTGTATCCATCTTTTGATGTTATGACTTCTTTTATGCAAACCATGTCGTGAAGCCATCCTTGGGTCTAAATTTGATTATTTTGTTATCTTATATTAAGAACGTATGGAGTTAATTACCTCCTTGTCAATTTTCTAAGGTGCCAAGGCCCTAGAAAATCTAGTTTTCACAACATGGTAAGTGTCCTGTCACCGACTCCAGAGGTTAAACTTTTTGGTCCTCACCATTGGTATTTGGGTCTTTTTGTCACTTGAAGTTTTGTTTGAGTTGAGAAGGGTAATGGGAATTGTAACATTATGGCCAAGTGTATGGCACTTGTAAATGAATAGAAGCTCTTTTGTAACCTTTATCCTTGAATGTTGTGGATTGTCTGGTTGGTCAAGAGAATGCTAAGGGAGTGGCTTCCATGGTGGGGCTGGCACCTAGTGAGAGGTCGCCTGGGTAACCCCATGGAAGTTCTAAGCAAGTGGAAACCTAATAATGTTTTAGGAGGGTTGGGTAGTAGTACACTTAACAAGATAAATAATGTGACCTCACCCATACCTTGAGTGCTTTCATAGGCTAAGGGAGGGTTGAGAAGGCCTGGTTGGAAAGGCCGACCTCCTCGTCTTCATGAGAGGATATGTCGGTTCCGCATGTGTCACCATATGGGGCCGACACCTAGTGAGAGGTTGCCAGGGTAACCATAGATGGGGGCTGGCTTCTGGTAAGAGATAGCCTGGGTAACCCATGCCAGGGCCATGTGATGACACTCTCCTTACGTGATTCATTACCTTCTCATTTTCTTTGATGGTACCTTTGGAGTGTAATTTTGGCTTCCTGATTGATCTAGTCTGATGTTCGATCTGTCTCGTTGAAGTACTGTTGGGTCTGTGCAGTCCTATCATCCTGTTGTCTTCTTGGAGTCTGGTGTTAGTATTGTGTTTTTGGCTTCAACCTTGTCCTAGTGGTACACCTCATTGTTATCTCCTAGCTCGGTGGGGTGGACCTCAGGGTTCCACATGGTTGGGAGGTAGAGCTATCCATTGGTTTTCTTGGAGATTCAGATTGAGCCTTGTGCGGAGATGTTCCAGTTCCAGGTTGCTTTCATTCTGTAGCAGTGTTGTATACTTTCATATGTACTATTTTGTAAATCGACAAGATTGATCTTGCAACCTTGTATTCTTGCAACCTTGTATTCTTGTAATCTTGTAATTTGGAACTGAGACCATGTAATCAAATTATATTGTTGTTGTAAAAGTTTTGGGTTATTTAATTCAACAGTTTAATGTTTATCACTCTTATGGTTTAACTTACATTCTAATGCAGTTATGTTTCCCTAGGGTGGTTAGAAGTGTACTTTTCTCTATGTTGTGCTTAAGATATCTTTGGATTCAGTTGTTGCACTTTATTGCTTTCAAAAAAAAATTATTCTGTAAATTTGTACTTGTTAGCCTAACACTCTAGGGTTGCATGACGGGGCATTATAGTTTCTCCAATTTGGTTGCTTGTAGCCTTGATCATATGAGTTTTTTTTTTTGTTATGCCTTTCACATATGTCATATTCTTGCTCTTCGTTGAGTTTGTGTTATTTCCATTGTACCATTCTTCATGTTCTTCATCATCAATATCTTTTTTCCTCCTGAAGTTTTGTGAAGGACAATCTTGTGTTTCATGGTCATCCCATTCTTTGCATAATCTACAATATACTATATTTATTCTTTTTGTTGTCTACCTTCATTGTGGTAGCTTGCCTTTCACGTTTTACTCTAGGGCATTCATTTCTCAAGTGACCTTCCCTTATATAGTATGAGTGCCAAATATTAGGTCTTTGCTTCTATGTATTCTCCTCTTGCTTGGCCAAAATTTCTCGTCTTAGCTTTAATTGCTCTAATTCCATGTTCAACTTCTCCATTTCTAGGTTTTCCTTCATCTTGTCTTGTCTGTGCTAGGATTGAGACTCTATCTGGCAGGCTAGTGTCACTGCTTCTACATATGTTGCAAATGTTCTTCCATCTAGGGCTGATCTTATTTCAGGGCTTATTCTAGAAATGAACCATTCTATCTTTTGCTTCTCAGTCAGTGGTTCCTCCAACTTCCTAGTTGTCTCCTTGAATCTTTTATCAAAGTCCTTTATTGATTCTTTGTTGAATTGTACAAATCTCTCATCTTACTGACCCTTTCTATAGGAATATTTGGAACTCCAAATTTCTCCAAGAATTGTTGCTTGATTTCATCCCATTCCTTATCACTTTTTAGACATGTGTTCCTATACCACTTCAATGATTCATTCTACAAGGTGCCTATGAAGTCAAACAACTTGATTTCATTCTTTGTTACCCCATTGCAGTTCCAAATAGACTCCAAAACAAAAATGTGCTATGCTGCTTCAGTAGTACATCCTTCTCAAATACTGGTGACTTAATAAGAATATCCATGATTGGTCTTCTCAATGTCTTTGGTAATTTGCAGTACGTTTTGTCTAGTCTACTCTTTTGGTTAGGTTGTCTTCTATCAACTCTGGTTGTTCTTTCTCTTCCCTTATCTCCATGTAGTTGGATATCAAAGTACTCTTCTCCTAAAACTTCTTCAAAATTACTTTGGATCTCTTTTGTTATGTCTGCTTCCTTGTTTTCTTGAATATTTTCCTCAATTAAAATTCTTCTTTCTTTACATGGCACTCGGGGTGACTCATGATCCAGGGGTTGTGTCTCTTTGTAGTGTCTCTTCAAATTAGGGGACATTCTTCTAGTTGTCAATGACATCATGTTGGCATCAAGTGATGATTGAAATAACCTTCTAAAATCCTTGGAACTCCTCTCAATGTTTACCACATCTTCTCCTCTTCATCTTACTTTCTTTATGCTTCAGAAAATTAGCTCCTCTATCTATTCTTCATCCAAATTCAAGATTTTTGGTGTTAATTCAAAATTTCCCGTAGTTTGCGGAAAGATTAAGGCTCGATGAAACCATAGTTCACCTCTTTCTTCCTTTCCCCTTCCACTTTCCTCTTTGGAAGCACCCATAATGGCGCACTCAGTAGCATCCTCCATGACATGCTCTATTTCTTCTCTTTCTAATTTCCTTTGTCCAGCAGCACCCACAATGGTGCACTCAACGACATCCTCCATGACGCACTGGTCTTCTTCTTCCCTTTTGGCAGCACCCTCAATGGCATGCACCACAAATTGTTCTTCTTTTCCTTCTGCAACTTATATTATTACATCTTTTCTAATCTCTTCTGCCTTTTCCATCCTTCTGTGGTAATGTTCCTATCGTTCCTGAGTTTGCTTCAATCTTTCTTCCCTACTTATTTGCATTCTGATTTTGATGTCTCCATTGATCTCTCTTTTCTTCCACTTCTCCCCTTTTGCTATGGGTTTTCTTGATTTGGTGTTCCATTAGTCCTTTTATATCCCATGGTATCCTTGTTTGAAGAGTCACATCATTTGAAAGATCCTTGTAGATCCTACCCCCTTTCCATTTTCCATCCCCTTAAGTGCTTGCCCCCCTCTCACAAAGGTAGGAACTTAAGGAGACCTAGATTTCTCCACAAATTGAAAATTTTCTTCACCAACCTAGTCTTCTCTTCTTTCTAATACTCCATGCTACTTCTTTGAATATTTCACCCCTTCAATCTTTAACTACCCTCTTCCAGGGTCCCGAGAATGGAACCAAATGCTGGAAAGAAATGGGGAGGGATACCAGTCCAGAGATTTAGTCCTCAGCTAAGTATTTGTAGTCAGTTTATACCCTGGTCAAGTAGTTAGAGATTGATAATAAAATACCAAGAATAACACATGTAGAGTATCACAGACATATCATAACAATAAGACACCAAAGAATTATCAGATACTAACAGATCTCCATATATATACACACACGTAGCAACTAAACATCATACATCCATTATCCGATAGGTCTAAGTCTTTGCCTCACCATCCTACAGACATGTTTTATCTGACTTCTATTATATCCTATCCTACATATATACTATATCTATTACATATAGGGATGTGTCCTTTAGCATATTAGGTCGACTCCCAGCCTCTGCATGATGTATGCGCTCGCTCCCAGTCAATTCTACTCCATGCCCTATATCCTGCTAACACATCTTTTTGATACATCATAATGTATTTTAAAAGTTTTCAAAATCTATCTTGAAATTGTTGCATTGATAGAGAACCTTGTTTAAGGTTGTGAATCTCTATTATTTTTTATCAAACAATAACTAGGGTAACTATCTTTTACGAAAATGTAGAATAAATTGTTCCCAGATTATGTTATCTTTAGTGTAACCATTCTATTCTTTTATATTTATCCAAAAATTTACAACTTCTCTAGTTAATTGATATGCTCCCCACAGTGCCTTGACTAATTTAGTATAATTTCTTAACTCAAAATATTTTTTCATCTCAATTAACTAGTTTTTTGCTCCTAATTGTTTTCCATCAAACTTTGGGGGTGTGATCTTCTTGAAATCTTTTGATAGTTCCACAATTGTAATCTCCTATCTAGGTGCAACTATATTTAGTTCATTTTGAATTGGATTGGCATTTCTTGGGAGGTTTTCCTCTAGATTGTTCATGTTTTCCAAGTGATCAAATTCTAGCTCCATTAAATTTTCCATATTCATTTGCCTTGCCCTGTTTGTTAACTGTTTACTCCAAAGTACTTATTTTGTCTCTTTACATAGTTAATAGGTTAATAATAGCTTCTATACTAGCATTGTTATTTACTAGAGCTTCTTGTTGTTCATTAGGTTCTACCCTCCAGGAACAAGTAGTCCTAGCATAAGATGCTCTAGTCTTTTCCATTTAAAGTTTCTTGCTAGAAATAGCCTTAATTAATATTTGATCTAATTATTTTAGAAATATTCATGACACTATAAGTTACATTCATCTTCTAATGACTTATTAATTTCATACATTACATTCTAACTCACGTGATTCATAGAAATCTCAAGGCCTAGCTTTTGAACCTCACTTTGATGCCATATATAAAGGCCTTAGTATTTTTTTGTTCAACAAGTTTAGTTTACACTTTAACTTATTATCTATATACTTATGCAAACATTTGTCCATAAAGGACAAGAAGATACATCTTTCCATGTGGGAAAAATAAAACATTTATCCACATGGGATAGATAGATACATTTATCCAAATGAGATAGGCAAAACATTTGTCCATATGGGACATGCACAAATTGCTTTGGCTAGAGTCTTATAGTTCACCTAAAATTTTTTTGAGTATCAAAGAATTTATCTTCTTATTTATTTTTCTTTATAATCAGTTTACATTTGTTGGTAGACTCAATTGTTAGAAAAACGTACCAATAGTGCACATGAAAACTTGAGTACTGAGAACCTTCTTCGTTTACCCAAACTATCTACATACACATATCCATGGGATCAAGGTATAATATATATGTAGTTTTAGTTTGCTTAAGTTTGATGTGAACTGTAAAAATTGTGTACGCAACCCTTTCTAGGGCCCCTTTTCCACAAACAATTCCTCATTGATTGCCACCCACTAAGGGATGCATTGATTTAATAAACACTTATTATTTTATCCATATTTTAAAAACTTGGACTCGACAAGATAGACCTAAAAATTTTGAAAACTTGAGACTCGACAAAAACTTAGGGAAAAACTCAACAATAACTTGACAAAGTTATCGAACATCAAAAATACATTAATTTTTAAAAATATGCTTTAAAAACATGCATATTAATGAATTTATGGACTATACTATTGATTTCCTTCAATATATTTCATCTCAGTTGCCTAGAACAGGCTTGGATTGGAATTTGTTGCAAAAAAGATTTCCCCTAGGTATGGGTACTATATATAATAATAAATTATATAATATTAGATATAAATATTGTATTAATATAATAATAATAATATATAATATATTATATTAAATTTTAATAATAGACACACTGCTATTATATTATGAATTTATTAATTTAATAATATTATAATATAATTATATTTATTATTATTATAATAAAAATATAATAATATTATAATATAATATATTATATATTATAATACAATTAATAATATAATTATTGTATTAATATTATAATAATAAATTATAATATATTATTGTATTAATATTACAATAACAATAATATATAGCATATAGTAATAATATTTATAATATATTAATACAATAAACATTTGATAGGATTTTATATGTGAGCACATGATGAAAAATTTTCTAAACTCATCGGTTGTTCCTATCAGTGTATTCCTTAAAGGCTTGAACCTCCTATGGGTGCAAGTGCTAGTATATTATCATACTTGAACGGATCAATGAAACAGATGGAAGAATCAAATGAATCCATGGGGCTTGGTTTGCAGAAGACTCGTCATGGAACCCATCAGTCTGTCATCTAAAAACAAGGATTTCTGGTTCGATGCACGCGTCATCTAAAATAAATAGAAACCCCTTTTCTAATTAAAAAAATTGTTCACGAGGGTTTGGCATGAGTTTTTGGTGTGAGTTTTGTGATTTTTGGTGAATTTTTAGAAAAAAATCATTGCGATTTTTAACTAAAACCTGCCATCGAGTTAATGCTACAGTTACTCGTAGACCAAAAATTCAGGTGAGTACTCGCAAGTCCTACAAGTACTCGTAGGGTTTTTAAACTATGGTTTTATCTAAAACTATGTTATTTCTCTATAACAAATACTCCTAACTGAGTAAAAGAAAGCTTTTATTGAAATCTATGATAACATTTCACTTGTTTTAAGTAGCTATTGATTTTAGTCTAAGGAAGATTTTCCATTCACTCAGATTTAATTAAATAATAAGGTTTCCTTATTTCTCCTCGATGATTTATAGGGATGATGCCACAAACACCATTGTTTCATCTATGTTAGGTGATAGATGTAATAGTTCAATCATGATAGCTTGACTTGTAAACATAAACTAGAAGCATCATTAATACCAAACATTGTGTATTATTTAGTTTTATACAACTTGTTCAAAATATTGTAATCAAAATGAATCAATCCTTATCCTACTATATATCCAAACATTTTAACTTTATATCCGACAATCATTAATCTACTATAATTCTCAAAATTTCTTCTAATACAACAAAATTGAATAAATCAAGTTTACCTATTTCAACTTATAAACATATTGAGAAATTAATTTAAATCTACTACTAAGATTTCCTTACTAATTTAACTTCTAATATTCTTAAATCAAATTCATAATAATTCTAATCTCTCAATAACAATAGTTTATGAAAAAATTAAACAAAATTAAAAGAATTTCATCATAGTTATCATTGCTAATTAAATATGATCAATTCTAATAAAAATAAAAATTATACTAACTTAAATATTTAATCATTTTAGAATGAAAGTTATCACATTTATTAATCTTTATGGAAAATAGTTCGTTTACTACTTAACAAAGAAGTAATACCTACAAATTATATTTATTCGCATTTACTAAATCTCATGTAAAAATTGATTGGAAGACAAGTCTATTGAAACCTTTATTAGAAATACAATATAAATAAGAGCTGTAGTGCAGGCACTGCAAGTCACTACCAAATGCTATCAGTTGAAATATAACTCTCAGCTTTAATGAATCTGAAGTTGTTGCTGACTTCATGCTATAGTTTTTGAACAGTCTTTGAATACTAGAGGGAAAAAAGGATAGGAATGGAGCTGAATAAAACAAGCAAAGAAAAATCAATAAATGGCAGAGAAAAATCAATAACTGACATCAATGTAAGCAAAATAATAGGTGGCTAAATTGAATTTTCTTGTTTTCTTGACCTAGTTTTGTTTTGGTTTATTAAGATATATCCATGTCTAAACTTAAACTATTTAGACAGAAGGTAAGGGATTCTCCATTCCAATACAAATTGAGAGTAAAAATCCCTTAGATACATCAACAAAAAACTAAAAAGGAAAAAAATAAAGTGAAATTTAGCAATCAAAAAAATTTTAAAAAAAAGGTTTTCTAGCTTTACTATGCTCTCCATCTTGGAATTAAAATTTTAAGATATTTACTAATACTTAAAAGTGTATTTTAAAAACAAATAAAATGTATTTGCGATGGAGTGGTACCATTGCTAGGAGTCTCTTTGCTCCCATTTTCTGTTCAGGACAACATTGCATATATTGTTTTTTAAAGGATAATAAATGATAATGCAACATGTTACATATGACTGACAATTCTAATCTTATATTTTTTGGGGGGGTGGTCTACCTTGCTGGTAGGATGATAATATAAGTCCATAAATATTCACCCCATGTATTTGACCAATATATTTTATATGCCATGAAGAAAACCTTCTTTTATTTTTTTATTCTATAATTTTGAAGTCCAATAGAAAAGGCAAAAGTTTAGTAGTTGAGCACTTCTAAAATTCCAGTTCAACTAGAATAAAATAAATCTGCCTAGTTTGAGGAATCTTGGACTGCAAGAGAAAATTTTACATCACCTTCATGGTGCAAAAATAGACAACAGTAAAATTCTCACATCCTAGTTGGGATAACATTTCTTAGAGACACTTATGTGCTATGTTTTTTTCTTTGCCTTGTGAATATTCCTAAGTTAAGAAAATTACAAGCTTCTTGTAAAACAAAGGGTCATATCCCAGTTCCCACCTATTCAGATTTTAGTCTATTTGTAGTCTAGTTGCAATTTTAGCAAAACATATAGCATTTCATTTCTCATACAATCTCAGCTTATGACAAGAACCATTTTCCATTTGAAAGTACATGTATCCACAAAGGCATTAATCCAATACCAAAAATAACTTAACTATAAAAGTAAACACTAAGCTGATTCTCCCAAATTAAAGTTCCTAGAGGAAGGAAGATATTCATCCCAAAAGTCCTTATAGTATAACACAAACGTGTATCACCTGCAATATCTTATATCAATAAGAGCTCTCATTTGGTCTATGAGCCAATCAACCTTTATCCTGGTATTGATGAAAATCACACTCTGGGTTATTGCTAACATTTCATACAAATCATAGAGCGTGTCAAGCTTATACTCCTCTTTGTCTACATTGACATATAACTATTTAATATCCTCTAGAGTAAGCTCATCTCTCTTCACAAGAATTTGAACCGGATTATTCATGAACTTCCTAGTGATCTGTAAGGCTTTAGGAGGCATTATAGCTAAGAAAAAACCAACTTGGGGATTTTGAGGAAGCAACTGAAAGATATCATATATCTGATAGAACAAGGGGATCAATTAATGAACAAAACAAAGAATTGTTTTTGAAAATGTCATATGATAAGATTTAATATAGCTTCCTATGAATAATTTAGAAATTTAACTCTAAAATTACCTTATCCTTGAATCCAAGTGACAACAATTTATCTGCTTCATCAAGAACAAATATTTTAATATAATCACAGCACAGGGCACGAAAATAGAGCATATCATAAACCCTACTAGGTGTCCCCACAACAACATAAATACTAGATTGGAGAATATAGAGGTAGTCTCAGATGCTTGTTCCTCCAACACAAGTATTTACTTTTACTTGTAGATAATCACCAAGTGCCCTCATAACTTTTTCTATTTATTGTGCCAGTTCTCAAGTTGGTGCCAAAACTAATATTTGACAATCTTGGATATTGTAGTCCAGTTGTTGTAGAATACTTGAACCAAATGTTGCGGTCTTTTCTGTTCCTGATTGCGCTTGTTGGATAACATCCCTCTATGTTGAATAGCAGATGGTTTTTCAAAACCTAGGGATCATGTGTAAATAGATCTCATTAAGCATCCAAAACATTCTAATTTAGTCTAAATCAACATAAACCATAACAAACCAACCCATTAGCCACTTTATAATTTATAATGCACCAATCTAACCAGTGCTTCAAAGTTACCATCTAGTGAATCTAACTTCTATGATCATAGCCAAAATATTTTGACAACACATTCAAAATGAAGCAATTGTGCAATTATGACGTTGACATGATTAGTTATTATGCTGGATTACATGCTTATATGTTTATATACGGTTATCATTGCTATTGTATGACTATGGATAGGAAAGGGATGATGTCGTAACACTCGTATCCGAGAGGCTTACGATGTAATGACACTCTTCCTGATGTTTACTGTTGCTTCAACTATGATGTATGTTATATGCACATGTGCTTTGACTTGTGATTAGAGTGATGCAAGTATTAGGTATCAACTCCACCTAGACTCACAGGCATGAGTATACTCTTATTCCTTGATGGTGGTTACTAGAGATAGTTACATTGGCCTAAACCACCTGATCCTTGTCATCATCTCCATTTAGGGATGAGTTCTTGACGTGTGTTTTTCCCTTAGATGCCACCTAGTTGTCGTCTAAATGCCTTGTCCTTATTGAGTCCGTAGCAAGCGGGTGTAGTTTTGGAGTTAATTCCTTGTGGTTGTTTGGGTGTATATTTGTGTATTTTCTATTTCATTGTGATATGTTTTTGTGATGTGGTCATAGTGTTGTTTCCCCATGATCTCCGATGATGAGTCAGTTTTAGTCTTATATTAATTGGCCTCTTAAAATTTTATTCCAAGTTATGTTCATGCCATTTCCTCATTGACCTTGGGGGTAGAATAGATTTTATAGCGTGATAAATTAGAAGTTGAATGAAATAAAAAGTATAATAAAAATAAAATACTAAGTTTGTGGGAAAGAAGTAAAAAGGGAGAATGATATACTATTATTCATTATTCATTCTCACACGAATGCTCATGCAGTGGATTTAGGGGAAAATGGAGAGGTAGTTAGGGTTTCTGGACTCGAGAGAGGAGAAGGAGCATGTGAATTTCACTCTATTCCCTGCAATTGTTATAATTTCTGGGTAAGTCTGGCACTCTCTCTGCAAATCCATGGTATCCAGGGCAATTTTACATCTAGTTTTATGCTTACAAATGTCCTCTCTATGTTTTTATTAATGGAAGTCTTTACCTTGTTTCAAAGCTCTCATTCATGGTACTAGTAGAGGGAATGATTGTAAAAGTTTAGGAGTTTAGCTTTATGCCTGTCAATGGCACTTGCAACTTAAACAACTGACAAAATCCCCCTTCCATTATATTTTGATGGATGTCCATTCCCTGTTCCAAAGCCCCATTTTGGTACGGTCAATGAGGATGTAGGCTATGGTTGTGGAATGTGGCTTTACATCTGCTAGTTGCATTTCTTAAAAGCTTCTAAAGCCATTTCATCAAATCCATTTTGTGTGTATCTTGCAATCAGCGCATTCCATGAGCTGATGTCACTTGAGACATTTTGGATAGTAGTTCACATGCATTGTCTATGCTTCTACTTTATGCTTCATGAGGTATTTAGTCAAATAATTCAAGTGCCTCATCTATACTTCACAGTCGGCATTCCTGTTAACCAGCTTATTATGTAAAGTTTTATGTGTGGTAAATGCAATTTGCCTGTGAGCGATGATAGAGTGGACTGTATTCCTTCCCCCTTGTGTGAGTGCATCCTTGAGAATGCATGTCTGCAATAATTAAAGATATGTAGAGGAGTCCTCAGACTCTCTCTACATAACGCTATGGGATTTAGATGAGTAGTGTATGGCAATATCATCTTATGATGGTGATTGGAGCATGGAAAAAGGTGTAGTATTATGCAGTCTATGCATATCACAATGCTATGGCCAATGGTAAGCCTGGCGAACAAATCCATTTTTTGCAGACCTTGCCTTCATTGCAGTCCATGAAACCATGGTTTTGAGATATTTTGTCAAACAATTTACATGCCTTGTCTATGGTTCCACATTTCACATACATGTCAACTAGGGCACTTGTTACTATAATGTCTGATAGGTTTCTCTTCCATTATACCTGGAAGGATGTCACTTCTTCATTACTGGAGAATTGGGATTGCACATTTTTATAGTGCTAGCCTATTTTTTAGATTGCTCCGTGTTGGGAATTAAGGTGTCTCAACCTTGGTAATCCCTTGCATTATTTTGATTGTATTTATTTATTAATTGCCTATGTTGTAAATTAATTGTAAATTCCATTTTGTCATTTTGTGGGAGTTGGCACGGTGATGTGTCATCCTACATGGAAGATGACAACTTGTAATTTTGTCCTCACATGAGGAGATAGGCATCCCACTTTGTGGCAGGAATATTTTGCCATGTGTTGACATCTTAGATGTTGTGTAAGGGAATCTTGACCGAAATAGTTATGATGGATTCCTATGACAAATTTATGACATGTAATAGTCAGAAATAGAAGCTTGTAAGACAGGTGAATACATGTGTCATGAAGCATATTTGAAAAAGGCATCTTTGGGCACCTCAAGGTGGACTATGACATGTTGTAAGAGAATATGCTATTTATAGCCTATGTATGATAGATTCTCTTGCAGTTGTAAGTTGTAACTGCTATGACAGATTCTATGACAGTTGTAAGAGTCATAAGAGCATCTATCATAGCCCATTTTGGAAATAGGTGACCTCTTTGGGATGGGAGCTGTGGACAAGTGTTAGGAACATTCTACAATGTTGATCAAGTGTCCTTAGGCATGGGTTTTGGGCCATGAGGCCAAGTTGGATGCCCATTCCAAGATAGAGGCAATTTTGCCTTGTATATTCTATATAAACAGGTGCTTAGAGGAGGAGATGTATTACAGGTTTGACAGGTACTATTATGCTACCGATTTGTCTCTAGATATGAGTGTCAAAGACTCCTGAGAGCTTGCATTGCAATTGTGTTGTAAACATTCTTTGTTTTGATAATACATTGTGCAGGTTTTGGAGTGTGGGGTTTTTCACCCGATAAGGGTTTTCCCCACATATATCTTGTGTCTCTCTTCTTCTATCTCACCTTCTCTGTTATGTGTTTGTTGTAATATCTCATGTTAATGGTTTAATGTTGCTATAATAGTTAGGATAAATTTGAATTTGCACTCTCCTCCCCTCAATAGATTAGTGTAGGAAGCAATTTCTGCACACCTAGCTTCCTTTTAGTTGGTATCAGAGCCTGGCCGGTTTTGGTCTTAGCTGTTGGGTAGGGGTTTTTTGAGATAATCTTAGGTTGAGTGGGAATCTTGTGTAGAGTATTATGTATCTTATTGCAACAAGGAGAAGGCAACCACATTCGGAAGGTTAGAGGTTGAGAAATTTAATGGCACTAATTTCAAGTTGTGGAAATTGAAGATGGAGGATCTACTTCTTGATCATGACCTATGGGAAATGGTGTCTGGTGTGAAACCTATAGCAATGTCACAAGCTGATTGGGATCTCAAAGATCGGAAGGCTAAGGGTCTCATAAGACTCTGTTTAGCTGACTCTATCCTGTTGAATGTCCATGAAGAGAAGAGCACGAAAGACCTTTGGAAGAAGTTAGGTGATGTTTATTAGGCCAAGTCCTTGGTAAACAAAATTTTTCTAAAAAAGAAGTTGTTTGCTCTGAAGATGGAAAATGGAGGATCTATTGCGGATCACATGAATTCTTTCAACATGATCGTTGCACAGTTGACATATGTGGGTGTGAAAATGGAGGAGGAGGATCGATGCATGACCCTACTTTGTTCTTTGCCAGATTCATGGGATCATCTTGTTATGGCTATCAGAAGCACCACTACCACCTTTAAGATGGAAGATGTGGTATCTTCACTGTTATTTGAAGAGACGCAGAGAAAGTCTTCTGAGGTAGCCAAAGAGGCTCTTGCGGTTCGTGGAAGACCCAAAGAGAAAGGGAAGAAGAAGGACAAGAAAGGTGAAAAGGGTAGATCCAAATCCTATGGGAGATCCAAATCTCCTGGAAAGCCCAAGGCTCTTTGTTGGAACTATGGTAAAACTGGGCATTTTTGAAAGGAATGCAAAGAGAAGAAGAAAAAGAAGAAGAAAGCTCCTGATTCAGATTCTGACAAGTCAAAAGATGATGGTGATGCCTTCATCGCAGCCCTGGCCACCCATGCATCTGATGATGTGTGGTTGATTAATTTTGGTGCATCATTCCACATGACCTCGCATCGAGACTAGTTTACCAAATATGAAGAGTTTGATGGTGGAAGGGTGTACCTTGGTGACGACTCTCATTTGAAGATTGTTGGTTGTTGAAGAGTCTTAATCCGATTCCCTAATGGACAAGTGAAGGGGATCACTAGAGTTATGCACATTCCAGGCCTTGCACAGAACTTGCTTTCTGTAAGTATGTTGAATGATGCAGGTGTGCAGGTTGTCTTTTCGAAGGATGGATGCAAGATGACAAGAGGATCTATGGTGCTTAGGAAGGGTACTTGAAGGGGTACTCTGTTTCAGCTGGAGGCATGCACTTCATAGTGCAATAGTTCTTCTACTCAAGGAAATGAGCTACTGTCACTTCATCCCCACCATCTGAACATGCAGTGAAGAAATCTGTTGTAACCGATTTTGATGGTTATGCACATGCTTTGGAATCTAAGCTTCCTGCTGAAAAGACTATGTTATGGCATTTGAGATATGGCCACATTGGTGAGAAGGGTCTACGTACCCTAAAAAATAAAAACCTCATTGAGGGGTTGAATGATTGTCATCTCAAGTTTGACTTTTGCAAACATTGCATTTATGGAAAACAAAACCATGTTTAGTTTTACTCTAGTTCTCACAAGTCTTCTGGTGTATTGGATCTAATTCATTTTGATGTGTTTGGTCCTGTGAATGTTCCTTCAATTTCAAAATCTATATATTTTGTATCTTTCATAGATGATTACAATAGAAGGACATGGGTTTATTTTATTAGAAGCAAGACTGAAGTCTTTAGTCAGTTTAAAGAGTTTAAAAACTTTGCTAAAATTAGACTTGTAAAAAGATTAAATGTTTGAGAACTGACAATGGTGGTGAGTTTTGTTTGGTAGAGTTCGATAAGTTCTATAACGAGTAAGGGATTGAAAGGCATAAGACAACTCCATATACCCCGCAACAAAATGGAGTTGTAGAGAGGATAAACATGACACTAATGGTGAAGGCTAGGAGTATGCTTAGTGGAACAAGCCTCGAACAAAAGTTTTGGGCTGAAGCTATTGCCACTTCTTGCTATCTGGTAAACAGATCTCCTACATCAACTCTTGTTGGCAAAACACCTATGGAGGTGTGGTCTACTAAGAAGCCTTCAATAAGGCATCTTCATGTTTTTGGTTGTGAGGCATATGCACATGTGCCTAGGGAGAAATGGTCTAAGTTGGAGAACAAGGCTGTTAAATGTATTTTCATTAGCTATGGTTTCGGTGTGAAGGGATACAAGCTTTGGGATTCCATGACTGAGAAAGTGTTGTACAGCAGAAGTGTTATCTTTAGAGAGCTAACACCCTCTTCTGTTGTTCTACAGCCAGAACAGTCAGAAAAGAAAGAAGATTTGGTTCAGTTTCCTTCTACCCCTAAGAAGACTGAACTGACAGACCCTATGAGGCCTGATGATGAGGAGAGCTCTACCAGCTCTAGAAGTGAAGAAGAAGAAGCAGAACCTCAACCTCAGCTATTGAGGAGGTCTACACGAATAAGAAAGTAATATGATAGGTTTGGTTATTCATTACTTGATTCTAGTTGTGCTTTTGCTTTACTTTCTAACACTGATGAACCTAGAACTGTGAAAGAGGCTATGGGCATGAAAGATGCAGGTTCCTGAAAGGAGGCCATGGAGGATGCGATGGCTTCTTTGGAAAAGAACAAAACATGGGACTTGGTGCCTTTGCCTGATGGATGGAAATCTGTTGGTTGCAAATGGGTGTTCAAGAAGAAATTCGGTGCAGATGGCAATGTTGAAAAATACAAGGCTAGATTAGTTGCGAAGTTGTACTCACAAGTGGAGGGAATTAATTATGGTGAAATTTTCTCTCCTATTGCAAAGATGACATCCATTAGATTTCTATTATCTCTTGCAGCTGCTTATGATTTAGAGATAGAATAGATGGATGCGAAGACAACTTTCCTTAATGGTGATTTGGAGGAAGAAATCTACATGTCACATCCAGAGCATTACATAGAGAAAGGTAAAGAAAATTTGGTTTGCAAGCTTAAGAAGTCTTTGTATGGTTTGAAGTAGTCTCCTAGGATGTGGTACTTGAAGTTTGATGCCTTTGTGTTGGCAATTGGTTATCTGAGATCGAAATCGGATCACTGTGTGTATTATAAGTTTGATGGTGATAGTATTCTCATTGTTGCATTATATGTTGATGATATGTTGCTCATTGGGAAGGGTAAGAATATTATTTCTTATTTTAAGTCTCAGTTGTTAGCACAGTTTGAAATAAAAGATTTAGGGGCAGCCAGGCACATTCTTGGAATGGAAATCAGAAGAGATAGAACTAACAGAAAACTTTGGTTAAGCCAGAGTAAGTATGTGAAGACTGTGTTAGATAGGTTCAACATGGCAGATTGTAGACCAGCGAGTGTTCCTGTTTCATTGGGGACAAAGTTGTCTATTAATGATTGTCCAAAATCTCCTAGTGAGGTGGAGGACATGAGCAGAGTACCTTATGCTAGTGCTGTTGGCAGTTTGATGTATGCTATGGTCTGCACAAGAACAGACATTTCTTAAGCAGTGGGAGTCCTTAGTCAGTTTATGGATAATCCTAGATGGGTGCATTGGGATGCAGTTAAGCAAATGTTTAGATATTTGAGGGGTACTTTTGAGTATTCCCTTTTCTATCATGGCAATGCTATAGGACTTCTGCATTTAGTTTGTACTCGTGGGTTTGTGGATTCTGATTGGGCAGGTGACATTGATAGTAAGAGATCCACCAGTGCATATGTGTTCACAATGTTTGGTGGTGCGATTAGTTGGATGAGTAAGTGACAACCTGTGGTTGCTTTGTACACTACAAAAGCTAAGTATATGGCTACAACTCATGCTTGTAAGGAAGCCATTTGGATTAAGAGATTGTGTTTAGATATTGGTGTTGATGCAGGTCAAATTAAGATTAGTTGTGACAGTTAGAGTGCAATTTGCCTTGTGAAGAATCCAACTTTCCATGCCAGAACAAAACATATTGATGTGTAGTTTCACTTCCTACAAGACATGGTAGAGGATGGTGTTGCTAATTTATTTCTGAATCCACAGTGGGTTTGCCAGTTCCAATGCACAGGCAGATTCAGCCAATGAATACGGGAGGTTGCGTGAGCTGCCTCCCCTTCACTTCTAGTTTTGCCGCACCAAGGGGGGTGTCCCTATTTGCTAAAGATGTAACCTTACTCACCAAATGACAGAAATTTTTAACTTTGTAATAACATGCAGAATACTCTCATGTGTGGACCATGATTTGTGTAACAAGTCACAAGGTTGGCAACATTCTTGGACATATGTGTCTGGTTAGGGATGAGAGCATGCAGGGGTTTCCTACTCCTACTCCTACAACTAACAGGTTGGAAATGTGAATGGATTGGCTTGAAATTATGGTTTGGATGCAAGACAGGGGTTTTGGATCATAACTACTAACCCAGGTGTAGACCGGTGCCTATCTCAGGGCAAGGAGTCAACTAGACATATACATAAGAATGGCTTGCAATTGGCATTCAAGTTTCAAGGGGTTAGGACTGGTGTTTGCCTTACAAACATCACCCAAGAATAGGTATTTACTTGTCTCTGCTTATAGATATCCTAGCTGACATACAATCTTCTCCACACTTTAACCTAAAACAATTTAATCCACTCCTTGAATGGAAGTTACAGATTATGCATGTGGTACAACAAAACTATACCCTAGAATCTGAGAAACCCTTAGCAACCAGATTCAGAAGAAGAAAATGCATACAACAAGTGGAGACAGACAGATAAACACATGCAATAACACATTTTTCATATACAATGACAAGAAACTGAATATATGTGCAAGATACAACTCATATGCAATACATAAACTCCATAGAGATAAAACAAATAGGAAAATGCTTTGTTTTTCGTTATTCACACAAAAAAAATGCCCAAGTCTTCAACCGAAACCAAGAGTAACACAGTTTGGCTTTTATACCAAGACTGTGCACTTAGTAAAATTACAATGGTCAACTCAAGAATTCGCCAGATACAATGCATTAGAAAATGGTGCTCAAAATAGTTAATGCTGTAGGAGAAACAGGGAGAAGAAGCAGGTAAAATCAGGATCTGGGCCACCGCTCAGGGACTTTCCTCTTAAAAAAATGGTGGTTGACCTGTCCACCGTCGACCCAAATCCTGCAGATGTCACCATTATTGCTTAGCTACCCGCAGATCCTTAGTGGCGTGCCTTTGGAGTTTTCCTACCCAAACGCAGCCTCAGATGCAAAGAAACCCATCACTGCAGCAAAATACAAAACCAACCGTCGATCATCTCCCCATCACTAAGATCAACGGCGCCAAAAAATGTTGACCAAGTCGCCGGCCAATCAAATCGCGCCATGGAGGCACCTCATGTTTCTATCGCTGGCTTTTCCTATTCACATTTTGCCTTTTCGCCCTTGTATATGCAAAAACATATGCATATACAAATGCCACTGTTCACCTTTCAAAATCCCTGTATATGCAAAATGCATATACATGCAACAGTTTAATATACAAGGTGGACCCCAATCAATTATAGAGCAAATTGGAATTTTCAATCAGGTCCACCCTGCATCTTCTTTCCTTGCATATCTCAATGTATATTTGCATATACATTCACTTTATACCTACAAGGCGCGGATTTCAAATTTTATAAAGCATTTTGAAGTTGCTTTGAAATCCGGCTTGTATCTAGCCTTTGTATCTTCACAATGTATATCGGCACATATACAAGCACCCAAATATACAAGCAACGGACCCCAAATTTTATATACTGCAATTGATTTATCCCTTGGGTCCGAAATGTATGTCTTCTTTTGTATATTGGCTTGTATGTGCAAACATACAAATCCCCTAACATACAAGCAAGGAATCTTCTAGGATATGCGATATAGATTCTCTCTTGTATGTCACCAATGTATGTCAAACATACATTCAACCTTGTATCTACTTCTCCTGCATGCCGAATGTACAAACCTATTTGTATATGCCCGCGGGCCCTACCACATGTATCTCCCACTGCTTTGTATGTTGCCGAATATACAAGGCCCCTTGTATCTTTTCATTATATGTGCTGGCGATGAACTTTTACACTGTAGTAGATGTATATTGGGCCTCTTTATATATTTTGCTTTGTATATGACCCGACATACAAAGCGGGAATATTCCTGGGAATCTGCAAAAGATTCCCCCTTTGTATATGCACCCCGATATGCATTCAAAATGCATACAACTCAATTTTTATCAATTTTTTGGAGGCCAATAGAGATTTTAACCCGCCAATGCACATTTTTGACCTGCATGTATATACAAGCAGTCTTGTATATACAAAGACACCTGCACCTTAACTTGATTTTTTGCATTTTTAGCATTGCAGAGGCTGAGAGTGTTAGAAATTTTTTGAATTTTTGGAAGGTGCCTACATATTTAAATGTTTAAAACTTGATTGCTTATGCAGGCACCACCAAATGGGAAGGTAAATTGGGAGAAGGTAGATACTTTGAAGAATGTTGCAAATGCATTGACGAAGCCAATGGGCACAAAGAAGTTTAGATGGTGTTTGGAGTCTATGGGCCTCTCAACCTATAGCAGTTAAATCTTGTTATTCTATTGGCTCTTACAAGGTGTTTGACAAGTTGGAGAATGTTGGGAATTAAGGTGTCTCAACCTTGGTAATTCCTTGCATTATTTTGATTGTATTTATTTATTAATTGCCTATGTTGTAAATTAATTGTAAATTCCATATTGTCATTTTGTGGGATGTGGCACGGTGATGTGTCATCCTAGATGGAAGATGACAACTTGTAATTTTGTCCTCACATGAGGAGATAGGCATCCCACTTTGTGGTAGGAATATTTTTCCATGTGTCAACATCTTGGATGTTGTGTAAGGGAATCTTGACCGAAACGGTTATGACATATTCCTATGACAAAGTTATGACATGTAAGAGTCAGAAATAGAAGCTTGTAAGATAGGTGAAGACATGTGTCATGAAGCATCTTTAAAAAAGGCATCTTTGGGTGCCCCAAGGTGGAATATGACATGTTGTAAGGGAATATGCTATTTATAGCCTATGTATGATAGATTCTCTTATAGCTGTAAGTTGTAACTGCTATGACAAATTCTATGACAGTCGTAAGAGTCGTAAGAGCGTCTGTCATAGCCCATTTTGGAAATATGTGACCTCTTTGGGATGGGAGCTATGGACAAGTGTCAGGAACATTCTACAATGTTGACCAAGTATCCTTAGGTATGGGTTTTGAGCCATGAGGCCAAGTTGGACGCCCATTCCAAGATAGAGGCAATTTTGCCTTGTATATTCTATATAAATAGGTGCTTGGAGGAGGAGATGTATTATAGGTTTGATAGGTACTGTTATGCTACCATTTTGTCTCTAGATACGAGTGTCGAAGACTCCTAAGAGCTTGCATTGCAAGTGTTTTGTAAACATTCTTTGTTTTGATAATACATTGTGCAGGTTTTAAAGTGTGGGGTTTTTCACCCGATAAGGGTTTTCCCCATGTATATCTTGTGTCTTTCTTCTTCTATCTCACCTTCTTTGTTATGTGTTTGCTGCAATATCTCATGTTAATGGTTTAATGTTGCTGTAATAGTTAGGATAAATTTGAATTTGCACTCTCCTCCCCTCAATAGATTAGTGTAGGAAGCGATTTCCGCACACCTAGCTTCCTTTCACTCTATTTAGCATCACCAATAAATCCCACAAGAAAAATGTTCCCTGTTTAAAATTATGGAAATAGTTCACATCTCTCACCACTTTTCTCTCTTGCAATAACCTTGGAAATGTATTGCTGTTGTAGTGTGGAAACCAACAAAAACTCTAAGATTCCTATCACTCCAATAGTTGCTCCATGGGGCACGTTTATCAAACCAAATGCTATTGCCAACTTTTCACCTTGGTGGAAGCGAAAGAGATTCCTTTTGAGGTCCTTGAAACTAGAAATTACCTTGCTGTCCTCCTTTACCAGCAGCAAACAATTTAATCTTGCAACTACCACAGGTTTAGTTGGCATCACAATGATTAATTTTGGGTGCTCTCAAGACTGCCAACACTGTCAAGAAGGTTAACCCGGAACTCACAATAACCAGCTGTAGCTTAGATGCAATAAGGGTTCCTTAGGTGACTAAAGCATGTACAACTCTTAATTTAGGAATATATTATGTTGTAAGATATCAATGTATGCTTATCATCTAGCTCTGTGAGTTCTACTTTGTCAATTCTTTTGGCCTATTAAAGATTGTTGCTATCACTTTTTTTCAACATGGTTGTTTGTTTGAGGTCTGTGTGGGAAATGTCCTTGAAATGTAGGCCTTGTGAGCCCTTATGGGCTCGTTCAATACTTGGTTGCACGTTGATCTTGTTGGAGTTGGGTGTAGACGATAGGGTAGGCATGGAAGTAGTCCCAATGCAGCATTGAGCAATAGTACTCACTTGTAGGCCTATTGGAGGAAACGTGAACTATGTGCTTGTGATAGGCTTGTGGTTTTGAGATGGGTACAATTGTTGAGCTACTTCCTTCTTGTTGCCCCTATCCTCTCACCCCTCCTTATTTTGAGTGGTGCTTCATGGGCATGATTTTGATTGCCTTAATTATGCCTTCCATGACGCCTGGATGTTTGTGGTATTCATGCGAGTTTATGACCTTGAGGTCTTCCTTATGTGGTGGTGTATGCAAGTTATCCTTTTCCACTTTTTTTTATGCTTGTGTATGGGCCATGTGACTATCTCCAAGCATGGTGGGGTGGTCTCTTGTGAGTCCATATGGTTGGGAGGCATTGCCACTACCATTGGGGACCGGTGTACAGGTTTTGGAGCACCAGTTGGAGATGTTCTCTCTCTTGTACTTATTTTACTAGTTATTGTATCTTATTCCTGGCTATGCCATTGTACTTATGTAATTAGTACTCTCTTAAGAGAGATGATGTGAATTATATTAATGAGAAGAAATGAGACATTTTATATTTGGCTTACGGTCCTTTGGTGTTGCTATCGGACCCGCTTGTACTATGATGATCATTATGGCTTTATGTTTATAAGTGGATATGGGTATTAGGAACATTTGAATTAGTGTTTTAAATGAATGTAGTTTTTGTTTTGGTTTGAAATCCCCTACCTGTCCAAGCCGTGAGTTGTCAAGGGCCGTGGACCTCGAGTTAAACTTGATTTCTGCGTTTGTGTTAAAGTTCCTAAACTCTCTAAACAAATCTTTTGGTTATGTATACTTTGCATACTCTACATTTAGGGAATGACCCCATGATGAGGTTGTTATTACCAGTTATGTGTCTTGTTTCAGTTTTCACTCCCACTTTCTCAAACACGTATACCTGGGTAGTTGCAACTTCCATATATATAATTTAACATTCTCTTTACGTAGTGGCCTTTTTATGGATGTCCATACGCTGCTCATAAGCTCCCATGCTGGCATGCGTAGCGAGGATGAGGGCGTGAGACTAAGGAGTTGGCCTCACTCCTGCCAATTACATTTGCTTGAAAATTTTCTTAAGCCTTTTTAACAAATCCATTTTGTGCATATCCTACAATCAGCACATTCCATGAGGTGACGTCGCTTTGAGGCATTCTGCCTAGTAGTTCACGTGCATTGTCTATGCTTCTATTTTATGCATCATGAGGCATTTGGTCAAACAGTTTATGTGCCTTGTCTACACCTTCATTACGTCCATGGGATGACATCTCTTGAGGCACTCTGCCATGCAGTTCGTGTTCCTTCACTCGATGCCATATTGGCATAGGCCACGAGCTGTTGGCAAGGCCGTGGACTTGGCTTTATTGTAGCCAATTGCA
The DNA here is from genome assembly GCA_027924645.1 of Cunninghamia lanceolata. Lineage (NCBI taxonomy): Eukaryota > Viridiplantae > Streptophyta > Pinopsida > Cupressales > Cupressaceae > Cunninghamia > Cunninghamia lanceolata. The sequence goes on along the minus strand of BSBN01001393.1, from coordinate 233,203 downwards.
TTTACTTGAAAGTTTCTTAAGTCTTTTCAACAAATCCCTTATACCTATCCTACAAACTTTGCATTGATCAAGATGACATTTATTTTAGGCATTCTATCAAATAGTTGACATGCCTTTGTCATTGCATTCTTGGAGCTGACATCTTATTGAGTTGTTTTATCCAATAGTTTTTTGAGCCATCTCCATGGCTCCACCTTTTCATCCATGCTGCCACGTCATTTTTTCCCAAACCATGGCATCAAACAAATTCCCCATTGTTGAGCTTTGAGGGATGTCCCTCCATCATTATGGGAGATCTGTCCCTACACATTATCTTAGTACAAGCTTAAATTTTAGATTTCTTCATTAGCACCACCAATAATCTCCACAAGAAACTACCCCTATTTTAAATGGCGGAAATAGATCACATCTCTCTAAACATTTTCTCTTGCAGAAATATTGAAAATTTGTTGATGTTGCAATATGGCAATCATCACACACTCAAAGGTTCTTAACACTCTAATAATTTCTCTACGGGGCACATTTAACAAACCAAATGCATTTGGCAACAGTTCTATATGATGGCAGAAATATAACTCATTTTCCCCCTTTTTCATAGCATTGCTAAATGTCTTGAATCCAGAAAATACCTTGTTGCCTAAACCTTTCTGTTGCTGTACCTTGTGTGATTGGATCCCCTTTGCTATGTTTTATTAGCTTGTTCAATTTATGTGTATATTGTTATTGATTAGAAAACATAGCTTACGGGAAAGAGGTCGGGATGTAACAACCCCCGTGTTTGTATTTTGTTGTTGCTTGTCCCTGATGGATTCTGATGCTATTATGATGCTGACGTGATTAGTTCTTATGTTGTATTGCATGCTTATATGTTTATATATTGTTAACATTGCCTTTGTATGATTATGGACAGGAAAGGGATGATGTTGTAACACTCGTATTCGAGAGGCTTACAATGTCATGACCCTCTCCCTAATGCTTATTGTTGCTTCGGCTATGATGTATGTTATATGTACATGTGCTTTGATGTGAGATCAGAGTGATGCAGGTACTGGGTATCGACTCCACCTGGATTCATAGGCCTAAGCGCACTCTTATTCCTCGATGGTGGTTACTGGAGATAGTCACAGGCCAAACGTTCCCTAGCCTAGCCCACTGCACCCAGTTAGTGTCATGAATCCGTGATATGTGTTTACCATCCAATTACCTTGTGGTAATGTCTGAATTACCCATCTGGTCTTATGTGGGTGCCAACTTTTGTTGTTGGGGGTATCCTGTTATGGGTTGTCGGTATTTTAGTATGGTTTGGTATTAATTTACTATGTGATTCATTTTGGTATGTCATCATTTTTACTTGGGGAGAATGTCTTTTTGTGATATTTTTATTCATGATATATGAGAGCTTTGATATTTTAATTTTATGTTTTAAAATTTATTGGGTTGTGGGAATTTTAATACCCCTTTGGGGGGGGGGCATTCTCAATCTCCCAGAGGAGGACTCCTACTCTAATTTGGGGAAAAAGGAGAGCTAGGGTTTGAAAAGAAAGGGAGAAGGGAGAGCAAGGCGATGGCTGGAGGAGAAGGGGGTTCCTTCTGCAGATTGCCTTTGTACGTAAGTTTCTAAAACCTTCTCTACAAATCCATTTTGTGTATATCATGCAATCATTGTAGTTCATGAGATCACATTTCTTCTAAGAATTTTTATGAGTTTCCTCCTATCATCATATTGCATGAGACAACAACTCTTTGAGGCTTTCTGTCATGTGTCCAAACATTGCATACATGCCTACCAAGGCAGTTGGAATTACCTTATCTACTAAACCCCTCTACTGTTATAGTTTGATGGACATTCTTCTCTATTTTAAAGCCCCCATTATGCCATGGGCAGGGAGGATACTGGCATAGGCCACAAGCTGCTAGTAGAGAATGTGAGTCTGGTTTTCACCTGCCAATTGTATTTTCTTGCAAGTTCCTTAAGTTTGTTCCACAAATCCATTTTGTACATATCTTGGAATCGTTGCAATTCTAGAGACCACATTTCTTGAGACATTCTGTCATACAGTTTACATTTCTTGTCTATCCTTTCACTATTTGTAGACATGTCTAGCTGGGTGCTTGCAATTTTAACATTTGACATAAAATTCTCCTCCGTTATGCCTTGAAGGAGATCCCTTCATTATTATTGGACTTCTGCACTACACATTTTTATAGTGCAAGCGTATTTTTTGGATTTCATCATTTAGCACCACCAATAATCGCCATATGAATATTGCCCCTATTTAAAATGATGGAAATAGTTTGCATCTCTCTCAACAATTTCTCTCGCAACAATATTAGAAATTTGTTGTTGTTGCAATGTGGCAATCAACACACACTCAAAGGTTCTTAACACTCTAATAATTGCTCTACAGGGCACGTTTAACAAACCAAATGCATTTGCCAACTATTCTATATGATGGCAAAAATATAACTCATTTTCCCCCTTTTTCACAGCATTGTTAAATGTCTTGAATCTAGAAAATACCCTGTTGCCTAAACCTTTCTGTTGCTACACCTTGTGGGACTGGGTCCCCTTTTGCTATGTTTTATTAGCTTGTTTGATTTATGTGTATATTGTTTTTGATTAGCAAATATAGCTTATGGAAAGAGGTCGAGAAGGGTTGTTTCTTATCTTGACTTTTTGTTGGGGCTATTCCGTATAATCAAGTGGTAACATTAAAACAAACTTGGGGCTTTACACATTAATACAAGATAATTGGTTGACCGATTTCAGACCTTGAATGCTTGGTAAGGCTAAAGATGACTTCAAAAGGCCCTTTTTGCCTTGAGAGGCATCGACCATGGGCATGATCGGCTAGGCTCATCCGTATGAGAGCTAGTTGGTTCCACATGAGCCATTCCTTCGAGCTATGCGTTGACACTCCCATATGCTTGTTTAATATCTAGTCCTTATTGTGGTTATCTAAGTTGTATCCGTAGTGTGGATAGTGTATCCTAGTGTGTTATGCTTGTGAGCTTGATTGTCGTGTTTGTACCGTGTCTTGTGTGTGTAAGCCTTTATCCCCTTATGTGATTGGTGTCAGATGGCCTTGTGACTATCTCCGATCATGGTGGGGTTGTCTCTTATGAGTCCACGTGGTTGGGAGGTGTTGCCACCGCCATTGGGGACTAGTGTACAGGTTATTGGAGTGCTAGTTGGAGGTGTTTTCTCTCTTGTACTTATTTTATCTATTATTGTATCTTATCCAGGGCTATGCCAATTTACTTATGTATATTCTTTTATGTAATTTTTGTACTCTCTTGCGAGAGATGATGCAAATTATAGTAATGAGAAGAAATGTGATGTTGTTCTATATTTGACTTATGGTTTTCCAGTGTTGGTATCGGACCCGCTTGTACTATGATGATCATTAGGGCTTTATGTTTAAAAGTGGAAATGGGTAATAGGAACATTTGAGTTGGTGTTTAAAATGAATGTAGTTTTAGCAATGTTTTCAAGGAGGGTGATTTAGTCCTCTCCTTTGGGTTGTACATTCAGCCATACTTGGCCATGGATGTTGTCAATCTATTGAGTCAGCAACCGTATTATGTGTATGTTATCACTTTATATTCAAAAAAAAATTCTTGCCCTCTTTTGGCCCTTACCCTTAGAGGTTGTGGGGCGGGATGTTACATTTGGTATTAGAGCCCATGTTCACACATTGGGAGCTCTAGCACACTTGAGCCTTCTCTGTTTCACTGTGTTTGGCGTGTGTAGCGTGAGCTTGTTATATTGTTCTTATAGTCTTGTTGTTATGCTTTCATGCCTTGGCATGGAATTAGTGGATTAAGTCACAACCCCATGCATAGAAAACGTGGAGGAAATAGCCTCCTTAGCCTTACCTTACTCAATGGGACTAGAGTGTTGACCTTGGTTGAAAGTCTCCCATGGTTAAGAGTGATCATTCTCCCATGTTATAAGACGGGGGTAGGAATGTTCTACCTTTTGTGTTTACGGGTTGAATGTAACTTGGGTTGCCTAATTACCCTTGCTTGGATATGCTCTTCTTGTGTCTTCCTTTATGTTGATAGTGAATGAAATGACCCTAATTGGTCATGAATTGCTCTTGTAATTCTTTCCCGTATTATAGATGTAAAGGATGAAAGTGTGTACATGTTTGTGGATGTGGATAGATTAGAATGAATGTTGCATGCTCTCTTGTAAGTGTTGGATGATTGCTGATTTTTCTTATAACCTCTTAATGTGCTAGAGTTGCTACATTTATCATTCTTTAGTTACAAATTGAAGTAATTGGTGTACTAATGGTGCCTTAAACTTCCCCTTAGTAGAATTTGCATGTTTGTATGATGAATATTGGATGGCATGAAATGTCTTGACTTGAGACAAAATCTATCTTTCTCTCCTCTTCTTAGTTGTCAATAGTTGACAAGATGTTAGAATAATGGCATATGGATTTAATTAGTATGTTAGAATTGCAATAAATAAAAGATTTAGTGAGATAAGAGTGAAGAAGACCTTATGCTTGTTATGGTTATGTATTGAAAGTAATTATATGTTAATTAGTGTCTCCTTACTTAATGAGCTTGAACGAGGGCGGTAATTGCTTAGTGGATATATCTTGTTGATGAAATTTGATCCCCTCAATTGCATTGTGGTTTTAATGAGATCACATAGGTGAACACTTGTACTTTAATGCATATTGAAAATAGTGAATGCTAAGGTAATAATAATGTTGCATATCTTGCTTTGAGTGAGAAACTGAATGCCATTGACATAGCCAAGGTTACTTATGCTTATATGTATGGATGTGAATGTTGAGAAATAACTAGGATTCCTCAACCAAACTCATTTAATTGTGTTTCCAGTTTCTCATTTTCTTGCGAATGAATGGTATTATTGTGACTTGTGATATGATGTCACATCATGTGTTATTATGAGATGAGAGTGTTATGGGTGTAAAATGAGATGTATATCATTATGTGAATATAGAAGTGAATGTAATGATGATTGTGAAGATGTTACTTATGTTTATGCACTAATGTAAGGATGGTAGTGATGATGCTATACATGTTCATGCACTATTGCGTATGTTGAAAGCATTGCAAGTAAATCTATGATTTTATGGGTAAATGAGTTGCCCTTGTGAAAAGAGAAAACTGGTATGGATGTTTGGAAGTACTTATTGTTTGGTAAAGTTGTATATTTTGCATCATGTTGCATAGTCATATGTGGGCTATGGTATTTCCTGGGTAAAAGAAAATTGTGATTGTATTCCCTGTGATGTAAACATCCATTGATGTATTCCTGTTGAGTGTTGTGATTAACCAGTGCTTGAGATGTGTGCCCATGGGATGGTGATACTGCATACCCATCCATGGAGGATATGTATGGATTATGTGTATGGGAGAAAACCATACCATCTATGTGTTTTCTTTTTGTCACCCTATTGACTGCCAACTCGAGGGTTGTTGATAGGTCAAAATGTGGAGGGTAGTAGCAACAACAAAGTTCCTTGCCAGGGAATTGCATGGTGTACGTATAATGGTGGCACGAAATGATGATGATCATATTGACCTCCTGGGAAAGTACTCACTACTTCCCCTTATTAATGGACCAGATACTTGGTTCATATAGTGTTATCCAAATCTGCACAATTCTTGAGGATGACATTAGTTTGTGGTATGAGCACATGTGACAGCTATGATCTTACCCTGATGTGATTGTATATGAGCCACAACATGTGTGGATGGATGTTTCCCCATGATGAGATGTATTCTGTATTACTCGTGTCCTGACATAATGCCTTAGATACGATGCCACACCCCAATGATGTTCTGACACAGTGCTAGTGATGATGTTGTGTTGCTGATGGTAGCGAGTTGAGCTTGAGGACACAATGCCACATACATAGATACATGAAAGAACTATATATATACATGTTATGTTCCTACTTGTGCAACGTGGAGTGGGTGCTAGCACAGAGTAGAGGGTTTGCTCAAGATTGCCTCGATTCTGATCAGGTGGCATGCGAGTGGAACCTAGCCATGTGCACCTCTAGCTTGGTGTGCAGCCGCATGTGCTTTCTCTGTGGGTACACACTATGCAAGATGTTCCTATGAGTAGGACATTGCCATGTGGTATACAACCATTGCGTGCTTTCTTCACTTGATGTATACCATGCACGGTCGTGTTGCATGAGTTATGTGACCTGGGAGTTCCAACACAATACCTTTCCACGTGGAGGTTGCATGAGTTGGCCTCACCAACATGAAGGACTATGGAGATAGTCACGCTTGTTTTCCTCCTTCCTCGTGTGGTGACTAGCGATAGTCATGTAGTGTTGTAATGTGTGTATTTTGAAGATTGTGAATCTTCTTTTCAGTTATTAGTGACTTTTACTTTGCTTGTGTGGACCAACACTTTGGTTTATCTTTCTTGTATTGGTTTAGCCATGGATGATTTTCTTGGCATGTAACTCTAGTGGTTACATTTGATTTACTGTTGAAACTATGCGCATTTTTCTTATTTTATTGTTGGAATTGAGATTTAATCTTCCTTATATATATTTTTGGTGGCTAAACTCATTGACTTTTCTATTTTCAAATGTTGGTCTTGTGTTGTGATGTGATTCCTCATCAGGTATGGTGAGATCCACTCATTTGAGTGTATACGAGGAAGCAGATGCAGGGAAACCCTTAAGGATGGGGGTATGTGTGAGCTGCTCTAAGCTCCAATTCACTACCTTCCTATTGTTTGACTATCTCTTGGAGGCTGAAACCCCCACACAAACAAGAGATATGTCATTGTGGCTTGTATGGAAGGGCTCACTAGGTGGGTCAATGCCATCAAGATACATGGATTTGGATATAAGACATGGTTATTGGATTTGGATATTGGACATGTTTATTGGTTATGGATATTAGACATGGTTATTGGTTATGGATATTGGACATGGTTATTGGTTATGGACTCATGGATGTAATTGGATACGGATGGTACTACAACATCCACGTGAACCCCTAATGTAGCCTTGTGATGTGAATGAGTATGTATGTATATGTGGGTTGTACAATTTGTTGTGTATGTGGTTACATATTAAAATATAGAAGAGAAGAAAAATGGCATCATTATGCCTTGAAAAGTGACAAACTATTGCATTATATGTAAAGAGATGTCATGCATGCTATGAAATCACAGGTTAAAATTATGTATATGTGTGTTTGTGTGCTCTATTTTATAGATAGCTGCATATGAAAAGTTAGAGAACTAGAAATTTTGTATATTGAAAAGTACATTTTGCTGCAATTTATGCGAAAATTGTGTGGTTTATGCTAGTATAAATGTGCAAATTGGTGGTTGTGAGCAACTAATAGGTTGTTTGAAACATCAAATTTTGAGAAAATTGATTGTTATGGCCTTATTCCTTGCTGAATTAGAGAAAATGGTTACATGATAATGCATATTTTGTATGAAATGAGTACCTTGCCTATTCCTTACCCATGTACTGCAACTGATTGCATGTAATGGTGCATGTGATAACCTGATTTTATATTTATATTGAATTTCATGGACTAACGTGTGCTATGGCTGCATCTTAGCATTTGCAGGCTTCCAGGAGTAAGCCTAGTCCTCGGGGGGTAGGATGTAACAACCCTTGTGTTCGTATTTTGTTGTTGCTTTTCACTGATAGATTCTGATGCTATTATGATGGTGACATGATTAGTTCTTATGTTGGATTACATGGTTATATGTTTATATATTGTTATCATTGCCTTTGTATGATTATGGAAAAGAAAGGGATGATGTCGTAACACTCGTATCTGAGAGGCTTATGATGTCATGACCCTCTCTCTGATGCTTACTGTTGCTTCAGCTACGATGTATGTTATATGCACGTGTGATTTGACGTGTGATCAGAGTGCTGCAGGTACTAGGTATCGACTCTGCCTAGATTCACAGGCCTAAGCATACTCTTATTCCCTGATGGTGGTTACTGGAGATAGTCATAGGTCAAATGTTCCCTAGCCTAGCCCACTAGACCCAGTTAGTGCCGTGATTATGTGATATGTGTTTACCATCCGGTTACCCTGCGGTAACGTTTGTATTACCCATCTGGTCTTATGTGGGTGCCATCTTTGGTTGTTGGGTAATCTCGTTATGGGTTGTCGGTATTTTAGTATGGTTTGGCATTAATTTACTATGTGATTTATTTTGGTATGTCATATTGGTGATTTAAATTATTATTTTAGTGCGAGCTGACATTTGGTATTAAGTGATTCAATGTGTATTTTTACTTGGGGAGAATGTCTTTTTGCATTATTTTTATTCATGATATATGAGAGCTTTGATATTTTAATTTTAGGTTTTAAAATTTATTGGGTTGTGGGAATTTTAATACCCCTTTTGGGGGGGGCATTCTCAATTTCGCGAAGGAGGACTCCTACTTTGATTTGGGGAGAAAGGAGAGCTAGGGTTTGAAAAGAAAGGGAGAAGGGAGAGCAGGACAATGGATGGAGGAGAAGGGGGTTCCTTCTACAAATTTCTGTTGCACGTAAGTTTCTAAAACCTTCTCTGCAAATCCATTTTGTGTATATCATGTGTAGTGCCCCTCTGTTCTCACCTTGGATGTACAGGTGAACTGATCAAGGCGCATGAGGATGAAGGTAAAATAACAGGAATAAATATGGTAAGGTATACAATTGATGTTGTACAATATAGATAGATGTTTTATCCATGTGAGGTTTCATATGATAGTTAATGTGTGTTATTGATAATCTCTATTGCTACACTGATAATGCAGGCTTCGACATTATTTTGTATTCCAATGATCAAGATGTCGATCTTACTACAATTGTTATGGATCTCATGGACTGATTCTATTTGATTTAGTTGTTATGATGATGCTTCTAGGACTTATTCAATGTCATGCACCTATATGTCATGTGTAGAGTTCGGTGTAGATAAGGAGATAGATTGATTTGGTTATGATTGAACTAATCTAGAATGATATGACGTGGGAGGGACGATGTCGCATCACTCACTTGTGAGCGCCCTGTGATGTTGCGATTCCTTTTCTCACCTAGTGCTAGCTGATATGCATCTTTACATGCTTGACCTTGACATTTGTTGCAGGATGCAGGTACCGGCATCGACTCCACCTGAATTAACAGGTCTGAGCGTGCCTTGAACCCAATGGATATGTTGTTTCGGAGATAACATAAGGTTCCCACATCCCAAGTCACCATCCTCAATCAGGATGCATGACATGTCTAGTTCAATTGTCAGTTCTGTCAGTATGTCGGGTCTTGCAATTGAGGTATATTTGATGGAGCTTGTTTGGTAAAATGTGTTTTGGCCTGGCTTGTGAGCAAGTTTGATTCGGCTTTTAACGGTTGTCCTACTTAGTGTGTTATGTTAGATGCTTTGATTGCGTTATATAGTCATGTTATTATTTGACCCACTATAATACTTAACAGGATTATAACAATTATCATTATTAATAATAAATAAGGTTAAAATGATAACTGATAATTACCTAGCTCAAGGAAATTACCCTAAGTTGTTTGAATGTGAATTACTGTTAGTAAATTGAGTTATTTGGGGGTAATTATGGATGTAAATAAGTTTTAGTATCTTAATATGTTATTATGATTTCGTAATATTCATTTTAGTTTAGGGAATAATATCCCTCATAGTTATGTTGGTAAAAAGGTTCAGATTATTACTCGTATTATACTAAATAAAATACATAAATTAATGTGTCTTGGTTCAAAGGTTATAAAAATAAGGTATAAATAATAATAACATATATGATAAATATATATATAGTATAGTACTAAAATAAAACATTATTGTGTTTGTTGAAAATTAAACTATGAGCTGTAAGGAGATAAAATTTAATTAATAGTTGTATAGTTGGCATGGGATCATGTGCCAAGCCTTCTTAAAAGGGGGAGGAATGGAGGAGAAAGGAACAGGCAGGGGAGATTGGGTTAGGTTGCAGCCAGAGAGGTTTCGGCATCAAATCCAGAGGGTTTGGGCAATCGCAGGAAGAGGAATTAAACCAAACCAGGTATGCGTTCTGATCATTTTTCTTGCAGTAGAATACAGATATATATTTATTTGCTCCCGATTCTGCTCTTGTTTTGGTTTGTGATAACTGTCTTTAGAGCTCTTGACATTGCAACCGTGCGATTAAAATATGATTTGATCGCCGTGTTCCCAAGATTCTCAAGATTTATCTGCATTGAATTCGATAAGGGCAAGGGCGCGGGGTTTTCGTTATGTATATGTGTGTGCGCAGCCTAGTTACCGGATTTGTAGGTCAAGATGGAATGGTTTGATGGAAAATTTTGATAAAGAGTCGGTACGCCTAGTTCAGAAAACAATTCATTCAAAGCTGTTATAGAAGAAATGAAAATTTATTTTAATTTTGTTTAGCAGAGTAAATGGCTTGGGTTGTTTAAACCCGGTTCCACAGGTAAACCCGCTGCTTACATCCCTCTAAAATTATGTGGCTGTGTACCCTTTTACCTTCTTTCAAAGATTTCAAATCGATGCAACCTTGCAAGAGTGTAGCATATGTATTTACATCTGGGCTAAAGCCAGATTGGCATAAAATGTCCAGTGCTCTCTTCAATTATCTCTTCTTACATAGAATGTCAATAGCTTCCTTTAATTTCCCTTGTTTGCAGAGTATATCGACATTTATTGACTGTTCATCTTTATAATTAGTATCGCACAGTTTGTAGCTGCGAGCATGACATCTCAAGTAATTGGATAGTAGTATCGTGTGAAATTTGGCAAAAGTGTGATAGGACCGGTTTTTCTGCAACATATTTGTTAGCATATTGTGCAGAAGTGAGGTAAAGAGTATTAAAATTGTTAGCTCCCTTTCTGCAGCTCAAGGTTTTTTTTTAAATTGATCCAGACCTAGTAGGATTTGGGAACAATAACACATTTGTTACGGCCTAGGTGACGCCATATTTGCATGTGAGATATTAACTTCTTTTTGTGGAGCATGGGATTAGATTTGTCTCCTATCAGATCTGGCAGGAACTGCTTAGTTTCATACCAAGGTGAGATCGAAGGCTGTGATGTTTGTTTGTAGCCGTCAAGTACATGGGAAACCTTATTTGCCGTTGAGGGAGAATACCCAAGGATTGCGATTTTAGGTTTTGTCAAGACTGCGATTTTTAGATTAGAAAATCCCTGCACACAGTTCTGAACTTCCTAGACCAAGCTCATAGTAAATCGTAGGAAAACTATTAACTCCAGAGTTTCAAAGATCAAGCCTTGGATCTGTTTCACATTATCTTATGAGCGGCAGGAACCCAAATGTCATAGTAAGAAATGGGCAAACTGTGCAGCTGCATTTATATCATATCTTTTGATTCCTGCATGATAAATAATATATCTTTTTCCGTCATCAGTGTGGCAGATAATAGTAGATAGTTCTAGGTTGCTAAAATCGGCGGAGGAAGGCGGTTAATTATGAAGTCATCGTTTGAAACTAAAATAGCATCTAATATGTATCCAAGTGTTTAATGGTAGACAGTTTTAGGGTTCCAAAAATTAGTGAAGGAAAGCTATTAAATATGAAGTTCATCGTATGAAATGGAGAAACACAATGCATAAACTATTGAGGTACCTCACTAGTTTCAATTAAATTCTAGGTTATGCATGGAATACCATGTGTTTTGCCTTCAAAAGATGCAGGCTATGGTCTTGTACTTTTAGTTTGAAGTTTAAATCTATATTTCTGTCCTGAATAAGCATAGATCTGAAGTGTATTAGCACCTGTGCCTAATAAGTATTAGTACAGAATTGCATGACTGCAATAATCAGAGATTTAAGGGTAACCCTAGCAATTGTAGTCATTACAACCTGTCCATCATATTCTATTTTGAATGAGTTGGTCAATTTGAAGTATGAATGTTTAAATTATTTAATTTGAACTTTGAATGCCAATGCGGAGAAACTGTCCTGCATCTCATACATCCTAAGAAAATATCATAATCGTTCCTTTTGGTTGATAGCTCCATTAGCCCGAGAATAATAGACCTGCTAGTAAATATTCACAAAATACTTCAGTTCTGGAACTTATGCCTATGTGAGATTCTCACTACTGAATCCAGTATCTACAACTATTTGGGTAGTATGGTATATAAGATGTGCGATTTATGTAGATTTACTAGATAGGTGAGAACCAAGCAACTTAATAAAAAGCTGGCAAAGCAATGTTTTAAGTGAATGTTCTTGATATGATTCTTGACTTGAAACAATTAGAATATCTACCTGGATATTTATGCAGTGAGGCTTGTGGTTTTAAGATCTTGTGTACGGACAAGTATTTGTATGAATGTGTTGTATAACGTGCTTTCATATTTGAAAGTTGAAATCTTTTATTGGTTGTCAAATGCACACGTTTGTCCAGCCTGCAGAGTAGTCAAATTTGTGATCTTTGGGTGGCACCGACTACATATCACTTTTGTTGAGTTATTGTCAACCATGTGCTCTTATGAATCATTTAAAGCTAAAGTGCAATAGGGATGCTCATGTGAATGTCCAGCTCTTCTTGTCTGTAAACCATCTCCTTTACCCTCGGTGGATGTCCATACGATGTTCCAAAGCTCCCAGTTTGACGCGTGAGGAGTGGGCGCAGGCATAGGGCAGGGAATATGATTCGCCTTGCCCATTTCAAAAGCTCTAAAAATCATTTTTCTTTCCTCAACATAGTTTCCGGGTGCCTAAAAAAATTCGTAAGTCTGCCCATAAAGGACGTCTAGGGCAGGCCAAGTTAGTGATGGACCTTCTTTAAAATTTAGGGTTGCATCTTCCCATAAATTAGAATTAGATTTGTATATATATTTCTATGTCTGTCATTAGGTATATATATTTCTTAATGCTTATGTCTGCTATATATTGGCGATAGATATTCCTGTATCCGTGAACTAATGCATGCCATATAATGGCGATATTTATTCTCAAACCCTAAGTTTTGTCAGCCATAAATCGGCATTAGTTATTCACATAACTAAATGTTTGTGTCTACCATATTTATATAAAATTCTAATTGCCAGTGGTAAGTATTATACCCTGAGATGCCAGAAGCTATAACCTCTTGTCTGATTAATTTATTTCAGCATGTTAGTCTGAGTATATCGAGTTTTGCATGAGTAATTCTTTAATCTATATCTAGATTTAAAATAGTTTGATGTATATAAGTTTAATATTGTTTTATGATTGTATTATAGTCATTGATGAATTGACCTCAAGGTATAGCCATATGGTTACATTGTGGATCTGAAGTCTATTACGAATGTGCATATTTAATTCATTTAGGAAGAACAAAAATTGCCTTAGGTTATACTGTGATACGTGAGGAAGAGAAGTAGGTTGATGAAGGGACGTCATTGATGGTCATTAGTATCTTCTAACACATTTCAATAGTCGATTTTTCTGCTAAATCATTCACATGACTTACAGTTCAAATCTGTGCACCAAGTTCAGTGTCACACTGTGGGAAAATTAGTTCCGCGTGCGTGTAGGTATGCCAAAACCATGTGTCCCGTCAATTTAGGGTTGATATCATGATCTTTCCAATTAAAGAGCTATATAATGATTGTTCTTATTACATTGGAATAATTTATTAAGTTAAATGCTTCTACTCAAGATAGATAAATTATGTACGATGCATGTAATATTCAGTTGTTAATAAATTTAATATTGTAATTGAATTTATTATGATTTCTTGATAATGATTTGCTAAGATTGGGAATTGGATTGGTAGGTTGGAATTAGAGGTATAATCATTGTAAGAAGTATTGATTTATAAGAATTTTGTAACTAATATTATCTGTGCATTTGTTTAGCTTGAAGGTTATGTTTATATGTAATTGATGACTGAATTAATAGTTATTAAACTAGATCGAAGATATATGAATTCTTGTGGAGATATTACTTGTATTTGGTTGTAATATGATTAAATGTAAATTGATATGATTGAATAATTAGTGTGGATGAAATGTAATCTAGGTTGATTGGTTGGTGAAGATCATTTCATAAGGTTTTTTTTGTTAAGTTGAAGTTGGGTTGAAAGCTTGGAGTTGAGTGAAACCCATAGGTAACTGAATGACTAAGAGATTGAATTGCTTTTGTAATAAAAATTTATGTTGTCAGTGAGTTGATTAGTTGAAATATCTTATTGCAAGTAAAATTTTTCATGAAAGTGGGTCTATGTGTAAATTGTCAAGTTTAGGTTCCAGAGGCATAAGGTAATAGGATTTGTTCGTATGTATTCTATTCGTGGTTGTCTTGAAATGAAGATGTTGTAAGAACATGATGTCTCTTGTCGGTGTATGTGGGCCTTGATGATGTACTTATTGTGTCATGAATTTATTTCAATGGGTTTAATTTTCCTTCATGTATGTATTGATATCAAGCTTGTGATTAGTATGGAAATGGGGAGATCTTGTAATTGTAATGAGAAACTATTTTGGTTCATATCTGTGATTGGAAGAGCAAGATGACCCATACCTTGCTCTAGATATGTGTTATGATTATTGCGATTGATGATTGGAAGTTTTTGGACAATGATCTAAAAGTTGGTTTTTGTGACCATGTTTTGTATGCAAGAAGGGAAATGCCTTGCATTGTTTATGTATACTTATCAGTATGAAAGTGATTGTCTTGCTTGATGGTTCGGGTTTCTAGATGCAGGTAGGGGAGTGGCTTTCAATGTGGGGCTGGCGCCCAAAGTGGCTGTCAGGATAACCCATTGAAAGTTGTTAATTAAGTGAAAACTTAAAAATAAACTGGGGGGGAAAAGGGTAAAATACACATTAACAAGATAATTGGATTCCTCTCCCATGCCTGTAGTGCTCGTTTAGACTAAGGATGGGTAGAGAAGGCCTGGTCGGCAAGATCAACTTCCTTGTCCTCACGAAAGGAAGGTTGATACCGCATGAGTCACCCTATGGGGCCGGCGCCTAGTGAGAGGCTGTCAGGATAACCCATGTTAGGACCGTGCGATGACACTCTCCCTACTGCAGCCTAGCATTCCCTAGTTGTACTCTCCCCATTTGTCGTGTGTTGCCTCTAGAAGTGATATTGAGTTGTTTGGTGATGTTGTCATGTGTTGCCTCTGGAAGTGATATTGAGTTGTTTGTGATGTTGTCATGTGTTGTGATGAAGTTATGTTTAGTCCTTGCTCCTGTTAGGCACTTGTCTACCTAACTATATGATGTTGTGGGACCTTATGTTATCTCCTAGCACGGGGGGTGGACCTCAGGGTTCCACATGGTCGGGTGGATGTGCTTTATCTCCATTGGTTTTTCCTTGCCATTATTCGTGTGCAAGAAGGTTGTAACTCCTGTAGCAGTTTCAGATCATGTACCAGTTGATGAAGACAGTTATTTATGCTCATGTACTATCTTGTGTATCAGGTTATTAATAATGTTTATAATTCTTTGTAATCAAAAGTTGGTGATGTAAACAATATTATGTTGTATCCTCATATGTATGAAAAAACTGTAGTTGTATTTGTTATAGATGATTATTTATTTGATGTCATGGAAATGTATGAGGTTATTCAATTAATGTAATAAATTTAGAATGATTTATTGTTGTCAAGTTAATGTGTGATTTGTGAGAGAACATGATAGTAGTTTTGTCAATAACGCAGCCATGGAACCTTGAGAGAATGTTACTTAGTATAGATAAGTTAGATGTTACCTTGTTATTCCTTGTATTTTAAAAAAAAAATTTGTCCGATTTGTTTAGTGTAATTGTGTTGTTCTCTAGTGTTTCATGGTGGGGCGTTACATCATGCAATCATTGCAGTTCATGAGACCACGTTTCTTCTAAGAATTTTTGTGAGTTTCTTGCTATCATCGTATTACATGAGACAACAACTCTTTGAGGCTTTCTTTCATGCGTCCAAATGTTGTATATGTGCCTACCAAGGTAGTTGGAACTACCTTATCTGCCAAACCCCGCTACCATCATAGTTTTATGGACATTCTTCTCTATTTTAAAGCCCCCATTATGCCACAGGTAGGGAGGATACTGGCATAGGCCACGAGTTGCTGGCAGAGGCCATGAGTTAGGTTTTCAACTATCAATTGCATTTTATTGCAAGTTCCTTAAGTTTGTTCCACAAATCCATTTTGTACATATCCTGGAATCATTGTAGTTTTGGAGACCACATTTCTTGAAACATTCTATCATACAGTTTATGTTTCTTGTACATGCTTTCACTATTTGTATACATGTCTAGCTGGGTGCTTACAATTTTAACATCTGACAGAAACTTCTCCTCTATTATGCCTTGAAGGAGATCCCTTCATTATTACCAGAGATCTCCACTACACATTTTTATATTGCAAGCCTATTTTTCAGATTTCATCATTTAGCACCACCAATAATCTCCATATGAGTATTTCCCTTGTTTAAAATGATGGAAACAATTTGCATCTCTCTCAACAATTTAAACTCTTGCAACAATATTAGAAATTTGTTGCTGTTGCAATGTGGCAATCAGTACACACTCAAAGGTTCTTAACACTCTAATAATTGTTCTATGGGGCACATTTAACAAACCAAATGCATTTGCTAACTATTCTATATGATGGCAGAAATATAACTCATTTTCCCCCTTTTTCATAGCATTGTTAAATGTTTTGAATCCGGAAAATACCCTGCTGTCTAAACCTTTTTGTCACTGCACCTTGTGGGATTGGGTCCCCTTTGCTATGTTTTATTAGCTTGTTCAATTTATGTGTATATTGTTGTTGATTAGCGAACATAGCTTACAGAAAGAGGTTGGGAAGGGTTGTTTCTTATCTTCCCTTTTTGTTGGGGCTATTCCCTAATCAAGTGGTAACATTAAAAAAAACTTGGGGCTTTACACATTAATACAAGATAATTGGTTGCCCAATTTCAAACCTTGAATGCTTGTTCAGGTTAAGGATGATTTCGAAAGGCCCTTTCCACCTTTAGAGGCATCAACCATGGGCATGATAGGCTAGATTCGTTCGTATGAGAGGTAGTCAGTTTCGCATGAGCCATTCCTTCGAGCTATGTGTTGACACTCGTGTATGCTTGTTTAATATCTAGTCCTTATTGTGGTTATCTAAGTTGTATCCATAGTGTGGATAGCATATCCTAGTGTGTTGGGCTTGTGAGCTTGATTGTCGTGTTTGTACCGTGTCTTGTGTGTGTGTGAGCCTTTATCCCCTTCTGTGAATGGTGTTAGATGGCCTTGTGACTATCTCCGAGCATGATGGGGTGGTCTCTTATGAGTCCACATGGTTGGGAGGCATTGCCACGCCATTGGGGACTAGTGTATAGGTTATTGGAGCACTAGTTGGAGGTGTTTTCTCACTTGTACTTATTTATTTGTTATTGTATCTTATCCAGGGCTATGCCAATTTACTTATGTATATTCTTTTTATGTAATTTTTGTACTCTCTTGCGAGAGATGATTTAAATTATATTAATGAGAAGAAATGTGATGTTGTTCTATATTTGGCGTACAGTTTTTTGGTGTTGGTATCAGACCCACTTGTACTATGATGATCATTAGGGCTTTATGTTTAAAAGTGGAAATGGGTAATAGGAACATTTGAATAAGTGTTTAAAATGACTGTAGTTTTAGCAATGTTTGCAAGGAGGGTGATTTAGTCCTCTCCTTTGGGTTGTACATTCAGCCATACTTTTCCACGAATGTTGTCGATGTATCGAGTCGGCAACCGTATTATGTGTATGTTATCACTTTATATTCAAAAAAAAAATTCTTGCCCTCTTTTGGTCCTTACCCTTTGGGGTTGTAGGGTGAGATGTTATAGTCCCTTAAACGTTCTCACTTACCATAAGCATAAATTCCTCGCAACAGATTTTCTTGAAGACCCATGGCTGCAACACAACCAAATACAAGCATCATGTCAACCAAATTGTTCACAACACAAGAGTCATCTTCGTTCAAAGTTTCCTTAAAGTTGGCAGTTGAAAATAAAGAATGCTCATTCACTTTTTTGCATCCTCATTAAGCACCTCTTCTAAGAGTTTTTCACTAAAACACTTCCTACTCTTCATAAGATGCAGGCCACAATTGCTTCATTTAACTAAAAGAATGGGACTGTCAGTATCAATTCACTGTGTGCTTAAGTCTTTCTAAGAAAATTGATTCCAAAAGCCTTGAAGGAAAAATCCACAAAATGGTAGGTAGTGTTTCAATTCAGGTGTTGCATGGAAACATTTTAGTACTAATAACTCCAAAAGTTTCCCTACTACTACTGATGAGACAAATTGTGTTGCAGGCAGAATAAACTAAGACATGGCTATAAATTGGAAACAAAAAAACATACCAAATTCTAGAAAGAAAATAAATAGTTAATAGAAGTAGACCACAGAAACCACACACATGGATCATTTTACTTAGAATTTCCTAAAGTTGAGCAACCTTTTGCGTTAGGAAATGTGTTGTGCATGTTTTTGTCAGTCTTTGGCATCAAAGTTGCCTTGGGCTTGATTCATTAAAAAGCCAATATTTATTAAACATAATTTGGTAATTGAGAAACAAAATGCAATACAAGGGATTAGCACACCTTTGAATTGAGGATCCCTACATAGAGCAGCTGCCAAGGTTGTTCTGCTACTGCCCCCACTGCGCTTACTCCCACCTTGATAAAATTATCTTCAAATAACTATTTTTTCAACTCCTGTACTTGATGACCCAAACCCATGGGGTTGTTGGGTAGTTCTATAACAGGTGGTTCTAGAACAAATAGTTTTGGAATGGGTAGGCTTTCCCTTGAAGATGAAGGATGGGCTATAGTTTCAACTCCCATTGACCTATTTTGGTCATCTGAGAATATTGACATTTTATTTAGTTTTTCCTATCAACTTGGTGCTTACATCTGCATATTGACAAGCAACGTATAGTTGCAAACAATGTGTCCATGCATTCAGAAGCACCACAATTAAATAGATTAATTCAGACCAAGAGAAATACACAAATAAGCCTCACGAGATCAACACTTCCTTACAAATGAGCAAAAGTGGATTAAAATACATTCTTACATTTGCATTGCGGATGGCCTTCACTTATAGCAATTCAAACATCACATTTGTGAAAATGCAATTTCTAGATAGTGGGCAGATCTGCAACTTGATAAGCAATAGGTAATTTTAGAAATATCCCAATGAATTTAGAAGCACCAAGGTAAAGAAAATAATCTACAAATCAAAATCTTTAGAGAGGCAAGTTTCACAAAACTAGAGGTTCTTCTTGGAACTCATCTTTCATCTGCAAGAATACAATGAGCACTTCACAGATGAAATGATTTAAGAATCCCCAAACCCATTTGAACCAAAAAAGGAAGAAGAAGAAACATAAAAAATAACGATCGGATGTGGACTCACTGAGAAAAGGTATATATTGCAACCCATTGACCAAATCAACATAGAATTGATACTCTGCTTCATAATCATGAAGCTTGAGCTCAAATTCCTGATTAGTATGATAATGATGCTTTGCCTGATCACTCTTCCCAAATCCAAATATATTGACCTCACAAATCCCTAATGTTAGCATCACCTCCTGCATTCCCAACCTTTCACATTCACGACCTTTCACGAAGACACGTCCACAATACCTAAAACAATAGAAACTATCAAATTTTTCCCTCTCCTCATTTTTGATTCGTTAGAAGATTTTTTCTCCATTATTGCAAATGGAAAAACAAAAAAAAACCCGGGGAAAAAAATGACAAGCCAATTAAGAAAAAGGAAAAAATAGAAAAAAATCCATTTTTAAAATCCGATGGCTACAGACCTTAGCAAAGTACATTGGTTTTTCTGTACTGGCACCGTTTCCAAGACAAAGACTAATAGAATTTAGGGGGATGAAAACATTAGTCCCCACATTATGCAGGGACTAATAAAATAGAAATATTATGGGCTGAATATTTCTTCCATTTAATATTTTTTGACATGATTTAAATAAATATCATCTCATTATAAGTTGAAATCCAAAATTGATAAATAAAGTTTTAAATTTTATAACTTTCTTTTAATGTAAGAGGATATAATATATAGAATACATAAATTGCATATAGAGAGGATAAGAAATTTCAAATTGCATATGTATACTTGGATTTAAAAAAATCTATGATTTTAAAAAGGCTTGAGGAGGATAAAATAGGTGCTACCTATGACTAAGGGCAAGTCCCCATGTGGCTGTTTAGCTTATTTTGGCTAGCAGCTATTGCTCAATATTTTTTTTTTTTCTGCTTAAAATAAGCAGTTATAGTTTTTTAGTATATAAAAAATAGAAATGATAACCCCATGTCCCCATGCGGCTGCTTAAGTTAATTTTCTACTTAAATTTAAGCAGTTGGAGTGACCCCATTCAAATTTATAATTGTGGAAAAAGGATAATATAGAATCTTTCCTATTTTTGTGGAGCAGCTACTACTTAGGAATTTTAAATAAGCTTGGAAAAAAAGGGGGGGCTGGAAATAAAGGGGGGGCTGGAAATAAGCAGCCACTACATAATGAAAAATATGCCATGTGGCTGCATATAATTCCTTCCTTCTTTGTTTTTTAATTTTCTTCTATTATTTTTTACTTTTTATATAATAAAAAACTCCAAATTAAGATAACTGCTTAAAATAAGCAGAAAAATAAAGTTTCATAGGATCACTGGCTTCACAAATATGTGCTAAAAAAATTAAGCAGTCACTGCTAGCTAAAATAAGCTAAGCAGCAGTATGGAGACATGCCCTAAAAAACATTATTTATATAAAAAAATTGGAGAAAATTTAGAAGAAAATTAAAAATGGAGGGAAGCAAACAAATGCAGCCACATGGATGCTTTTTCATTATGCAATTGTTGTATAACTTCAGCCCCCCTTTTTTTGAAAGCTTAGGGCATGTCCCCATGCTGCTGCTTAGCTTATTTTGGCTAGTAGCCATTGCTTAATATTTTTAGGAGACATTTTTGGAGCCAATGACCCCATGAGATTTTATTTTTCTGCTTAAAATAAGTAGTTATCTTAATTTTTAATTTTTTATAATATAAAAAACAAAAAGAAATTATTTTAAATATTTTAATTATGTTAATTTAGAAGAAAATTTAAAAAAAAAAGAGGGAAGGAAATATATGCAGCCACATGGCATATTTTTCATTATGCAGTGGTTGCTTATTTCCAGCCCCCCCTTTTTTCTATGGCTTATTTGCAATTTTTAAGCAGTAGCTGCTCCACAAAAAAGGGAAAGATTCAATATTATCCTTTTGCTGCAATTAGAAATTTCCATGGGGCCACTCCAACTGCTTAAATTTAAGCAGAAAATTAACTTAAGCAGCTGCATGGGGACATGGGGTTATTTTCAATTCTTAAGCAGTAGCTGCTCCACTAAAATAGGTAAAGATTCCATATTATCCCTTTTCTGTGAATATAAATTTGCATGGGGACACTCCAACTGCTTAAATTTAAGCAGAAAACTCACATAAGTAGCCACATGGGAATATGGGGTAAGATTAGTCTTTCAATGGAGACAATAGGAGGCGTCTAAATTTATAAAAAGTCTTTCATGTAATAAGGAAAATGAAACATATAAAGAGGCGCATACATAAGGAATTGAAACCCACATAGACACGTATAAAGAAATGATGCAAGCTAAAGGAAATACAAGTGCTTGTCTAGGAAGTATGAGAATGGTATGGAATTCTAAAAAGGCTGTGTAGCTGGTAGATGAAATCCAAAGCTTATGGAATGATTAGAAACGACTTGCATTAATTCAAGGTTTAAGCTTTCACAAGTCATCAAAGGAGAAATATATTGAATTGCATACAAGTTTAAGAGGAACTATGCATAACAAAAGAAAATCTAAAGCAAAAAATTAAACGGTGGGATAGTATGATAGATGGCTGCATTACTACAAAGAAGCTTGTACCATAATTTTTTAAGGGATTCACATAGGAAACAAGCTCGTGTTCAAGTCAAAGGATTCTTATGAAAAGGAAGAAAAAAATTATCATTCTAATGAAATAGAAATTAATGCACAATTACTATTAGTATCCATAATCAAATGGAAACTCAATAAAATTATTGATTAAATTTTATGGTTTATTATGGATTATGCAAGATAACTATTTAATCAAGATAGTTAAATAAAATTATTGACTAAATTTTATCGTTTATTATGGATTATGTAAAATAACTATTTAATTAAGATAGTTATATTTTAAACTAATATTATCATAAGCGTATGTAGAACTTATAAATAATAGATATTTGAATTTTGTAGAAAATAGAAAAGAACTTAAATGTAAAAATTCATAATAGAACTAACAAATTAATCTTACTACTAACTACAACTATAATCAAACAAAGTTATCAAATTCATTCCTATGCCTCATTAGTAAATAAGTCTACTTATGAGTTGGGAACTTCTTTTAAAATTCTACTCTTTTGCCTCCAAATTTCTCCAATGCATAATGGTTTATGAACTCTTAATTTATAACTCTTATTATTTTTTTTTTCTATTTTTAAATTTATTTTCTTTTTTCTTTCTTTTTGTTTTCAAACAAAAATCAAATTTGAATAAGAAGATATATTAATTTAATATATTTATATTATCAAATATCATCCAATAAAAAATTTATTTAATTAAAATAATTCATATAAGAAAATCGTGAGCTTTAATTAATTTATTATTTTTCTAATTTAAAAATATTTTTTTCCTTATTTCCTTAATATTTTTTATGAATAGATTTTTTTTATTTATATATTTAAAAGAGATTTATGCCAATTTTTTTTCCTTTTCCTTTTAAATTAAATTATTTATTTGTTTTTAAATTAAATCATTTATTTTTAAATTTTTTCACTTTCACTTTTATTTTTATTATTAGATTAATATTTAAAGTAAGTGCTTAATAAATTTTAATTAAACCCTTTTTAAAATTAATTGCACTACAAGACTTATATCTATGAAATTAAAAAGAATCCATCATTGTGATTAATTATGCTCTTATCATTATTATTAAGACAATTAGATTAAAGTTTAGATAAGGGTTGTGACATTGTAGCTCATCATATCATCTCTAGTCAAATGAATAGGTAGAGGTGGTCAACAAGTGCTTGGAGGGTTATCTTTAATGTTTTTCTTTGGATAAACAAGAGATATGGATGCAATTGTTGCTACTACAAAATGATGGTACAACTCTTTTTTCTATACTTCATCAAAAATGTCTCCATTTTTGGCACTATATAGGTACCATCCACCATCAATCACCTCTTCACTACAAGCACACCCAAAAGTTTGAATAGTTGAAGAGTTCATCCAACATCAATAAGAGGTACTTGCTAGTCTTAGGGAGAACTTGGAAATGACACGTATAATATAATGAAACAATGAAATCAACACCACATTGAAAGGCATTTTGAAGTAGGAGGTTAGGTCTTTATGCAATTGCAACCATATAAGCAAGTGTCACTGAAACAACATAAGAAGGATAACAAGTTTGCACCCAAGTAATATGGTCCTTATAGAATTTTACAGAGGAATAGTAGTGTAGTATACAAATTGGAGTTACCTATGTCAACAAAAATACATCTGATCTTCCATGTTTCATGCTTGAAGAAGGTTATCAAACATAGATTCACAACCTAGATTAAGTTTCTAGAGCTTGATGAGGAGGGCATAATGATTTTGGAACCAGAAGGAATCCTTCAAACACACACTAAGAAGCTACAAACAATGGTGATCATAGAGTATTTTATCAAATGAAAGAATTCTCTAGTCGAAGATGCTACATGAGAAAATGAATATTTTGTGCAAAAGCATCCATATTTGATCAAAGTTGAGGACAATGCTTCTTTGAAAAAGGATCATGCTATGCCCTTAACCTATTGATTGTATTTGTATATGTGTAGACAACTTGTGGCTAGCATAACCCTTAATTAAGTTATATAATCATTTATATGGTCTTATATACATGTAGTTAAGTTAGCCTAGGTGGCATCCAAGGCATACATATGATATGTATATGATTTAGTGGTTAGTTTCTGATCATCGTATTGCAAATTGTGTTCTCAAATATTATATGCAACATATTTTCTATTATTTTTTTAATGTGAACTGCTACCTAGGGGTAGCTCCCTTTCTATATAATCAGAAACAAACATTTACATTAGAGGTGTATTCCATCCAACACCTAATGGTGAAAGAGGAATAGCAGGCCTGAGGCCACTTCTTGGAGTCTCTCAATTTGACTTGAAGCCAGGATGTCCCCATCATGCCCCATATAGAAGGCATAAGTTTCTATATTATCTCTCTCAATAACTTCCCTATACAGCTGAATGATCTACATCAGTGTCTTGTTATTCATATCTGCCTCAATGAAAATGGTGTTGCCAACTAAGCCAGTCGTTGGCTTCCTCGACATGTCTACAATAGTGCTCGAGATCTATCCACAAAGTCATGGGATTACCACTATGTTGTTTATCATTTCCCCCTAGTGGACATTTCCCATGGTGG
Source organism: Cunninghamia lanceolata (assembly GCA_027924645.1). Taxonomy (NCBI): domain Eukaryota; kingdom Viridiplantae; phylum Streptophyta; class Pinopsida; order Cupressales; family Cupressaceae; genus Cunninghamia; species Cunninghamia lanceolata. The sequence continues at coordinate 208,659 of BSBN01001393.1, read as the reverse complement.
CCACAGATGTGTATATTAACCTCCAAACTAGATCAACATCATGGATGTGTGACTGCTGCAGGGATTTCTCCCCAATCACTTCCCTAATGGCCTAAGCTACTCTTTGAGAACAGAACACAAATATCCTCCTATGTTGTAACTCCACACTGTTCACATTATAGTCACATTTACAACTTGGAATTTTTAGCTTCTCCACCATCTTGTGCTCTTTAGTGTTACCATCTCTATGTGCTCATATCTATATAAAGGAAGGCAAGAATGGTCGTATCCTTCAATGCATCATTGCCACTGTCGGCAATCTCTGATCAATATCCAAAATTGATTGTAATCCATTCCATAAATCTAGATTTTCAGCTATTTTCACCTTGATTGTTTATTCAATGCCTTGATTAGATAAGAATTTAGCAACGTCATTCGCTTCTTGGTAGATGTGTTTCATTGCAAACTCTCTGATCATACTCAAATACTACTGGATCAACTCCAGCCATTATTTGATTTTCCAACTTGCCACTGAGTTGGATGAGATGGCCTTGACCACTACCATCAAATCCCTTTCAATGTCTAAGGGAGAAAGATTATCCTTTATGCAAATTTTGAGGCCTTCCACAAGCACAACAAATTTTGCATCATTATTGGTGTTGTGTGGTTTAGTTTAATAGATCTCGCCTGACATATAACCCCATTACTGTCTTTGACGATGAAACCATCTCCTAAGATACTAGGTTACCATGTGATGCCCCATCAAAGTTTAGTTTGAGGCGGTCATGTGGTGGAGCCGTCCACTTCACCTGTTTCCTCTTCGCTTTCCCTTCGCATATCTTTCTATTAAATGGGGGAGATTTTAGCAATTTCCACTCCTTTTGTATCTTATCATCCCAAGAAGAGTAGAGGTTCATGTAGTGTTTCCCAACTTTTGTATTCTAGTGTTCATTGATGCCAACTTCAATCATGTTGATAATTGTCTCAATGGTTGCAGTCTTCTCTTTGAAAATACGGGCATTCCTTTGTTTCCATAGATGCCCTATAATCATTGCAGGAGCTTCAATCCAAAGGCCAACACATATTGAGCCTTTGTACATCTTTGGCTAGCATTCGAAGACTTTTGTTAATTTGGCTAGTAGCAGTCCCGCCCATCCTAGCATAAAACAAACTTTCTTCCAGCACTTAGAGGCCACCTTGCATTGCAAAAATAGATGGTCAATAGTCTCTTCCTCTTCCAAGCACAAAGGGCACCTAAATGGTCCATGAAAACCCAACTTAAGCATTCTTTCCCCTGTTAGGATATTATTATGGAGGGCGGACCACATGAAGGCACCAACCTTGGGCATAGGTCCATGTAGGCCACAATCTTTGTTGATGTTCCTGGATTTGGATCCCATACCTGATCTTTGAAGTATATGTGTCTGATGTAGCTCCACACCAGATCAACTCATCATCCCTACTAGAGAGAACAATTCTATGCTTCTTTAGCTCTTTAACCAAGATTTTTCTTGGCTGCTCAGGGATATCTTCTATGGCTCTCCAACTGCACTCACTACCCACCATTCTAGCTTCTAGGCTTAAGTAGTCCCTAACCTGACCTTCGTATATACTTTCCACAAGATACTTGCATCCTTCCAACCCTTGAATCTTTATAAGAGGGACATGACCATTCCATAAGTTAGTCCAGAAGAGGGCTTTCCTACCATTATTGATCTTCTAGGAGATGTGATCTGTGATTACTATTCTTCTTTTCATCATGAAGTTCCATAAATGTGAGTTGATAGGTGGGTTGGCGATAGTGAACACATGTTCAAGTGCCCCATTGGATAAATATTTATTTCTAAGGATTCGACACCATAATGAGTCGGGTTGTTCATACATTTGCCAAGAAAATTTCCCCTAGTGCCCAATTTTGGAGCTTAACATTCATGATGCAAACCCCCAGAGTCCTTCTTCTGAGTCAACTGATTCCAAGCTATAAGAACAGTATGCATTTCACCTCATTAGACCCTTCCCAAATAAATTTCATTCCTATACCATTTATCTCCTTCTCTGATTTGGGAGTCAGTTCTATACATGAGAGCATATAGATGGGAATGGCAGCCAAAACATCTTTTAACATGGTGATTCTATTGACTAAATTAAGCCATTGACCTTTCCAAGCTTCAACTTTATTCCTACATTTTTTGATGGTTCCCTTCCATAAGCTTGTCCAGACCACTCCCTGAAATAAGGGGATTCCAAGATATGGACTAGGGAGAGATTCTATGTTGTACCCAAGTGCTATAGCAATTCTTCTTTGGACCGATTTATTCATATTAAAAAAGAAAATTTGGATTTTTCTTTATTTATCATCTACCCATAACATGCTATGTATTTTTCCAAAGTCTATTTGATTGTGTTGGTCTCATCTACATTGGGATCCCATAGAGGAGTGTGTCTTCAATGAAAAGTTGATGTGTAATATTTGGAACGTTCCTAACCACCTTAATCCCAACCCACTGTCCATTGGTAGCTTTCATCTGGATACCATGACTTAGAGCTTTGACCATGAAAATGAACATGAAGGAAGATAATGGATCCCCTTGTCTAAGCCCTCTGGAGACATCAAAGAAACCAAAGGGACTTCCATTGACGACAACAAAGTATCTGGGAGTAGATATACATGGGTGATCCCACATAACTGGGTTACAATTGCATTGAGGAAGGAAAATTGCCCGTGCATGGAAATTTTTTTTTGGAGGGGTTTGCTCGAATGGGGGTGTTCATTAGAACCCAAAAATGGGTTCGTTCAAACCCCCTGTTTGAATGAACCCACTTTCTGTTGGCCAATTTTTTAATAAAAATAATGGGTTTGAATGAACCCCCCTTAATGTTATTTCATTTTTTTAATGTTATTTTTATAGGGTTCTAATGAAGGGGGACTCATTCAAACCTCCTTTCATTCGAATGGGTCTTTAGGGGTTCATTCGAACCCCCTTTCATTCTAACCCCCTTCTTTTTCTCTTGCCCCCCTCTAGCTACAATTTTATGTAGATTTTTGGGTTTCGAGGCTCAGGTTGAGGATCAAAATGGAATCAACTTGACAAACCTAGCTGTTGGATTATAGTCCTCAAAACGAGTTTTCTATCAAGTATAATTTTAATATATTTTGGTTTTATTATACATTTTTTTGTTTAATTAAACATTGGGTTTTCATTGAAACTCAAGCTCTCTGTTCTACACATGTGGAAAAATAGTATATTACCAAAAAAAATTATGAAAAATATCTATCCTCTTGGTATTCATGTCCTTGGTCCAACAAAAAAAATTTGAATTTTGGTACATACAAAAAAGGCTATGCTTTACATAGTACACCTATGTCTAAATTGTAATTGGTTTGACTTCAAAAGTTAATTAAAAGAAAAATATTCAATAAAACATTATGAAACCAAATGCATCCTCTAGATATCGTAGTTGCAAATCTAAATTTGAAAAAATTAGAATTTTATTCTTCATAGAAAAAAGGTTATGTGCTTTATAGTACACATCACTCTTTAAAAATGGTGTTTATTGTAAAAAACTAGTTATTAATGGAGATGGAAAAAGAAATCCAATTTGATTCCAAAAAATTAAAAAAAAAATTATTTAGAATCTACAGACAAAATATCACAAATCACTAGTTTGCATCATCTTCAAATTCCTCATGGTTTAGCAACTATAGGTGTCCGAAAGTGAATATTTTTTCAAAATGTTCATTTCAATGTCAAGTTTGGCCAAAATGTGTAACCCACTATTGTGGGATCACCCACATTGCAATGTTCACTCGAGCCACTTCCTGCAAAAGCCAAATTTCTCCATTATTTTCATCAAGAATCTCCAACTTACCCTATCATAGGCTTTTCTAACATCCAACTTCAGGATCATACTACTTTGATTGTTTTTCTTTATTGAATGCAAGGTTTCCCAGGAAATTATTATTCCATCTACAATATTCCTTCCAGGAGTGAAACCACTCTACTCTTGTGAGATGATTGAAGGGAGCATTATGTTGATTCTGTTGGCCATAATCTTTGAGATTATCTTCTATATCGTGTTGCACAATGAAATGGGACTATAGTCCACCATACCTAAACATGAGAGCTTCTTAGGAATGAGGACGATATTGGTGTTATTCATGTTCTTGAGGATCTTCTCTTTCTTCCTTGATTCCTCCACCATCTCCCATAGATCATGCCCTATAAAATCCTAGAAGAACTGTTAGAATGAGTATGAGAATCCATTTGGACCAAGCGCTTTGTCTGGATGCAATCCAAAAACTACGATTTTGACTTCTTCCAGTGTGACTGGAGTGATTAGAGTGTTGTTATCTTTATCCGTGATAAGTTTTGGTATGCAATCTAAGATGTCTCCAAGGACCAGGTCCACAATATCTTCTCCTCCCAATAGGTTGGAAAAGAACCTAACTGCCTCTTCTTGGATATCACTTGGATCAGTTAAAACTCTGCCATCCTCCTACATGATATTGGATATTCAATTTTGTCCCCTCCTAACTTTTGTAATGTTGTGGAATAACATAGTATTCAAATCTCCTTTGTTCAACCAAGTTTCCCTGAAGTTTGATTTCTAGTACTCCTCTTCTTGAGCTAGAATTTCACTATGGCATGCCATTAGTTCCTTTTCCTTCAAATATTCTACCTGAGTCATCCCATGTGTTATAACTTATTTGTTCAATGCCTTAAGTTCTTCCTCAACCCACTCTTTTTCTTTGAAGATGTTTTTGAAGGAATCTGTATTCCAAATTTTTAGTTTGGACTTTATATTCTAAAGCTTCTTGAAGAAGATGAACATCTTTGTCCCATTGCAATTATGTTGTTCAAGCCACCAAGATTCTAGCAAATCTTTGATATCCAAGCTCCTTAGCCACATTTTTTGAAGCCAAAATTAACTCTTGGGAGGGGAAATGCCTTCTATGATATTCAGGGCAACTGGGAAATGGTTCGAGCTAGAGATTGGTCTGATCTGTGATTCCAATTGTATAGAGGTAGCCAACAAGTAGATGACAGGAACCAATCTATCCTTTCTGCGATATTGGTAAAACTAGCTCTCTATTGTTCTAAGTGAATTGTCCATTGGAAGGAATGATGTCAAGTAATTCATTATTATTTAAAAAATCCACAAAATCTTTTTTGACCTGATTAATTTTGTTGATTCCTCCTCACTTCTCATTTAAATCTAGAATCATGTTGAAGTCCCCACCCAATATACATTTCTCATTCCTTATGGAAGTCAATTCCAGACTAATTTCATTCCAAAATGCCTTCCTATCTTCTATTTTGGTGGGTCCACAAACATTAAAGATGAAAAAGAAGAGATCTATGTTTATGCTTCTTACTTTTGCTAGTTGCCAATTTGGTTTGGATAGAATTTGATTGATGTGTGATCTGTCAGGATTCCAAAGAATTCCCAAGCCTCCCGATGCTCCAGACACTTCATTGAAGGATCCCATCCATCCTTTGCAATGTTTTAAATGAAACCCTCTGTCTCTGAGCTTTCTTTAGCTTCATTTCTTGCAGTAAAATGACATCAACCAAAAGATTTTCAATCTGGCACTTAGTTGAGCACCTTTTGTTAGGAGCATTTAAGCCCCTAACATTCCATGTAAGGATCTTCATTGCTTCCCAAGGGAGGGGGCTCCTCCCTTGGACCTCAGAAGGTATTTTTTAAGGGTGGATTGTTCACCAGATTGAACCATCTCCTCCCAATTTTGTCTATTTGATTTTCTGACCTTTTTAGATGTGCTGACCATAATGTCTTCCTTCAGGAAGTTAGAAACAATTTGGTTGATCCTCCTTAGATCAGTGATGTCTATCTTGTCCTCCAGAACCACTTCATTCTCAAAGTCATCTTCCATGGTAGGTTCCTCAGTGTTAACCTCAGCTTGGAAGGGAATGATGGCTAGTGTCAATGGTGTTTCCACTACTTGGATCATGGGTGTTTTGATTGATCCTGGTAGAGTGTAATCCTCCAAACTTGGCATTGGCGTCTCAGACTATGGTATCATTTTCTTTAGTGTCCATCTTGTGTTGTCTTGATGTTGAGCCTTAGGGCATTCTCTTTCATTATGATCATGACTCTGACATTTAAGGAAAAAATTTAGGATTCTCTATCTCAATTCCTTTATCCCAAGCTCTAGAAGAAGAGTTCAAAATAATTTGTTTGGGAATTTTTCTAATCACAATGATCCTAATTCTGGCATAAATTAGGGTTTCCCCGTTGCGCTTGTCGATTTCCAAAGTTTTGCTAATGGAATTTCTGATTTCTGCCAAACAATCTTCCATCCAATATTCTAATGGTAATCTATAGAGTCTGAGCCAAACTAGGGCGCTTACCAGATCTTTATCCTTGGGGTTGAAATTGGGAGTCCATTCTTGCATAAATATGTGCGATCCATGTATCTTCCTTGGCCCTGAGTGGAGAATTTTGTCCCTCTTATCCTTGTCTTGAAATACTGCCGTGAAAAAGCCTTTGGGAAGGAAAGTGATGATTGCATCAGATTCCCAATTTTTACAAGTCCACTCTATGATTTCTTGTCTTGGAAGATTTTGCCCTATAATTTTCTCGATTAAAACATTCTTTAAAATTTTTGCTTGGTTTTCTACACTAGCTAGAATATTCACCTCAATCATATGGTTGGCTTCCCCATTTTGTTGCTCTACTTTTTTCTAGTTGAGTGCCATCATATCTTGTACGACATATTTTCTATTATATTCTTCACTTGTGTAGGTTATTTCATTACAAAATGAATACAAACCCTCTTTACCCCCACCTAACATTCGAAACAAAAAACAAAAAAAATACTAAACTAGAAGTAATGACTAAAATTTTAATAAATTATAATTTAAAATTGACTATTTTAATTAGGTCCTTGAAATTAAAAATATAAAATAAAAATAATAATTAAATATTATTATTTTATATCTTTTTATTTAACTTTCAAATTTATAACATTATAATTTTTAATATTCATTGAATATTCTATTTTATTTTTTTGGTCAGTGAATTATGGCTTAGGGGACATTCATGTAAAACAAAAGATCAAAAAACTAGTAGAGAAAGGTTGCTCCAAAGAAGGGCCATAAACAAAACCCCATCTTGGGTAGTTGTATTACATACTTATGTTGTTCTTTACATAAAAACATAGTCTATAAGCTATATCAGACCTATAATTAAACCCTGATTACATAACCAATCTAAAAAAAAGTTTAATATGAACATATCTTCATTTCACTCCATATCTTCACCCATTGCTCCACTTGCCCTAGCTCCCGCTTCATCCATCTCCAAGTCACATGAGACTAGGGCGAAGGACCAATAAACATCTATAGCTTCAAACACCCCCGCAACCAATTTCAAGAACATAACACCATACTTTGCTTTCTTTCTTCTCACCATTTCATCACAACCCATTGCTGCAATAACATAAGGAGCCCAAGGCCCAGTGTAGGGGGCATAGATAATTGGCCAAGTGCCTCTAGTTGTCACAAAACCCAGCCCTATCACTGTTGCATCTAGGAGGTCTCCTTCAATCCTCCACACCAACAAGGGTAAACCAATGCCTCTGTTGCCACCTTAACAATCTCTTTCGGCACCTCCAAATCTAATAGAACAATAACTAGCATTGAGGAGACATCAATGTTTACCCAATATCTATGGAGAGTGGCCAGGAAGGCATCTCCAAGAGCCATTCGAATGGCATGAATAATGATTCCCAAATGGGTCTTGAAGATCTTCTTTAACCTATGATCTGAGATGCGGCCCTTGAAAGCCATATGTCGCTTCTTCACCTTCAAAACCACTCTTGAATCCATTTTTACTAGTGTAGTTCCAAATGTGGGTTGAAGCCAAATTAAATCTATTGCTAATGCGAGTGGAGTGCAATAATCATTAATGCTTCATCCCTTCATGCTGCCACCTCTATTCTTAACCAACTTATCCCCTGTGGCTCAATTGTTCATGATGAAGCTTTCATTTCTGAACATGTGAAGGGATTGATTCATCAGCTCCCAAATCTCCTAGTCTTTTACATTATTAGTGATGCAAGAGAATCTAGGTGCATGTGCAATCAACATCAACAAAAAACATTTGTTGGTTTTCTTTTCATTTTTGGGGTTTGTTATGGTCAATTTTGCATCTCATTACATCAGGGAACTTCAAGTTGTCACAGATTTGCGAAAGTTGAATTTTTTGACAAATTGCAGTTTTGACATTTCGTAGGTAGATTATAGAAACAATTGTTTCTAGAGATCCATGAGTTTTGGTGACAAATCCTCTTACAAGTATATTTTTGGATGCATTTTGCCAAATGTGCAAAAAGAATCAAAGTCATATCTTTTACCATTTAGGAGATTGTAATGCCAAAAGTTTGTGTCGACAGTTTTAGAAAAAGTTTAAAAACAAGATTCTTGAAGGTTGGAGCAAATTCCTTTTGTAGGGGATCATAATACCTTTGGGCAGAATTTTAGGAGAAACAAAGAACTTTGTTTTTTGCCTATTGGCACCCAATTTTGTGCATTGTCGTAGTCGCACAAATGAAATTTTTGGCACAACTTCATAAGGTATCATTCATGGTGTTTTAATCATTTTTTTATTGGCCATTTGAATGTCAATTCTAGCAAGTGAGATTCCTATCTTTGGAGGCAAATTTTAAATGTATAAAATAACAAAGTCTAGATGAAGGAAAGGTTCCAACACCATGTTTGAAGGGATTTTTTTAAAGATAAAAATTAATGAAAAGATGACACCTTTGTGTGAATTTTTCCAATGCATATGTACAAAGGCTTCAATCTACAAAATAAAAGAGAAGGGGAGCACATATGTTAAGGATCTCTCATGCCTCATGTGGAGGCCTTGAAACAAATTTTCTTTTTGAAAAGGAAGTGCCAAAAATATGTGGAAATGAAACACTAGGTTGGGGAGTATTTTAAAAACAAATATTATAGTTGATGAAAGATAGATTCTTAGGAGATTTCTTAGAAGGAGATTCTTGGAAGGAGATTGGGAGATCTCAGCCCAAGAGAGAGGAGAGGTGCTAGAGAGTGAAAGCGCTGAAGTGAGAGGAAGATTGCAGGGAGGAAAAGAGAAGGTTTTGAGATACTTGGAGAGAAGAATTTCACCTAGCAAGAGAGGGTTTTGTAAACAACAATAAAAATATAGAAAATGGAGGGTTTTGAGATGCCAAAATGAGATTTTTCATCTAGCCAAAGGAATAGTTGAAAAAAACAAGCAAAGAACACCAAAAAGAGGGAAATTGTGGTGCCAAAATAGAAGAAATCACCCAGGCAAGAGTTTTGAACAACAAATTGAAATTTTTATTAAATATGTCTTGAAATTCCTTAATTTGTAGTTGCCGAACTATCAATAAAAATAAACGTTAATTTTGTGGAGAATTATGTGTGTGAATTTGGATAATTTGCTACAATTAATTATCTTTTGCATTGTGTAAAGAATGGGTTTTCTAGAGATTTTAGGATTAAAATAAAGCATGTTGTTGTAGGAAAAATTTCTAGTTATGCATTCCTGTAGATGAATATTGGAACTTTGTCTATGCAAATTTTTAGAGGAAAAGAACATGTTCTGCTTGTTCAATTTTTTGTTGAAGAAGTGGTTTGTGAACAAGTTTTAGTATTTGTGTGGAATGAAATTGAGTTGGCTACAAGATTGGGCTACCTAGTAAGGTAGCCTAATCTTGTCTGCATTAAGTGGTATCAGAGCAAGGAATGTCACTAGGAAAAATGTGTTGAAGTGTGAGAGGAATTTTTACAATTGCAAAAAGTAAAACTTATGAGATGTGTTGGCTATCCTCCAATAGAGATAAAGCTAGGTAGAAGGTGTATAGACTTCTTCAACTGAGAGAAAATGGGTAGAAGAGGTCTTAGAGAGGTGCATCTTCTAGAGTCTTGTTGGGTAGAGGATAGTTGTGAGTGAGTTTTGTTACAGGGAGGACTTGCAACTGCAGAGAGCATTAGCTCTAAAGTGGTTATGTGTGTAGGTTGCAGATTGAGTGTGCGATAATTGTTTGACAAAATGTCTTGGAGACAAGGAGAATGTTTGATGATGAAGAAGGCATTTTTGAAGCCACTGAAAGATAAGAAAAAACCCATCCAAAAGAGTAATTTGTCCCAAATAGTTTGTAAGTTAGGTGGAAAATGTTGCAAGGTGATGGTGGACAACAGTAGCACCGATAATTTGGTGTCAATGGAAATAGTTGGGAATCTAAATTTGAAGAGGATGAAGCATCCTAGCCTATACTGCATTTCTTGATTGCTAGGAGATCATCAAGTTTGGGTAAGTGAACAAAGTATTGTTAATTTTCACATTGGGAGATATAAGGATGAAATTGTATGTGACATAGTACCCATGGATGTATGTCATGTTTTATTAGGTTGACCTTGGCTTTGGGATAAGGAAGTTGTATATAATGGTAGGTAGAACACATATAGCATAATAAAAGATGGGAAGGAATATGTTTTGAATCCATTGCAGGATAAACAAGAGGAAGTGGCAACATAAGTTGCAGCAAATAAGAAGAATGAAAAAGAAGATGAGGATTTATCCTTGTGCAAAAGGATCAAGAAGAAAGAGAAGAGATTACAACAGAGGTTTTTGAGGATGGGAAGAAAGAGGATGTAGTTGTCGCAGATGACAAGGTTGCATCGATAGAAAATGAAGATGTTGTGGTGAATGATGAAGATGAAGATGAAGATGATCTATTGTCACAGATTTTGGCAATAGAAGAGGAATGGCTTGAAAATATTGTAGATGGAGGTGAGAAGACAAATGTTGCAGCGAAGGGTGAAGAAGGAAAAGTTGCAACAAATGGTGATGCTTGGAAGATGTAGCAACAACAAAGGAGGAAGATGTAATGAATGATTTTTCTACATTTTGCAATGTTGATTTGTTTTTTGATAAAATGGTGAGGGTAGAAGAGAATGAGGATGTAGAAAAAGAAGAGATGAATGCAGGGGAGTAGATGGATATATTCCATATAGATTTGTATGCAGATGCTACAACAGATGGTATGGATGAGACATATTGGGAAGAGGGATTTTGGTGGAGGAGGATGAATGATGGTGGGATGGATCCCATGAAAGTGGAGAAGAGAGGAGAGAGTATTTTGAGGAGTTTAGGCTATGGTGGACATGATTCCATGAGAGGAAGGAGGAAGGAAGAGCACATTTGGTGGAGGATGGCACTTGTCTTGGCGAGATGCTGGAAGAGGTGAAGGAAGAATTTTTTTCAACCTAACTCAGTGATAGAGTTCGCTACAGGTTGTATTCAACTTGAAAGGATAGTTCTACTATTCAACTCCATTTTGTGAGTCCATGCTCACAAACTTCTTACCCATCGTGTTTTATGCAAGAGCATCTGGGTGCATGCACGATCGACATCAACCAAAAACATAAGATTATATTCCCTTCATTAAGCTCTGCTAATGATTAAATATTTAATCAATTTTAAAAAATAAAAGATTCTTTATTTTGTCAAAAGATGCTTTCTTTTACTTTCTAAAAATTAATTCATTTTAGCAACCTTGCAAATTTATGGAAAAAGTTTGGTTAAATGTGAGTTAAAATATTTAAATTTTTATAGTAAATTGGAGTTGGAGAATGAACTTTATTTTATTTTCTTAAACTTTACTTCAATTTATTTTTTAATTAATTGATTTATAATAATTATAATAGAAACAAAAAGTAAAAAGTAAAAAGTAAAAAGTAAAAAAACAAAATAAACTAAAGTAAATAATTACAAAAGCTAACATTTAATGTTACCTTTTTTCTTTATGTTAAATTAAGTCAAAAATCATAAAAGAAAATTGATTCTCCAACTTTAGTTTATTATAAAATAAAATAAATAATTTATATTAATATATTAATGTATGTGTATATATATTAATATAAAAACTTAAAAATAATAATTGCAACTTTTAATTTTTATTTATGTTTATTATAAAATAAATTAAAAAAAAATAATAATATATATTAATGTATGTGTGTATATATTAATTTAAAAAAATTAAAGAACTAATTACCAATTTTTTTATATTAAATATAGGTAGGTCAAATACAAAGAAAAAAAAAACAAAAAACAAAAAAAGCAAAAAAATAACCACCGAGAGTATCAAAAAAGAGGCCCAGCCTCACCACGAACTCAGAGTATCATGTATACAGACATAACAGAAGAAAGAAGAAGCTAAAGAACTACTAGTGTAAGACATCATAATGGGTATCAACCCAAGCAGTCCAACCAAGAGGACCTTCCATCCAAACTATGATCTTACGTTCCTGGATTTGCGTAAACATGAATATCTCATCTTTCCTGGAGTTAATATTCTTCCTAATCTCTTGGTTCAGCCTTTTGCAAGTTCGTTCAAACATTTGAAGGTCATCGACGTTCCTCCTCCACTCGTAACCATGCTTCAGCTCATAGACGAAGAATGTGGTGTGCCCATCTTTCAAGAATCTCCTCAGCTTGTCTTTCTTCATCATCATCATCATTGTTGTGTGGACCTGAAGAAAGATTTTAAAAAATGTGAGTTTTCAAAAAAAACTCAATAAGAACTCTAGGGTTGCTTTGATACCTTTCCTCGTTCCTGCACTTCTAGATCTGCCAGAGGATGTTAGAAGACATCATATTCCAAAATAAATTAGCATCCTTTTTAAGCCTATCAATATGACCAGTAACAATTTCCAAAATATTCACATTTAAAGGGTAAAAAATACCAAACATGTTCCATATTTCTTTAGCAAAGATGCAATCAAAGAGGATATGTCTACCCGTTTCAGGAAGCTTGCAGAGACTGCAAATAAAATCAAAGAGGATATGTCTACCCGTTTCAATTTTTATTTATGTTTATTATAAAATAAAATAAATGAATAAATAATATATATTAATGTATGTGTGTATATATATTAATATAAAAAAATTGCTGTAGTAATTGCAATTTTTTAATTATGCCGAGAGGCATTTATAGTCACATCGGGGTGGGGATGAGAGCACTCATTTTTTCTGCCTAAATTTATAGAAAAAAATAAAAATAAAAACAAAAAAATAGAAAAAAATTAAAAATAAAAACAAAAAAAAGAAATTGAAGAAAATAAAAAACAAAACCCAAAAAAGAAATTAGAAACTTTCAAGGAAAAAATATGGAGAAAATCACCAAAAAAGAAATTGAAAAAATAAAAAACAAAAAGTAGTGGAAAATAAAAATTAAAAAAAAAGAGAAAGTGGAAAAGGTTGAAGGAAAAAAAGTGGAGAAAATCACAAAAGCTATAGAAAACACAAAAAAACACGGAGTCAAGAAGATATTTCTCAGCATACTTTAGATATATTTTTTAAAATATAAATATACTAGTTTTTATTATACCTAGAGACTTCTACAATCACAGTGGGGTGGAGATGAGAGCACTCATTTTCTATGTAAATATATAGTAAAAAAAAATAAAAATAAAAACAAAACAAAAAAAAAATTAAAAACCATTAAGGAGAAAAAGATGGAGAAAATCACAAAAACTATGAAACCAAAAATAAATTGGAAAAAATAAAAAATAAAAACTAAAAAAAGAAATTGGAAAAAATAAAAAATAAAAACAAAAAGAAATTGGAAAAAGTAAAAAACAAAAACCAAAAAAGAAATTGGAATGTTGTTACACCGAGAGGCGTTCTACAATCACAGTGGGGTGGAGATGAGAGAACTCATTTTCCATGTAAATATATAGTAAATAGATAAAAGTAAAAACAAAACAAAAAATGGAAAAAAAAAATAAAAAATTATAAACCATTCAAGGAGAAAAAGTTAGGGAAAATCACAAAAACTATGGAACAAAAAAATAATTTGAAAAAAATAAAAAATAAAAACAAAAAAAAAAAATGAAAAAAAAAGAGGGAGGGAAAATAAAAACAAAAAAAGAAATTAGAAACAATTGGAAGGAGAAAATCATTAAAATTATGGAACTAAAAAAGAAAATGGAAAAATTAAAAAATAAAAACAAAAAAAAAGTGCAAAGGATTAAAGGAAAATAAAAAGAGAAAATTAAAGAAACTATGGAAAACAATTATTTAGATATATTTTTTAAATATAAATATACTAGTTTATTTTTACGCCGAGAGGTGTTCCTACATGGGTGGAGTTGAAGGGCTCAAAGATTCCAATTCCGTGTGATTTTATAAGATTCCAATCTAAAAATTAAAATAAATAAGGTTCCAATATAAAAATAAATAAAAAAAATTAAAATTTGCTTTTTATTTTTTATTTTGTCCACTTTCTTTTTTCATTGCATAGTTTTTGTGATTTTCTTATTTTCAATTTCTTTTTTGGTTTTAATTTTTTTATTTTTTCCAATTTCTTTTTTAATTTTTAATTTTTTAATTTTCCAATTTCTTTTTGGGTTTTTATTTATTTTTTTTCCAATTTCTATTTTGGTTCCATAGTTTTTGTGATTTTGTCATTTTCAATTTCTTTTTTTGTTTTTATTTTTTAATTTTTCCAATTTCGTTTTTAGTTTTTAGTTTTTATTTTTTCTATTTTTATTTTTAAAATTTTTTTTCCAATTTCTTTTTTGGTTCCATAGTTTTTGTGATTTTCTTATTATCAATTTCTTTTTAAATCACCAAAAATATCAAATCAAAAAAAGTTGAAAAATAAAAAAATAAAAATAGTCGAAGAAAAAAAGTGAGAAAAACAAATAAACTATAGAAAAGAGATATCCCTTGGTGTACTTTAGATATATTTTTTTAAATATAAATATACTAGTTATATGTAGCAATAGCATTTATAAAAAAAACATAAAAGAATATTTTAATTATGCCAAGAAACATTCTACAATGGGGTGGAGATGAGAGCACTCATTTTTTTTTGTGTAAATATATAGAAAAAAAAAAAAAAAAAACCAAAAAAGAAATTAGAAAAAATTAAAAAAAAAACAAAAAAAGAAATTGAAGAAAATAAAAAATAAAAATCATGAAGGATACAAAGGTGGATAAAATCACAAAAAAATATGGAACCAAAAAAAGAAATTAGAAAAAATAATAAAAAAAAAGAAATTGGAAACCAGTGGAGAAAATCAGAAAACGCAAAAAACAAGTGTATAATCTCTAGAAGATATCTCTCAACATACTATAGATATATTTTTTAAATATAAATGTACTAGTTTATTTTTATATGCAGCCATGTTAATTTTTATTTATTTATGTGGCAACTTTTTATTATATAATAAAAAAAAATTAAAAATCATTTTCATGGTGTTTTAATCATTTTTTAATTGGCCATTTGAATGTCAATTCCAGCAAGTGAGATGCCTATCTTTGGAGGCAAATTTTAAATGTATAAAATAACAAAGTCTAAAAGAAGGAAAGGTTTCAACGCTATGTTTGAAGGCATTTTTTTAAGATATAAAATAATGAAAAGAGGACACCTTTGTGTAAAGTTTTTGAATGCCTATGTAAAGGCTTTAAGCTACAAAACAATAGAGAAGGGGAGAGCATATGTTAAGGATCTCTGACACCTCATGTGGAGGCTTTGAAACAATTTTTTTTTTTTTTGAAAAGGAAGCGCCAAAAATATGGAGAAATGAAATGCCAGATTGGGGAGTATTTTAAAAAGAAATATTACAACTTATATGAAAGATAGATTCTCAGAAGGAGATTGGGAGATCTCAGCCCAAGAGAGAGGAGAGGCACCAAAGAGTTAGAGCACTGAAGTGAAAGGAAGATTGCAGGGAGGAAAAGAGAAGGTTTTGAGATACTTGGAGAGAATAATTTCACCTAGCAAGAGAGGGTTTTGTAAACAACAATAAAAATATAGAAAATGGAGGGTTTTGAGATGCCAAAATAGAGATTTTCATCCAGCCAAAGGAAGAGTTGAAAACAACAAGCGAAGAACACCGACAAAGAGGGAAATTGTGGTCCCAGAATAGAAGAAATCACCCAATCAAGAGTTTTAAGCAGCAAACTGAAATTTTTATTAAATTTGTCTTGAAATTCCTTCATTTGTAGTTGTCGAACTATCAATAAAGCTGAATGTTGATTTTGTGGAGAATTATGTGTGTAAATTTGGATAATTTGCTGCAATTAATTGTCTTTTGCATTGTGTAAAGAATGGGTTTTCTGGAGATTTTGGGATTAAAATAAAGCATGTTGCTATAGGAAAATTTTATTGGTTATGCGTTCCTGTAGATGAATATTGGAACTTTGTGTATCCAAATTTTTAGAGGAAAAGAACATGTTTTGCTTATTCAAATTTTTGGCGAAAAAGTGGTCTATGAACAATTTTTAGTATTTGTGTGGAATGAAATTGAGTTGGTTGCAAGATTGGGCTGCCTAGGTACCCTGATCTTGTCTGCATTAATTAGTGACAAAGCATTTGTCTTGCATGGCAATTGCCACATTGGCGTATGAATTTGCCTCGATGTTCACCTCTCAAAAGACTCAAGAGCTGCCAAATTTTTTTCAAGATGTTATCTAATTTTCAATTTAGGGTCGACTGCTTTCTAATTGAATTAATTATAAGATGAGAATTACCTTTAATGTGAACCTTGGATAAATTCAACTCCACACATTTTTTAAGGCCAAGTAGCGAGGCTTGCGCTTTGGCCAAATTATTAGTACTGTTAGACAATTTCATGGCATTAGAGACCATGATCCCTCCTAAATAATTTCTTATAATACACCTTGCCCAAAATTTCCCTAGATTCCCTTTGGCGGCACCATCAAAGTTCATTTTAAACCATCCTTCATCATGAGGAATCCATCCAACATCTGCTATAGGGTTGTGCAAGGGATGAGCTCAGACCTTCGCATAAACGGGAGATTGAATATTCTATTTTATTATTAATTATTTTACCATTTATAATTTAATAACTTAACTAATAATAATTTTAATTATATTCATAACAAAATTTAAAAAATTAAAAAAATAATACAATTTAAAAAAATCAAAATTTAAAACTTAAAAATTTAAAATAATAAAAATTTTAATTTTAAAAGTAATAATCTAAAATTGAATCAACTTAATAAAATACATAATAAATTAGTAAATAGTAATATTAAGAAATTAAAAGCCCTCATGGTGTAAATTGGATGGTTGAGGCACATAGAGGCCATAGGTTTAAAGCCCACTTTAAAAATTAACAAGTGCCATGTAGTGGCAAGTACCTGCCTTGTAGTGTTGTAATAATAGTATGTGTTTTGTAGTTGGAATTTTTTTCTTAGATTAAATATTTGTTTAATATTGATGTGGAACTGATTTATTGGTAGATACTCTTCATTAGTTGATATTGAGTTTGATTTTATATTTTTTGTTAGCATAGACTACAATGGAGTTTGCATTGGAGAATGTCAGAAAATGTGAATTTTAGTCTGATACTACCAATTTGAGTCTCTTTTTTATTTATTATAGCATTTTACTACATGCTATTATTGTGATGACACCCGTAATTAGTCTACATCCCAAAGGTTTGACAAATTGCATTCTAATTAGGTAAATTAACTAGTTGAATACAAGATCTTAAAAAGACTAATTGTAATGAAAATGCAATGTAGAATGTATCCTTTCTCATAGCATGTGTTGTACTAGGAAGGGATTCAAAACATGAAACATAAATATAAATATGTTATAATGATAATTCCATTTATTTGTATAATCAATAATTTAATATAACTATTATTATTATTAATATATTATTAATTCTATTATTCTATTGATATTTAAAATAAGAATTTTATAATTAATATATACGATAAATAAAAACTAAATATTAAAATAAATATTACACAATATAATATATTAATATTTCATTTTACTATAATATAACATAAATATAAATACATTATAATGATAATTCTACTAATTTAATATACATTATATTATTAATATAATTAATTATTATGGTGAGAGGCGTTCTATAGTGGCAGGGAAGAACTAAAAGATTTAGATTCCTATACACAAAAATCCAATAAACAAAAATTCAAAAATTCAAAAATAATTTAAATCAAAATATATAATCTTTATAAAAAACTACAAATTAGGAGTCAGTTGGAATCTGTGTTGATGGGGAAGGTGAAAGGACTAGGCATTTCATGGCATGGTGGATGGAAATTGAATAAACAATTCAAATAATTCTTGTAATCAGCAGTGCATGGGAGAGTTACATAACCATCAGAATTAAAAATAGCTCAGGCGAGCATATCAAATCGCATCAGTTCTTTGTTCTTTTTAATGGCTCTAAAATCATCATTTATTGTATCAATATTAACCCTTGGGCCCATCTTACTCATGATATCAGGCGCATCTTGCAAATTGGGCACAAAGGAAAAGAAGATGGTGTTTTACATGCAGGAAATACGTAGTGGAGCCAATGCTACGGTACTTACAGTCTGAAGAATTGATCAAAGGCTACGAAGAGAATCTTTTTTTCTAAAACCTATATTTGCATCATTTCTTTGCTTTTCTAGCACAAAAACTATAAACCGTTTGCTGCAATTTTATTAAGAAGAATGTAATTTAAGATCATTGCTAATGCTTTAAATTTAGATTGTAGGATGTAACTTGGTTTCATTTGGTGGCAAACTAAAACCCTAAGAAAATTTAGAAATTTTTTAATGTATATTTGCAGGATTGACTATGTTGAAACATTGTTTTCATTATTTCATCTCAAATTTGCAATCAGACTTCCAAGAATACATATTGTTTCCCATTTTACTTAGCATTGAAATGCTAGAGGAGGGCATATCAACCGAGTTTGGCAGGAAACTTCAAGCCGGTGGGAGTTAAGATTCCCAAACCATGTAACAAGCCCCCAGAAACTAATTTTTGAGAGTTAGGGCATGATATTCCTGAAGTTGTAGCCATCCTCTTAATGAATTTGGTGAACTTTTAAAATTTGACAGGGTCAATCTTTGGTTTTTTGTGGACCATTACCTTAGAATTTTCTTGGTCTTCAAGTTCATCAAATTTATTTTAGTTTCAAGCCACAATTATTATTTTTATATATAAAGAATGTGGGATGCAAAATGATCGAGAGCTTAGTGGGATCAAAACTAGGGGCATGGTTGTTTGATTGTGCAAGTGTTGTTTCAATGATGTTTATGTGGGTATGGGACATAATAAAAGATTGAAAGAACAAAAGGTTTGAAGGATTCTTCTGGTTTCATTGCTCTTGAATTGTATAAATATGAAGCTTCTAAAGCAACAAAGGATCTCATGTATGGTGTGCATATGACAAAAGAAAGAATGGTTTGAGAGGAGATCAGTTGCTCATAAACATGAATTAAAAATTTCTTATTAATGAAGTTATACAAAATATATGAATATTTTTCAAAATGGTTATTGTAGAAACCAAGAACATTCGTGGAAGATTGCAAACACTGACAAGAGTCACAAGAGATGAACAATTGCACACTTAATAGCATCAAATACACAAGCAATAACCAAAGTAAAACTGGATGGATGTATTAGCTCACACGAATGAGTACATATAGGTTGAAGTCTCTCTATGTTTATACGTGCCATAAATAAGAAAGCAAGCCTAAGAATAGTAGTGGCCTCAATATAGGCATGCAACTACTTAACTTAGGATAAGATGAGTTAGACACCTATTCTAAACATAGATGTGCTAATAAAAGCACAAGAACACCTAAATTTAGCGTAGCTAAATATAGTTGACTAAGTGAGCTTAATAACGCTAACACCCCCCTTAAGCAAAGCTTAGGTGAGGAAATAAAAATGGGTCTTGGCAACTAGGCTTGATTAGTTACCCATGAACAATGGAATACAGTGCAATCTCTAATAAAAGTGGAGAAAGGTAGAAAACCCAGTGGGAAAAAACTACCCCCCAAAAAGAGAAAAAGAAAATGGAGAAGCTAGAAAGCCCCCTTGGAGGATGATGTTGCTAATGAAGTGGATTGTACCCCAAGAAGAGATCACAAATGAATGAGCTTGCTCTTAGTGAAGGGTTTGGTGAATATGTCAGAAACCTGCTCTAATGACTGGCAAAAGACTAAGTCAATGATCTTTGCATGAATAAGCTCTCGAATGAAATGACTATGAATCTCGATGTTCTTGGTCCGCTGATGCTGGACTAGATTCCTACATATCTGAATGGTGCTCTGGTTGTCACAATAGATGACTGTGGGTTGTCGAAATGGAATGCCAAACTCAGTGAGAATGCCCTAAAGCCAAAGATCCTCAGTAGCTACATAAACAACTCCCTTGCACTCTACCTCTGTGGATGATAAAGCAATAGCATTATGCTTTTTTCTATACCAACTGATAGGACCAGGACCAAGTGAGAAACTATAACCTGAAGTGGACTTGTGATTTTGAGTATCACCAGCCCAATCTAAATATGTGAATCCAACTAAGTTAACCTCAGTGCCATATGTGTAATGAATCCAAAAGTTGAGAGTCCTCTGAAGGTAGTGAAGGATCCTCTTAGCTTCTTTCTAGTGCAGTTCATGAGGCTCCTGCATGAATCTCAAAACCATGCCAACTGCATATATGAAATATCTAGCCTAGTATGGGTCAAATAGATTAGATTGTCAACTAGTTGTCGATACAAGGTAGCATCAACCAATGGTGTAGTACAATCAACCTCAAGCTTAACTCCAGATAGAAAAGGAGTAGTGGATGACTTACCGTCAATCATGTAAAACTAAGCAAGAAGATCAAGAGTGTACTTAGGCTGTGCTAAAGTGATCCCTAAGTCAGTTTGTGAAATCTGAATGCCAAGGAAATAATGTAGCAAGCCTAAGTTTGTCATGTCAAACCTATCCTGAAGAGCTTGTTGGCATTATTTTATCATTGATGTCAAAGATGTTATCTCTACTTCACTTTTCTTATTGAAGGCTTGAACAGTTGTACTTTGAGGTGTTGAATAGATGGTCATTTCATGGATTAGGGTTTATCAGTTATATGGTGTTTGTTGAAGTCCTAGCCCTAAAACCTTTGTAAGCAAGTTTCAAAATGGAGTTATTAATATTTTTTCTTCTATATCTTTATTCTCTATAACTGAACAGTTCAAGGTATTCCAATGTTTGATGATATGTTTAGATTGTTTAAAGTTGAAGATCCAACTTCTAAAGTTTCAAAAGGGTATTCTTTGCAACAGAGATAATTGGCAAAGATTAAGAATGGTTCAGTAATGTATGATAAAAAATTAAGGTTTTTGACAAGTGTTTGAATACCTAAAATCTACATCATTAAAACCCTAATAGTCTCCTTAAACCCTAAGCATCAAAGGCCTAAAACCTAGAGTGCAAGTTATAAAGTATGACGAGCTCACTTTTCTTATATTTCTTCATTGACTTGCTACAACCAATGACTAGTCACTTAAGTCATGACTTGAAGGGGTCGAGATCATTGGGTGACCGACCCCTCGACCTAGTTGGGACTAGTCTTTCTTGACCATATGTTGAGAAACGATGGGAACATACAGATTGACAGTGATTATTTGATTAACCAAGAGTGCAAAGACACTGATCGATGGTGTAGGTTTAAACTTCATTCAAAATGCAATGAACATCCTTTGAAAATATGTTTTGATGGGCTTTTAGCCATATACTATGTGTTGCAGTTTATTTGTTAGTTTTTTGTAACTAATTTTGAAACTGAGGGTTTGCTAATTTCAAACCACGATAATGAAATTGTTCCTAGTGGCTATGATGAGAAAGGAATGAAATAAAATGAAGGGTATCCATGTATATTTGTTTTGTTGATGAAATAATAGAGAACTATTCATTGAAGGGTAGAGGATATGAGTGATGTTGGTGTAATCAGTAAGAACTATAGAGAACAAAGTAATCAAAGTATGGTTGTGATTGTAGAAGGTGTTGTTGAATCCTTGAGGACATTATAGGTAGGCTTTAATACTATGTTTTTTGTTTTTACATGTAATTGATGTTTGTTGGACAAAGTTTATTGGAGTTGGTGCTCCTAATAAAATTGTAATCAGTGAGATCTTTACCAGTGAGGTGTAATCAATGAGATTCAACATTATAATCAATGAGATTCCTTGTCAGTGGTACACTGAAATAAAATTCTTTTGTGAGGTTGGACAGTGGTTTTTCCCTGATTAGGGTTTTCCACTTAAATCTTGTGTCATGGTGTCTTGTGCTATGGTATGTTTTCATGATCCTCTAATTGCTTTGCTATTTTGAAATAGTGTCTTATAATGACTTCTTGTGAGTACTTAAAAAATTTGGAAAACAAGTTTTCTACACCACTGATTCACCCCCCCCTCTCAGTGGTATTTTATTCCAACAATTGGTATTAGAGTAGTAGGTTCCTTGTAGAAGTTTAACAAACTTAGGTTGATCTTGGTAGTAGAATACATATCATGGCCAACCAGGAAGGTCCTACTTCTAAAGAACCTCTCTTTGATGGCCCAAGTTTTTCTTTTTGAAGTTTTAGGATGGAGTCTTACTTATCCTCTTTAGGATATGATGTGTGGGGGGCAGTAGAGAATGGATATACTATACCTTCTCAGTCACCTTCTGCTGCTGATGAAAAAAGAGCCTATGAGTGCAATGCCAAGGCTAAGAATGCCTTCTTCTGTGGTTTGACAAATGAAATCCTAGTTAGGGTTATGCATTGTAAATCTACAAAGGAAGTCTGGGACAAGTTGATTAGTATTTATCAAGGTGATGTCAAGATTAAAGAAGCCAAATTGCAAACCTTTAGAGAAAAATTTGAAGGATTAAAAATGAAGGAAAAAGAGAAGATTGTTGATTATCTTCTAAGGGTACATGAGACAGTTAATGCCATTAGAGGTCTTGGAGAGGAGGTGAAAGATTCAATAGTAGTCAAAAAGGTCTTAAGATCATTGCCTTCTAGATATGACTCTAAGGTGTCTGCAATTGAAGAGGCAAGAGACTTGAATAAAATCACTTTAGATGAATTACATGGCACTCTCACAGACTATGAAATGAGGACATGCAATGAAGAATCTACTAGTAAAGAAGCAACCTTCAAATCTATAAAAAAAGGCAAGGAGGCATATTCTAATTTAGAAGAGTGGGATGTCAAAGAATCCAATTTTGTTAGAAAGTTAAAGAAAGGGTCATGAAAGTACAAGGGAAAAATTCCTTTCAAGTGCTTCAACTATGGAAAAATAGGACATTTTTCTGCTAAGTGTCCTTATTCTAAACTTCAAAGTGATGAAGAGGATGATGGAAAGCAAGGGAAAAAGAAACAATCTAAGCCTAGAAGAAAGTTTTCCTATAAAAAGAAGAAAAATATTTTCATCAAAGATGCTAATGTGTCTGATAGCAACTCTAAAGACTCTATTGAAGAAGAAGAAGAAGAAGAAGAAGAAGAAACCTTATTTATGGATGCTAATAGTAAATGTGAAGACTAAAAAAAGAGGCCTCTACACAAAGTGATCAGACCTTGAAAGAGATTGAAAAATTGATCAGCAAAGTTAAAGAGTCTGATCAACTGATTTATATAGACCCAAAAATACAACTTGAGGAAAAGAAAAGAATTGAAGAAATGACCAAGATGGATTTATAAGTGAAGGTAAAGGAGTGCCAAAGATTGGAGGTGGAAGTTGTCTACTTAAGAAAGAAGTTAGAAAGGTTTGATGGTACCAACAGGTTGGAAGACCTTTTGAAAAAGAAAAAGAGTTATAAAGATAGGACTGATCTTGGTTATGAGATAGGCCAAAGTTCAAAGACTTCTAATGATTACATGAAAGAAGTTGAACAAAACTCTGAAACTCCTTCAAAAGATGGTGACAACAATCCAATCAAGGATGTTGATGCAGATGGCTTTACAAAAGTCAGAGACAAGAGGATTAGAAGATCATCCATTGCAAGAACTCCATACAGGTTCAACTCATACTTCTTTGGTTATTGTTTCTATTGCAATCAACATGGTCATAAAGCTAGTGTTTTTAGGGTTATTTCAAGAAGAAGATCAATCTTTGTTAGTAGAAATCCTTTTGATGTATTGAATAACATAAGGTGCTATAATTGTAACAATTTTGGCCATATAGTTAAATATTGTAGACCTAATCTTGAAGGACAACAAAAGAATGTTAATGCTCATCCCAAAGAGCGTATGACCCTTACAAATACTGATAAGAAGAAGATCAAAACAAAATCAGCATGGTAGAAAAAAGAAAAAGACATTAAGATTGAAAAGTCTATGTCAGTGCAAACTACACTACATGCCAAAAAGAAGGATTTATGGGTCATAGATAGTAGTTTCTCTAATCACATGACTGGTGATAAGATAAAATTCACCAAACTAGAAGATTATATAGGTGGATTAGTTAAGTTTGGGAATAATTCTTGCATTCAAATCAAAGGCAAGGGAACTATATCTTTAGATGATTCAACACCTTTGCATGATGTCTACTATGTAGATGTTCTGAAACACAACCTCCTTAGTGTTAGATTTGTGATAATGGGTACAACATCCTATATGATGCTCAAGGCTATGAAATAAAGAGAAAATCAAGAAAAACTGTGGCAACAGGAATGAGAACTAGAGGTAACATATACAGTCTTAAAGGGACTGAAATAGAGACAAACTTGGACAAATTTGCCTTATGGGACAGGTGGAAGAAAGTTGGTTATAGCATAGAAGACCTGGGCATCTCAATTTTGATAATCTTGTCAAGGTTAGTACAAATTAGAATGTTAGAAATATGCCTCATATTACTAAGCCTGTCAGTAGTACATGCAAAGAGTGTCAACTTGGAAAACAAACAAAAATTAGTTTCAAATCCAAAGAACATGCATCCACAAGGCCATTATAATTAGTACCTATTGATTTATGTGGTCCTACAAGGATGAAATCTCTAAATGGGGAAAGATACTTCATGCTCTTCATAGATGACTACTCAAGGATGACTTGGGTAACATTTTTGAAACATAAATCAGAAGCATTTGAAAGATTTAAGATTTTTAGAAAGATGGTTGAAAATGAATCAAACCTAAAGATCAAGTGTTTGAGGTCATATAAGGGTGGATAATACACTTCAAGGGAATTTGAAGACTATTGTGAAGATCATGGCATTAAAAGACAATATTCAGCCTCTAGGACACCTCAACAAAATGGTGTGGCAGAGAGAAAGAACAAGACAATCAAGGAGATGGCTAGAATAATGTTAAATGAAGCCAATTTGCCAAATATCTACTAGAAAGAGGCAGTCCATACAGTTGTATACACTCTTAATAGAGTTCAATTGAGAGTAAATTTCAATAAAACACCTTATGAGCTTTGGTAGGGTCAGCCAGCCACTGTTAGGTATTTCAAAATTTTTGGTAGCAAGTGTTATATTAAGAAGGATGAATAAGGTTTGGGCAGATTTGAGTCTAGGTCTGATGAAGGAAAATTCCTTGGATATTCCACTCATAGAAAAGCATACAAGTGTTTCAATAAGAGGCTTAAGAGGATTGTTGAAAGCACCAATGTCAAGGTTGATGAACAATTGAAGCCTATCAAATAGCAAGTACAAGAGGTTGAAGATGACTTTGAATCAGATGAAGATATAGAAGTTCCAAAGGAAGAGTTGCCTCCTAAACAACCCATGGAAACTGTGACAAAGACTCCCTTAAAAACTCTTCAAAGAAATCATCCTGAAGAGCAGATCATCGGAGACAAAAATGCAAGTGTACAAACTAGGAGAAGACTTTCTAAATCAAGTGATCAAGAAAATGTTTGTTTGCTATCTACATTAGAGCCAAAAACTTACATTGAGGCCAGTAAGGATGAATGTTGTATCAAGGCCATGGAGGAAGAATTAAGTCAGATTGAAAAGAACAAAACATGGGAACTAGTCCCTAGGCCTAAAGACAAGAATATCATTGGGGCCAAATGGGTATTCAGGAACAAACTAGATGATAAAGGTAATGTTAGAAACAAAGAAAGACTTGTTTGTAAAGGGTAGTCTTAGGTTGAGGGTATTGACTTTGAAGAGACATTTGCACCCGTGGCTAGACTTGAAGCCATAAGAATGTTTTTAGCCTTCTTTTTCTATAAGAATTTCAAAGTGTTTTAAATGGATGTGAAATCAACTTTTTTGAATGGGAATCTAGAAGAGGAAATCTACATGGAACAACCTGAATGCTTTCAAAGTGAAGGAGGACATGATTATGTCTATAGACTGAAAAAGGCCTTGTATGGTTTGAAGCAGGCTCCTAGAGCATGGTACTCTAGGTTAGACAAGTACTTGCAAGAACAAGGATTCAAAAAAGGTGGATTAGACAACAATATGTATTTCAAGATGAAAGGTGAGGACATTAGATAGTTGTTGTAGTCTATGTAGATGACATCATATTTGGTAATAATGATGATGATATGTGTAAATCCTTTCTTAACATCATGAAATCAGAGTTTGAAATGTCCATGCTTGGAGAGTTGTCCTTCTTTCTTGGATTGCAGGTTTCACAACTTGACAAAGGCATTTTCATCTCTCAAACTAAGTATGCAAAGGAAATGCTTAAAAGGTTTCAAATGGATGAATGCAAACCAGTCAGTACTCCTATGATAATCGGTTGCAAGTTGAGCAAAGTTGATGATTCACCTGATGTAGATCAAACCATGTATAGGTCTATGATTGGTAGTCTTTTGTACTTAACATCCTCTAGGCCTGACATCATGCAGGTAGTGTGTTTGGTAGCAAGATTTCAATCTTCTCCTAAAGAATCTCATGTAAATGATGTTAAGAGAATCTTTAGATACCTCAAAGGGACACTAGATTATGGTTTATGGTATCCTAAAAATCATGACTTCACATTACTTGCCTATACTAATGCTGATTGGCAAGGATGCATTGATGGCATGAAGAGTACTAGTGGTGGAGCCTTTTTCTTGAGTGGAAAACTAGCCTCTTAGCATAGCAAGAAGCAAGAGTCAGTATCTTTGTCAACTGCAGAGGCAGAATACATTACCATTGCCTCATGTTGTTCTCAATACTTTGGATGCTACAAACTCTCAAAGATATTAAGGTAGAAGTGCCTCAACCTATTTCTATTTTGTGTGACAACACCAGTTCTATCAACATATCCAAAAATCTTGTCATGCACTCAAGAACTAAACATATTGCCATAAAATATCACTTCCTCAGAGAGAAGGTACTAGCAAATGAAATTGCTCTAGATTATGTTGCTACTACAGACCAAGTAGCAGATATTTTCACTGAACCTTTGGCCAAGCATGTGTTTGAGCATTTGAGACAGAGGTTGGGTGTCCAATCTCTCTCTTGTGTCCACTAGTTCATCTTTTTGGCATAGTTTTAGGGGGACTTCATATATTTCTTTCTTTATCTCTAAAACTGTTAATCATCTTTGTTGTTGTGATAGTAGTATTAGTATCAGATGTCTAATCAAAATCTTAGTCTAATGGCCTTTGCATCAAAATGTGCTTGGTGATTTATTGTTTGCTGATATGAGACAATATTGGTATACTTGTTGTTGGTATCCTTGTTGTGTGACTGTGTTGTATCCTTGTTGTACATCAGATTATACTTTGTGGACAGTGATAGGAAAGAATGGTGACTATATGGTATCAGTTTGCGTCAGACTATTATTTGTGGACAATGATCAATGTGATCAGTGTGATTTTTTTTGTGTGTGGATAGTGATCAATGAGGTCTCATCAATGTTACATGGCAGTCATCAATGTTATGACAGTACTTCAGTAGAGTAGTATGCTGACAAAGGAATTGGTGACAGTACACTGACAAAGGAATCCGTGCCAGTGATTTTTAGTATATCATGCTCTGTGATTATCTAGTTAGTTAAGGGGAGTAATGCATTGTTGTATACCTTGTTAGGAAGTCCCCACCCTTTGTCATTGAAGTCAAATGGGGAGTAAGATCCTTTGGCATTATGTTCAGTAGTCACTATGATCTCCATTGTGATCTCAATATGTTTCAATGGAATTATGATCTTGGTTAGTATAACATGATCAGGATCAGTATGTACATGATCTCAGAGTAGTGGCATTATGATCTTGGTTAAGTATAACGTGATCAAGATAAGTATAGCTAGATCATATTATCTTATGGCATCTTATCTCAATGGCATTATAAGATCATCAGAGCAGTGGTATTATGTTTTCATCAAGATCATCATCAGGATGATATGTTTTAGTGCATAAGTATATGGTCAGATTCTGTAGTGTTTCAAGTCCAATCATCACAGATGACAATATCAGATAGGGGGAGATTGCAAAGTGTAATTGTTGCAAAGGTAAGTGCAAAGATTGTTTAGGTTGACATCAATGCCAAAGGGGGAGTTCGTTGGCATTATTTTGTCATTGATGTCAAAGATATTATCTCTGCTTCACTTTGTCTTGTTGAAGGCTTGAACACTTGTACTTTGAAGTGTTGAGCAGATTGTCATTTCATGGATTAGGGCTTATCAGTTATATAGTGTTTGTTGAAGTCCTAGCCCTAAAACCTTTGTAAGCAAGTTTCAAAATGGACTTATTATTAGTGTTCCTTCTATATCTTTATTCTCTACAACTAAACAGTGTTAGGGTTAGCCGACAGAAGATATCAATTAAATGCAAATAAAGATTAAATAGAGGAATGAAAATACACATAAATAATAACAGCGAGAGACAAGTTTTAACGTGGATCACCCAAACTCAGGCTACATCCACAACAGAGAGTCTAATATTTTTATCCAGTAAATCAAACCAATTACAACCAACAATCCTTGCAACTCAATACCGCTACAAAATGCTACAATACCTCAACAAAAACCCTAACCCTTAGCCATTTTTATCATGACTTTTGTTGGTTACAAAATAGGGTTTTTTATGTTGGCCAATGAAAAAAATAACTCCAGATGCCTTAATAAAATAATAAAAAACCATGTGAGGCTTCAGGGGCACTGCCCCCGAGCTCCCGCGAGGGTGTTGCCCCTCAACCCCACCCTGTATCGTGACAGGGAGCATGCCAGGGGCGCTGCCCCTAGACCCCGCAAGGGGCGCTACCCCTTGACCCCGTCTTGGGGGCAATACCCCCAAACCCTCATAAGGGGCGTTGCCCCTTGACCCCATAGGAATTTGGGAGAAAGCCGCACCGATAAAAGTGGTGTAAATTTAACCTCCGAGTCTGATTAGGCTCCATATAACAACAACAGTTCAAGGTATTGGTGTTTGATGATATTTTCAGATTGTTTAAAGTTGAAGATCAAACTTCTAAAGTGTCAAAAGGGTATTCTTTGCAACAGAGATAACTGGCAGAGATAAAGAATGGCTTAGTAATGTGTGATAAAAAATTTGGGTTTTTGACAAGTATTTGAATACCTAAAATCTACATCATTACAACCCTAATAGTCTCCTTAAACCCTAAGCATCAAAGGCCTAAAACTTAGAGTACAAGTTATAAAGTATGATGGGCTCAATTTTCTTATGTTTCTTTGTTGACTTGCTACAGCCGGTGACTAGTCACTTAAGTCACGACTTGAAGGGGTCGAGATCATTGTGCGACCAGCCCCTCAACCTAGTCGGGACCAATATTTCCTGACTATACATTGAGAAACTGTGTATAGGAAAATCAAGAGATCGAATGATAAAATCAAAGCAATGATAATAACGACTCAATTACCCATAACATAAAGAGACCAATCTAAGTAAAAAGCCAATATCAATCAATAAATCAAATAAAACAAGAAAGCCTTCACCTAGATTGTATAGTTCTCTTTGTCAATATGTGGATTGCTCAATAATGTTGCAAAACCATCTTTGCAACAAGCGAATGTAAGTGCTCAAAGTGCTCAAAAGATCGTAAGGTGCTCAACGATGTGATGTATGCTCAATTCGTTGTTAAGGAATGCCTAAGAATAAGTGATCGAAGAGGATTTGTGAAGGAGATGAGGGGGGTTTATATAGGTTTCAAACATGATCAATCAATGGATGAAATAAATCCATAGAATGAATGGTTGAGATAAATCAAATAACTCATGCTGAATGTGGACACGACATGTGTCACTCCAAAAAGGTATTTTTATTAAGATACTTGCTTTTTTGATAAAGATAGATTTGATTTCATAAATTAGAATACTTTTTCTTCTAATTCATGAGTTGATGAAAATAAGATAAATTAAAGCCAATTAACTTAACTTGTAATTTTACCTTTTTTAGAGTTCTAAAAATAAGACTGATTGTGCACATTAGTTATCATGATATTTTTAGAGGAATTGGAAAGATAATTGAAATTAAATAAATTTATTTAATTGATTATGCATGATAGAGGAATATGAAGATTATAAATAAATTAAACAAAGAAATTTATTTAATTTATTTTGCATGATGAAGGATAAATAAAATATGTGAGTATATTTTATGTTTAGAGGATTGAGATAATTTTAATAAATTTGCATGATTTATTTAAATTTGGAAGAACAATTTGATTTAATTAAATAATAAAAATTATTTAACTGTAGATAAGAGAGGATTTGGAAGAATTAGATAAATAATTGGATTTATTTAATTAATGTGGATTTGAAATTTGAAAAGAGGATAATTGTTTAATTAAATAATAAAAATTATTTAATTTTGGAAGAATAAGGTTGATTTAATGAAATTAATTAAATAAAGAGGATTTATTCAATTAATGTTGAATTTTGGAGTTTTGGAAGAATTGGATGACTTTGATCAAATTAATTAAATAATTAGATTATTTTATTAACGTTAAATGGAGGTGATTAGACAAAAATGCAAGTGATACGATGAAATGGTCATTTTTGGGTGTCTACATTTTGCCCCTCTTTGATGCAATGTAGTTTACAACATTGCATCAAAGAAACTGTTTGTTGAAGACATGATACAAGTTTGATTCCCCAGTGTAGCTAGCTGCCCCAGCATATGCCCCCTCGAGAGGAAAGACATGGAAATGATAGAAGGATGGGGTTGACGCTCGACAAAAAGATTGGGTTGGAGACAGACGATGCTGGATTGATGATACATAGAAGAAAGTGGAGATAGAATAGAACATGATAGGACTGTTGATCGATCACTATTAGAAAACTATATAAGGCCATGGGTAAATGGATGGGTGGATGAAAGAGCTTGTTGCATTAGTTTCACAATTGTTTATAAATAGCAATCCTTATTTTTGATATAGCATGTGGATAGTTTGCCACCAAGGTATAAAAGACTAAGGTGCTATGATATCCAGGTACGTGGATGTTGACTCTACAAGCAACCGGTTTGAACTTAGATCCCTTAGACATAATAGAACCTTGTTGAACATGTGAATGAGCCATAATCTTGAACATAAAATAAACTTCAATACATGTAAATGCAAGAAGAATATTAATATATAAGATGCTAGGATGTAACACACACAAGATAAATGTGCTGCTAAGAGAGATACTAAAGATCATTCCTCAAACATGGTGCACAAAAGAAATGACTATGCCCCCAATCTGTACAGCATCGCAACATACCAAGATTATAGATAAATCAAGGTAGCTTTGAATAGGTAATGGACAAAGGAGCAAAAGATAAACCATAAAGCAAATTGACTGACTTACAAAGTAAACATACAACCAACATATTCTCTTTCCAAAGAGGTTGCTCAGGATAGATTAGATAGGAAAGATAATAGTCTTATCATAGGAGCTATGTGTCCATTAAAGGGTGTTATCTATTTGAAAGGATAATGTCTATTTTTTAGGAAATGCTACATGTTGTACAAGATGCGTGTGTTGGTCTGGTTTTGAGCATGGAACATTCTGTATAAGACAAGTTTGTTGATCTATTGCTTGGTTGAGATTGATTTAGCTGATGTTGGCAATCGATATGTAGGACAACATATGGCTCTATAAGTAAGTTGATTTGCTTCAGGTTTGTTAAGGACTTTTGCTTTGAAAGGATGCATTTATTGTTTTGCTGCTTGAGTTAGTCAAGTCGAGGTGAATGGATTTTGATAAATGAAAGACTAGAAAGATGGAATGTCAATGGATTGAGATGGGTGAAGAATGATGAATCGTATGTGCCTGAGTACTCGATACATCCTTCGTATTCCAGACTACCTACATACCCTGTATCCACGGGATCAAGGCACATTATGAGGAAAGATAAAAAAATGATAATATGTAGTTCTGGGTAGAGTGATGAGATGGGTCAAGGTGTTTGAGCTTGGGTTGGGGAAATGATGAGATCTTATGTACCTGAGTACTGGATACTTCCTTCATATTCTAGACTGCCTACATACCCATATCCATGGGATCAAGGTACCTTAAGATTGAGATGAGATAATATATAGTTTTGGTTAGTGTGATGATGTAGGAAAAGTGTTGTCATTGTGGGGAGATGGTTGAAGTGCTTGTGTTTGGTGTGTTTTTGTTGGTTTTTTTATTGTGTTTGTGTGTGAAGCGTGTTGTTTGTTTGAAGTGTTTGTGTTTTTGTTAGCCACAAACAAGGATCCATTCCTAGAGCTAGGTTAAGGAAAGAATTGCCCCCATTCCGGTAGTAGTATTTGCATGGGTGAGTGACATAAGATAGCTGATGATGGAGAAGGCATGGAAAGTTTGACCTAGGACAAGACAGTGATAACTGTTGACATAGATCAAGATGTGGGATGACGACGATGGACATTGACAAATTTTCAAGCTATTCTAGATAGGGATATGGAAATGCAAACAAGGTCAATGGTTTTATTATGGATGGATGGATGAAGTGCGTTGTGAAATGGACATGGAATCAACAGGACTCGATAGATGATGGATGTTGACTCTACACATAGTGCCTGTTTGCTAGGTTTTCACTATGGTACTTATCCAAGGTGCCTGTTTGCCAAGTTTTCACCAGAGGATGGATTATTTTGTTTTTTTTTGGATACTCTAAGGATCAGCATAAAAATTCTTGAGATGAACACTGTTAAGTGGCTCATCTAGAGGAATGTTGTCAGGTGTAGCTAAAGTATAAGTTCCTGATCCATATGTTGCTATGACAATAAAGGGTCCTAACCAATTAGGCTCAAACTTGCCCTTCTTTTCTTGATCTGCTTGATTTCTCTGATTGTCTTTTAAGACAAGATCACCAAATTGAAACTATCTTTCTTTGATCTTTTTGTTGTAATTACACCGGAGGTAGTTTTGATAGACATGGAGATGATTAAGTGCAGCAAGGCGCCTCTCATCTAGTAATTCTAGCTCAGCTAATCTGGAAGTACAATACTCCTCTCCATCAATTAGGTTCTGCATGGATACTTTGAGAGATGGTATCTCGACCTCTATAGGTAGGATGGCTTCAGAGCCATAGACCAAGGCATAGGGTGTTGTACTAGTTGGTGTTATGATACTAGTGTGATAGGCCCATAGGGCAGAATTGAGTTGTAGGTGCCAATCACGACCAGCTTCATTGACCATTTTCTTGAGGATTTTGAGAATGGTTTTGTTGGAAGCCTCAGCTTGGCCGTTACTTTGTAGATAGTAGGGAGGGAAAAGTGATGTTGTATATTGTATTGTGTGTACAAGGTATGGACATCTTAATTCTTGAATGGTCTCCCATTATTGGTGACAATGGCTTGGGGGACACCATACCAGCAAATGAGGTAGTTAAGAATAAACTTGGCTATTTGGTTACCAGTGATATAGGTCATGGGAATGGCTTCTACCCACTTTGTGAAATACTTAGTGGCGATAATGATAAATTTGTGGCCATTGGATGAGGATGGGTGGATTTGTCCTACAAGGTCAAGACCCCATTGTGAAAAAGGCCATGGAGTAGTCACAGGTTGTAGTTCATGAGCTGGTGCATGAATCAAATCTCCATGCTGTTGGCATTGTAGACACTTCTTAGCAAACTATAAAGCATCTTGTTCTATAGTAGGCCAATAATACCCTATGTAGAGTATCTTCTTAGCGAGATTAGGACCGGTAGAATGTGTGCCATAGACACCTCATGTATGTCTCGTAAGGTAGCTTTGGCTTCTTCCGTGTTAAGACATTGTAAGAGGATACCATTGAGACTTTGGCGATAAAGTGTATCACCCAGAATGGTGTAATGGGAGGATTGACGGATAAAGGTTTTGCATTGGGTTGATGAGAGTTCAAAGGGAAAGGTTCCGTGTTTAAGGTATTCATAGATATCTTCATACCATGGGGAATTGGGACCAACAAGTTTGCAGATGATTTCAATAGTTGGAACATTAACGGTTGGTATCGACAATTGCTCGATCAAGAACTCACATTTCTATGTGTTTATAGGCATGTCTATAAGTGACCCCACAGAGGCCATAGAGTCTACAGCCTTGTTAGGCTCTCTTGGAATTTGCTCAATGTGATGGTAGAAAAGTGTGGTTTGTAGGTATCCACTAATTGCTTGTAGGGGATCAACTTTTCATCTTTTATTTGCTACTCATCTGTGACTTGTCGAATAAGTACTTGCGAGTCTCCATATACCTATAGTTCTATGATGTCCCATTGAATTACTGTATTAAGACCTATGAGGAGTGCTTCATACTCGGCTATGTTGTTGGTGCAAGGAAATGCAAGTTGATATAACTTGGGGATATAGTCATTTTGTGGTGTGATAAGAAGGATGCCGGTCCCTGATCCATGCTGTGTGTAGGAACCATGAAAGTACAATTTCCACATTATTGAAGTAGAAAGAGTGAAGAGATTTTCATCTGGAAATTTAGATACCATAGGATGTATATCTATCATGGGTGCTTCTACTAGCTGATCTACTAGGATTTGTCCCTTGATTACTTTACGATCCACATACTCAATGTCAAACTCACTAAGGATCATGATCCATTTAGCTAGTCTGCCTGTGAGAGCTACTTTTGCTGGGAGATACTTCAATGGATCAATTTTTTAAAAGAGATTTGTATGTTGGTTTAGCATGTAATGCCACAACTTTTGAGAAGCCAACAATAAGGCTAAACAAGCTCTTTCCATAGCTGAATAATTGAGTTCATAACCCACCATGGTTTGACTGATATAATAGATTGCATGCTCTTTTCTTGACTCATCATGTTGTGCTAGAAGAGCCCCTAGGGCTGCAGTTGTAGTTGAGATGTACAAGATCAAAGGCCTATTAGTGATTGGTGGTACCAAGATAAGAGGTGTAGCTAGATATTCTTTGAGTTGATCAAATATTTCTTGACACTTATCATCCCATCAAAATGAGACATCCTTTCGGAGCAAGTGTTGAAATGGTTGACATTTATCTACTAGCTGTGAGATGAAATGCCTAATAGATTGTAACCTTCTTGGCAAGCTCCTTAATTCTTTTAGATTCTTTGGTGGAGGCATCTCCATTATAGCCTTGACTTTTGTGGGATCTACTTCGATGCCTCTGCAAGATACAATGTATCCCAATAGTTTTCCTGATGTTACCCTAAAGACAAATTTCTTTGGATTGAGTCTCACTTGGTATTTTTTGAGCCTGTCAAAGATTTGTCCTAGAAGCTATATGTGATATGCCCTAAAAGACTTTACTAGTATATCATCAACATAGTCTTCCATGATGTGATGAAAGAGATCATGGAATATCACTGTCATTGCTCTTTGATAGGTTGCTCTTGCATTTTTAAGACAAAATGGCATGACGCACCAACAATAGGTACCCCAAGGACAAGTGAAAGTTGTTTTATGTTGATCTTCTGCTATTGTTATCTGATTATAGCCAAAGAATCCATCCATGAGAGAAAGTATTTCATGACCAGTGGTCAAGTCTATAATGAGATCAATGTTTGGTAAAGGAAAATCATCTTTGGGACATGCTTTGTTAAGATATTTGAAGTCGGAACACATGCGGATGCTCCCATTGGGTTTAGCCACAGGTACAATGTTCGATACCTATTTCGGATAATCAATAGGTTTGATGAATTTGGCATCTAACAATTTTTGTATTTCCACTTTCACCAAGAGAGCTATCTATGGATGCATCTTCCTCAGCTTTTGCTTGATTGGTTTAACTATTGGATCCACTGTGAGATAGTGAACTACTAGCTTAGGGTCTAACCTTGGCATATCAGCATAGGTCCATGCAAAGTTGATCATGCATTGCAAGAAGAAATTGTTAAGATCCTTGTGTTCTTTCTCTGATAGTGATGCTGCAAGGAATGGTGTCTTTGGATTTTGCTCTGTGCCAAGATTTATCTCTATCGAATCTTCCACTAGGAGAGTTGATTTCTCTTGATACTTAGATGGTAGGGGAAGGTCAAATCCTCCATCCACAGGTGCCATAGTTGGGTTTTCACCTTTGGATATGTCCTTTGTTTTTACTATTTTGTGATCAGGAGGTGCCACAGTGTGGTTTTCACCTAGAGATCTTTATTTTTACTTTTGCGACTAGAGGATTTGGCATTGTCACCAAAATAAGTTATTGGCTCTAGTTCCATTACAAAACCAGCTTTGTGATCACCAAGAGGGATATCATCCTAGATTCCCATGAACTCAACAATATCTTCGTCATTTTGAAATACATCTACAATAGGGGACCCTTGTTGGTCCCAATCGATAAGTTCAGGGTAGACAAGTGTTACTTTCTAGGTGTGGGTGGTGGATGTTAAGGATATAGATGATAGCATGAATACGGAGGATTTTGTAAATAGGTTAGTCATATGGAGGAAAGAGTCATCAATGATATCCTCATTAGACACTGAATTAGTGGGAAAAGTTTCTGCCACCTTGTCGAGGATACCCTCAATGTCCAAGGCACGTGGTACCTTCCTACCAAATCCTAACCCCTTAATGTCTAGTTTCTTCATCACAATAATCGGTTCCATTGTTCCTTGATTCTGTTTTCCAAGGCCACCTTTGCCTTTATAGCCCATGTTTTTGACTATTCTTATTATTTGACTAGTATTATGACTAGTTCTTTCTCCTTGTAGAGCCAAGAGGAGATGTCTTCAATAGTTTCCTCTACCAATAATTTTCCCTCTAGGAATTTGGTTAGAGATGTTGGGGAAGGAATAACTACTTTCTTAGTTGCTTTGGCTATGGGCAGTTGGCCGTAGGATTTAGGAGATAGAGGCATCCACCCTACACAATAAGATTTTGAGATATCATATTCTCCAAAGCCTATATCATGGATGTGAGCTTTGATTTTAGGAATAGGATGAGGATTGGTTTCAGCTATAGAGGCTTTTGTCAAATTTTTAAAATCGACATATAATAGGGATTCATGGGCTTTGTCATTATTGGACACTTGTCTACAATTCTTATAATAGCCTTGCAAGACACAATAGAATTCGAAAGGATTAAGATCTCCAGGGATAGTTATCTCCGTACCATTGAATGGGAACTTGAGAGACTGATGGTACATTGAGGGAACAACTTTCATGGCATGGATCCATGGGCATCCTAGGATAATGTTGTAAGGTAGCTCAATGTAAAGGACTTGGCATCGAGTTTCTAGCATGACAGGGCCTACTTGTATAGGCAAGTGGATAACACCTTCTGAACGGTGCTCAACATCATCATACCCCTTAATTGTAATACTTTTATCAATGTTGACATGATCCTAAGAGTATCCCAATTGTTTAAGTAACTTTAGAGAATAGATATTGAGACCAGCACCACCATCTATAAGTATGCGTTTGATCTTGCATTTATGGATGAGAACCTCAATCTGAAGGGCATCATTGTGACATGGATCATGGGATGGGAGGTCCTTTTCAGAAAAGACCACATTTTAGGGCGAGGCAATGTTACCTATTAAAGCTTGGATATTTGTGACCACTATGTTGTTAGGAATCGAAGACTCTTGTAGGGTTTTTCTAACACAGCTTTATGTGCGGGTGATGATCGTAGAAGGTCCAAGATAGAGATCTGTGCCGGGGTTTTCCCTAGATGTTCAAAAAGATTATAATTGGATTGAGTTAGGAGACTTGGTGTAGGACCCTGAATGGTGACACAACCACGACAAGTTGTAATAGTGCAATCTGTAGATTTGCCTTTGATTGTGAGGGTAGATACATGACTTTCTTCAAAATGACACAATAGAGTCATAGGAAGTTGAAGCTTTGTGAACACATTTATCTTTGTCAGGATTTTAACTTTGATCATGGTTAAGGAATGGCTCCTTGTACATGTTGAGGTCTTTATTGGTGTTTTGATTTGGTGGTTTATCGTCAAAAGAGATTAGGTTTCCATCGATAAGATTTTGGATTATGTGCTTGAGTTTCATGCATGAGGAGGTCATGTGTCCTTTGCTCCTATGGAATTCACAATATTCATTTTCTCTATACTGTGCGGTTTTGTAAACAGGTTCTCCATATGGGGGAGCATCTGGTAAGGTGATGAGTCTATTGTTTATAAGTTTCTGTAAAACAGTCTCAATTGGCTCTCCCAAGGGAGTGAATTGACATTGCAGAGGGTAATTTTGTTGACGTCGCCCTTGTTGTCATTGTTGTTGGTTTTGGTATGGTTTTCTTTGTTGTTGTTGGTTTTGTTGAGGTGGAGGTTGACTTAGTTTGGAAAGATGAAGGGGTGTTTGCAATGTTGGAACATGTTTAGAATCGACCACACCATCATTGACCACATTTTTAATTTTGTTCCAAAACTTGGGTTTATTGTTTGATTGTTGTTGGGGAGCATTATCTTTAGTTTCTTTGAAGATTTTGACCATGCCCTTAGCAATGAGGGCTTTTTCAATGTTGATTCCCTTGTAGGTAATTTTGTTGAAGGTTGTTGCACTAATAATTTGCAAATGAAAACCCAATTCTTGGTTGAGGTTCTGTACAAATATGCTAACAAGCTATTTTTCAGGTATCTTGAATGGGAATTTGCTAGCCATTTGTCTCCATCTTTGAAGGAAGGAAATGAAAGTTTCCCCATTTTTTTGTTTATTGTTGCATAGGTCGATCATGGAGATCTCATGTTCTATGTTGTAAGAGAAATTGGTGGCAAATTTCTCTACAAGCTTATTAAAAGATTTAATACCTATGGGGAGGTGCGAGAACCATTCTATAGCTTGACCTCTAAGACTGCGAGGAAAGAGGCACATAAGATATGTGTTATTATGTGACACCTCGAAGCAAGCGAGATAGAATTCTCTAAGATGGTCTTTTGGGTCTCCTTTTCCTTTGTATTTATCAAATTTGGGAATAGTGAAGTTGTGAGGAAAAGGGATCATGGGTAATGACTGATCAAATGGATAAGGACAAACTTCTTCTAAAGAGAAGGTTTTCTTGGTGTAGCCAAATGTAAGATTAGATAATTATTGTTGTACCTTTGCAAGTTTTATCTCCATAGTTGTGGGAGGGGTTGGAAACATCTCTCGTGGAACTAGCAGTGGTTGTTGTTGCCCATATGGAAGATTGTAGTGGAAGCCATAGGCATTGGTGTTATAAGGGTCGTAAGATTGGTTGGGGTCATATGTGTTGTATGTTGGGTTTAGATTGGGTTGGAATTGGGTGTTTCGATTTTGGGGAGGTGGGGGTGGTGCTAGGTAAGAATGTAGGCTTTGTGATGGTTGTTGATAAGAGTTTGGTGGAGGATATTGCGGAGGTGGTGTGAAGAAAGAATTTGGTGGAGGAAAGATAAAGTTTGTTGGATTTGGTTGTGGTGGTGGAACATAGCTATGGGAAGTTTGGTTTTGGGAATGTTGAGGGTTGAGATAGGTGTGGTTGAGGTTGAGAGTGGAAGATCGTTGTGGCGGAGGGACATAGGTCGATGTGTTTTGTGATGGCGGAGGTTGAATGGAAATGTGTTGAAAAAGGTTAGTGTCAATAAACATTGTGGTGGAGGGACATAGGTAGATGTGTTTTGTGATGGTTGGGGTTGACTAAGATGGTGATAGGTATGATGGAATGTAGAAGAATGTTGTGGTGGAGGGACATAGGTTGTGTTGATGTTTTACGATGGTTGGGGTTGCATGACATTGTTTGGTTTAATGAGACGGAGGGTTGATGATGTTGGGGGTGGTGTTTGTTGAGACCCTTGTTGCATGGCTACATAAGTGTTCCCCAGATTGTAATTTGGTGGAAAACCTTCTGATGATGGGATAGCCAATGTTCCACTTGCAATTGTTGTGGGCATTTTAGGAGGTTGTTGTGTGTTTGATTTTGCTAGAGCAGCCTGTCTTGCTAGTTCTGCTTGACAATGTAGAGTCTCTTGTTGTTGTTTGTAGATCTCCATAGGAGTTAGGAGCGGTGATATGGGTCTCTCTGCCATTGGGTTTTGATAAAGGGGATTCTTATGTTGTGCAATTGTCCTCCTTTGTGAGCTTTGTTTAGGTATGGGTGTGGTTAGAGTTGACATGGTTTGGATTGCTGTTATAGTGTCTTGGGTGCTAAGATTTGATAGATCAAAATCTTTGGGTAATTTGGCTCCTTGCTTTGCTAGCAAGTGAAAGAAATGATCTTGGTTCTCGCTAAGGATTTTGTCAAAGGCAGCCATGGCTCTAGGATCTTGTATGATTTCATCAAGGTCTTGTCTATCTTCTTGTGAGGATTGACCTATTTCAAAATGTTGCTCTTCTTGAGATGGGACTTGACCTATGGTATAACCTTGTGGAAAAAAATTTGGAGGCATGCCGGTTGTATATTGAGGTGTATTTACCAAAGGAACATTATCTTCTTGAGGATTGTTTGGTTGGTCATGTTGCAGCCTATTTTGTGAGTTGGTTGGTTTTTCCATTGGTGTTTTTTGAGTACCCTTTGGAGTGATGTTTGATTAGCTTGGTTGAGGTGTATGAGGAGGTGATTTGCGCTTCCTTGGGACAACTTGCTTGGCCTTCATAGTTTGTTGGAGTCTAGTGGTTACCATGGGATGCACTAGGATACTTTGTTTAAGATGCTTGCTGGGATTTTGTTGTGTTTTAGAAAAGACAATTTTGATGAATAGTTTATTAGACCAAAGGTGTTGTATTGTTTGACCAAAGGCGCAGGATTGTGTTACCAAAAGTGAGCTACTGTTATACCAAGGGTGCTGAAGTAGATTTGCTAGAGGCGAGGTACTGTTATACCAAAGGTGAGCTACTATAATGCCAGAAGTGAGCTATTATTATACCAAGGGTGCTGAAGTAGGTTTGCTAGAGGTGAGGTACTATTATACCAAAGGTGAGCTACTGTTATATCAAAGGTGAGCTGCTGCTATACCAAAGGCGCTGAAGTAGTGTTTGTGATGTTTTATAAGGCAAATTTTGATAGATTTTGGATTTAATTTTGATTGGATTTACTTTGGCAAGAGAAAACACATCAAACAAAGTGGCAAAAAAAGACTGACACAACAGATAGTGTATGTTCAAGGCTCACAAAAAGCCCAATGTTTACATAGGTATAAGACAATTGCAAATAATATCAAGCACTTTTTATCCCTAGAGATAAGGTGTCATTATAGTAGATCAGCTCACAACTTAATTCTTCGTCGACCAAATATCATTCCATAAAGGTGTCAAACATTTGTATCTTTGCAAGAGACGATAGGTAGGGATATCTCACCCTCCCCTCAGAAAGTTCAAGTAGGTCACAAGAGCTTTATGGCTGAGGGAATACTATCTCTTCTCAAGGGAAGCAATGGTGAGTATCTTGAAGGCTTAAATCGATTCCCCTTGCACTGATGATTACCACAATGTTCAGAGGTGGATCAGGTAGTCACTATCTAGATTTGTTCTTAATAACTTTGAGGGACCAACGCCTTACGAGTAATGTGACAAGCTACTAAAAGCTTTGACTAATCCTACTAAGAGTATCAAACACTTCACACAATGTGAAAATCATTTCTACAAAGTGCATCTGATAATAATGATTAGGCACATCATATTGGATATTATGATCAGATTCTATGCAATTTAAAAAAAATATTCATGAAAATTGAATATATTTTGCACAAGTTATGATTGTTTGAAGTTTGCAAAGAAGGGTTGACTTTGACTGAGTGCACCTAATAAATATGATAAAATTACCTAAAAATTATTTCACCACAGAAAAATTGGGAGAACTAGATTTCCAATGCCACTAGTTTCATGAAAATATGACTTCGTATGCAAAAGATATGCCCGATTTCATGAAACTGCTCTGAAAAGGTTAAAAAAAAAGTATGGGCTAAAAATAGAGACACAGATTGGGATCTATTTTTCTCAAAATCTGTGCACTACCAAAAAAAACAAGAGTTACCCATATAGGATTTTGATGTTCTCGACAAAACCCAGAAATCTTTTGAGCTAAAATTATACAGATATGCCTTATTTCATGAGATTGCTAAAAATAGGCCAAAAAAAACAAAAAAAATAAGTATAGGCTAAAAATAGGGACATAGATTTGTGATCTATTTTTCTTGAATCCGTGCACTTTCTACAAAAATTAAGAGATACCTAGATAGGATTTTGATGTTTTCGACAAAACCTAGAAATCTTTTGAGCTAAGGTTACACTATTTGAATGCTCAACGCCTATTCTCTCAAACTAGTGAACAAGAATCTTCAGATTTTCTGCATTGTGATTGAGCTTTTCCATACCTAGCTTCCAAAAATTAATTTTTTTCTTAAAAAAAAGGTTAGTGGGTCCCACCAGATGTGCCAGAATGTGTATAGAAAAATCGAGAGATTGAATGATAAAATCAAAGCAATGAT
Organism: Cunninghamia lanceolata; assembly: GCA_027924645.1. Lineage (NCBI taxonomy): Eukaryota > Viridiplantae > Streptophyta > Pinopsida > Cupressales > Cupressaceae > Cunninghamia > Cunninghamia lanceolata. The sequence continues at coordinate 166,146 of BSBN01001393.1, read as the reverse complement.
AATAACAACTCAATTACCCATAACATAAAAAGATCGATCTAAGTAAAAAGCCAATATCAATGAATAAATCAAATAAAACAAGAAAGCCTTCACCTAGATTGTATAGTTCTTTTTGTCAAAATGTGGATTGCTCAATAATGTTGCAAAACTATGTTTGCAACAAGCGAATGTAAGTGCTCAAAGTGCTCAAAAGATCAATGTCAAAAGATCGTAAGGTGCTCAACAATGCGATGTATGCTCAATTCCCTATTAAGGAATGCCTGAGAATAAGTGATCAAAGAGGATTTGTGAAGGAGATGAGGGGGTTTATATAGGTTTCAAATATGATTGATCAATAGATGAAATAAATCCATGGAATGAATGGTTGAGATAAATCAAATAACTCATGTTGAATGTGCACACGACATGTGTCACTCCGAAAAAGTATTTTTATTAAGATAATTATTTTTTTGATAAAGATAGATTTGATTTCATAAATTAGAATGCTTTTTTTTCTAATTCATGAGTTGATGAAAATAAGATAAATTAAAGCCAATTAACTTGTAATTTTGCCTTTTTTAGAGTTCTAAAAATAAGACTGATTGTGCACACGAGTTATCATGATATTTTTAGAGGAATTGGAAAGATAATTGAAATTAAATAAATAAATTTATTGAATTAATTGTGCATGATAGAGGAATATGAAGGTTATAAATAAATTAAACAAATAAATTGATTTAATTTATTTTATATGATGAAAGATAAATAAAATATGTGAGTATATTTTATTTTTAGAGGATTGAGATAATTTTTTTTTAAAAATGCGCCTAGTAAACTTTTTAACGTGACTGGTGACGCTAGTGTGACACGCCCTTCGGCTCCATGTGAATGTTTTTTTTTGGAGCAATGAACTGGTGAGGCCACAACATGGGGGACCTCATCCCCTAGCAAGAACACTTCAAACCCACGAGCTTGTTGGCCTAGCGAAGGCGTAAAGCCTGTGAGCTCGTTGGCCTAGCGGGGGTTTAAACTCTGGTGGCTGCCACTACAACCGAGCAACTTAACCACTAAACCACGCCCTTATTGGCTGATGATTGAGATAATTTAAATAAATTTGCATGATTTATTTAAATTTGGAAGAACAATTTGATTTAATTAAATAATGAAAATTATTTAATTGTAGATACGAGAGGATTTGGAAGAATTAATTAAATAATTGGATTTATTTAATTAATGTGGATTTGAAATTTGAAAAGAGGATAATGATTTAATTAAATAATAAAAATTATTTAATTTTGGAAGAATAAGGTTGATTTAATGAAATTAATTAAATAAAGAGGATTTATTCAATTAATGTTGAATTTTGGAGTTTTGGAAGAATTTGATGACTTTGATAAAATTAATTAAATAATTAGATTATTTAATTAACGTTAAATGCAAGTGATGTGATGAAATGGTCATTTTTGGGTGTCTACAGAAACAACGGGAACATAAAGATCAACGTGATTATTTGATTAACCAAGAGCGTGAAGACACCAATCGATGGTGTAGGTTTAAAATTCATTCAAACTGCAATGGTCATCCTCCGAGAATATGTTTTGATAGCAATTTAGCTGTATACTGTGTGTTGTTTCTTTGTTAGTTTTTTGTAACTGATTTTGAAACAGAGGGTTTGACAGTTTCAAACTAGAATAAATAAATTGTTCTCGGTGGCTATTATGAGAAAGGAATGATATAAAATGAAGGGCATTCATGTATATTTGTTCTATTGATGAAATAATAGAGAACTATTCATTGAAGGGAAGAGGATAAGAGTGATGTTGGTTTAATCAGTAAAAATTATAGAGAATAGAGTAATTAGAGTATGATTGTGATTGCAGAAGGTGTTGTTGAATCCTTGAGGACATTATAGGCAGGCTAATACTGTATTTTTGGTTTTTACATGCAATTGATGTTTGTTGCACTAAGTTTATTGGAGTTAGTGCTTCATTGCAACAAGGAGTTGGTGCTCCTAAGAAAATTGTAATTAGTGAGATCTTTACCAGTGAGGTGTAATTAGTGAGATTCTCTATCAGTGAGACACTAAAATAAAATTCTTTTGTGAGGTTGGATAGTGGTTTTTCCCTGATTAGGGTTTTCCACTTAAATCTTGTGTCATGGTGTCTTGTGTTATGGTATGTTTTCATGATCCTCTAATTGTTTTGATATTTTGAAACAGTGGCTTATAGTGACTTCTTGTGAGTACTTAAAGAATTTGGAAAACAAGTTTTCTATAGCACTGATTCACCCCCCTCTCAATGGTATTGTATTCCAATAGAGTTGTCTTCACTGCTTCAATAGAAGATGTAGAGCTCCCAGTAATCAAAAGATCATCAACATAAAGTATCAGTATCAGCAATGAATCATCTTGTTGTAAAAGATAAATGTTGGGATCCAAGTGGCACCTAGCAAAACCTGAAGACAGGAAGAGGGAATTCATCTTCACATACCAAGCCCGAGGGGCTTGTTTGAGGCCATAGAGAGATTTCCTAAGTCTAGATACTAAGGAGGAATTCTGAAGATACCCTGGTGGTTGTTCCATGTAGATCTCCTCCTCAAGGTCTCCATGAAGAAAAGCACTCTTCACACCCATCTTGTGCACATCCCAACCATGTGCTGTGGCAATAGCAAGTGTGAGTTGCATGGAAGTCATCTTGGCCATGGGTGCAAAGGTCTTTGTGTAGTCAATACCAGCAACTTGTGAAAACCCCTTAGCTACCAAATGTTCCTTGTAATTATTAATCAACCCATCTGCTGCATACTTAGTTTGATAGATCCATCTACATTGAACCATCTTTCTTCCCTTAGGAAGATGTGTCAAGTCCCAAGTGTGATTTCTCATTAAGGAATCATATTCCTCATTCATAGCATCATCCCACTAAGGTATACTTGAAGCCTCTCTGAATGTCTGTGGATCAAAGGCTGAGGCAAAGTAAGCATGTGGCCCACTATGATAATCTGACTGTGTATGTCTCCCATCTACTGGATTCCTTGCTCATCCTTGCACTCTGAAGTGTCTACTTAGCCCAAAGGGGCTGTGATGTGAGTGAATTGGGTGCTGAGAGATCAACCTCCAAAGCAAGCCCATAAGAAGATGAGGATGAAACCCCATCATGGTCCTCACTGTCAAAACTAGAAGAAGAAGGAATCTCTATATGAGGAATCGATCGTGGATGGTTTGAGTCATCATAAGAAGTATCATCAAAGTGGAATAAGTCCACAAAGGAGGGAGGAATGTCAAGCAAAGATTCAGTGGGACTTTCTTGGAACTTAACACTCCTCTCAAAGAACAACTCATGTGTGGTCAAATGTAGGAGATGATAACCTTTCACACCTTCAAGATGTCATATAAAGATGCAAGGTTTGGACTGAGGTTCCATTGCCTTGCAAGTATGAGAAGGTATTCGTGCCATAGTTGGGGATCTAAAGACTCTGAAGTGCTCAATTGAACGTTTCCTTCCTTTCCAAGCTTTAAAAGGTGTCATGCCCTTCAAGGCTTTGTGAGGAACTCTATTTTGAATATAACATGCACAGTACTGTGGTGTAGGGTCCTTGGAGTGTATCGTGTAATTTGCCATCTCTTTCAAGGTTCTGTTCTTACGTTCTACAATTCTATTCTGCTGAGGGATATAAGGAACTATGCGCTACAAGTTTATTCCCTCTCATGTGCAAAACTACCCAAACCTAGTGTTAACATATTCTCCTCCATTATCTATTCGAAGAACTTTGATGACTTTCACTGATTGTTTCTTAACAAGATCCTTTAAATCTCAAAAGTGGTCTAAGACTTTAGATTTCTGCTGCAAGAAGTAGACCCATGTGTACTGAGAGAAGTCATTTATGAAGGTGAGAACATATCTAGCCTTAGTAAAAGATGGATGGGGAAAAGCCCCAGATACATCACTGTGAACAACCTCCAACATCTGTGTTGCTCTCCATGATTTGCCTTTGTCAAATCTCTCTTCAAGATGCTTCCCAAGGGCACACCCCTCATAAAGACCCTTGGAGAATCTGACTCTAGGCAATCCTGTAACCATATCATGCTGACGAAGGGTGTGTGCAAGAAGTTGTGTCTACTTTTTGGCCAAAAAGTGGAAGTGTTTTCCTTGATTTTCAGAATTTGTCACATTTGACCTAAAAATTTGAAGCACTTAACGGTGGAATCTTGGAAAAAGTCACTAAATATGAAATGTAGTACTCGGAGTCTAGTTTCCAAATATGTAATTTTTTTCAATACCCAGATGATAGAAATTAATTTTGAATAGGCGTTTCTAAAAACCACTGTTTAAAAGTCACTTTTTTTTACTATACCATGTACGTGTACGTCATCCATATTTTGACCTAAATAATCATATTTTTCAAAATCTTTTTGGGAAAAGCTTTGTAACTCACTGAAGCACGTTTTCCATATTTATTTGTAATTTTTTATTGAATATTTTTTTTGTTATTAATTTCTTATTGGTCATTTTTTGTCTTTTAAAAAATCATCGTGTACGTCACGCATAAGATGACCTAAACTTAACATTTTTTGAATTTTTTTTTTTAAATTGAAAAGAATTGTCTAAAGTACGTTTTCATACAATTTTTTTTACAAAAAAATATTTTAATAAAAAGTTTTTAAAATATTAAAAAACCCTGATAATTCAAGGTTATGAACATATTTCATCAGAAATTGATTAAAAAATAGCAAAATTAATTTAATTGTAAAAAAAATTACATATTTAGAATCTACATTGTCTCCTTTATAATGGGTTTTAATTTCGTCAAAATATTCTGTAAAATAGACCTTTAAATATATGCCCAAAGTCACTATTTTGTTGTGACATTGACAGGGCCTTCAAGTTGCAGGTCAAACTAGGTCTAGAGGTCAGGGTCGGGTCCCCAAAGCATTTTTCGAAGCGGGTTACAAAGCAAAACCCAAGCTTGAAATTCAAATTTTGAATAACGGGATCCTGTTTATAAAACGTGATCCCGTTTATAAAACGGGATCCCGTTTCTTTATCCATCGCCGCTGAATAAAACGGGATCCCGTTTAATAAACGGGATCCCGTAGTAAACGAGATCCCTTTTTATATAATGGGATCCCGTTTTATATTTGCCCTTTTTTTAAGAAGACTGTACTATGACTGTCATTTTTGCAACTTGCCCTATAGTATGGCCGACAGCGACACTTGCAGCATTCTTTGGCATATTTCTTTCTTTTGCAGGTCCATCAACTTGCAGTATTGTTGCTATTTTGATAGAAACCATCATGGAGACGTTATTTGAGTGAAATTTTGTTGAATTGGTACTTGTTTGAAGGACTTGAAACACATTCAAGTTTTTGACATTCATTTGTACATGCTTCATAAATTTTTTAATCATGGGATCACAAAGTCGTAATAAGAGGAAAGATAGGAAGCTATTAACTCCTGAAGAAATTGAAGCAAAGAGAGTGAAGGAGGCAAAAAGACAAAGAGATAGAAGAGTAAAGATTCAATCAATGAACAATGCTGAAGCATCCAATTCCACAACTATTGAAGATAAAAATATTGAGGAGACCATGGATATAGATGATGCAAGTTTGCAAGAGGTGAATGTGGAAACTAATACGATTATGCAAACTACTCCTGGTATGTCTTCAAATCCCTCTATTAATGCTATGGAGAATGTTTCAATGGGCACAAATCCAGGTACTTCTTCAAATCCACTTTTGAATGAAATGGAAATAGTGTTGATAGGAGATTTAAAACAAGCTGGATATAACAATGTTGAGATTGATAATATTCGTAGAGATCAAAATTTGAAACAAACTGTAGTTGAAAATGAAAATGAAAATTCTTTTGTTGAAAATGAAAATGAAAACCCATTTGTTGTTGAAAATGAAAATGAAAACCGTTTTGTTGTTGAAAATGAAAACGAAAACCGTTTTGTTGTTGAAAATGAAAACGAAAATCCTTTTGTTGAAAATGAAAATGAAAATCGTTTTGTTGTTGAAAATGAAAACGAAAATCCTTTTGTTGAAAATGAAAATGAAAACCGTTTTGTTGTTGAAAATGAAAACGAAAATCCTTTTGTTGAAAATGAAAATGAAAATGAAAATCGTTTTGAAGTTGAAAATGAAAATGAAAATCTAGGAAGTGATGTTGAAAATGAGAAATATTTTTTCAAAATTGAAAGAGATGTTTTGGATAATCTTCCTGGTAAAATTTCTTGGAGACAAATAAGAACACATGCCAATAGATTATACAAGGAATTTTTTTATCGTAAAAAACTATCATTTCAATGTCAACTAATGATGCAATTAATGAGAATGTGGAAAATGAGAAAAGTAATGAAAATGTTAAGCATTTTTGTTAAACCAAGAAGAAAAGATCAATCACTAAAACATGCTATGTCTACTGTTGCTAGTGCCATTGAGTCTATTGGAAGTAATAGTCGATCCAAAGATAAAAATGCAGTAAGACGAGCTATAACAACTGCTATAGTGAATAAAACAACTTTGAATAGAAGAATGGTAAGCAATATTAGTGGAATTCTAAAAATACATCCTAAAACATTGGTAAGAGCGGCAAAAAGAAGATAAAGTATAGAAAATGATCCAATTAACCAATGTTGGAGTTTTAGTGGTCGACTCCCGAGATCTGACATGAAACTAAATGTTGAAATCAGATCTTTGATCGAAAAATATTGGCATGATAATACTAGGGTATCGTCTAATGCTAGAGATGTTTTAAAATTAAGAGTGGGGTCCAAAGTTCGCGATCCTCATCCAAAACACCTATTAGATACAACGCAAACTGAATTTTATTGAAAATTTTGTGATGAATTAGTGTTACCTGGTAATATTAAAATACGTCAAAGATCTTTTGAAAAATGCAAACCATGGTATGTAAAGATTAATAAGGAACGAATATCTTGTTGTTGTAAAACGCATGTTCAATTTCGTTATTATTATGATGTGTTTCAATATATACGTTGTACTTTACATCGTAACATGATTATACAGGAATGTGATATTAATATGCCAACTGAAGCAATAAAAGAGTTTATATCAAGTTTGTTCTGTGAAAGATCTAATGAAAAAGGTTTTTATTTAAGTTCATGTATTTCTGGACAATGCACTAATTGTGGCAATCTTTCTTTGTTAAGAGTTTGTATGCATGAAAGTGTTGAAAATAATTTTGGACAACAATTAGTGGATGTTAAAAGATTTAAGAATGTTGAATATTCTTTAAAAGATGGAAAATTTGGAAAGCGTTGTGATTTAATTACATAAAAGGTTAGTGTGCATGCATGCATATCAGAATTTAAAAGTAAAATTGTACCAAAATATGTCAAGCACTCTCAACAAGCTCGATGGCTTGATGGACAATTTCGTAAATGTAGAAACACATTTTCAATTGGTACTATACTATCAGTGGTTGATTTTGCAGAAAACTATACTTTAGCTCCGCAAGAGGAAATTCAATCACAATATTACAATTCAGTGCAGGTTGCTATGTTTGTTCATATTGTTTATAGACATGCAGATGATAGCATAGAGAATGATAGAAAAGTTTTGAGGGAGTATCATTTCTATTTGAGTGACAACTAGTTACACTCGTCAGAGTTTGTTCAATATTGTTTCAATATATTTTATACAAATTTAAGAGAAAGAGGAATCCAGATGACTGAACATCTTATATGGTCAGATAATTGTACGGGGCAGTTCAAGAATGCTCGAATGTTCTATTGGTTATGTAGGGTTCACAAGGAGAATAATGTCCAACATATGTGGAATTTTTTTGAAGCTGGACATGGTAAAGGAGAACATGATGGAGCTGGTGCGTGTGTTAAAAGAATTCTTGCTAGACAACAATTAAAATTTGAGGATGCAGTAAAATTTAAAGATGCATGTGGGATTGTAGATTGGTGCAATACAAGATTATGTACACCTGGATCAAGCGAGTACTCTACAGTTCATCGATTCTTTTGGTTGGTTGAAGAAGAAAATATTCTACCTAGACTTGATTGCCGGACAATCAGTGGATCTACTAAATGGCATTCATTTAGGAGTTCGAATGCAAGTACATGGACTATCTGGACAAGGGAGCTTGCATGTTTTTGTCAGTTTTGTATTTCAGGAGATTGGGAAGCATGTGAGAATACAGAATGGGTTGAAGAGTGGAAACAAAGACCATTGACACTTGCACAAGCACACAATCAAAGTGAAACAACAATTGAAGACAATGATCAACTGTTTGTATCAGACGATTATGACCGTGTTTCAGAACTTGTACAAGAAGGTAATTTAATTCAAATCATTTCATTTTATTTCACTTTGATTACTAATTTGTAGTGCTTTTATTTATTTATGTGTACATATGAATGCATGTATGTTGATTAGTCAAATTTTATGGACATGTGCAAGTTATTGAATCAAAATTTGTTTTGCAGGACATGTGTATGCTGTTGTTGCACCAAAGAATAATGAAGAGGAAACTGAATATTGGTTGGCTCGTTGTGTGGAGACTAAACATAAGTTAACAGCACATCGAGAAGATGATGATGGCTTTCCTTATCCAACAGGTTTGGTGATCCCCTTAAGACATCCCCTTAAGCAAATTTTGATAACAAGTCTTTGATCCCCTTAAGCATATTTTAAGAACTTCTTTGATCCCCTTAAGCAAAATTTAAGTATTTCTTTGATGATGCCTATCATTATCCAATAGGTTCGGTGGTGGTTGTTGGCATTTGGCTACGGAAATACCTAATAAGGAAGAATGGTTTACCTGCATTCGAAGATTATGAAACACATAAGAAGATTATACACTACTCACATTTGGTGTTGGCAACAAATATAAAACTGGAGAGGTATCGTGGAAAACCTACAAATAACGAGCTATGGAACATTTCTATGGAAGACCATGAGACAATCATCGATGCGTTGGAAAAAAGAGAGGATGGAGATGGTACAATGGAATAAGTAAATACAGGTAAATATAGTTAAATAGATTTATATTGTTGTTTTAAATATGTATTAAATACATGTTTTGATATTTCTTGTGTGTTATTAGTTGAAATTGATTTAATTTATCCTTTTATATCCTCAGGCCATCATCACAAATTCATCAAATACTTTGAAACAAAAACTTGAGAGGCACTTGTAAATACAGGTACAAATTGTGTATATCTAGATAGTTTTATATAAATTAAAATACATGTTTTGATTCTCATATATTGATAAATTGCTTGTATTATTTTTATATCAGGTGGCATGAAGACCTGCTACATTCTCCTCAAGTTTTGGATTTTCTTGAGATGGCATATAACGATATTTTGTATTTACATTATTTTGAGTTGGCATATATGTACATACACAATTACATTATTACACATTTTGTACAGAAATTTGTATACATGTGTATGTACACAATTTTATACTCTACAGTATTAAATTTATCAAAATTATTATTTTATGTATTTTATTTGTTAAATGTCCATGTTTTTCTACTTAGAATTTACTTTAAATTTGATTTATTATATTGTTCAATTTGGTTGCCTTGGGCAACTTCACCAAATTTTGAGAACTTAAGACGTCCCCTTAAGACATCGTTAATTAGGACCCCTTAAGACATTCAAAAAGTTAGCATACAACTTCCACCTTAAGTGGACACTACAAATGCAAGAAGTTGTTTAATTTTGTTGAAGTTCTACATGGAGAACTCTACAAATGTATTATCTCTGTAATCCCATTCTTGAGATAATACATTGGGTTTGTGGTCCTTTGGAGGCCAGGTTTTTTCTAAAAGGGTTTTCGCAAGGTGCATATTGTGTTATCTTGTAATTATGATTTATTCTTCTTTTGTATTATAGATTCTGCATACTATTTAGCATAGTTTCTCTCATTAAGGTTATGTGGAATTAGTATTTGTGGCTTGAAACTCCTAACATTTGGTATCTATAAGTACTAAAATCACATCAAGCCTACATGACAATTTGATGATGATAAATAAGTCCTAATCATAGTCATGTAGGTGTGAATTACACTCCTACCAGTAGTTTCACTCTTGGTGGCATGTCCTGTGTGTTCAAGTCCCCCTCTTGACCATCTTTTTCAACCCCCAAATTGAAACTAGTTTTCCATCTCTCCTTTGCAACTAGTTTTCCATCTCTCACTTTAATGAGATACTATAATATATAGATCGTTCAATGTCAACAAGCAATGTTGGACAAGGACCTTGGTCACTTGAGAGTTAAAAGTCCACCCATACTTTCTCGTGTCACTTTCACATGGCACACACTTGATTATCATGCTGAATTATACCATTATCCCATACCTTTATGCCCAAATCATATTTTTGAGGGTCCACCGATGTTAAGAGGAATTTGGTGGAAATATTACATCATATCATGTCCATTGAAAGTCATTAATGGTGGTCCTAAGTCATGCAGGGGAGTACTTGGGGTGGGTGGAATCTTTTGAAGAAGTTGTAGAAATTTGACTTGGGACAGGGTATATGAACTTGGCAAACTTTTGCAAAAAATGTTACAAAACTTCAGGTGGGAATTGGATGAAATCAATTGAAGAAAGGAATGATTTCTTCAAGGCAGTTAGGCTTCTACAATTAGGAAGAAATGAGTGTTTCGATGTTATGGGGAAATCATGTAAAACTAGACAATAGGATAGGAAGTGGGATGGGATAAATCATATCCTAAAGTTAATCTAGCTTTCACAAAGTGGAGGGAAGGGAAGATACAAAGGAATATAAATTGTGGGAGAACCATATGGGACCATAGCTAGGAAGTGGAGGGGAGAAATAGATGAGATCCAGGGCCTTTTGTCTAAAAATGTAAAGTATTTTGATCTTATAAGTTCCTACAGACCTAAACTTATTTTAAAATTTGATTCACATCCAAGGTTTATGTTCATAGGATGAAACATGTCAAGCAGGAGATAACCTTGAGTCCTAATGGACACTAAAGATCATATTAAAAGGACTAAGGGAAGTTCTCATTTTAGTAGTTACATTAAGATTTGAAATTAAAGTTGACAAATCCTAATGAGCTTGGGCAAGCTTAGGGGAAGGTATAGATTTATATTATTATTATTTTTTATTTTGACAAGTTAAGCTTAGTCCAATTAGATAATGACACCTAGAGTATGCTATAGTAAGAACACTTTAGCTTAGTCCAATTAGAGAATGACACCTTGAGTATGATATAGTAAGTATATTTCAATGATTTGACAAGATAATTAAGGTAATATAAATGGTTTCATTTTGTAAAATATTGGAATATCCCATCAATTTTCTTTGCATTAATGAAGTAAATCTATGATGAAATCTTTTGTCTTGTAAATTAAGTTGTTTATTAATCAACTTATCAAATCAAGTGATTTCTCATGATTATTTCTCAAATACATGTATATGAATCTTATTGTGGAGAAGACTGTGAAACAAAATAAGAAGTCAACTAGAACCAAAGTGATGAGAGTTTATTCAACTATAAATAGTTTACATGTAGAAGCATAAATGGAATCTAAGTTATTAGATTGCAAGGACACTCTATGATACCCACATAAGGCCTTGGGATTTAATTTAATATAATATTTCTTCATAGATTAGCTAGAGGACAAAGGAGATGTAGTCACAAATGTTGGTAGGTTAGAGCATCCTACTTACATAGGCTGGATAGAAAATTTGATGTGTTTAACTTTTTATATATCTTGCTATATATATCTATCAAGAAATTTACTTTAAGTTCACAACGTTTATTTTAATTGTTCAATTTAAATATAATCTAAATTTTAAATTATACCGTATCAGGTTGCCCATCTCCTCTGTCCTCCTGCTCTGCATGTACTGTGTGTTGATCATGAAACGTGTCACTAACAAGCTCCTACAATGTCATTTATATTTAAGTTAGCACATGTGTGTACAAATTAGGTTTTAAAACATATATATAATTGACTTACAATGTACATGTTATTAAATACATTTTTCAACAACCTGAAATGCAGTCGACTCCTGATATAAACTTGGATTATCCAAGTGTGGTACAATGCCCATCCTCATAGTTGTGTCAACCTGCATAGACATATTTATAAAATATTAAATATGTATGTGCACGTTTTTAGATACACTGATATCAAAATAGAATTTGAATTTAAGTATATATACAGTTTTTTAAAACAATATACATACTGTAAGAGTGTCATGTGAGATGCCCAATGATGGAGGAGCACTCGAGACACCCTGAGATGGAGGATTCAATGTGGAAGAACCCTGAACCAGTTCATAAATAAGTTCATAAATATTTAATTGTACACACAATCAAGACTAAATTTTACAAATTTACAAATCATTGATTTAATGTACCCCAAATGGGTGCCCGAGATGAACAGGTGTCGATGAAAAATTAATTCGATCAATTGTGACCCCTGTTGCCATCATCTACACCAAACAAACCAAACAATTCGATTGTTAAAATATTACAATTTAATTGATCATCTATATGTTGATTAAAAACATGTGGTTAAAAAATTGTTTTAAATTCAACATGTGTACATAACCTATATATACCTGTGTCAAATGATCAGTGGGATGATCCTCAGCAAATAGATAATCAACAAATGATTCAGTGCCCACATTATCAGATGATGCATGTGTAGCTGAAGTGGGTGCAACTGCCTGATCAGGTCCATAACACAACTGATTGCAACTCGTACATGTATGAGGCATCGACGCATGTGGAGTGGCACTAGGACCACTTCCATCATCAACTCCTCCATGCTCTCTAACTCGAGCTACCATCATAGAAGTCTGCTCATGTAGGCTACCTGAGAGTGAACTCAATGTGCCTAGTGTGGATACCACTGCACGATGCTCAAAGGGCGAAGGAATGGCAGCAATAGAAGGGTCAATAAGAGGTTGAATAGGCACCGGTTGTTGGGGATCAACCCGTGCCCCCAACCTCTATTGTGGCATGCCACCACCAACACCCTGGAATGATCGAAAATCAAAGTAGTTGGGTTTTTTATTCATAACAAACTCTACATATAATTTTCTCAAAAAATATAAAGGAACCTCACAATTAGCATGAGGTGGATAATCAAACACCATCCACCATCTATCCCAAAAAAATGCAGACATTCCTTCATGCCTACACCACCTGATTGATATTCTTTTCTTATTTGCAGGAATAGGTTCATTTGTAATGGGATGTCTAAAATATTGTGCTAAATGAGCTTTTGTGATTTTAAGATCCAAAATAGTCTTATAGGAGAGGCCATCAGCATAAAATTGGTGCCTCTCCTCTCTCCATTTCTGGAATCCATCAAAATCTGAGTCAATAGACCTCACAGAATCTACAATGTTTTGCATCAAAGATGCAAAACGTACTACGTGAGGTGGCATGAATTGTTCACTGCGAATGGAATTCAGTTTTTCTTGTATCGAATCCACATTTTCATTTATTATGGCTCGCAAGTGAGCCTGGTCAGTTCCAAGTGGGGGTAGAGGTGGAGGTGGAGGTGGGTCATCTGCAGGTGGGGCATCTAGAGGTGGGGCATTTCTGGGGGTGGGGGTGGGGGTGGGGGTGCGGCTGGATCATCTTGTACATTAAGGAAGTCCTCAACATCAAAGTGAATATCATCTAGATTCATGATGTATATATAAAAATCTAGATATGAACCTGCATATATATACATATAAACATACAAACTTTAGTACAAATTTAAAATTAAATCAAGAATATATATATATGTTTCAAGAAATTACACTTGAAATAAATTTAAATTAAAAACATACAAATAATGTATACATGCATGTACAAATTTCAAAATGTAAGAGAGCTATTAAGACTACCATTCAATAATGATCGATACAATGGGCAATATATATTTCAAAATTTCAATGTGCATTTAAGTAAGGAAACTTCTCTAGACAATCATCATGTATTTCTTAAATGTGAATATGCATCCCAAATTTTAGAAGTTATTTTAAAGAAATATGGTGCATTTAGGAACTTGGTGATTGTTGGGGTAAAGAGGAATATATGATCATGCTAGAAGAGGCACTGATTAGGCTCATAATTGGCCAAGGTTGCTTTGAATAAGGTTAAAACAAGGAGATACCCATGTTGATATTCACACCCTTTGGTCCACACCTACATTGGGATGGATTAAGCTTGAAATTTTGATGGGTAGCCAAGGGTAATCCTAGTAGGAGGAGTATGTTTATTAAGAGATGATAAGGGAAAACCTCTACCTATCTTAAAGCTTATGATTTTGGTGTCAAGAATAATAATATGGTAGATTCTAGGGCCATGATATCCAGGGCCTCAAGATGACTTGGAAACTAAACAAGATATCCCTTAGTGTGGAAGGAGATTCCAAGATCAACATTGATCATATGAAAAAGCATAGATGAAGCTTGTGGTTATTGGAAACTATTATATATTGGAAGCTAGAAACTTGGTGAATACTTGTTTAAATCTATCTCCTTCAAACATATCAATGGGGCCACCCTAGGATAAGGCTTGTGTAATTTGTCCCACCACCCTAGGATAAAGTTTTTTAGTTTATTAGTAATTCTAACACTACTTTGAAACTTATTACTCTAGGGTTAGGGCCACTATAATTTTCCCTACCACTAATATATCTTAAGACACCTATTGGTTTATATGTTTGATGTCATTGTAGTATATTAATTTCCCCTACCACTATTGATTGAACAAAACTATACCATATATATTAAGTACTCTAGCTCAATGATCTTAAGATTAATGAAATCAGGACTAACTATATCATCATTATGCTTAGATACACCCAACATGCTAATCAAGAACTTAATTACCTTCACAACCCTATTAGCATTGTATCACTCCTATTAGGGAGTGGACTTGAATGGGGCCAAAAGATTCTTTACCTCTTACGATTGTGACTTTGGGTTTGGCATGGTCAACTTGGAGAGGTTGTGTCATGGCATATCCCTATAAGAGGATGAAGGGTGATAGGAGGTTGTAGGATGGCTAAAAGCATTCACATGATGATAAT
Organism: Cunninghamia lanceolata; assembly: GCA_027924645.1. Taxonomy (NCBI): domain Eukaryota; kingdom Viridiplantae; phylum Streptophyta; class Pinopsida; order Cupressales; family Cupressaceae; genus Cunninghamia; species Cunninghamia lanceolata. Next base: position 151,109 of record BSBN01001393.1, on the reverse strand, counting down.
GTTCAAGTTTAAATTTCAACATATGCATCATGGAGACCTACAAGGTTCTCTTGTTCAAAAGGTTCATCATATTCTAGACAAGGAACTCACAATCATTGGTACCAAATTCAAGACCTCCTATTACAAGTCTCCATATATAGCTTTAAACATAACACCTATAAACACAAAATTTATAGGGCTTGAATACAAGCCCGCCTCCCAGTTAGGAGACTTCCAAATAATTGGTGAACTCACATGCAATAAGGGAATAACACATGCATACAAAATATGTAGAAGAAATCCTTGTAGCATGACTCATGATTAATTAAAGTTAGGGTTAGGGTTTCAATTAGGACCAGGCTTAGGGTTAGAATTGAGGTTAGGTTTAGAATTAGAATTCAAGGGTTGCTAAATTAGGGTAAGTATTAGAGGATATTTCTAAGATTTATTGAAAATAAACCTTCATGTCTTGATGCTAAATTGGATGATTCTATCCACTATGAGAATTAAGATGAGGAGGAGGTGACATAAATCCCTCATATCAAATTCAAACAATGTTAAAAATGTCAAGGAAGTGGTAGAGGCTTTGTAAGGCTTGTGTAATTTGTCCCACCAACCTAGGATAAAGTTTTTTAGTTTATTAGTAATTCTAACACTACTTCAACTTATTACTCTAGGGTTAGGGCCACTATAATTTTCCCTACCACTAATATATCTTAAGACACCTATTGGTTTATGTTTGATGTCATTGTAGTATATTAATTTTCCCTACCACTATTGATTGAACAAAACTATACCATATATATTAAGTACTCTAGCTCAATGATCTTAAGATTAATGAAATCAGGACTAACTATATCATCGTTATGCTTAGATACACCCAACATGCTAATCAAGAACTTAATTACCTTCACAACCCTATTAGCATTGTATCACTCCTATTAGGGAGTGGACTTGAATGGGGCCAAAAGATTCTTTACCTCTTATGATTGTGACTTTGGGTTTGGCATGGTCAACTTGGAGAGGTTGTGTGGCATATCCCTATAAGAGGATGAAGGGTGATAGGAGGTTGTAGGATGGCTAAAAGCATTCACATGACGATAATGTTCAAGTTTAAATTTCAACATATGCATCATGGAGACCTACAAGGTTCTCTTGTTCAAAAGGTTCATCATATTCTAGACAAGGAACTCACAATCATTGGTACCAAATTCAAGACCTCCTATTACAAGTCTCCATATATAGCTTTAAACATAACACCTATAAACACAAAATTTATAGGTCTTGAATACAAGCCTACCTCCTAGTTAGGAGACTTCCAAATAATTGGTGAACTCACATGCAATAAGGGAATAACACATGCATACAAAATATGTAGAAGAAATCCCTGTAGCATGACTCGTGATTAATTAAAGTTAGGGTTAGGGTTTCAATTAGGATCAGGCTTAGGGTTAGAATTGAGGTTAGGGTTAGAATTAGAATTCAAGGGTTGCTAAATTAGGGTAAGTATTAGAGCTACAATTATGGTTTGGGTTACGGCTAGAGTTAGGGTTACAATTACAATTACAAGTAGCTCATTAGGGTTGGGGTTAGGGCTAGAGTTAGAGTTACAATTACAATTACAATTACAAGTAGAGTTAGGGTTAGGGTTATGATTAGGGTTATAATAAGGGTTAGGGTTTGAATTGCATATAGAATTAGGGTTAGGATTAGGGTCAGAATTAGTGTTAGGGTTAGAGTTGGAATTGCATATAGAATTAGGGTTCAATCTAGCTAGAAATAGATAAATTAGTCAAGATGGTTCTAGCTCAATTTTGTTTCCTATTTCCTAGAAAATGCAAAACTAGTTATTGTTTTCTATTTAGTTGTTCTAAGTCCCAACTCTTTCCTTTTAAGAAGTATATCAAATCTAATGTAGTAGTAGATACTTCTACATATACAAGTTTCTGTTAGGAGAAAATATATTTTGCCAAATATATTTAGAGTTGTCTATAGTGTGTTCCAGGGTAATCAAATGATGTAAGTCACAATTTAGAGGGTTGAGGGATAAGTTTATGTTGAGTCTATAGGGCGTGTTTTCTTACATAGACCGAGCTCCATAATCTAGGTGTCTCCATGTCTAACTCAAATGTTTCAACTTGGTCCATATTATATCCAGATTAATGATAAAATTATATATATATGGCTATGCACAAGATCCATGACCATATCAATGTTTGGTAGAGAAAAGTTATCTAAGTTGGGGTAGATCCTTTTTTGATGTCTCAAAAGTTAGTGCAAACATGAATTCCCTTAGTTTTCTTGTTAACTAAGACCACATTAGATCTACCCATTTAGGATAAGTAATAGTCTGAATGAACCCTGGACATCCAAGAGTTTATACAATTCTTCTATGACCACGAGGGCTACTTGGGGGTGCATTTTGTGTAGCTTTTATTGAATAGGTTTGGCATTGAGGTGAACCACAAGATGATGCATGACTTTAAAGATGGAGTCTCAATGCATAGATCACCATAAGACCACATGAAGAAATCAATGTAATATTTAACATGGTGACATGGTTATATATGCCTTCTTTAATGTCAAGGTCCAGTGGAGCTACTATCTTAGAGAGTTTAGGGTCCAAGCTTCTATTCACAGGTTGATGTTTATAGCATGTCCTCAACAAGGAGAGGGGAGTCATGTCTTGTATCTAAGTGGTCTATAATGAAAGGTGAAGTTTGTCAAATTGAGGAGCTCTTGGGAAGTGTCCATTTTTATTGTATCATTTTAATCGATCACAAGTTTCTTCTTATATAGATTGTTGCTATTCTGCCTAGACTAGGGTGCCTCAGGACTAAAGGGTTCTTTCTTTCTCTCCAAAATAAGTATATATGTAGGTGTTAAATATGGTGGAAAAGTCTTTCTTATGATTACAATGGGGATGTGGTCTTGACACTTCATAAGTTTCATGATGGCTTCATCATTTTGGATGTGATAAATTGGTTTTATTATGGTTTGTTGTAATTTTTTTACATGATAGTTAGCTATTCAATAATGCCTTTAAAATACAATGACATACATTGTTATAAGTAAATTTTATAAAAACCAAATATATATATCATCCCAATGCTATATAATTTTTGACAGTTTGTTCAAAATCTCTCCTTTCATTGATACAATCGTTTCAAAATTTCAATTGCATTTTCCAGCTAAAATGTTTAAATACAGCTATTCAACACTTAAATTGAACTCAAATTTTGACAGTTTGTTCAAAATCTCTCCTTTCATATGATACAGTATTTTCAAAATTTCAATTATATTTTACAGCTAAAATGTTTAAATACAGCTATTCAACACTCAAAATGAACTCAAATTTTGACAGTTTGTTCAAAATCTCTCATTTCATATGATATAGTATTTTCAAAATTTCAATTATATTTTACAGCTAAAATGTCTAAATATATCTATTCAATTCTCAATTTTAAACATAATTTTGACAGTTTGTTCAAATTCTAACCTTTTATTTGATACAGTCTTTCAAAATTTCAATTGTATTTTACATCTAAACTATCAAAAATCAACTACTGATTTCATAAACCCTAAACCCTAAATAACAATTCAAAATTTAAATTTTGATTGTATTTTACATCAAAACAAACAAAGGAAACTTAAAACAATTCATGGGTAATTTGTAGAAGTGGAAAAATCCACTTACTTGGTGGCTGGATGGTCTCTGAACTCGGGATCCCATTTTCGCCTGTCGCCTGTCGCTGTTGAAAATGGGGTCTCTACCATTTTTTAAAAAATTTAATACTTTTTAAAAACGGGATCCCGTTTTATAAAACAGGATCTCGTTATATATAACACGATCCCGTTATATAAAACGGGATCCCGTTTCTGGCTTCTAGGTTCGGGATCCCGGGAAAAAATGGGATCGCATTTTTGGTTCTAGGCTCGGGATCCCGAGGCAAAACGGGATCACGTTTTCTATAAACGGGATCCCGTTTTATATAAATGGGATCTCGTTTTTGGTTCCCCGATTTCGAATTTTTTTCTAACTCCGAAACTTCCACCTTAAGTGGACACAACTTCTTGCATTTACCCCTAAGCTACTCAAGATAGTGGTAATTTAGATGGCCAAACCACTCATGCCATAATTTGCTAACCCCATCTGAATGAGTAAGCAATGCGGTAGGAGAAACATCAAGAGAAAAATGTGATAAGGTATAGAACCTCGATTGGTGATCTTCCCTTCCCAATGCTACTAAGCTATTGTTGTGCAACTGTCTAATCTCAACTAAATCTAGTGTAAACAGAACTCTCATGCCTTTGCCTATGTGAGTGATATGGTATACAAATAGGAGATTAGATGAAAGTGAAGGTACACTAAGAACATTAGTGAATGTCCCCCCCTCAATTTCAACAGACCCTCTCCCAACAATTGATGTTGGAGTGTCATCACCTAGGGTAATTGTGGACATGTGGGGTTCTAAGGAAGTGAAATCAACCTATGAAGAACCCATATGGTGCAAAGCACTGGAGTCAATGATCCATGAAGATGCTGAAGAGCCAACTGTAACAAGAACCTTTCTCTTGAATTTCTCTTTACCTTTAGAATTTTCTAGGGTGGATGATGATACTTTGAAGGATTCAGGTACACCTATGTTGTTCTTCTCTACGAGATGAGTGAGGTGATCAACCTTTTTCTTCATACACTTTTTCTCATCATGCTCTATCTTCTTGTAGTAGACACACTGAACTTTGTACTTTGTAGGTTGCCCTTGTTTGGATGAAGTTTCTATGTGAAATTTAAATTTCTCAGGTTTCTATTCTTTCTTTGTCTCCTAATCCTTTTGAGTGTTTTGTTTCTTTCCTTTGTTGCTTGAAGCCTGTTGGTGTTTACCATTTCTAGCTACTAGGGCTTGAGGTTTTGAGGACTTCACAGTGCCCATGTGGATTAACTTGTCTTGCTCTTTGGTTAGATGAGTAATGAAGTCATCTAGAGATGGAATTTTCTAAGTGGATCCAAGAGCTCTTTTGGTGGAATAGAATGTAGACACAAATATAGAGTAGTCAGGACCAAGTTTGGAGAGAATTGAGAGAACTAGTTGGTCATCTTCTTTATCAGTACCACATTCTTTTAACTATAACTTGATAGATTTAAACTTGGTAAAAATGTCTTCCAGTGTGGTAAATGTGCTCAGACTCAAACTAATTAACTCATTCTCTATCTCATGAGCTCTCATCTCATCTACCTTACCAAAGAGCTTCTCAAGAGCAAGCCATACCTCATTGGGAATTGATAAAGATTCAACATGAAAGAGTAATTCTGGAGATATACTAAGATATAAATAACTAAAGGCCTGGTCACACTTGTTAAACCATTTCACTTTAGTGTCATTATCATAAGGTTATGTTTCAGTGCCCATTGTAACTCTGTATAGCCCTTTGTTTTTCAACATTAGCTGGATTTTGGATTTCCAGTCATGATAATTAAAGGGTGTTAATGGTGAAATAGCCTAAGTAGAATCCATATTGCAAGTTTGAACAAATGCAGAAAGAAAAAGACACAACACCGAGACAAATCCATGTTATTATCAAGTGATTCCCCCCTAATTTTGGCACTTTATAAATAGTACATGGGCAAAACTACCTAATACATAATTTGAAATGCTCTTTAGTTTATTTTTCCAAAGAATATTTGGACAAAAGTAAACTTTACAAGGAGGAGCAATTGCTTTTTTTGTAAAAAGCTTTTTTAAACAAGTTTAAAAATAACTTTTCTAAAAAAACATAGATTTTGTGAAAGAAGATTTTAAAACATGAGTAAATATAGCTTTTTCAAAAAAACCCCAATTCCTTTAAAAAAGACAAAAAAATCAAATTTTTGGAAAATAATTAGACAAAAATACCTCTAAAAAACTCTGAATTTTGCTGATTTGAGCATGTGTTGGATGTTGTGCTGAGAATTTTGGGTGAACTTGTGTTTGATGTGGGTGAATTTGTTGATGTAGTAGGTTTAAAGAGCCATAGAATAGAGTCACCATGGTGGAGGCGTTTGGAGTCCCTTAGAGGAAAAATCAAACCCAACGGGCCTATTTTGGTAGGCCACAACCTCCAAAGGGCCTACATGCCTATTATAATAGGTCGTAGGTGCCCAAAAAAGAGGTTATCCTACAGAAAAGGCTATGGCACCCAGAAACAAGGCCCTTCCAACACAAAAAAAATGTCCTTTAAAAAAACTCAGACCCTTTGTAAAAAACACCTACTACTGGTAATAAAATGCCTCTACAAAAAACACATGCTGCTCACCACTAGAAAAAACTTTGTTTTTGAAGAAAAACAACCCTTCCAACAAAAAAATGTCATCCTCTTGTTGAAAAAATAGGTGTCCACTTAGAAAAAAGCTCTACTCTTTGAGAAACCGATGACCTTGCTGTAGTATGAGATGTCTCCCAGCAAGGACTTCAAAAAATAGGGTTTGATCTCAACAACTAAAGAAAAAAGCCTGAAGAATTAAAAAACAACTAATTCACAATAGAAATTACCTCTTCATTGAACTAGTTATGCACTACAAAGCTATGATCAACAAAATTGATAGAAGAATATGTCTACAACCATTCCATGTCTTTTCTAATACCATGTAGAAAACAAGAACATTCATGGAAGATTGCAAACACTAACAAGGGTCATGGGAGATGAACAATCACACACTCAATACCATCAAATACATAAGCGAAACTAGATGGATGTATTAACTCACATGAATGAGTAAATATAGGTTGAAGTCTCTTTATGTTTAGATGTGCCATAAATAAGAAAGCAAGCCTAAAGATAGGCATGCAACTACTTAACTTAGGATAAGTTGAGTTAGACACACGTTCTAAACATAGATGTGCTAATAAAAGCACAAGAACACCTAAATTTAGCATAGCTAAATATATTGTAGACATGATATTTACACAGTCCATGATTGAGTGTAGATTACTATGTGTTGCTTTTTCTGTGTCAACGTTTCGGATCATACTCAATGATCCATCATCAGGACAAAAGATGAGAATGAAATATACTCGACTAAGTGAGCTTAATAACACTAATAATTATGGGCTATGTTAAAATTACTTTCCCAACATAAATATGTAAATATTAGGAAATGAGAATAATTCCACAGTTCATCTTGGTTATTTGAAAAATGCAAAACCCAAATGACTCTTCTGTTCCCAAGGATAGTTGTTATCTTTACTAAGTTTTCAAATCTGTGCAAAAGATTCTTTATTTGAGTAGAATAAAAACTTTACAAATGAAAGTTTAAATTTTAAAAGCCTAAAGTATAAATAGATATGTTGGAGAAATAAATAGAAATATCATAAATAAATTAAGAAAACAATTTAAAAAATTGATTTTAATGGAGACAAGATCCCACACCTTTCTATAAAGAAAGCCATGGATTTCCATAATTCACTAAAGTTTAAAACTTCTAAAATTACTAAAGTTTCTAAAAAACTTTTTTTTTTAAAAATTGTAATTTAGATGAAATAAAAATAATTTTAAATAAATCATTAAAAGATTAAATTTTAAAAGCCTAAAGCCTAAATAGATATAAACATTTCTTTATATAATGTTGGGGAAATAAATAGAAATATCATAAATAAATTAAAAAACAATTTAAAATTTTAATTTTAATGGAGGCAAGATCCACACCTTTCTATAAAGAAAGCCATGGATTTGCATAATTCACTAAGGTTTAAAGCTTCTAAAATTACTAAAGTTTCTAAAATGAATTCATAGAATATATAAGGTTTCTAAAATTTGTTTAGCTTTTTTTAAAAAAGATGCCCTACAAAAACGTTTATTAAAATAATTCATACATACATACATACATATCTATATGTATGTATATGGTTATTTATTTATTTATATATATATTTTAATATAAATCTTCAAAGATAAATGGAGTCTAAAGTATTTTATATTATATTAGAAAAATAAACTCATTTATTTTTATAAATTAAAGAAAAATAAATATTTCTTTTATGGAATAATAACCATAATTTCTTAAGTATACTATACTTTAAAGAATATTTAAATATTTATGTGGTTTATGTGGTTTTATGAAAGTTTACATGTTACCAAATGTGATTTTGTGTGAGAATCCCCTCTATGCAAGTATTCCAAATAAACTCGTATATTTTGTATTTAAAAAATAATATCTAAAGTACGAGGGATATCTCTTTTCCATAGTTTATTTGAAAAAGAAATTGAAAAAATAAAAAATAAAAACCAAAAAAAAAATTGAAAAAATAAAAAATAAAAACTAAAAAAGAAATTGGAAAAAATAAAAAATAAAAAACCAAAAAGAAATTAGAAAAAATAAAAACAAAAAACTAAAAAAGAAATTGGAAAAAAATTAAAAAAATAAAAATAAAAAAAGAAATTGAAAATAATAAAATCACAAAAACTATGGAACCAAAAAAGAAATTGGACAAGAATTTTTTTCCAATGAATCTTATTTACATAAAGTTATTTATTTAAATATTTTATTTTTTTGTTTACATAATCTAAATGTTTACGGGAATCTGAATCTTTCAGCCCTTGCTGTGAGTGTAAAACGCCTCTCGGCATAATTAATTACAAGGTTAAGGGAAGAGCTTACCCTTTAGTTTTAATTGAAATAAAACCAATTTTAATTGAAATAAAACATCAAAGGTTATATATATATATATATATATATATATATATATATATATAGAACTATGGTTATAATTAGGGTCGGGGTTAGGGTGAGAATTAGGAATAGAATTAGGGTTAAGTAGATCTAGGGGTAGAATTAGGGTTAGGGTTAGGGTTGGCAATAGAATTAGGGTTAAGGTTAGAGTTAGGGCTAGGGTTAGAGTTATAATAAAGGTTAGGGTTAGGTTTAGAATTAGAATTAAGGTTAGGGTTAGCATAAAAATTAGGTTTAGGGCTAAAATTAGTTAGAAATAGGGTTAGGGTTAGTGTTAGAATTAGGGTTAGGGTTAGGGTTAGAGTTAGAATTAGGGTTAGGGTTTGAATTATGGTTAGGGTTAGGGTTAAAATTAGGTTAGGGTTAGGGTTAGAATTTAGGTTACGATTATAATTAGGGTTAATGTTAGAATTAGAGTTAGGGTTAGGGTTACAATTAGTGTTAAGGTTAGGGTTAGGGGTTGAATTATGGTCAAGGGTAGAGTTAGAGTTAGGGTTAGGGTTAGGGTTAAAATTAGAGCTATGTTTAGGGTTAGGGTTAGAATTAGGGTTATGGTTAGGGTTAGATTAGAGTTAGGGATAGGATTACAATTAGGGTTGGGGTTAGGGTTAGGGTTAGAATTAGGTTATGACTATAAATAGGGGTAATGTTAGAATTAGGGTTAGGGTTAGGGTTAGGGTCAAAATTAGGGTTAGGGTTGGAATTGTAGTTAGAATTAGGGTTAGTTATAGGGGTTAGAATTACAATTAGAATTAGGGATATCGTCAAAAATAGGGTGAGAATTAGAATGAGAATTAGGGTCAAAAGTAGGGTTAGGGTTATAACAAGGGTTAGGGCTAGGGTGAGAATTAGGGTTAGGGTTAGAACTGAGGTTAGGGTTAGGGTTCAAATTAGAATTAGGGTTAAGATTAGAATCGGGTTTAGGGTTTGAATTATGGTTAGAGTTAGGGTTAGAATTAGGGTTAGGGTTAGGGTTAGAATTAGGGTTGTACTACTACAATTAGTGTTAATGTTAGAATTAGAGTTAGCGTTAAGGTTATGATTTGGGTTAAGGTTAGTATTATGGTTAGGGTTAGGGTTAAAATTAGAGCTATGTTTAGGGTTATAGTTAAAAATAGGGTGAGAATTAGAATGGTCACAAGTAGGGTTAGGGTTAGGGTGAGAATTAGGGTTAGGGTTAGAACTAAGATTAGGGTTAGTGTTAGGGTTCAAATAAGTGTTAGAATCAAATTTATCCAGTTAGAATCAAGTTTATGGTGAGGGTTAGAATTAGGATTAGTGTTAGGGTTAGAATTAGTTTTAGGGGTAGGGTTAGGGTTAAGGTGAGAATTGGGGTTAAGGTTAGAGTTAGGGTTATGGTTAATATTAGAGTTAGGGTTAGAATCAGGGTAAGGGTTATAAATAAGGGTTAGGGTTAGGTTTAGAATTAGAATTAAGGTTAGGGTTAGGAGCTAAGAATTAGGGTTAGGGCTAAAATTAGACTTGGAAATAAGGTTAGGGTTAGCGTTAGAATTTGGGTTAGAGTTAGCCTAGTTACATTTAGAATTAGTGTTAGGGTTAGGGTTAGGGTTAGAGTTAGAATTAAGGTAAGAATTAGATTTACAATTAAGTTTAGGGATAGAATTCAGATTAGTGATAGACTTAGGGTTGGGATAGAATTAGAGTAACAGTTAGGCTTAAATTTAGGCTTAGTGTTAGGGTAAGAAATAAGGTTATGACTATAATTAGGGTTAATGTTAGGATTAGGGTTAGGGTCAGGGTTAGGGTTAGAATTAGGGTTACAACTATAATTAGGGTTAATGTTAGAATTAGAGTTAGGGTTAAGGTTACAATTAGGGTCAAGGTTAGTATTAAGGTTAGGGTTAGGGTCTGAATTACGGTCAGGGTTAGAGTTAGTGTTAGGGTTAGGGTTTAAATTAGAGCTATTTTTAGGGTTACAGTTAAAAATAGGGTGAGAATTAGAATAAGAATTAGGGACAAAAGTAGGGTTAGGGTTATGATAAGGATTAGGTTTAGGGTGAGAATTAGGGTTAGGGTTATAACTAAGGTTAAGGTTAGGGTTAGGGTTCAAATCAGTGTTAGAATTAAATTTATGGTGAGAATCAAGTTTATGGTAAGGGTTAGAATTAGGATTAGTGTTACGGTTAGAATTAGTTTTAGGGGTAGGGTTAAGGTAAAGGTGAGAATTAGGGTTATGGTTAGAGTCATGGTTATGGCTACCATTAGAGTTAGGGTTATAATAAGGGTCAAGGTTAGGTTTATAATTAGAATTAATGTTAGGGAACTAGAGCTTAAATTAGAGTTAGAAATAAGTTTAATGTTAGTGTTAGAATTAGGTTTAGGGTTAGGGTTATAGTTATAATTAGGGTTAGGGTTTGGGTTAGAGTTAGAATTAGGGTTACAATTAGAAATAGGATGAAAATTAGAACATGAGAATTATGGTGAAAAATAGGGTTAGGGTTACATTTATAATTAGGTTTAGGGTTTGGGTTAGAGTTAGAATTAGGGTTACAATTATAAATAGGATGAGAATTAGAACATGAGAATTACAGTGAAAAAATTATATTTAGGGTTATAATAAGGGTTAGGGTTAGGAATACAATTAAGGTTAGGGTTAGGGTTTGAATCAAGGTTAGAATTAAAATTACGGTTAGAATCATGTTTATGGTTAGGGCTAGAATTAGGGTTATGACTATAATTAGAGTTAATGTTAGAATTAGAATTAGGGTTAGGGTTATAATCAGGGTTAAAGTTAATATTAAGGTTAAGGTTAGGGTTTGAATTATAGTCAAGGTTAGGTTTAAAGTTAGGGTTAGGACTAAAATTAGGATCTAACCTTGGTTTTAACCCTAACCCAAACCCTAATTGTAATCATAACTGTCAATCTAACCCTAATTGTAAATCTAAACCTAATTTGAACCATAACTGTAAGATTAAACTTAGCATTGACTTATAAGACTAACCCTATATCTAGAATTAATTTATAAACCTAATTGTAACCCAAACCCTAAACAAAACTGCAATTCTAAATCTAACCTTTATTCGAGCCCTAACTACAAACCTAATTCTAACAAGCTGTCCTAACATTACACTTAGCATATTTTATCTTTATAGATAAATATGCTAACCTTAACAATAATTTAAATAGTAACTATATCCCTATCCATGCATAGAACTGTAACCCTAACCATAATTTGGTACATAAATAAAACATTAAATGTAACAAGATTTATAAACATAACCATAACCCTAATTAGATTAAAACCTTATTCTAATACTAATTTTAAGCCCAACCCTAATTCTAATCTAACCTTGGTTTTCACCCTAACCCAAACCCTAACTATAATCATAAACCTCAATCTAACCCTAATTGTAAATCTAACCCTTATTATAACCATAACCATAAGATTACACATAACATCGATTTATAAGCCTAACCCTATATCTAATCATATTTATAAGTGTAATCCTAACTGAATCCCTAAAAAAAACTATAATTCTAAATCTAAGCTTCATTCAAACCTTAAAAATAATATATCATTAATAATAATTCTTATATAATATATAATTATAATTATTATATAATATATTATAATAATATATCTAACATTTATTATAATATTATATTATATAATTATAATAATTCTTAAAATATATAATATAGTTAGAATTAGGCTTGCTGCTTAGATCGAGGCACCTATTTTTTAATCACTAATCCTAACATTAGGCACCTCACAAGATATCCCTAGGTGTACTTTATATATATATATTTTAAATATTTATTTTTTATTTAATTCGCCTGGTAAACTTTTTAATGTGACCCGTGACGCTGGTGTGACACGCCCTCCAGCTCCATGCGAATGCTTTTTCCTGGAGCAATGAACCGGTGAGGCCACAACATGGGGGACCTCATCCCCTAGCAAGAACACTTCAAACCCGCAAGCTCGTTAGCCCAGCAAAGGCGTAAAGCCTTGCGAGCTCGTTGGCCTAGTGGGGGTTTGAACTCTGGTGGCTGCCACTACAACCGAGTGACTTAACCATCGAACCACACCAACATCGACCTATATATTTTAAATATAGGTATGATAGTATTATTTCATTAATATTTAAATTATCAAATTTATGAATAATATATACAATGAATTAAAATTAAATAATCACATTGATATGAATATTATATATTTATATAAATATTAAAAATTTGTTATAATATTTGCATGGACTTAAAAGAAAAAATATTATTTGTTTAATAACCAAATTCACTATGAGAATTTAGCCGCTCAGAATTTAATTAAACAAGTTAATATGTTAGTATTACCAACTCCTTGATTTTAAGATCTCAAATTTCTAGCAAAATTTTCTCATCTAAACTTAGAAAAAATTAAAATTTGTTCAACATGAAAAATAATCCATTTATTTGTATAATCATTAATTTAATATAAATATTATTATTAATATATTATTAATTAAATTATTCTACTGATATTTAAAATAATAATTTTATAATTAATATATACAATGAATAAAAAATAAATATTTATACATTATAATGATAATTCTACTAATTTAGTATACATTCTATTATTAATATATTATTAATTATATTAATTATATTATTTCATACAAATTAAAAATATCAAATTTATAAATAATATGTATACATTGAATCAAAATTAAATAATCATATTATATTAATATAAGTATTACAATTTTTGTTATAATATTTGCATAGACTGAGATTTGTCTGCTCCATTTTAGTGTGTTTATTTTATTCAAAATAGTATTTATGCAAAATCCGTCCCTACAAGCTCAAATTTTGAGCCAATCACAAAACAAATAAATATTTTCCAAATATTTTCTTGTTAAAATTTTCTCATGTATACTTAGGAAAAATTTAAAATTGTTCAAGATGAAAAATAATACTCTATTTTGATTGCTTTACTCTACATAGATTAATCACTAAATAAAACAAGTGCCTTTATAGTATTGAAGAAGGGTAACTCTTATTATTTAATAGTTAAATTGTTTAAATGTTATTTAATTAAATTACTATATAAGTATTTTTATATTTTAATTGTGGACAAAAATTATTTTTTTAAAAACCAAATTGCCGAGAAAAATTTAGCCACTCATAATTTAATCTGTAATTTACTCCTTGATTTTAGTGTGTTTGTTTTACTCAAAATAGTATTTAGCAAAATCCATTGTTAAGAGCTCAAATTTTGAGCCAATTACAACACAGATAAATGGTTTTCTGAATATTTTTTTATTAAAATTTTTAGAAAAAATTAAAATTTGTTTAACATTAAAAATAGTACTCTATTTTGAAAATAATACTCTATTTTGATTGGTATAGTCTAGATAGATTAATCACTCAAAATAGTATTTAGCAAAATCCATTGTTAAGACCTCAAATTTTGAGTCAATTACAACATAGATAAATGGTTTTCTAAATATTTTGTATTAAAATTATTAGAAAAAATTAAAATTTGTTTAACATGAAAAATAATATTCTGTTTTGAAAATAATACTCTATTTTGACTGGTTTAGTCTAGATAGATTAATCACTAGATAAAAAAAAAACTCATTGCAATAGTACTATGGAAGGAGGTATTAAAAATTCATTGCAATAGTACTCCAAAGGGCAGGTACTAAAAACACTAATTGTAATGACAATGCATTGTAGAATGTACCTCATTATAGCATGTGTGTACTAGGAATATAGCATGTGTTGTACTAGAAAGGGATTCAAAACATGAAACATAAATTATAATGATAATTCCATTTATTTGTATAATCAATAATTTAATATAAATATTATTATTAATATATTATTAATTATATTATTCTATTCATATTTAAAATAAGAATTTTATATATACAATAAATAAAAATTAAATTTTAATATGAATATTATATTAATATAAATATTAAAAATTTTGTTATAATATTTGAATATTATTTGTTTAACATTAAAAAAATATTGTTTGTTTAATAACCATTATCCTCGCTTCCATTCCATACTTCCCTTGGGCGTATTTTCAAATTTTGAGCCAATCATAGATAAAAGATTTTCTAAATAACTTTTGTTAAAATTTTCTCATCTAAACTTAAAAAAATTAAAATTTGTTCAATATGAAAAATAATGATAATTCCATTTATTTGTATAATCAATAATTTAATATAAATATTATTATTAATATATTATTAATTATATTATTCTATTGATATTTAAAATAAGAATTTTATAATTAATATATATAATGAATAAAAAATATATTAATACATTATAATGATAATTCTACTAATTTAATACACATTCTATTATCAATATATAATTAATTATATTATTTTATGTATACAATGAATCAAAATAAAATTCACATTAATATAAATATTATATTAATATAAATATTACAATTTTTGTGTTATAATATTTTCATAGACTTAAAAGAAAAACTATTATTTGTTTGCAAGAATTTAGTGGCCTAGAATTCCCACCTATTTCTGCTGATTTTAGTGTGTTTGTTTTATTCAAAATAGTATTTGTGCAATCACAACATATATAAATGATTTTCCAAATATTTTTTGTTAAAATTTTCGGTCACTACTAATAAATATTAACATTAAGAAATTAAAAGTTCAGGTGTAGGCAGCTATCCTTAAATATTATCCACTTCAACAATCAAAGGTCAATGTGACTAGCCCATGTAAACAGCCACCTTGTGTGCAAATACAGAATCTGATTGATTAAATTGCCTGCCAGTCTCTTCTAATGAGTATAAATACACAACACCAATGGATATGCAAACATATCAGCACGCCAAGCATACTGCAAACTGTAGCAGAGCTTCGACATGGCTTTCTGTCTCATGTCAGCCTTATTCTGGCTTAACATGAAAGCGTTGATGATTTTAATACTAAAAATGGGGGATCATTATACGCCAGTTTTAGTTGCTTTTGGTGGTGATGATGATAGTATTCTTCTAGAACCAATAGTGCCTCTGATTAAATATTTAAGAATTTCCTAGTTTTCTGAAGGGTATGCCAATCTGTGGGGCGGCCAACACCAAAATGTTTCTCAAGATGAATACTCTGTTACACTCACATTAGATAGCTCATCTGGTAAGACACCATTAGCAGTTATCTATGTATAATGTATTCTTTTTGTTGTAAAAAAGGTATAAAATTGTTATTGACTGTTGAATTTAATGATATTTAAGTAGAGTAACTTCTTTCTAATCATTGAACGGCTGTTCTTAAATATCATCCACTTCAACAGTCAAAGGTCAATTTTGGCCAATAAAAATAGGACAAATATTTACCACTTTTTATTGTGAATGAGGTGTAAAATTGCTATTGGCTGTTTGACCATTGAAGGGGATGATATTTAAGTAGAGTGGTTAATCACAATGGAAAATCTTAAAATACCATGCGCTGTAGTCAACACACTGTTTTTTACAGTAGGAGCAGTTCCAACCACTCTACTTAAATATCATCCATTTCATACTTAAATAATCCACTTAACAATGATTCCATCTAAGTTTACCAATACATACATAGAATAAAGTGATGATTCTTGCAGTATAGCCCGCCTAGAGTTTAACAGCAGAGTTGAAGAAGCCGTACATGTAAGCCTCTTTTATCTATGTATAATGTATATGAAAAACATAAAAGAGTCCGATTTCTCAAAGTTGGCAAAGAGAAGAAGAGTGAGAAATTAGAGCTTGTGTATTCAAATGTATGGGGACCAAATCAGGTATCTTCTCTTGGAGGCTCTTGCTATTATGTCACTTTTATTAATGATGCAACTAGAAAAACATGGGTGTATTTCCTAAAACAAAAATCATAACTATTTGAAACTTTTAAAAAGTGGAAAGCTTTGGTTGAGAATGAGACAAAAAAAAAGTTGAAGTGTCTTAGATCTGATAATGGAGGTGAGTATTGCAGCAGAGAATTTGAGAATTACTGTTCATATAATGGAATCCGCAGACAAAAAATAGTTCCTAGAACCCCACAAGAAAATGGTGTGTCTGAGAGGATGAATAGGACCATTATGGAGTGTGCAAGGAGCATGAGATTGCATGCTGGACTACCCTTACACTTTTGGACAGATGTTGTACATACTATTGTTTATTTAATAAACAGGGGACCTTTAAATCCTTTGGATGGTGGCATTCCAGAGGAGGCATGGATGGGCAAAAAGGTAAACTATTCATTTCTAAAAACCTTTGGTTGTGAAGCTTTTGTCCATGTTGATATTGAAAATAGAACCAAGCTTGAGGCTAAGTCTAAAAAAATGTACCTTCATTGGATATGGAGTAGATGAATTTGGTTATCGGTTATGGGATTATGAAAATCATAAAATCATTAGGAGTAGAGATGTTATATTCAATGAGAAGGTCATGTATAAGGATCAGCTACAAGAAAAGAAGCATGAACATGCCAAAAAAGAATATGTGGTGCTAGATGAGATTCTAGAAAATAAAATGTCAGTGGTACCTGATGCTCAACAACAACAAGTTATCCCACAAACTCTTGCAAGCGTTAGACGTTCTACAAGGATAACTAGACCTCTTGAAAGATTTTCTCCATCATTATATTCTATATTATTAACTAATTCTGGTGAACCTGAAGGTTATGAAGAAGCAATGTAGGTAGATACCAAAAAGCAGTGGGAGATAGGAATGAAAGAGGAAATAGATTCTTTGCTCCAGAATCAGACTTGGGACTTAGTTCAATTGCCTTTAGGTAAAAGAGCATTTCCAAATAAATGGGTTTATAGGTTGAAGGAAGAAGATGGAGGCAAGAAAAGATATAAGGCTAGACTCGTGGTAAAAGGTTTTACACAGAAAAAAAGGTATAGATTTTGATGAAATATTTTCTCCGGTTGTAAAGATGACTTCTATTAAAACAATTCTAAGTCTTGTGGCTGCGGAAGACTTGCATCTTGAAAAACTAGATGTGAAAACAACTTTTTTGCATGGGGATATGGAAGAGGAAATATACATGCAGCAACCACAGGGATATGAGGTCAAGGGTAAGGAGGATTTTGTGTGCAGGTTAAAGAAGAGTTTGTATGGCCTGAAGCAAGCACCTCGGCAATGGTATTTGAAATTTGATAGTTTTATGGCTGAACAAGGTTACAATAGATGTCATTCTGATTGTTGTGTTTATTTCAAGAAATTGGATAATGGCAGCAATATTATCCTGTTGCTTTATGTTGATGACATGCTTGTTGCTGGGTCTAAAATGCAACATATTAATGAACTTAAGTAGAAATTAGCAAATTTATTTTCTATGAAGGATTTGGGTGCAATAAAACAAATCCTTGGTATGAGGATCACATGGGATAAGACAAATAGAAAATTATTTTTGTCCCAAAATGAGTATGTAGAGAAGGTGTTGAAAAGGTTTAACATGCAGAATGCAAAAGCAGTTAGTACACCTTTGCCTAGTCATTTTAAGTTGACTAAGGAGATGTGTCCAAAGACACAAGACAAGGAAGACAAAATGTCTAAGATACCATATGCATCAACAGTTGGTAGCTTGATGTATGCAATGGTATGTACAAGGCCAGATATTACACATGCAGTGGGAGTTGTGAGTAGGTATATGAGCAATCTAGGAATGGAACATTGCATTGCTGTAAAATGGGTTCTCTGATATTTGAGAGGTACTACTTCAAAGAAACTATGTTTTGGAGGAATAAATTCCACTCTAAAAGGATATGTTGACTTCGATCTGGCTGATGATATTGATAGCAGGAGTACTATAGGGTATGTTTTTACTGTAGGAGGTACTGCAGTTAGTTGGATTTCAAGGCTGCAAAAGGTTGTTGCACTTTCAACCACTGAAGTTGAGTATGTTGTTGCTATAGAAGCTAGCAAGGAGATGATTTGGTTACAACATTTTCTGGCCTAACAATAAATAATCCTGTTCTGCCAAAAAACCATGGTCCATTGTCCTAGACAAACCTGCAATCCTCAACATTTTGAAAGATGACCAAAAAGAAACCATAATTTAGTAATTCCATAGAAGGGGGAGATAGTTTATGCCACCAGCGCTTGCACCATCCAAGAAATCAGTAACTGAAGGTCGACATCCCACTGAAATGAAAATCAGAGCTCTAGATCCCATATCTGAGGAGACTTTTCTTATGCTCTCATCAGAAATATGGTAATCAATAGGTTCAGTGGACAAATCCAACCTGTAATTGCCCAAATGCCAAGAAGTGCATGGATCGAGTGGAGGAACCAACGAAGGGGGGGAGGATCTGGAGCTGCAGCCAAGGACTTAATGGGCATTGATGCCCGAGCTAAGACAAACCCTAGGTTTGCCAAAGGATCGAGGGAGAGGATCTATTCTTTGCAATAATTAGAACAAACATGGTAAGGATTCAAGGAATTTTTCTATTGCCTGAAGATGCCCATCGTGTGAGCCATTGTAGTGGGTGAAACAATAGAGAAAGTGACAGGGGGAGGAGATCTGGCGTTCCTAACAGTGCCCTGCTCCTTTCGATGCTTGATGACATCCACCTTCTACCGGAGTGTAGCCACCAGTTGCTTAATGTCATCACTGCCCAAATCCGCTACTAATAGTATCCCATCTTTCACTAGCCTGCTAACAATCTCCTGTGCCGAATACTCCTTGCGCACCTCTGCTCCCGACTCCACTTCCACCATTGAATTTTGGAAATTCCTAATATTAGTGTTGAAGTGAATTATTTATTAATTAAACTGGAAAAGCTAATATTTTAATATTAAATACTTTTCAAAGAGGATGCACATGAAAAGGAATAGGGTATTTGATTTTTATTTTATTGGGAATAAAATATTATAATATTTCTTTTAGGTTCTTAAATTAGGATTTGGTAAGAAAAGGAAGAGAGTTATTAAAAGATAGAGATCTTTAGTTTTAGGAGGCTATTGTTATTGCTATTGCATTCTAGAGAGAAAAGAATATACAAGTTTTGAAGCTAAAGGATTCTCGAAGTGTTTTTTTGTGAAACATTGAAGGATTAAAATTGGTTTGGTTCATCTCCATTTGTTTTATAAATTGCTACATGTTGAGGTAAGATTCTTGTGATGAAATGCTTTAGAAAAGATTTCTTTTGGATTAATAATGAACATAACATTTATTTGTGGAAAAGGTTGTGATGTCATTACTTGTGCAAGTAGGAAACTATAGGCAAATTGTAGATCTATGAGTTTAGGTGTTTTACTCAAACTAGAGAAGGATGTGGTAATTTGAGATTGTAATGGGGAACCTAGAAAAACCATTAAGATGATTAGATAATTGTTAAGTTCAAAAATTAAATTTAGAAGATGGAAAACATAGTTTCTTGTGTAAGAAGAAACACATTGGAAAACTTAGGAAGAGGGTTTTCTTGTAAATCAAATGTATAAATGAATTAGAAATTTGTTTGAATGAATCCATGGCATGGCTATGACTATACCTAATGGTTGATTCTTGAATTGAGACAATTAGTTCATGTTTGAGCTTGTAATGAAATGATTTTAGATTATGAATAAATGTGTAACTAGGGCACTAAGATGTAATTGTGCTGAAAGGAAGAAACCTGCATTAGTTTGGTCATATCTCTTAAATGGTGATCTAGGTATTGCTAATTTGGATATGTGGTTTCAAACTAGGAGATAAACTTTACCTCCAATTTCTATAATTTTATCTTGTACAGTTTGTCTTTAGTAATTAAAACAAGTTGACTATTTTTCTAAAAACAAGTAAAATTGTCATGAGAATAACTAGTATGTTCTATCTTCAATAAAATTTATTTTATAAACTAGGTTCCTTTGAAATTTTTATGAGGTGCATAGCCAAGTTGGTTAACTCCCCACAATAAATCAATCATTATACCCATTTTTTATGATTGAATTGGCATTAAGCGAGTCGTACCCCATAAACTAGATAGAAACTCAAAGGAATTTTAAGAGTTCAAAATGGCTACTCTTCTTAAGGGCCAGATTTCTATTATATTTGTAAACTTACATACATACATAGCAGTATTATCATCTCTCTCTCTCTCTCTCTCTCTCTCTCTCTCTCTCTCTCTCTCTCTCTCTCTCTCTCTCTCTCCAAACCCCTAAACCCTAAATAATGCCTCTAACACCTAAACCCGAGAAACCCTAAACCTCTATCTCCCTATCTCCCTATCTCTACCTTATCTCCTTATCTCTATCATTCCTCTACCTCTCAATCTCTCTCCCTATCTCTCTGGACATCTCACTCACTCTTTATCTCCCTATCTCTCCCCTCTATCTCCTCTATCTCTCCCTATCTATCTCCTCTCTCTACCTATCTATCTCTCTTTATCTCTGTGCATAGGAATAAAATTGAGATTGAATGATAATCAAAACAATGAAATAATCAACAACTCAATCCTATAACATCAAGATAGCGATCTAAGCAAACAACCAAATAATCAATGAATAATACCAAAAACAATGAAAGCTTTCACCTAGATTGTATTGTTATCTTGGTCGAATGTGGATTGCTTCATAAATTGTGAAACCATGTTTGCAACAAGTAGATGTAGATTGTGTTTGTGCTCAATGTACTCAATGATGCAATGTATGCTCAATGTGCTTTATGGATGCCTTAGAATAAATGATCGAAGAGAGATTTGTTATGGAGATGAGAGGGGTTTATATAAGTTTCAATAAAGATTGATCAACGGTCCAAATAATTCAATGGAATCAATGGATGAGATAAATCGAGAATTCATGATAAATGTGCACCTGACATGTGTCACACAAAAAGATATTTTTGTTTGAGTTAATTGATTGATTTGACATAAAAAGACATGGAACAGACATATTTTTAGATTTCATAAAAATAGAAATGCTTTTTTTCTAATTTATGAGTTGGTGATAAAAATAATAATGATTAAGTCAATTAACTCAACTTTAGATTTAATTTTTGCATGATATGAATAAAATTAAATAATAAATTGTTTAATTTTTTTTTGATGGGTATAGATTATTTATTTAATTTTTAATTTTTTTAAATTTTTTGTGCATGATGAACAAGATTTATTTTTAGAAGATTTAGAAGATATACAAAGCAAATTAAATAAATAAATTTATTTAATTGTTTGTGCATGATGGAAGACACAAAATAGATTTGAAGATTTAAATAAATTAAACAAATAAATTGATTTAATTTATTTTGCATGATGAAGGATAAATAAAATATTTGATTTTATTTTATTTTTAGAGATTGAGATATTCAATTTAAATAAATTTGAATGATTTATTTAAATTTAGAAGAATAATTGAGATTAATTAAATAATTTAGAAATTATTTAATTATAGATAAGAGGATTTAAATTATAAATTAATTAAATAATTAATTTATTCAATTGATGTGGATTTAAATTTTGAAAGACGATAATGATTTAATTAAATAATCAAAATTATTTCATTTGGATGGATAAAGAGGAAATTTATGAAATTAATTAAATAAAGAGGATTTATTCAATTAATGTTGAATTTAGGAGATTTGGAAGAATTTGATGATTTTGATGAAATTAATTAAATAAATGGAATTATTTAATTAACATTGAATGCAGGTGATTTGATGAAATGCAAGTGATGCAATAGAATGGTCATTTTTGGGTGTCTACATTTTGCCCCTCTTTGATGCAATGCAGTTTATAGCATTCCTTTAAAGAAAATGATTGTTGAAGACATGATAAAATTTTGATGCCCCAGTGTAGCTAGTGTAGAATGCCCCCTTGAGAGGAAAGATAGGGAAGCGACAGAATGACTGGGTTGACGCTCAACCAGAAGATTGTGTTTGAGATAAACGAGGTTGGATAGATGGAGGCTAACATGATGAAGACAATTAGCAAATAGGAGAAAAAGATGGATTAGGGGTGGGAAGAATTAGGTTTGGGACACTATAAATAGAGCCCAAGGGGTCAACACTCCTCATTTGCACATCTAGAGTTCACAAAAGTTAGGGCCTTTTGCCTCCTTGCTTAGTTTAGAGCTCCTTGCTTAGGTTGAGATTAGAGCTTGTAGAGATGTTGATTCCTGTGCATAAGCACTGGGTGGAGCTCATGTGGACCTACGGGAGACTAGCGGGAGCTTCGAGAGTGGTAAGTGATAAAAAACCTTGCTTGTGTTTGAATTTTTTAGGTCTTTTTTAGGGTTTGAAATTTTTGGCCAAAGGCATTGTGTTCGGGTTCAAAACCTTTGGCGCTTGGTAAAGTGCTTTCAGAAAAACTCAGCACCTTTAGCACGTAGTGTCACGCCTTTGCAAAAAACTTAGCACTTTTGGTTAATGGGTCCGCGCCATAGCGCATGTGGATGATGTTGTAGCGCACTTGGTAGTTCAGTGAAGCGTTGTTGGTAGAATAGTGTAGCGCGTTTGGCTTTGGGTTTGGCAAAAAACTTGGTGCCTATGCAAAGCATCAAAGCGTGTCCGGTATAATAGTCAAGCGCCTCTAGTTAAAACTAAGCACCTTTGTCCATTTGTTTCTAACCGCATATGCAAAGCAGCTAAGTGCTTCTGGTAGCACAGTGAAGCGCCTTAGGTAAATCTAAGCGCTTTTGGTGTGAGATGCAGTTTGAGCTAGGTTGACTTTGGAAAAAGTGTTTCAGAGGCTTAGACTAGAGTTGACGAGGTTTGACCTAGGTATTTTGTAATGTGTTGACTTAGGATCAAGTTGAATTTTGCAAGATTTTTAACAAGTGGTCGTCCTAGATGCAGATTGTCTTACCACCCCTACAGTCCCAAGAGAGACACTACTTGATTGCTGACCTAGTTGTACAGCTGGCCGAGGAGGAGGAGCTCTTTCTAGAGATCATGGATTGTGGCACGTTTCTCATCTAATGCCTATCAGGGTGAATCTGGCACTTTTGACAGTGACTGTGGAGTGATACCACAGCGAGACCTCATCATTTCACTTTTTGATAGGTGAGGCTACAGTGACACTTGATGATGTTCGGTGCATCCTGCAGATTCTGATTTAGGGTGAGAGAGTGGACTATGAAACTAAGTGGGGAGAGGCAGGCATGTGAGAGATGTTTGCGATAGATGATCTGGGTGTGTAGGATCATGAAATCTGGTGGGCTCAAGTGCGGTGGATCTGCGACAGGATTTGATGGATTGTTGTTTCACTGATTGGAGGTTTCTTATGTCTAGATAGGCACTCCAAAGGTTTATCTGTTGGATGGGGTACTGTGCTATCAGAGATGTTTACACACAACATCTGATATGCATGGAGACCTTGTGTGTTGGGTCAGCTTCATCATGATTTGCATGACTATGTATATAGATCTAGGAGCAGCTTATCAACAGGTGTGACATTATTGTAGGTATGGGCCTGGGAGCACATCCTAGTGATTAGTCCTATCTCTCAGCATCACTGAGATCATGGAGATCCATACGCATTCTTGTATGAGGGTGTTATTACGCACCGATGGCTTGGTTCAGTGAGCTACTGGCAGAGGCAGCTAGATGAGATGGACATCTTTGTTTGGCACCTGTGGAGAGAGTGTGAGTCATGGGAGGATGACCACGAGGAGCTCGTGTACTGCAGACAGGAGAGATACTTGTTTGATCGACAGATTAACACTATTGAGAGATACCTTCCAGAGAGGGTACTAAGATAGTTTGGTTTGCCGTAGGGGGAGCCCGTAGGCGAGGCTATCTATGCATGGAACTAGAGGGAGGTGGATGACTAGGGGCTAGAGATATCAGGTGAGACAGCTTTGGTAGATTTACGGGACTTGCCCTAGTTATATGGGATTGGATTACAAGGGGTGCAGACCCTGGCACACTTCCAACATATGATACCTACTGGCAGACACACAGGTTAGTGAGGCTTACTAGACCCAACGTAGTGGGATCAGTATGAGAGCTGGTAGTTGGGGGAGTTGAGACGAGGGCTTGGAGACAGGACCGACAACAGGCCGCAACGCAGAGACAGGTTGGGGGAGATGATGGAGGAGGCCAGAGGATGTTCAGATAACTGAGGCTAGAGGACATCAGGTTGTTCTACCAGTAGAGACACCACTGCAGTAGGAACATCAATTACTATAGGAGGAGATAGTGAGGAGGATTGGCTTGGAGTTGAGGATGGTTAGGATGAGGAGAGATAGAGATGCATCCTAGGCTGAGGCCAGACAGGCTGAGGCTTGGGCCTAGCTTCACGTACAAGCAGTAGCAGAGGCTTAGGAAGCACTGGTAGTGGCACAGGAAGTGCCACCACCACCACCACCACCACCAGATGATGGGTAGATTGCCCAGGTGACAGCGGAGAGAGATGCAGTAGTACAGTTGTGTTTGACAGCATAGGCCACCCTTTAGAGGGTGAGGCAAGAGAGGGATGTTGCATGAGGTGCAGTGGGTGCAGACTAGATGACTTTGGTTGGGGAGCTTACTTGAGTTCAAGGTGAGCTTGCTACAGTTGGGAGAGAGGCCGAGTAATATAGAGGTCTCTACTTTGGAGTGGTTCTAGCTGACTAGAGGGAGGTGAGCTTCAGGGAGCGGAGAAGATCTGGTGCTTCATCTTCACACAGATCAGGGCGGTCAGGGTCTTCAGTGATGGGACCACCATGAGTGACATCGACAGGAGGTGGACCTACACTGAGTGCAAGAGGTGCACAGGGATCATAGCAATAGGGTAGTTCGACACACAAGAGCTGATTTTGACATACATATGTTGTATCATTTGTATTATTATGGACATTGTATATTTTGATTGATGCCTACGTGCATCTAATATATATTGCGAGCTCTTGATAGCCATGATGTACTTTTTGATGCATATATGATGTACATATGGACTGTTGATGTAGACACAGACATTTGTATTTTTGATGACTTTGGATGATGATATATGATATATATGATGATCGTTATGGTCATGGATGTTCATGCTTTGGTTGTGATGTACTTCTATATGCTATGGATGTGATGACATGTATTTATGGACTTTTGATTTGACATGATTATGTTGATGCTTATATATGTATGACATATGATGACATTATGACATGATGATGTATATGCTTATAGATATATGACATATGATGACATTATGACATGATGATGATGTATATGCTTATAGATATATGACATATGATGACTTTATGACATGATGATGATGTATAAGTTTATAGATATATGACATGTGATGACATGATGATATGATATGTGATATCTAACATGTGGTTTTGCAAATATGCATGAGATGGTGATGGATAGAAGAAAGTGGAGACAGAACATGATAGAAAGACTATTGATCGATCATTGCTTGAAAAACTATATGATGGTTTGGATAAATGGATTGGTGAACTTGGATAACTTGTTGCAACGATTTAATAAATGTTTATAAAGAGCAATCCTTATTTTTTATATAGCACATGGATAGTTTGCCACCAAGGTATAAAAGACCAAGGTACTGTGATATCCAAGTGCGAGGACATTGACTCTGCAAGAAAACAATTTGAACTTAGATCCCTTAGACATGATATAACCTTGTTGGATATGTGAATGAGCCATACTCTTGAACATATAATAAACTTTAATGTATAAATGCAAAAAGTATATTAATATGTAAGATGCTAGGTTGTAACACACGCACAAGATAAATATGATGGTAAGGAAGATAAAAGATCATTCCTCAAACATGGCACACAAAAGAAATGACTATGCCCCCAATCCATACTACATTGTAACATACCAAGATATAGATAAATCAAGGTAGTCTTGAATAAGTAATGAGAAAGGAACAAAAAAGATAAACCAAAAAGCAAATTGATTGACTTACAAAGTAAACATACAGACAACATATTCTCTTTCCAAAGAGGTTGCTTAGGATATATTGGATTGGTTGGGTAGAGTGGATAGATAACATCCTTATTGTAGGAACGATATATCTGTTAAAGGGTGTTAATCTGTTGATAGGATAAGTTGATTGATGTAGCAGATGTTGGCAATTGATATGTAGGACAGCATATGGCTTTGCAAGTAGGTTTATTTTCTTTGGGTTGGTTAAGGACTTTTGCTTTGAAAGGATGCATTGCTTGTTGTTTTGTTGCTTGAGTTAGTCAAGTCTAGGTGGATGGATGGATTGTGATAAAAGGAAGACTAGAAAGATGGAATGTCAATGGATTGAGATGGGTGAAGAATGATGAATCGTATGTGCCTGAGTACTGGATACATCCTTCATATTCTAGACTGCCTACATACCTTGTATCCACGGGATCAAGGCACATTACTGTTAGCATTAGTATTACATTTTGTTTAATATCTGCTTAGTTTAGCTAGTGGTTATACTACCGGTTATGTAGTTACAACTTCTTAATTGTATTTATCCCTGTATAAATGTTTTTATAGTTCATCGAATAAATCAATCAATAAAATCATTACTGCCCATTCAAATGGTATCAGAGCAGTCAATTGATCCTATCTCTGTGCAACGTAGAGGTTGAAAATTATGTGAGAAAGCAAAAATTGGAGATGAAATGTCTTGAGGAGAATTGAATCATTGTCTGACGTGTAGCAATAGACTGCACAAGAAAAATGGAATAGAAGCTGAGAGGATTCATGGTATTTGAAAATAGTTTGAAGGAATTTTACTTATATTCATTGGGATTGCAGTTATTTGACACAATTTCTTTATAATCTCTAGTAAGTGCTGGTTAGAATAAATTCCATTGATTATATGTGAACTATCAAAAGGGTATCGTTTAAATAGAGTTTGAGGACTATAAGATAGAAATCCTTCTAAATGTGATGATTCGTGGAGCATAAGGAATGTATGAGTCATTGACAAGGCATAGGAACTATTTGACAAAAGGTGCATAAGGAATGTTTAAACCGCTGCCATACTTTTTGTGTAGAGGAGACAAGTCGTAGTTCCTGCTACCATAATATGTGAATGATCTGTGTACCTGCAGTCATGAAGAAAGGATGCCAACATCTTAATTTTCTTGATGAACAGAGATACAATTAAGTAGAATTTAACATCTTTGGTGAATATTGCACAAATCAATGGAGTAAATGGCTACACAAGGGAAGAGATTTGCTAAGTAAACCCTAAAGTTTAGTCAAAAGTTTTGTTCTTTTTTTGTGCCAGATGTTATCAATTGATACATATGAGGTGTTAGTTACTATATTTTCCATCTGTGGATGTGTTGATTGTTGATGCCAAACCCTCTAGTGACATGGAGATTGAATATTAGTCTTGGCTTTAAACAAGATAGCACTTTTGAAGTACATTGGTATAAAGCGAAATAAGGTAACAAAAGGTAGCAGTTTGATTTGGTAAAGCTTAGGGTTTTTATTATCTTATTTTGGAAGCAACTTTATGATTTACAAGAATTTTATGGTGAATTGTAGGAAGCTAATATTGTTAAGAAATTTGAGTCAAAGGTTTTTATGAAAAAGAAAAGTAATTAAACTTTTGAACCTAATGCAGGCTTGTTTGTTGGAGAAATAAGGGAATTATGGTGAAATAAGTGATAAAAAGGTATAAGGGGTTTTTTAAAGGAGAAATTTAAGTAAGATGTTTTTGTTAAAGTTGAAATTACATGTTTTGGAGTTACAAGGTTGAAATTTTTATAAACATAATCATAAGAAGTTATATGTGTTTACACCATATTGTAAAAGGGTCCATTATTAGTTGAAATTGATATCACCATTTTTTAATCATGGCTACACATATAACAAATGCTGCTTGTGCTTCTGAGGCATTTAAAGACTCACATGCTTGTGATATCAAAGAGATTAATGTGATATAAAGTGTAGCAGGGTCAAATTGGAGGCAGTTGGCATCGGAGGATGGAGGAATTTTCATCATCTCAAGTTAGCTTCTCGCTTTGAGATGATGCTTTGCATGAGAAGCATTTTTGGCTTTAGTTTTTTTCTTTTCCTTGTTCTTGCTGACAGATTTGAAGAATACATATTTTGTGAAGATTATGTTCTAGATACAGGTTTGGGATTTGGTGTTGAGATCAATATGGATTGTTGTCAAGCGAGCTTCAAAGTATATGATCAAGAATTATACCCTTTCACAGTCACTAGACAATGATAG
Organism: Cunninghamia lanceolata; assembly: GCA_027924645.1. NCBI lineage: Eukaryota > Viridiplantae > Streptophyta > Pinopsida > Cupressales > Cupressaceae > Cunninghamia > Cunninghamia lanceolata. Next base: position 122,352 of record BSBN01001393.1, on the reverse strand, counting down.
AGATCTTTCATATCTCTTAGGGATTGTTGTCGAATAATTCAAGATTGTGATTTGAGAGATTGGGACTGAGAGCTCAAGAACACAGCTCGAAGCTACACCTTTCTGAGGGTCAAGAGACAACTTGATGGAGCCCCACTTGGTTCAGGATTTGTTCTTTTAAGAGAAGATCTATAATATGTATTTATATTATGTAATCAGCTTTGTTGGGTATATTAGCATTCAGGGGGGTCCCTTGGTACTATTGCAAGAACAATGTAATAAGGGGGGGGAATGTTAGCATTAGTATTACATTTTGTTTAATATTTTCTTAGTTTAGCCAGCGGTTATACTACCAATTATGTAGTTACAACTTCTTAACTGCATTTCTCCCTATACAAATGTTTTTGTAGTTCATCGAATAAATCAATCAATAAAATCATTAGTGCCCCTTCAATTACAATGAAAGATGAATATGATAGTATGTACTTCTGGGAGATTTTGATGAGTGGGTCAAGGTGTTTGAGCTTGGGTAAGTGAAATGATGTCATCTCATGTACCTGAGTACTAGATACTTCTTTCATATTCCAGACTGCCTACATACCCATATCCATGGGATCAAGGTACCTTAAGATTGAGAAGAGATGATATGTAGTTCTGATGATTTTGATGATTGATAATGATTGTGATGTCATTGTGGGGAATGATATATCCCTAGATCAACACAAGGATGAAGGTGTCTGGTTTCAGAAATGAAAACATCTTGTATAAGAATCTTGGTCTGGTTTTGAGAGTGTGACAATCTGTATAAGATGATTGATATGAATGATGGATTGGTTGATGTGGTTTTGTTTTTGTTTTTGTTTGAAGGTTGAAGTGTGTTTGTTTTTGGTTGATGAGTGAAGTGTTTGTTTTTTTTGTTTGAAGTGTTTTTGTTTTTGTTTTGAGATGGTTGATGAACCTCGAACAAGGATCCATTCCTAGACCTAGGTTAAGGAAAGAGTTGCCCCCATTCCGATAGAGGTGTTATTATGGATGACTGACATATGATAAGATGACATGGATAACTTGACATAGGATAAGTTGACATAGATAACTTGACATAGGATAATGATGAGGATTGACATGGATAACTTGACATAGGATAATGATGATGATTGACATGGATAACTTGACATAGGATAACGATGATGATTGACATGGATAACTTGACATTGGATAATGTGACGATTGACATGGATAACTTGACATAGGATAATGTGACGATTGACATGGATAACTTGACATAGGATAAGGTGATGATTGACATGGATAACTTGACATAGGATAAGGTGATGATTGACATGGATAACTTGACATAGGATAAGGTGACTATTGACATGGATAACTTGACATAGGATAGGGTGATAATTGACATGGATAACTTGACATAGGATAAGGTGGCGATTGACATGGATAACTTGACATAGGATAAGGTGATGATTGACATGGATAACTTAACATAGGATAAGGTGATGATTGACATGGATAACTTGACATAGGATAAGGTGACGATTGACATGGATAACTTGACATAGGATAAGGTGATGATTGACATGGATAACTTGACATTGACAAATTTCCAACCTTTTCTAGATAGGGAAATGGAAATGCAAAAAGGTCAATGGTTTATTATGGATGGATGGATGAATTTTATGATGAAATGGACATGGAATGAACAAGACTCAATAGACGATGGATGTTGACTCTACACATAGCGCATGTTTCCCAGGTTTTCACTATGGTACTTATCCAAGGCGTCTATTTACCAGGTTTTCACCAGAGGACGAATTTTTTTTTGCTTTTGTTTTTGTTTTAATTTTTTGATTTTTTGATTTTTTTAATTTTTTTTTGTTTTATTTTTTTGATTTTTTTTTTACATGGATACTCTGAGGATCAGGCAAAGAACTTTTTGAGATGAACACTATTAGTGGCTCATCTAGAGGAATATCTTCAAGTGTTGCTAAAGTACAAGCTCCTGATCCATATGTTGTTGTGATAACAAAGGGTCCTAACCAATTAGGCTCGAACTTGCCCTTCTTTTCTTGATCTACTTGATTTCTCTGATTTTCCTTTAAGACAAGATCACCAACTTGAAACCATCTTTCTTTGATCTTCTTGTTATAGTTGCGCCAGAGGCAGATTTCATAGACATGGAGATGATTAAGTGCTACAAGGCACCTCTCATCTAGTAGTTCTAGCTTAGCTAATCTGGAAGTGCGATACTCCTCTCCATCAATCAGGTGCTGCATAGATACTCTGAGGGATGGGATCTCGACCTCTATAGGTAGAATGGCTACAGAGCCATAGACTAGGGCATATGGTGTTGCACTAGTTGGTGTTTTGATACTAGTGCAATAGGCCCATAGGGCGGGATTGAGTTACAGGTGCCAATCACGACCAGCTTGATTGACTGTTTTCTTGAGGATTTTAAGAATGGTTTTGTTGGAAGCCTCAGCTTGGCCATTACTATGCGGATAGTAGGGAGTGGAAAAGTGATGTTGGATATTGTATTGGGTGCACAAGGCATAGACATATTGAATTTTGAATGGTCTCCCATTAACAGTGACAATGGCTTGGGGATATTGTACTAGTAAATGAGGTAGTTAAGGATAAACTTGGCTATTTGCTTGCCAGTGATATAAGTCATGAGGGAATGGCTTCGACCCACTTTGTGAAGTACTCAGTGGTAGTAATGATAAATTTATGGCCATTGGATGAGGTTGAGTGGATTTGTCCTACGAGGTTGAGACCGCATTGTGAAAAAGGCCATGGAGTTGTCACAGGTTGTAGTTCATGAGTTGGTGCATGAATCAAGTCGCCGTGCTGCTAGCATTGTAGACACTTCTTAGCAAATTGTAAAGCATCTTGCTCTATTGTAGGCCAATAATAACCTGTTCTGAGTATCTTTTTTACGAGGTTAGGACTGGTAGAATGTGCACCACAGACACCTTTATTTATGTCTTATAAGGTAGCATCAACTTCTTCCACATTAAGACATCGTAAGAGGATACCATCGAGACTCCGACGATATAGTGTATCACCCAGAATGCTGTAATGGGAGGATTGACAGATAAAGGTTTTGTGTTGGGTTGTAGATAGCTCAAAGGGAAAGGTACCGTGTTTAAGGTATTCATAGATGTCTTTGTACCATGGGGAATTGGGACCAACAAGTTCATAGATGATTTCAGTAGTTGGAACATCTACAGCTGGTATCAACAATTGCTCAATCAAGAATTCATATTTCTATGTGTTTGTAGGCATGTCTATAAGTGACCCCACAGAAGCCACAGAATCTGTAGCTTTGTTATGCTCTCTTGGAATTTGCTCAAAAGTGATGCTAGAAAAGTGTGGTTTGTAGGCATCCACTAGTTGCTTGTAGGGATCCAACTTTTCATCCTTTGTTTGGTACTCATCTATGAGTTGTCGAATGACTAGTTGTGAGTCTCCATATACATGTAGTTCTTTGATTTCCCATTGGACTGCTGTATGGAGACCTATGAGGAGTGCTTCATATTCGGCTATGTTGTTGGTGCAAGGAAATGCAACCCGATATGACTTTGGGATATAGTCATTTTGTGAGTGATAAAAAGGATGCTGGCCCCTAATCCATGCTGTGTGTAGGAACCATCAAAATACAGTTTCCACATTACTAAGGTAGAAAGAGTGAAGAGATTTTCATTCAGAAAGTCAGATACCATAGGATGTACATCTGTCATGGGTGCTTCTGGTAATTGATCTGCTAGGGCTTATCCCTTGATTGCTTTACGATCCACATACTCAATGTCAAACTCACTAAGGATCATGACCCATTTAGCTAGTCTGTCTATGAGAGCTGCTTTTGCTAGGAGATACTTTAATGGATCAATTTTGGCTATTAGATTTGTATGTTGGTTTAGCATATAATGTTGCAACTTTTGGGAAGCGAACAGTAAGGCTAAACAAGCTCTTTCCATAGGTGACTAATTGAGTTCATAACCCACCAAGGTTCAATTGATATAATAGATTGCAAGCTCTTTTCCTGACTGATCATGCTATGCTAGAAGAGCCCCTAGGGCTACAGTTGTAGTTGAGATGTATAAGATCAAAGGCATATCGGTGATTGGTGGTATCAAGATAGGAGGTGTATCTAGATATTCTTTGAGTTGATCAAATGTCACTTGACACTTAGCATCCCATCGAAATGAGACATCCTTTTGGAGCAAGTGTTGAAATGGTTGACATTTATCCGCTAGCTATGAGATAAATAGCCTAATGGATTGTAACCTTCCTTGAAGGCTCCTTAATGCTTTCAAATTGTTTGGTGGGAGCATCTCCACTATAGCCTTGACTTTTGTTGGATCTACTTCAATGCCTCTTGAAATACAATGTATCCCAATAGTTTTCTTGAGGTTACCCTAAAGACACACTTCTTTGGATTGAGTCTGACCTAATATTTTTTGAGTCTATTGAAGATTTGTCCTAGAACCTGTATGTGATATGCTCTAGAAGATTTTTCTAAGATATCATCAACATAGTCCTCCATAATGTGATGAAAGAGATCACAGAATATTACTGTCATGGCTCTTTGATAGGTTGGACCTGCATTTTTAAGACCAAATGGCATGACGCACCAACAATAGGTACCCCAAGGACAAGTAAAAGCAGTTTTATGTTGATCATGTTTCGCTATCATTATCTAATTGTAGCTGGAAAATCCATCCATTAGAGAAAGCATTTTATGACCAGCAGTCAAGTCTACTATGAGATCAATGTTTGGTAGTGGAAAGTCATCTTTGGGACATGATTTGTTGAGATCTCTGAAGTCAGAACACATGTAAATGCCTCCATTCAGTTTAGCCACAAGTACAATGTTTGAGACCCATTCTAGATAATCAAGAGGCTTGATAAATTTTGCATTGAACAACTTCTGTATTTCCACTTTCACCAAGAGAGCGATCTATGGGTGCATCTTTCTTAGCTTTTGTTTGACCGGTTTAGCTTTTGGATCGACTGTGAGATAGTGAACTACTAGTGAAGGGTCCAACCCTGGCATATCAGCATAGGTCCATGCAAAGTTGATGGTTCACTATAGGAAGAAGTTGGTAAGATTCTTGTGCTCTTATTCTGATAATAATGCTACAAGGAATGTGGTCTCAAGATTTGCTTTGTGCCAAGATTTATCTCTGTAGAATCTTCCACTAGGAGAGTTGATTTCTCTTGATACTTAGATGGTAGGGGAAGGTCAAATCCTCCATCCTCAGGTGCCACAATTAGGTTTTCACCTTTAGATATGTCCTTTGTTTTTACTGTTTTATGATCAGGAGGTACAACAGTGTGGTTTTCACATAGAGATCTTTCTTTATTTTTATTTTTACGACTAGAAGATTTGGCATTCTCACCAAAATAAGCAGTTTGATCTAGTTCCATTACAAAACTAGCTTTATGATCACCAAGAGGGATACCATCTCGGAGTCCCATGAACTCTGCAATAGCTTCGTCATTCTAAAAAACATTTAGAACAAGGGACCCTTGTTGGTCCCAATCGATAAGTTCAGGGTAGACAAGTGTTACAATCTGGGTGTTGGTGGTGGAAGTTAAAGATACAGATTATAGCATGAATATGGAGGATTCAGTGAATAGGTCATTCATATGGAGGTAAGAGTCATCGATGATATCCTCTTTAGACATCGAATCTATGAGAGACGTTTGTGCTACCTTGTCGAGAATATCCTCGATGTCCAAAGCACGTGGTACCTTCCTATCGTATCCTAACCCCTTCTTGTCTAGCTTCTTCTTCACAATAATGGGTTCTATGTCATCTTGATTATCTTTCCCAAGGCCACCTTTGCCTTTGTAGCCCATGTTTGTCACAATTCTTAGACCGTTGCCATATTGTTTGACTGGTATGGTGACTGGTTCTTTCTCCTTGTAGAGCCAAGATGAGATGTCTTCAATAGTTTCCTCTAACAATAATTTTCCCTCTTGGAACTGGGTTAGAGATGCTGGCATGGGATATTTGCTTTCTTAGTCGCTTTAGCTATGGGCGGTTGGCTGTAGGATTTAGGGGATAAGGGCATCCACTCTACACAACAAGATTTTGAGATATCATATTCAACAAAGCCTACATCATGGATATGAGTTATGATTTTGGGAATAGGATTAGGATTGGGTTCAACTTCAGAGGATTTTTTCAGATTTTTAGGGTCAACATATAATGGGGATTCATAGGCTTTGTCATTATTTGGCACTTGGTTAATATTTTTATAATTGCCTTGAAAGTTACAACAGAATTCAAAGGGATTAGGATCTCCTGGGATAGTGATCTCCATACCATTAAATGGGAACTTGAGAGACTGATGGTACATGGAGGGAACAACTTTCATGGCATGGATCCATGGGCATCCTAAGATAATGTTATAAGGTAGCTCAATGACAAGGACTTGGCACCTAGTTTCAAGCATGATGGGGCCTACTTGTATAGGCAAGTGGATAACTGTTGATAACTGAGAGGGGGGGGTGAATCAGTTATCCTAGTTATTTCTCTTATTGAACTTTCCTTTTAATTGAAGCAGCATAAAATCAAACACAAAACATTAACCATGAAGTAAGAAACACATGACACAGTATTTTTGACGTGGAAACCCTATTAAGGGAGAAAACCACGGGGTGATTAACCCAAGAAATATTCTCTGTTAGAAGAATAGGAAATTACAAAAATGGCACTTGCCAATTAGGGCTCACTGCCCGAGCACACTGCTCACAAGAGGCTCACTGCCTACAAGAAGACACACTGTCTTACAAAGTGATAAGAATCACAGTCTTGAACTGATTGGAAGCATCTGCATATGCTGGAGTTCAGTTCCGGTTAGGTTCAGTATACTGATCTGCTGCACTTCATCTTTCCTCTGTTCTTTAGTCTGCTATCCTTTCACATACCGGATCTTTCTTGCTACTTCTGCTCTACTCTGGACTTGTTCGCATATCCTTTCACACACTTCACACACTTTACAACTAAATCCATCCTCTATATATATCCGCACAAGTAATTTCATCACCTTTCTAGTCGGCATCCGGAACAGTCTAGTTTCTTACAAACTTAGTTCTGTCGGCTGAATCCTTGCTCACCAAGCAATGCGGATCAAGCATATACTTGTAGATATCATCAATTATGTCGGCCAAACATGATTCATGCCTCCGCAACCTTTATCATCATCTGTAACACATCCGGAAAGTAGTCTGATACTCTGTCAGTCAGTTCTTCCTCTATTTTCACTGTCCCTCAGGAATCCGGTACTCAACTATTCATATCTTTTTCCTTGTCCAACTCCGGAGGCTAAATCCTTGGAATATACCACTCAAGATAGTCCTCTTGACTTCCCCAGATCCGCACTGCACCAAGACACTTCCTCTGAGAGATCCGGACCAATCTGTCGGACCTTGCCACATGCTCTGTTCTTGTTCACCGGACCACAACAATCTTCAATCTGACTTCCGGTAGAGACATATCATGACTTGCGGATATGTGAGATGACCTTTGTTGCCATCAATGACAACAACCATGAATCCATATAGTGTCTCTTGCCAACAATCTCCCCCTTTGGCATTGATGGCAACACTTAGTGAAAAATGACTAAGTGTTTACACTATGCTCCCCCTTTGCTGATGCTCTGTCTTTATATACAATTTCCGGAACTCCCCCTGAGTTGGATTCCTCATTTTTCACTGCTCCTCACTCCCCCTTTGACATCAATGGCAAAGGGTAGGGTCCGCACACCAAAATTTTCAAAAATTTTCTATATATAGCCGCATATTTACATACTCACATATACTGCAGAATGTCTGCAAAGGATGTCTGCAGTTGAACCATTTCAGTAGCCCAACTTAGCTTCATTCTGTCCAAGATTGAAATGTGACCACTCAACAAAAATGCAAAAGCTTCTGCCCGCCTGAGATCTGTCGGATCTTTTGTATGGGCGGTGGTCTGGGCATCACTGATGGCCTCATGCATAGTTTCCAACTTAGGGACTATAATCCTTCTAAGTTCTCCCATCCGGTTGGTAATGTTCTTCCTCTCCTTCTCAAGATTCTTTATTTCATTCAAGACTACAATAGTCTGACATTCTTGATTTATTATAGAGGAAGAGAGAGGATCAAAACTTTGAGATAAGCTTTGAAGCTTGTCCTGTTCCTCTTTTATTTTCTTGTCAATTGCTGCTATTGCCTTTGACCAAGATATACAAAATTTGTAGATGTCACCGCCATCCTTAAGAGCATTTTCTAAGCTCTTTATTCCAATGCTTACAATCTTCCTATCCTTAGAGATTAATTCTAATATTTCAGAAAATCTCTTATCCAAAAATTCCTTCCGGACCTTTTCTTCAGCTGATTTTTCTAGAGAATTAAAATGTGTATCAATACTGCTGACTAAGGTTTTTAGATTACCGGAAGTGGAGGCTGTCGGATCTATCTGGATTGATGGCATGATCTTTACAAGTACTCCGGAAGCAGCCTCTATCAACTCACAGTCTTCCATATGAGACTTCAGGAGCTTTTCATTTGCCTTGGCATTTGCAAATGAAGCTATCTTCATTGTTTGTACCGGAGAGAGAGAGTCAAAATCAAATGGACCTTTTAGAAGCTCCAGTTCATCAATCTCTAGAGTTTCTTTGCTCAAAAATTGTTGAACAGTTTGTGCAGTGTCTCTTGCCGGAGACAGATGTTTCTTTTCTTCTGCAGTCTTAGAACTGTCAACCTCTTTGTCTGTCACCACTGCTTCCTTCTCCTGCAATTGCTCTTCTTCTTTGGATCCGGAGACTGTAGGGGAAACCGGAGGAGAGATGCTTGCTTGTTCATGGGCCACTTCTTCTGGAGCAGAGGGTCCCAAGTCCTCACTTGTCTGTTCAGGGCTCACTTCTTCTGGAACAGAAGATTCCAAATCAGCAGCTGTTTCTGCACCTAAGTCCTCTACAACAGGAAGATTGAACCTTTTGAAGGCCTTCCGGAGGATCTCTTCTGTCTCTTGTGCCACTTTGTCAGTCTCACCAAGCATGAGCTGATTCATCCTGGCTTTACTTCTGAACTCATCTCTGCAGTCCTTGAAGATCATGTTCATTGTCTTGGGATCAATTTGAGGATATAGCTGAATAGCTATCTGCTCCCGGATCTCAAGATCTTTGGCATGAGCATTATTCTTTCTTACTTCCATTTCCTTCTCTAGGCTTTTAGGAATGAGAGATATGATCTCAATGAAAGCCTTATTGTATGTGTTCAGATATTTAACTGTGGCTTCCTGCAGAGTCTTTTGGTCTGCCTCACTGAAGTCATCATAGGATTCAGTCATTGGTTGAAGGTTTCCATCCACCGTGACCGACTTGATTATGCTCTCTAGTGACAGAGTGGGCTTTTCAACAGTTACCTCTGCCATTTCATCCTTGTCTTGGCCTGTGGAGGGCTTACCGGATCCTTTCTTCTTCTGTTTCTTTACTTCTCTTACTTCCTCATCTGATTCTGTTTCCTCTTCATCCTTTTGGCTTTCATAAGCCCTTGATGCTTTTGTCTTGGATCTTTTACCGGATGCCTGGACTTCCGGTTTTGAGCTTTTGGTTGTGGAAGGTGCAGATCTCTTTGATGATCTGGTCCGGGTGGGGGTTTCAACCGGAGCACTTTCTTTGCTTTTCTCTTCTTCCTCAGCCTTTCTCCTCTTTTCCCGGCTGGCATCAAGTGCCTCTTTTGAGATGCCTAGGCCTTGAGCAATGTGCTCTACTTCTTTTCTCACTTTTCTCTTAATCTCAGGTTCCCTGAGTTCTACATGTAATTTCACACTCAGCTCCTCAAAGGTTCCAAACCTTTCTGCCTTAGGATCTTTGGGCTGACTTAGCATGTGTTGAACATGCAGCTCTACTATCTGTTCATCAACTTCATACCCCATGGGCATGATCCAGACAGTCCTTGGCTCCACTGCCTCCATTAGGCACTGATCAGTGTCAACCATAAAGCATACTGAGTCCTTGTATTTCTCAATGAGAGACTGGGGAATTCTCTCTCTTGCTTGCATCATGCTCTGAAAGTTTTTGAAGTATCCCCATAGAGCTGTATTTCTCGCTTTTGCATCCCCAAGTCCATGCAAATAGTCTCTTATCTGGACTGCAATAGGTTTGTCATTCTGCCATACCCATCCACTTGTTCCGGGTAGCTCATTCATGAAGTAAAAGAATAGACATACAATGAGAGTACCATACTTAAAGGAGTTCTTCTTGTCTTTCTTGATTTTTTGTACATTTTCCATTAATTGGCTTAGTAGTAGTTCACAAAGATCATAATCTGCATTCTTTCTTAGCATTTCATATGCTGTGTATATTGCAGTTCCGGATACAGAATTCTCCCTGCTGGAGTGATAGATCTTGTATCCTATTATCATTGATGCATATTTGATATCCGGATCCGAAATATCTTCAATGGTCATTGCCCTCTTATCATATTTTGATCCGGTGGCCTCAGTTACAACGTTGTTCTTGACAGATTTGAGGATAGGTACCCCCCCGGAAGAGTATAGACCAGTTACTGCTCTAATTGCTTCTTTTGTGATCTTACAGGGTCTATCTAGCCAAAGGAAGTTGTCATGCATCCTGCTCAGTACATACCGGACCCATTCATCTTCTTCAAATCTAGGGAAATGAATGAATTGCTCAAATTGTTTCTTCTGGATACCCTTATACTCTGGTTTGAGCTCAAAAGCATTGTCTATCAGTTGCTTGTGATAGAGGTCTCTTAATTTGAATTCCCCAAATTCCTCAATGTTTGCGTGTATGTAAACCCTAATATCTTCAGTATGTAAGACTCCGTGGGGAACACTAGAGAAGGCTCCTAGTGGATCTACCTCCAATGATTTGTAGGGATGTTTCTTGAATGAGGGACGAGGTCTATCAGAGATCTTAACTATGTTTGGAGTAGCCATTCTTCAAAGATTTGCAGTGAGGCAATGAAAAACGAAGAATACCTTATGCGCCTTCGGTTTGCACGGAGTGGTTGGATTGATTTCTTTATGCAATAGCTTCGGCAGGAGATCCTTGGTGTGCTTGATGAACCTTGTTGCAGAGCTCCACTATTCGCTTCTTCTCAAGTGTAGAATGAGCAGATAACTTTTGAGAAATCCTTTATATTGCTCCGCAAACCCTAATATCTGTCTGCAATAAATGCTTCACCTGCATTATTTCGGTTTACCATGTTTGGACAGCTTGGAGTATCCCGGATTAGTCCTGATCACTGAATATCATCCGGATCTTTAAATCATGAATACATCTAGGTAACATATTACAAGAACATCCCAAACACTCTGTCCAATCCGCAAGACAAGATCGTGCACTTCCGGATCTCTCCGGACCTTTTTGTAATCCTTTATCATACCGGAGCACCTCCCTGAACAGGTCTAACTTAATCGAACACAGCTTCTTCATAACTCCATGCGGACCTCTGAAAACTTGACTGAAGCATCTCAGGACTTATATCTACAAACCCTTTAATCCGCATCTTGTGCCACATCCGGCACAACTTGTTTGGCTGGGGGAACAGAATCTTCTTTGAGTCTCCCCCTGAGCCTGAGCTCACTTTTTAATTTTCGGAAGAAATATCAGCACCAGAATCTGGTGCGGATCCAACCTCTACATTCTCTGAGCTTTTCTTCACCCAAATCTTGCTCATCTGATTCCTAACTTCATCCGCATTCATCTTTTGTTTACCCTTGTCTTGATTCTGATCATACACCGGACCTCTTTTGTCCTGATTCTTGTTTCTGCAGACTTTAGCATTATGACCGGACCTATTGCAGATTTGGCAAATAACATTTCTTTGCATATTTAACTGATATCCCCTTGATCTGCATTGATTAGCCATATGACCTACTCTATTGCATGTAAAGCATCTACCTTTGAATGATTTGTTTACTTGCATAATTCTGCATTCATGGGATTTGTGTCCATACCTTTTGCAGTTGAAGCACTGTCCGGAGAAGGATGAATTAATCTGATTCATTCTCATTCTGCACTGATTAGCTTTGTGACCAAAATGGTTGCAGCTGTGGCAGTATCCATTGAAGGATGGATATTTTTGAGCATTTGGCTGTCTTACCGGAGGTCTTCTAGGCCTGCTCCTTGGATTTTCTGATCCAAGATTCCTCTGACCGGATCCGGAGCTTTCTCCTTTCTCATATCCCAAACCATACTTGTCATCAGTCCTCTTTTGACTTCCAAGAAGAACTTCAAGTTGAGCAGAACTTATCTTGAATTTCTCTTTATATTCATTTGCTGTTTGAAGATCTCTTTTGAGAGAGGTAATTTGATCCTCAAGTTTTTCTTCATTATCTTTGGCATCTTCAAGATTAGATTCAAGATGTCTGATAATCCTGTCCATCTGGTGGCATTCTTCTGATTTTTCCTTAAGAGATTGTCTTAGATTGTCTTCAGCCTTTCTTTTTTCTTCAATCTCTTGAGTGAACTTTATAGTTCCTGATTCCATTTCATGTCTTAACATAATGACTTCTTTTGATAACTTTTCACATAACTTGGTTTGCTCAGTCAATTCTTCATTTGTATTGCTTTCTTCACTTTGTCTTGCCAACTGTTGGAGCAGCTCCTTTCTCTTTTTCATAGAGAGACTTAATTTGTCTTTTAATTCCCTCATGAATTCATCAGCCTGTTTGAGTCTTTCTCTTAATTCACTAACTTCAGAATTTGACTGTTCAAGATCCTCAAGGGCAGTCTTGAGTTGCTCCTTTAAACCATATGCATCCATTTGAAATCCCAGATCTTCCTCAAGCTGTTAGGCTCTATTAGGAGGAACTTGGCTCTGATACCAATTGTTGATAACTGAGAGGGGGGGGTGAATCAGTTATCCTAGTTATTTCTCTTATTGAACTTTCCTTTTAATTGAAGCAGCATAAAATCAAACACAAAACATTAACCATGAAGTAAGAAACACATGACACAGTATTTTTGACGTGGAAACCCTGTTAAGGGAGAAAACCACGGGGTGATTAACCCAAGAAATATTCTCTGTTAGAAGAATAGGAAATTACAAAAATGGCACTTGCCAATTAGGGCTCACTGCCCGAGCACACTGCTCACAAGAGGCTCACTGCCTACAAGAAGACACACTGTCTTACAAAGTGATAAGAATCACAGTCTTGAACTGATTGGAAGCATCTGCATATGCTGGAGTTCAGTTCCGGTTAGGTTCAGTATACTGATCTGCTGCACTTCATCTTTCCTCTGTTCTTTAGTCTGCTATCCTTTCACATACCGGATCTTTCTTGCTACTTCTGCTCTACTCTGGACTTGTTCGCATATCCTTTCACACACTTCACACACTTTACAACTAAATCTATCCTCTATATATATCCGCACAAGTAATTTCATCACCTTTCTAGTCGGCATCCGGAACAGTCTAGTTTCTTACAAACTTAGTTCTGTCGGCTGAATCCTTGCTCACCAAGCAATGCGGATCAAGCATATACTTGTAGATATCATCAATTATGTCGGCCAAACATGATTCATGCCTCCGCAACCTTTATCATCATCTGTAACACATCCGGAAAGTAGTCTGATACTCTGTCAGTCAGTTCTTCCTCTGTTTTCACTGTCCCTCAGGAATCCGGTACTCAACTATTCATATCTTTTTCCTTGTCCAACTCCGGAGGCTAAATCCTTGGAATATACCACTCAAGATAGTCCTCTTGACTTCCCCAGATCCGCACTGCACCAAGACACTTCCTCTGAGAGATCCGGACCAATCTGTCGGACCTTGCCACATGCTCTGTTCTTGTTCACCGGACCACAACAATCTTCAATCTGACTTCCGGTAGAGACATATCATGACTTGCGGATATGTGAGATGACCTTTGTTGCCATCAATGACAACAACCATGAATCCATATAGTGTCTCTTGCCAACAATAACACCTTCTAAACGACGCTCAACATCATCATACCCCTTGATTGTAATGCTTTGATCAATGTTGACATGATCCTCAGAGTATCCCAACTATTTAAGTAACTTGAGAGAACATATATTAAGACCAGCACCACCATCTATAAGTATGCATTTGATCTTTCGTTTATGGATGAGAACTTCAATGTGAAGGGCATCATTATGACATGGATCATGGGATGAAAGGTCCTTTTCAGAAAAGACTACATTGTAAGGTGAGGCAATGTTACCTATTATAGATTGGAAATCCGTGACTGCTATGTCATTAGGAACCGAAGACTCTTGTAGGGCTTTTTCTAGCACATCTTTATGTGTGGGTGATGATTGGAGAAGGTCCAAAATAGAGATCTGTGCAGGGGTTTTCCCAAGATGATCTACAAGATTGTAATTAGATTGGGTTGGGAGACTTGGTGTAGGCCCGTGAAGGGTAACACAACCACGATAAGTGGTGACGGCACAATCTGTAGATTTACCTTTGATAGTGATAGTAGACACATGACTTTCTTCAAAGCGACCAACAATAGAATCATAGGAAGTTGAGGCTTTGTTAATGACTTTACCTTTATCAGGATTTTGACCTTGACCATGGTTAGGGAATGACTCCTTGTACATGTTGAGATCTTTATTGGTGTTTTGATTAGGAGGTGCATTGAAAGTGACTTCACCTCTATCAATAAGATTTTGCATCATGTGCTTGAGTTTCATGCATGACATGGTTCTGTGTCCTTTGGTCCTATGGTATTCACAATATTTGTTATCTTTGTACCATGTAGGTTTGTAAGCAGGTTCACCATATGAGGGAGCATCTGGTAGCGTGATGAGTCCATTTTGCACAAGTTTCTTTAGAACTAATTCTATAGGCTCTCCCAAGGGAGTGAACTTACGCCTAGGAGGGTAATTTTGGGGAGGCTGCTCTTGTTGATGTTGTTGGGTTTGGTTTTGTTGTCGTCGTTGTTGTTGTTGTTGAGGCGGAGGTTGGTTTTTTTTGGATGAAAGATTAAGGGGTGTTTGTAGTGTTTGGACATGTTTTGAATCCACCGCACCATCATTGACCATGTTTTTGTTTTTGTTCTAGTATTTGGGCTTATCATTCGATGGTTGTTGTAGAGGATTGTCTTTATTGTCTTTAAATATTTTGACCATGCCTTTAGCGATGAGGGATTTTTTGATGTTGATGCCTTTATAGGCAATCTCATCAAAGGTTGTAGTACTTACTTCTGCACAAATATACTAACTGTTTTTCAAGTTTTTGAATGGGAATTTGCTATCCATGTGTCTCCATCTTTGAAGGAAGGAGATAAGAGTTTCCCCATTTTTCTATTTATTGTTACATAAGTCGGTCATAGAGAATTCATGTTTTGTGTTGTATGAGAAATGGGCAGCAAATTTTTCCACGAGCTCATTAAAATATTTGATACCCATAGGTAGATGTAAGAACCATTCTATAGCTTGACCTCCAAGATTGCGAGGGAAGAGGCGCATGAGATATGTGTCATTATGTGCAACCTCTAAACAAGAGAGATAGAACTCTCTAAGGTGGTCTTTTGGGTCTCCTCTTCCCTTGTATTTATCAAATTTAGGTATAGTGAAGTTGGGAGGAAAAGGGATCATTTGTAATGACCGATCAAATGGATAAGGACAAACCTCCTCCAAGGAGAAGGTTTTCTTAGTGTGACCAAATGTTAAATCAGCTACTTGCTGTACCTCAGCAAGTTTAAGCTCCATAGTTGTTGGGGCTGTTGGAAGAGTCTCTTGTTGCACTAAGGGTGGTTGTTGTTGCCCATAGGGAAGATTGTAGTTGAAGCCATAGGAATTCATGTTATATGGGTCGTATGATTGATTTGGGTCATATGATGGATTTGGATTAGGTTGGGTTTGGTTGTTTTGAGGTTGCATATGTGGAGGTGGTGCAAGATAAGAATGTTGGCTTTGTGATTGTTGTGTAGGGATGATGAAAGAGTTTTTTCATTGATATTGTTGAGGAGGGGTGATAAAAGGATTTTGTGGAGGGAAGCTGAATGTGTTTTAATTTGATTGTGATGGTGGTATATAGCCATAGGAAGTTTGGAGTTAGGAATGTTGAGGTTTATTGAGATAGGTGTTGGTGAGATTGAGTGTGGATGATCCTTGTAGTGGAGGGACATAGGTAGATAGGTTTTGAGATGGTTGGGGTTGATTGAAATAGGTGAGGTTGAGTGTGGATGATCGTTGTGGTGAAGCCCTCAGACATAGTTTGTGTTGACATTTTGGGAGTGTTGTGTGGGAGTGATGATGTTTGTGTTGATGTTTTGGGAATGTTGTGAGGGAGTGATGATGTTTATGTTGATGTTTTAGGAATGTTGTGGTTGTATGACATTGCTTGGATTAGTGATATGAAGAGTTGATGACGTTGGGGGTGGTGTCGGCTGTGACCCTTGTTGCATGGCTACATAAGTGTTTCTCGGATTGTAATTTGGTGGAAAATTATCTCGTGATGGGGTAGCCAATGTTCCACTTGTAATTGATGTGGGCATTTGTGATATGCTAGGAGGTTGTTGTTGGTTTGATTTAGCTAGATTGGCTTGTCTTGCTAGTTCTGCTTGACGATGAAGAGTCTCTTGTTGTAGTTTAAAAATCTCCATAGGAGTCAAGAGTGGTGATATTGGTCTTTCTACTGTTGGATTTTGATTTTAATAGAGAGGATTTTCATATTGAGCATCGAAAGGATTAGTCGTTCTCCCTTGTGAGACTTGTTTGCGTATGGGAGTGGATACGGTTGACATAGTTTGGATATCAGTCATAGCGTCATTGGATTTGTTTTGCTCTTTAAGATTAGATAGATCAAAGTCTTGGGGTAGTTTAGCTCCTTGTTCCACAAGTAAACAAAAGAAATGATCTTGATTCTCACTAAGGAGTTTGTCAAACGCAGCTATAGCTCTAGGATCTTGCATGATTTCATCAAGGTCTTATCTATCTCCTTGAGAGGATTGACCTTCTTGAAAGTTTTGCTCTTCTTGAGATGGGACTTGACCTATGGTGTAATCAGGTGTAGCAAAATCATGACGCATGTCGGTAGTGAATTGAGTTACATCTACCAAAGGAACATTACCTTCTTGGGGATTGGTTGGTTTGTCATTGGTTGGTCTATTTTGAAAGTTGGTTGGTCTTTTCATTGTTGTGTGTGGAGTACCTTTTTGAGACATGGTGGAATGACTTGGTTGAGGTGTATGAGGAGGTGATTTTCATTTCTTTGGGGTAGTTTGCTTAGCCTTCATAGATTGCTGGAGTCTGGTGGTTACAATGGGATGTACTAGGACAATATGTTTGAGATTTTGTTGGGATTTTGCTGAGATAGTTTGATGAATAGTTTACTAGACCAAAGGCATTGGATTGTGCTGCAAAGACGTGGGAGTGTTATACCAAAGACAGGTTACTGTTTTTTAGAAGCACCGGACTATGCTGCCAGAGGCACTGGACTATTATATCAAAGGCGTTGGACTGTGCTTCAAAGGTGCCTTACTGTGTTTCAAAGGCACTAAGATGGTGTCAGTGATGCTTATAAGGCAAATTTTGATAGATTTGGATTGGTTTTTTTTAATTGGTTTTGCTTTGACAAGAGAAAACATAGCAAACAAATTGGTAAAAAGGACTGACACAACAGATAGTGTATGTTCTAGGCTCACGAAAAAACCCAATGTTTCCACGGGTATTAGAAAATTACAAACAATTCAAAAAAAATTTATCCCTAGAGACATGGTTTCATTGTGGTAGATCAGCTCACAACTTAGTTCTCTGTCGACCAAATGTCATTCCATATAGGTGTCGTACATTTGTATCTTTGCAAGAGACGATAGGTAGGGATATCTCACCCTCCCCTCAGAAAGCTATAAGTAGGTCACAAGAGCTTATGCTAGCCGAGTGAATACTATCTCTTCTCAAGGGAGTCAATGGTGAGTAATCTTGGGGGTTTATACCAATTTCCCTTGCACTGATGATTACTGCAATGTTCAGAGGTGAAATAGGTAGTTACTGTCTAGATGGTTCTTAGCAACTTTGAGGGACCAATGCCTTGCGATCATGCGGCAAGCTACTAAAATGTTTAACCAATCCTACTAAGAGCTTCAAACACTTCACACAATGTGAAAATTATTTTCACAAAGTGCTAGTACACCTCTTTTCGATTTGGCACCTCAAGGCAAGGTTGACATTGGTTAGGACTTGACTTTCACTTTATTCCTTTTATACAATGGTTCAAAGGAAAACTCTATTTAGGGTTGTCCCTTTTGGATGAAGTGCAATCCAACAACAGGCCCTTCTAAAGGAATAACTAAAATTTAAGTTCAAGCATGTCAAACAAAGGTTCAATTGTCCCATTATAAGAAAAAATAAGGTGCAACTAGATTAGGCATGTTACATCCCCAATTTTTATCTTGCTATACTTTTACTTTTTACTTGGACATAAGTAAATTTATTATGATGTTTAGATTAATGACAAGGAAAAATATGGATTATATTGAATGTCATTTATTGAAATTATAGTGATGATTATGTTATTATCAATTTAATATTCATATTATGAGATTTGATTTATTATTTGAATTAATTGAATAATGATGCACTAATCACATATTGTTTGGTTGCAAGTTGAAACATGATTACAGGTTATTAGATGACTCTCAGAGAAAAGAGAGAGAGAGAGAGAGAGTATATTTCCAGGAGAGAGATATAGACCTCAAGTTACGAGTGGTTTATTTACCAAATTGAGTATAAGTGTTTAACAGAAATATGAACTAACATGTTGTAAGAGGTAAGCCTTGTCTTGTCAGTTTACTTCTAAACCTAATCGACAGGTAGTCGATATTGTTTTCAAATCTTTCTAAGTCATATTAAATCATCTTAGTCATTAATAATGTTATCGATGTCATTTGAGTTTGATTTGTGACTATTTACGTTTAACGTAAATATTACGACGTTATTGTCATAAAATGGTTGTCATTATTATTATTAAGTCACTTGACATGTTAAAAATGATTCTTAACATTAAGACGATTTAGTCAAGTTAAGAATACGTGAATTATGTCAACGGATTATGATGGGGAGACAAGCTCAACCCAATCACAATATCCGTAATCCTTTGTTTAATAATATTATTTTATTGAATAAACCATATCTATCTAATATATAGGTGATGTTATGAGAATTATATTTGATGTAATCAAATATATAAATGCATTAACATCGTAAGAGGATAATACCTCTTAAATGAGTCAAAGGTAGTGATGAAGTTGTTGGCTATATAATAGTAATCCTTCATTAATATAAGAGGTGGGTCGAACCATACATATCTCTTGATAATTAAAGAGATCAGTTTTGTTTTAATAAGAGTGTCGGTTTCATCCTTATGAGGATGAATGTAATACTAACTTCCCAACCGAATGAGCCCTAAGGCAGCCGTCTCTAATCGACATATGTTCATTTGCTAGATAATCAATTTCAGTTTGGGACTTAGTCACTAATGTCTATTATGGTGCAATTAATACTGCAACTAATTTATAGTTGAGGGACGAATGGGGTGCAACTTTGTAGGAGTCATGCCCCAGTTCTATTTATTAAAAATGACTAACTTGAGCCAGATGTAGGGAGAAAAAAAAGGAGAACAAGATTAGAATGCAGGGAGAGAATAGAATGGAATAGGAGAATCAAAACGCATTGAGGAAGAAGTGATCTAGCTGGAGATGTGAGGGAGCACGCAGTGATAAGGTGTCAGCCTATGTCTTATATGCATATCTCAGTCAACTCTTGAATTCATTATATTTCAGGTATTCTTCGATTGTATATTTGATATCAATGAAGGAAATCAATTATCATATCTTAAGAAAATACACCATAGTTTATCGCGATTGTATAAGTTCACCAGGGAGTTAAATCTCCTGACTTATATTGTGTGTCAGTTGATAACCAGTAAGCTTCAACGTAGGAAAAATACAGATAACTCTTGAGGAATCTAGGTCGATTTATCTCTGTATTTAATGAGATTTAGAATGCAAATTATTAGGTTGACATTGGTAGTACAAGTGAGTAGATGTTATAGTTATTGAATTGACCATTTGCTATTTATGTGATTTCCATTTATCATATCGACTACCTGGCATGAAGGATAAAACATCCATCATAGTATAAAATTGTTTAAGCTGTCATTTACATTGAAAATAGATCACCTATTGAATAAGTTTGTAACTAGTCAATAGAATGATTGTGAGTTAACAAAACAATAGGCTCTCGAGTATAATAGAGATGAATGAACTTTGTTATTATACTATCAACTTGAGCCATATAGTATTGAGGTAATAATGATTTAATATATTGTCTTGATTAGACTATGTATATATATAACAGAAATTGTTATCTATTCTTAGGAACTAGATTCATGGGAATCTTTAGAAAACTATTGTATCACATCAAAAGAGAATAACTTAGAGATATTATGGAATTTAAAATAAGGTTCTTATGAGAATCCATTAATGTCTATTTGTCTTCATTATTCACATTATCCTTGAGAAGATCCAATACAATGGAGTAGACTTAATCTACTAAAGGATGACCTTGTAGGAAAGGCATATCGGGTATGTTTTGCTTTATCACATTAGTTAAGGTATTTGACAAGGGTTAATATCTATTTAAAAGAACTATAGTGTTCGGATTCTTTGGTTGAATTAGCCATAAGTCAATTATGAATCTAGGTTGCCTAGATAAGAGATAAGGATATATAGCATTATTATATTAGCCATGGGATAATAGGTTAACCCTAGACCCAATTATGAACTAACTGTATAGTTTTTTCATAAGGACTTATTAAAGTCTAAAGATATTATTATTATTATGACTCATAGATTAAACTATTACCTGATTAGGGTTGGTAAGAGTTTTAAACTGTGAGAATATGACAGTATCCAAGTCGAGTAGGGGTGGGTGAACACAATTACTACGTTCATTAAGAATGATATTGATATTAAAAAATTTGGCTAAATTAATGCATTTGTTTTCTGCATGCATTGTCGGTTCACTGTATTCGGATTGCTCATCCTATTGGAAATCATACTTAGCTAGAGGGTATCTAGGGTTGTATGGTTGATAGAGTTGACTAGAATACAACACTATATACTTGGGAAAGGCAAATTACCACTGGTCACCTAAGGTCTATATTCCTCGTGAAGGGTAGGGCCACTTCCTATGTGGAAGATGCGTGGGAGATTGCTGGTCTATGGTTGGAGGTAAATCACTGGAGAGTTGCTCTCTCTCCAAGAAAGAAACATGCCAGGACTTGTGATAAAGATGTCAAATATTCAGAAACAATATTTATTCCAAATTTGTATATGTAATGGATTTACATTTGTAAACATTGTAAATGAGAAAGACAATATGGTTTATTATATTTTGTAAAAAGAAATCTTGTAATTGTAGTTACTTGATTATTTGTTGAATAAAAGAAAAATTTTCTCTATCTCATTTTTACCTTGTTGATTACTCTATGGTAAATTTCTGGTTTTACTATATTTTTAGAAAGTGGATGTTACATATGGTATCAGAGAAAAGCTGGTTACATGTCCAAACCTTGATCAATTGAATATGCTAACCAATCTAAGGCTTAGGTAGAGCAATGTTTGTTTGAAGCCAAGATTGATCTCCCTAGTTTCTCAACTAAAGTAAACCTTTATGTAGCTCCTCTAGGTTCCTATGATGTGATCCTAGGAATGAGTTGGTTGTGGAAACATAGAGCTAAGGTAGACTGTTTCTCAAAAATAGTTGAATGCTTAGATGACTTGGGAAATCTGACTCAATTCCAAGGGATTCAAAGAGAAGTTAAAATCAGAACTATCTCTGCTAAGAAATTAAAAAGGGCTAGAAGGAAAGGTTGTTAGTTGTTTGCAGTCAAAATGGAACAAGTGGAGGAAGGGGTACAAAACCCTAGTTTATCTTTTGGGGAAAAGTATCCTTTTCTTCAGGAATTTCAAGATGTGTTTCTAGAAGAACTTCCAAGAGTGCCTCCCAAAAGGGTTTTTGATTTTTCTATTGATATTAGACCAAGATCTGAGCCTATATCAAAAGCACCCTACCATATGAAAACAATAGAGTTAATGGAATTGAAAGCACAATTACTAGAATTGTTGGCAAAAGGTTTAATCAGGCCTAGTGTTTCACCTTGGGGTGCTCCAGTTATTTTTGTTAAGAAGAAGGATGGAACCCTTTGATTGTGTATAGATTATCGTATGCTTAATAAAGCAACGGTGAAGAACAAATATCCTTTTCCATGTATTGATGATCTTTTTGATCAAATGCGTGAAGCTGTTGTGTTTTCAAAGATTGATTTGCAGTTAGGATATCATCAGTTAAGACTGAGGGATGAAGATATTCATAAGATAGCTCATTTAGGACTAGATATGGACACTATGAGTTCACAGTGTTGTCATGCAGATAACTGAGAGGGGGGGTGAATCAGTTATCTTATAACTTTTCTATTTTTACTTTCTTTTCTTATCTTATTATTTAGTGTCATATCAAAACAAGGCAATCATAAGAACTAAAAAAGAAATTAACACATAACACAAGGATTTTTACGTGGAAACTCTGTTAATGGAAAAACCACAAGGTGACTAACCCAAGATTGTATTCTCTGTTAAAAGAATAAAGAGTACAAATTTGGCACTTGCCAATTAGGGCTCATGCTTTATCACCGGAGGCTAAATCTCTGGAATACAATAGTCATGATAGCCCTCTTGACTTGTCCAAGTCCACAAGTTACTGAGTTACACCATCTGAGAGATCCAGACCTGATTGTCGAACCTTGTTACATACTCTGTTCTTGTTCACCAGACCAAAACAATCTTCAATCTAACTTTCGGTATAGGCATATTATGTATTGCGGATGTGTAGAATAGACTTTGTTGCCATCAATGACAACACTTATGAAGCCACACAGTGTCTTTTGCCAACAATCTCCCCCTTTGGCATTGATGGCAACACTTAGTGAGAAATGACTAAGTGTCATAGTAACTCCCCCTTTGCTTGTGCTCTGTTTCTTTACACTACTTTATCGGAGCTCCCCTTTTGCTAGATTCCTC
The DNA here is from genome assembly GCA_027924645.1 of Cunninghamia lanceolata. Classification (NCBI taxonomy): domain Eukaryota; kingdom Viridiplantae; phylum Streptophyta; class Pinopsida; order Cupressales; family Cupressaceae; genus Cunninghamia; species Cunninghamia lanceolata. The sequence goes on along the minus strand of BSBN01001393.1, from coordinate 99,278 downwards.
ATTTTTCACTATTCTTCACTCCCCCTTTGACATCAATGGCAAAGGGTGGAATATGCATACAAAATTGTGCAAAAACTATTATATACATGGCCACATAAGTATATACAAATCATATGTTATACTTACATATACTTAAGTATATCCACAAAGGTTGTCTTCAACTGTACAGTTTCTGTGGCCCAACTCCTCTTCATTCTATCCAAAATGGAGATGTGTCCACTTAACAAAATTGCATGTGCTTTTGCCCTCTTTAAGTTTGTTGGATCACTGGTCCAAGCTGTACTTTGTGCCTCTGTCAAGGCATCATGCATTGCCTCTAACTTAGGGATGATTATCCCTTTGAGCTCACCCATTCTATCCATTATGTTCTTTTTCTCTTTAACTAGTTCTTTAATTTTATTTATTATAGCAATAGCTTGACATTCATGATTCACCAGAGAGGTAGTAAGGGGATCAAAATTCTAAGATAAACTTGATAGTTTTCCTTCTTGTTCTTTCACTTTCTTCTCGATGTCCTCTATCACTTTGGGCTAAGTTAAACAAAATTTGTATATGTCCCCACCATCCTTAAGAGCATTTTCAAGGGTCTTTATGCCAATGCCTAAGGTTCTTCTATCATTAGCAATTAGCCTTTGTACTTCACTAAACCTCTTTCCTGAGAACTCCTTCCGGACCTTAGTTTATGTCAATTTCTCTAAGGATTCAAAATGAGTGTTAACAGGATTGACTAAGTTTTTTAGATTACCAGATGGAGAGGCAGAAGGATCCTTTTGATAGGTTGGCATAATCTTCTCCAGCATCCCAGATGCAATCTCTAACAGTTCACAATCCTCCATGTGTGATTTTAGAAGTTTCTCTTTTGCTTTGGCCTAAGCAAAAGATGCTACTTTCATTATCTGAACTGGAGAGAGAGAGTCAAAGTTTAGTGGCCCTTGAATTAACTCAGGTTCATCCAGCTCCATTATTTCTTTGTCCAGGAAATTCTATACTGTCTCTATAATGTCTCTTGTCGACTCTACTTCCTTCCTTTTGGGGGCATCCAGACTGACTTGCTTATTGATATTTATTTCTTCTACTTGTCTTTCCTCTTTTGGAATAGAGGAGTCTAATGCCTCAAATGGCTTTTCATCATTTTTCTTTAATCCTTTGACATCCTTGTTAGAAAATGTTTCTTCTTTCTGTCCTTCCTCTTCCGGAATAGAGGAATCTAATGCCTTAGATGACTCTTCATCATTTTTCTTTAATCCTTCAACATCCATGTTAGAAGGCTTTTCATCTGTTTCCTCTATAATGGGAAGATTAAATCTCTTCAAGGCATTCTAGAGAATTTCTTTTGTTTCATTTTCTATTTTGTTAGTTTCTCCAACCATGAGTTTATTCATCTGAGACTTGCTTCGGAAATCATCTTTACAATCCTTAAAAACCATGTTCATTTGGTTTGGAGTGAAAGAGGGACATAGTTGTATCACTATCTACTCCTGGATCTCTAAGTCTTTTGCCTTTGCATTCTCTTTTCTTTGCTCCAATACATCTTCTAGGCTCTTTAGAATTAATGAAATTATTTCAATGAATGCTTTGTTATAGATATTCAAATACCTTACAATAGCTTCCTCCACAATTCTCTTGTTAGCATCATTGTATTCATCATAGAACTCTGTCATCGGCTATAGGTTCCCATCCACAGTAACTGTCTTGATGATATCATCAATAGAAAGAGTAGGCTTCTCAACATACTCTGCTGACTTTTGCTCCACATCAACCTTGGGGAATTTTACTTTTGCTTTCTTCAATTCTCTAATCTCTACATCTGACTCAGTCTCATCATCATCCTTGAGACTCACATAGGCTCTTTTGGCCTTGGATTTCTTTCTCTTTTCTTTTGTAGATGAATGGGCTTCTGGATTTGTAGCTTTAGAGCTCCCAGAGGTAGAACTCCTGGTAGTTCTAGTCCAGGTGGAGAATTCTACCAGAACTTGTTCTTTCTTTGCTTCCTCTTTTTCTTTCTCAATTTTCTCTATTCTTTCTCTGTTTGCAATAACAGCTTCTCTGGTGATGCCAAATTTTTTGGCCAATTCTTCAACTTTTTTTCTCACTTTTCTTTTTATCCCAGGCCTTCTTAGTTCAACATGTAGTTTTATGTTTAATTCTTCAAAAGTGCCAAACCTCTCTACTTTGGGGTCTTTGGGTTGACTCAGTAAATGTTGAATATGAGTCTCCAACATGTTTCCATCAACCTCATAGCCCATGGGCAATATCCATACTATCCTTGGCTCAACTATCTCTATTAGGCACTGATCAGTATCTATCATAAAGTAGACTGTGTCTTTGTACTTCTCCACTATTGTTTTGGGAATTCTTTCTCTTGCTTGCATCATGCTCTAGAAGTTTTTGAAGTAACCCCAGAGAGCTATCTTGCGGGTTTGAGTGTCACCAAGTTTGCACAAGTAATCCCTGATCTGTATAGCAACTGGTTTGTCATTTTCCCAGATCAGACCTTTTGATCCTGGTAACTCCCTCATGAAATAGAAAAACAAGCATAACACCAAATCACCATATTTGAAAGTCTTTCTTGATCTTTTGCAAGTTCTCCAACAACTGATTCAACAGGAGTTCACACAGGTCATAATCTGCATTCTCTCTTAGCATCTGGTATGCAGTGTAGATGGCAGTACCAGATATATATTTTTCTCTACTTGAATGGTAAATCTTGTATCCAATCACAATTGAGGCAAACTTGACATTTGGATTAGTGATGTCATCAATGGTCATTGCCCTCTTATCATATTTTGAACCTATGGCTTCAGATACTGTTTGATTCTTCACAGACTTAAGAGCAAGCAACCCACCAATGGAGTGCAAACCAGTTACAGCTTTGATGGCATCTTTGGTTATTTTTAAAGGCCTCATTAACCACATGAAGTTATCATGGATCCTGCTTAAGATATGCCAAACCCATTTGTCCTCTCCAACAGACGGAAAATGTATGCAATGTGTAAAATGCTTATCTTTTAGGGTCTGGAACTTCGGTTTCAAATCAATGTTCTCACTGCTTAACTGATTGCAGTATAGTTTCATCAATTTTAGGTGTCCAAATTCCTCAATGTTTGCATTTATATAAAACCTAATGTCTTCTACATGGAGAACACCATATGGGGTACGGGAAAACGTACCCAAAGGATCAACCTCAATAGATTTGTGAGGATGTTTCTTGAAAACTGGCCTTGGTCTCTCGGAAACATTTACAACCATAGGAGTAGCCATTCTAATCAACGAAGATTAGAGAGATTAAAAGAAATACCTCTTCACGCCTTAGGGTTTGGAGCGACTACTAGAATAGATTGCACTTGGATTCGATCTTCAACTGATTTTGAGTATTTAGCTGGATTTCTTCTCAGAGCTCTTCTCCCTTCTTCATGAGTGTAAAGTGTTGCAAATGATGGATGAGAAACCTTTTAACCTTGCCCAAAAACCTAATTTCCCTTTGTAATAAATGCACAACTTAAGTCATCTGGTTACCCTGTTTTGAGAGATATTTTCTTGAATCATTGCGTGGATCTTTAAAATCATTGTCTATGAGGGTTGACAACATATCTTCACCTTTTTCAAACATGCCATAGGTCTGCGGATTAAAACATTTCAATTTTGGATCATACCAGATCTATCTGTGAAATTCTACTTTACCGAATAGTTGCTGATACAGGACTTTCTCATAGCTTCCTCAAATCTGCATGCAGATTTGTCAAATTTTGACTGGACAAATTTTAAATGAATCTCCTCAAACCCTTTAAACCGTAACCTCTTATTCTAACTCAATGTGGTGAATTCAGGCACTCACTAGCTAGCTGGGGGAAAAAGGATCTTCTTTGTAGCTCCCCTTGAGCCAGAGCTTACTTTTTAGTTTCCGAAAGGAATATCAACACCGAATTCCAGTGCGGATACATCCCCAATATTCATTATACTCTTCTTTACCCAAATCTTACTCATCTCCTTTTGAACTTCATCCACATTTAATTTACCTTTGCCTTTATCTTGTTTTTTATCATGATCCACCAGACCTTTCCTACTTCTATAGAATTTGGCTATGTGACCGGATCCATTGCAATTGTAACACACAACATTTCTTTTTTTATTTGAATGATATCCTCTTGATCTGCACTCATTAGCCTTATGTCCAATTCTATTGCATGCAAAGCATCTACCATTGAAAGAATTTTTCATTTGCATATTTTTGCATCATGAGATTTGTGACCATACCTTTTGCAACTAAAACATTGACCAAAGAAGGATGGGTTGATTTGATTCATTATGTTTCTACATTGGATTGCTTTATGACCAAACTTATTGCAATTGAAGTAGTATCCATTGAAGGAAGGATATCTTTGAGCATTTGGTTGTCTTACCGGAGGTCTTCTAGGCCTGTTTCTTTGATTTCCTAATCCAAAGTTCTTCTGACTGGATCCAGAGATTTCACCTTTCTCATATCCCAAGCCATGCTTATCATCTACCCTCTTTTGACTTTCAAGAAGAACTTCAAGTTGGGCTGAGCTTATCTTGAATTTTTCTTTGTATTCATTTGCAGATTGAAGATCTTGTTTAAGAGTGTCTATCTGGTTCTCAAGTTGTTCTTCATTATCTCTAGCTTCTTCAAGATCAGATTCAAGATGCTTGATTATTCAGTCCATTTTGTGGCAGTCCTCTATTTTCTCCTTGATGGATTATTTTAGATTATCTTCAATCTTTCTATTTTCTTCAATTTCTTGGGTGAATTTCATGACCCCTGATTCCATTCCATGCCTTATCATAATGACTTCTTTTGACAGCTTCTCACATAGCCTATTTTTCTCATTCAGATCCTCATCAACATTATTGACCTCATTCTGATTTCCTAATTTCTAGAGTAGTTCCTTTCTCTTTTTCATAGAATTACTAAGTTTTTCTTTCAACTCATTTATGAAATCATCAGCTTGCTTGAGCCTTTCTTTCAAATTGTTGACTTTAGAGTGGGATTGTTCAAGATCATCTAGAGTAGACTAAAGTTGTTCTTATAGTCTACAAATGCTTACAGATGATGCCAAGGTGTTTGAACTGGTGAACAACATCTATACATGTAGGAATTCAGTTCTGGTTAGGCACAGTATACTGATCTGGCACATTTCATTCTTCCTCTACTCAATATTACTTTCCTGTCACATTCTGGGCTTGAATTACTGTCTTCGCACTTGTCTCTGCTTTTCTTCATACTTGATCATTCATACTATCACATCCACACCCTCACAATCTTGAATCCATTGGGTGTATATATCCGCATCAAGGATTTCCAAGAACTTCTTAGTTGGCAATAAGAATACTTGAGATATTTGCAAGTTATTGATCTATCGGCCGAATCCATGCTTGATTAGTGATGTGCATCAAAAATGTAGACACAGAAGTCATCATTCATGTTGGCCAATGATGTATAATGCCACAAATTGCTTGATCAATTCCTTTTGCACATCTGGATTGAGGTCTGATACTCTGTCTGTCAGTTCTTCCTATGTCTGCTCTACCTGACTGGAACTCAACACTCAGATGCTCATATCTTTTTCATGCTTTATCACTGGAGGCTAAATCTCTGGAATACAATAGTCATGATAGCCCTCTTGACTTGTTGAAGTTCACAACTTACTGAGTTACACCATCTGAGAGATCCAGACTTGATTGTCAGACCTTGTTACATACTCTGTTCTTGTTCACAGGACCAAAACAATCTTCAATCTGACTTCCAGTATAGGCATATTATGTACTGCGGATGTGTAGAATAGACTTTGTTGCCATCAATGACAACACTTATGAAGCCACACAGTGTCTTTTGCCAACATAGCATATTTAGAGATTGTTTGGATAAGTTTATTTTAGTCTTTCTGGATGATATACTCATTTACTCTAAGAATGAAGAAGAACATCAAAGGCACCTGCAAATAGTTCTGCAAAGGTTAAGAGAACATAAGTTATATGGGAAACTATCTAAGTGTACATTCTTTCAGAAGGATATTCAATACTTAGGTCATATTATATCAGCTAATGGAATATCTGTTGATCCTGCAAAAATCACAGCTATTCTGGATTGGCTTGTACCAACAAATATGCATGAGGTGTGTAGTTTCATGGGCCTGGCAGGCTATTATTGAAAGTTTGTTCTAAATTTCTCCAGTATTGCTAGTCCAATCACTTCCCTATAGAGGAAAGGAAAGAGATTTGAATGGACAAACAAATGTTAGGAAGCATTTGATCTTTTAAAAGAAAAGTTAACTATAGCTCCAATCTTGAAATGTCCTGACCCCAAAGAAAATTTGAGGTAATCGCAGATGCCTCGGGAGAAGGATTAGGAGGAGTACTTATGCAAGAAGGAAGAGTCATAGCATATGAGTCAAGGAAATTGAAATCCTATGAGAAAAATTTTGCACCACATGATCTGGAATTGGCAGTAGTAACTCATGCCTTACAGATGTGGAGACATTATTTGTTGGGAAAGACTTTTGTACTTAAATTAGACCATCAAAGTCTTAAGAATATTTTCTCACAAGCGCATTTGAATGCTCGACAAAGGAGATGGTTAGAATTGATATCTAACTATGACTTTGAGATAAACTACATCAAAGGAAAAGAGAATAGAGTAGCTGATGCTTTGAGTCGTAGAAGACATATAGCTTCTATTATTTCTATCCATGGAAATTTCAAGGATCTGGTATTGCAAAATTTGTCTGGTGATGAGTTTTATGAGCAGGTTAAGAAGGCTCTGAAATATAATCCTAAAGATCCTAGATATGATGGTTTTCTATTTGATTCAGATGGACTAATGAGGTATAAAGATAGAATTTATGTTCCTGATTCAGCTGGATTAAGGGATCTAGTATGGAAAGAAGTTCATACTGCACCGTATTCGATACATCTAGGAGTGACCAAACTCCTAGTGGATGTTAAACCTCTTTATTTCTGGAAAGGAATGAAGAATGCTGCTGCAAGATTTGTAGCAAGCTATTTAGAATGTCAAAGGGTAAAAGCAGAGTATCATCACCCCGCAAGATTGTTGTACCCACATGATGTGCCAGAGTGGAAATGGCAAGTTATTAGCATGGACTTTGTTCAAGGTCTTCCTATGTCAAGGAATCGACATGATGCCATTTTAGTGGTGGTTGATAAACTCACAAAGGTAGCACATTTCATACCAGAGAATTTGATTGATGGAGCACCTATGTTAGCTCATAAATTTGTGCAAGAGGTGTTTAGATTGCATGGCTTCCCAGAAAAGATTATCTTGGATAGAGATGCATGTGTAACGTTAAGGTTTTGGAAAACTTGGTTTTCTGCACTAGGGACTAAACTCAATGTGAGTACAACTTACCATCCTGAAACTGATGGACAAACTGAGAGAGTTAACCAAGTCTTGGAAGATTTTTTGTGTATGTATTGCATGCATTAGCAATATAAGTGGGAAGAATACTTACCACTTGTGGAATTTGCTTACAACAATTCCTATTATTCTGCTATTAAGATGGTGCCATTCGAAGCATTGTATGGAAGAAGATGTTGAACTCCTATAAGCTAGGATAAGCTAGAGGATAGGATTAGCATCATACCAGAAATACTAGCTGAAATGGAAGAGAAAGTTAAGCTGATCAAAAAAAGATTAGCAGAAGCCAATGATAGGCAAAAGAGCTATGTGGATGTAAAACGTGTTCCAAGGCAATTCTCGGTTGGAGAAAAAGTCCTTTTGAGGGTTAAACCTTAGAAAAGTTTTGTTAAGTTTGGGAATTCTTCTAAGCTAGCCCCTTGATATGTGGGACCCTTTGAAGTGCTAGAAGTAGTCAATCCAGTTGCCTATAGAATTGCCTTATCTAGAATTCACAATGTTTTTCATGTGTCTTATTTAAAGAAATATATTGTAGGTAATAATCATATTTTGACTTGGAATTCTTTATAGATGCAAGACCCAGGGGTGGTCATGATCGAGCCACTCAAGGTGTTAGAAACGCACAAGCTCCGCTTGCATAACAGAGAGGTCTTGCAATGCAAGGTCCAATGGGACCAATATGCTGAGGAAAATGCTACATGGGAGGATTACCATGAATTTTATCAAAAATTTCCTCATTTATTTAATAATGTTACCAGTTGAAAACAATGAACTTGCTTTTTAGTTTTTTTAATACCTTATATCATCGAGGACGATGAATCTTTAGGGGAAGGATATGTTACATCCCCAATTTTTGTCTTGCTATACTTTTACTTTTTACTTGGACATAAGTAAATTTATTATGATGTTTAGATTAATGACAACGAAAAATATGGATTATATTGAATGTCATTTATTGAAATTATAGAAATGATTATGTTATTATTGATTTAATATTTGTATTATGAGATTTGATTTATTATTTGAATTAATTGAATAATGATGCATTGATCACATATTGTTTGGTTACAAGTTGAAACAGGATTACAGGTTATCAGATGACTCTTAGAGAAAAGAGAGAGAGAGTATCTTTCCAGGAGAGAGATACAAACCTCAGGTTACGAGTGGTTTATTTGCCAAATCAAGTATAAGTGTTTAATAGAAATGTGAACCAATGTGTCGTAAGAGGTAAGCCTTGTCTTGTCAGTTTACTTTTGAATCTAATCAACAGGTAGTCGATATTTTTTTCAAATCTTTCTAATTCGTATTAATTCATCTTAGTCGTTAATAACATTAACGATGTCATTTGAGTTTGATTTGTGACTATTTATGTTTAACGTAAATATTACGATGTTATTGTCATAAAATGGTTGTCATTATTATTATTATTAAGTCACTTGACATGTTATAAATGATTCTTAACATTAAGATGATTTAGTCAAGTTAAGAATACATGAATTATGTCAATGGATTATGATGGGCAGACAAGCTCAACCTAATCACAATATCTGTAATCCTTTGTTTAATAATATTATTTTATTGAATAAACCATATCTATCTAATATATAGGAGATGTTATAAGAATTATATTTGATGTAATCAAATATATAAATGCCTTAACATCGTAAGAGGATAATACCTCTTAAATGAGTTGAAGGTAGTGATGAAGTCGTTGGCTATATAATAGTAAGCCTTCATTAATATAAGAGGTGGGTTAAACCACACATATCTCTTGATCATTATAGAGATCAGTTTTATTTTAATAAGAACGTCAGCCTCATCCTTATGAGGATGAATGTAATACAAACTACCCAACTGAATGAGCCCTGAGGCAGCCGTCTCTAATCGACATGTGTTCATTTGCTAGATAATCAATTTTAGTTTGGGACTTAGTTGCTGATGTCTGTTATGGTGCAATTAATATTGCAACTAATTTATAGTTGAAGGACGAATGGGGGCAAACATGTAGGAGTCATGCCCTAGTTCTATTTATTAAAAATGACTCACTTGAGCCAGATATAGGGAGAAAAAAAGGAGAACATGAAGATCAGAATGCAGGGAGAGAATAGGATGGAATAGGAGAATCAAAACGTATTGAGGAAGAAGTGATCTGGCTGGAGACGTGAGGGAGTATGCAGTGATAAGGCATTGGCTTGTGTCTTATATGCATATCTCAGTCAACTCTTGAATTCATTATATTTTAGGTATTCTTTGATTGTATATTTGATATCAATGAAGGAAATCGATTATCATATCTTAAGAAAATACACCATAGTTTATGGTGAATGTATAAGTTCACTAGGGGGTTAAATCTCCTGATTTATATTGTGTGACAGCTAATAACCAGTAAGATTCAACGTAGGAAAAATACAGATAACTCTTGAGGAATCTAGGTCGATTTATCTCTATATTTAATGAGATTTAGAATGCAAATTATTAGGTTGACATTGGTAGTACAAGTGAGTACATGTTATAGTTATAGAATTGACCATTTGCTATTTATGTGAAACCATTTATCATATGGACTACTTGGCATGAATGATAAAACATCCATCATAGTGTAAGATTGTTTAAGCTGTCATTTACATTGAAAATAGATCACCTATTGAATAAGTTTGTAACTAGTTAATAGAATGATTGTGAGTTAACAAAACAATAGGCTCTTGAGTATTGTAGAGATGAATGAACTTTGTTAAATTATACTATCAACTTGAGCCGTATAGTATTGAGGTAATAATGATTTAATATATTGTCTTGATTAGACTATGTATATATATATAACAGAAATTGTTATCTATTCTTGGGAACTAGATTCATGGGAATCTTTAGAAAACTATTCTATCACATTAAACGAGAATAACTTAGAGATATTATGGAAGATAAAATAAGGTTCTTATGAGAATCCATTATTCACGTTATCCTTGAGAAGATCCAATACAATGGAGTAGACTTAATCTACTAAAGGATGACCTTGTAGGAAAGGCATATCGGGTATGTTTTTCTTTATCACATTAGTTAAGGTATTTGACAAGGGTTAATATCTATTTTAAAAGAACTATATTGTTCTTATTCTTTGGTTGAATTAGCCATAAGTCAATTATGAATCTAGGTTGCCTAGATAAGAGATAAGGATATATAGCATTATTATATTAGGCATGGGATAATAGGTTAACCCTAGACCCGATTATGAACTAACTGTATAGTTTTGTCATAAGGACTTATTAAAGTCTAAATATATTATTATTATGACTCATATATTAAACTATTACCTTATTAGGGTTGGTAAGAGTTTTAAACTGTGAGAATATGACAGTATCCAAGTCGAGTAGGGGTGGGTGAACACAAAGACTACATTCATTATAAGCTATATTGATATTAAAAACTTTGGCCAAAGTAATGCATTTGTTTTCTGCATGCATTGTCAGTTCACTATATTCATATTTCTCATCCTATCAGAAATCATATTTAGCTAGAGGGTATCTAGGGTTGTATGGTTGATAGAATTGAGTAGAATACAACACTATGTACTCAGGAAAGGCAAATTACCACTAGTCACCTAAGGTCTATATTCCTTGTGAAGGGTAGGGCCACTTCCTATCTGGAAGATGTGTGGGAGAACACCGGTCTGTGGTTGGAGGTAAATCACTGGAAAGATGCTCTCTCCAAGAAGGAAATATGCCATAACTTGTGATAAAGATGTCAGATATTCAGAAGTAGTATTTATTCCAAATTTGTATATGTAATGGATTTACATTTGTAAACATTGTAAATGAGAAAGAAAATATGGTTTATTGTATTTTGTAAAAAGAAATATTGTAATTGTAGTTACTTGATTATTTGTTGAATAAAGGAAAATTTTTCTCTATCTCATTTTTACCTTTGTTGAGTTACTCTATGGTAAATTTCTAGTTTTACTATGTTTTTAGAACGTTGATGTTACAAGGCACACACACGATTGTAGTTGTCAATTGTCCCTTAAGAAATTGAAGTGTTTTACATTCATGTCCATTGTCCCTTAGAAAATTGAAGTGTTTTTGCATTCATGTCCATTGTCCCTTAAGAAAGCAGTATGTTCCTAAGACTTCGATTGCAAAAAAGATGATTTGTTCAATTGTCCCTTAAGAAAGCAATATGTTTCTAAGACTTAGTGTGATAGATTTGGCAATTTCTTCAAAGCTCATCTTGCATAAACACATTAGAAAAACCTATTTTCTCTGTTTGAGTAATAAGAAGCTGTAAAAAGATGATTAGTTCCACCACAACTCAATAGTTAGTAAAAACAAATCAAATTGACCGAAAGTGCTTTATTGTGTTATCAAAGGCGAGACACTATATTATCGAAAGTGCTTGACTATGCTACTGAAGGCACGCTGCTTCTAATCAAAGGTGCTGGACTGTGATACCAGAGGCACGTTACTAAGCTACAAAAGCGTGCTACTACGATGCAAAGGAGTGGCACTGCTCCAAATCTAAAAAACTCAATATTTTGTCAAAAAGCTAGATTTGTAAGATGATGTCATGATTATATTGTGATCTAGAATATTGATAAAAGATGAGGTCTGAGATCAATGATCAAAATTTGATAAGTTAGAAACCCTACAAAATTAAAAACCCTAGGAAACCAGAGGTGTTGAACTATTGTGGAAAGGCGTTGAACTGCAGATCAGAGGCACTATACTGCATGCTAGAGGCGCGTTACTATCACCCGAAGGCACTTTGGTGTGCTACAAAGGTGTTTTATTGTGCTGCAAAGGCACTTTTATGTGTTTGGTTGCATGTTTCTGTATTGTACTTCAAAAAAAATATTTCTAAAAGGAAACAATGATTAGTGGTCCCACTAGGCGTGCCAGAATGTGTATAGGAATAAAATCAAGATCGAATGATAATCAAAACAATGAAATAATCAACAACTCAATCCTATAACATCAAGATAATGATCTAAGTAAACAACCAAATAATCAATGAATAATACCAAAAACAATGAAATCTTTCACCTAGATTGTATTGTTATCTTGGTCGAATGTGGATTGCTTCATAAATTGTGAAACCATGTTTGCAACAAGCGGATATAGATTGTGTTTGTGCTCAAAGTGTATAATGTGCTCAATGATGCGATGTATGCTCAATGCGCTTTATAGATGCATGAGAATAAATGATCGAAGAGAGATTTGTTATGGAGATGAGAGGGCTTTATATAGGTTTCAATAAAGATTGATCAACGGTCCAGATAATTCAATGGAATCAATGGATGAGATAAATCTAGAATTCATGATGAATGTGCACCTAACATGTGTCACACAAAAAGATATTTTTGTTCGAGTTAATTGATTGATTTGACATAAAAAGACATGGAACAGACATATTTTTAGATTTCATAAAAATAGAAATATTTTTTTTTCTAATTTATGAGTTGGTGATAAAAACAATAATGATTAAGTCAATTAACTCAACTTTAGATTTGTTTTTTGCATGATTTGAATAAAATTAAATAATAAATTATTTAATTTTTTGTGCATGATGAACAAGATTTATTTTTAGAAGATTTAGAAGATATATAAAGCAAATTAAATAAATAAATTTATTTAATTGTTTGTGCATGATGGAATACACAGAATAGATTTAAAGATTTAAATAAATTAAACAAATAAATTGATTTAATTTGTTTTGCATGATGAAGGATAAATAAAATATTTGATTTTATTTTATTTTTAGAGATTGATATATTCAATTTAAATAAATTTGAATGATTTATTTAAATTTGGAAGAATAATTGAGATTAATTAAATAATTTAGAAATTATTTAATTATAGATAAGAGGATTTAAATGATAAATTAATTAAATAATTTATTTATTCCATTGATGTAGATTTAAATTTTGAAAGACGATAATGATTTAATTAAATAATTAAAATTATTTAATTTGGATGGATAAAGAGGAAATTTCTGAAATTAATTAAATAAAGAGAATTTATTCAATTAATGTTGAATTTAGGAGATTTGGAAGAATTTGATGATTTTGATGAAATTAATTAAATAAATAGAATTATTTAATTAACGTTGAAATGTAGGTGATTTGATGAAATGCAAGTGATACGATAAAATGGTCATTTTTGGGTGTCTACATTTTGCCCCTCTTTGGTGCAATGCATGATTTTGATGAAATTAATTAAATAAATGGAATTATTTAATTAACGTTGAATGCAGGTGATTTGATGAAATGCAAGTGATGTAATAGAATGGTCATTTTTGGGTGTCTGCAATCTCCCTATCTCTTGCCTCTCTCCCCTATCATTCATCTATCTCCCTATCTCTCCCCTATATATCTCTCTCTCCCTTATCAATGAACGAAATGGAAACAAGAAAAATAGGACTCTCTCTCTCTCTCTCTCTCTCTCTCTCTCTCCACATCTCCACATCTCTCCCCTCTCTCCTCTCCATTTGCACCCTCTCTCCCTCTTCCTCCCTCTCCCTCTCCCTTATCGACAAAGCAAATGGAAACAAAAAAATAGGACATGCAAAGAGGGATGAGGATATAAATTGTGAGGATGAAATGGAAACAAGATAAAACAAAAGTTCATTAGATGGGAAGAATGATGAGAGGAGAGGTGGGAAATAGTAAATAAGGAAAAATTGGTGGGATCTAAAGGGAAATTGGAAAGTAAAAGGAAAACTAGGAAAGCTAGGAAAATGAAAACTAAGAGGTAGATAGGTGAGAGAGAGAGGGTAGCTGGTAAAGAGGGGAGGGAGAGGAGATGTGAGAGAGAGAAGGGGAAAGAAGTAGAGAGTGAGAGAGAGGGTATGAGGTAGAGAGGGGAGGGAAGTAGAGAGTGAGAGAGAGGGTAGGAGGTAAAGAGGTGAGAAAGAGAGGAGGGGAGGGAGAGACCTAGAGGGGAGGGAAGTAGAGAGTGAGAAAGAGGGTAGGAGGTAGAGAGGGGAGGGAAGTAGAGAATGAGAGAGAGGGTAGGAGGTAAAGAGGTGAGAGAGAGAGGAGGGGAGGGAGAGACCTAGAGGGAAGGGAGAGAGAGAATAATAGAGAGGGGTAAGGAGGGAGAGAGAGATGATTTTATTTCACTATAATGCAAGTGTGTTATAATGCGCTCGTGTTATTCTTTGCTTTGGTAATTTCCAAGCCTTTGGCTTGGATTTGCCTTGGGCTTCCAAACCAAAGACTTGGACTATGTTTTGGATGTCCAAAGACATGTTTTTTCGATTGTAACAAAAATTACATAATCTGGAGCATGCTCCCCATCAAATTTGCACGTGTTTTAATGATATGTCAAAAAAATACCACCATAATCTTAAGCTCTCTCTTAGCTTTCTAACTATTTTTTTTTCCATGTTTTGAGTAGGTTAAGGATTTCGTATTTAATTTCTTTTGTTAGTGTATATGTTTTTTGTCAAAAACTAGTGTGTTGTATTTTTTACTTTTTTAAGCATTCATCACAATTTCAAATAAATTATATTTTTAAAAACTAGACTCCATTCTACACATATTAAAAAAAATTAGATTTTCGATTCGTTTCCAAAAAAATTTAGGGGGAGCATGCTCAATTTTTTGTTTTTCAAGATGCTTCCATTTTAAAAATTAGTAAAAAATCAATTATTCATGAAAAAATTATCAGAAAAATCAAGGATAAACTACATGGTGTTAGATAATTTCTCACCAAAGTGATTTTTGAAATACTAAAAAAAGTTAACATTTTAGGGAGAGCACAACAAATGCTATGTTATGTTTTTTTGAAAAAAATAGGACCAATTTGTGTGTTCCCCCTTTTTGAACCCCTTAATCTCAACCATTTTTGAAAAAAAATAGTAGTTCAGAAACTAGATTTGGAGCACTACAACTCTTGTTTTTGTTGTATCTTCAAATTTTAAGTGTAACTATCTTCAATTTTTCATCCAACATCAATCTTTCCTGATTTCAGAAAAAAAGTGGCCTTCCATTGTTACTAGCTTCAATTACTTCTAGTTTGCAACCAATTTCAGGAAATCAACACCATACTTTGATTTCTTCCTTCTCACCATTTCATCAAACCCACTGCTGCAATAACATAAGGAGCCCAGGCCCAGTGTAGGGGCATAGATTACTAGCCAAGTGCCTCTATCCATAACAAAACCCTACCCTATCACTACTGCATCCAAGACCTCCTTCAATCCTCCATGCCAACAAGGGTAAACCAGTGCCTCCATGACAACCTTAGCAATCTCCTTTAGCTCCCCCAAATCCAATAGAATAGCAACTAGGATTGCAGAGACATCAATGTTTATCCTCGATACTTGTGCAAAG
The DNA here is from genome assembly GCA_027924645.1 of Cunninghamia lanceolata. Lineage (NCBI taxonomy): Eukaryota > Viridiplantae > Streptophyta > Pinopsida > Cupressales > Cupressaceae > Cunninghamia > Cunninghamia lanceolata. The sequence goes on along the minus strand of BSBN01001393.1, from coordinate 83,562 downwards.
TGGCTAGGAAGGCATCTCCAAGAGCCATCTGAATGGAATGAATAACAATTCCCAAATAGGTCTTGAAGATTGTCTTTAACCTATGATCTAAGATGGGGCCCCTAAAAGCCATATGTCGCTTCTTCGCCTTCAAACCCCCTATTGAATCCATTTTTGCCATTGTAGTTCCAAATGCAAGCCGAAGCCAAATTAAATCCATTGCTAACACAAGTGGAGTGCAAAGATCATTAATGCTTCATCCCTTCATGTCGCCACCTCTGTCCTTAACCAACTTACCCCTAGTGGCTTAATTGTTCATGGTGAAGCTTTTATTTTTTAGCATGTGAAGGGACTGATTCATCAGCTCCCAAATCTCCTAGTCTTTTGCATTATTAGTGATGAAGTATTTGTCCTACATAGCAATTGCCACATTGGCGTATGAATCTTCCTCTATGTTCGCCTCTTGAAAGACATGACACCTTATACTCTTCCAAAAGATACAAGAGTTGCCAACATTTTTTCAACATGTTATCTAATTTCTAATTCGGGGTCAATTGCTTTCTAATTGAATTAATTATAAGATGAGAATCACCTTCAATGTGAACCTTGGATAAATTTAACTCCACACATTTCTGAAGGCAGAGTAGCAAGGCGTGTGCTTCAGCCTCATTGTTAGTACCGTTAGGCAATTTCATGGTGATAGAGACCACCATCCCTCCTAAATGATTTCTTATAATACAATTTGCTCCGAATTTCCCTGGATTCCCTTTGGTGGCACCGTCAAAATTCATTTTAAACCATCCTTCATCAGGGGGAACCCATCTAACATATGATCTAGGGTTGTGCAAGGGATGACCCTGGACCTTCCCATAAACGAGAGATTGAATATTCTATTTTATTATTAATTCTTTTAAATTTTTTTTTTATCATTTATAATTTAATAACTTAACTAATATTAATTTTAATTATATTAAAGGCTTGGGCCTTGGCTCGATTGGCTAAAACATCCTATTGTAGGGAAGAAAGTCACGAGGTCAACTCCGACAAATATTTACCACTTTTTGTTATGAATGAAATCTAAAATTACTATTGATTTTTAAACATTAAAATGATGATATTTAAATAGAATGGGTGTCTTCATTGTGAGTGAGCATTACGTGTGGTAGCAGAATTGTAATGGACGAAACGAGACGAGATCATTTTTTCGCATGTTGCGTTAAGAAAAGAAGTTTATGTGTCGTGTTTTTCTATTTAAAGATTTTGGCCTGGGTGATAACTGAGAGCAAGAAAAACGTTGGTTCCCACTCAACTAGTAATGTTTCACACGGCTTTAAATGATTACGCTTCAAAAACAAGCAAGGCTTAAATCAGGAAAAAAAGGGAATTGTCTACAATTCAGTATGATTTTTTATTACATTTACTAGCTTGCCTTACACACAAAACTGATGCCAATTTTGCATTGAATAAAAGAATCTGATTATCTCTTCTAATCAGATTCTTTTAATGAGTATAAATACACAACACCAATGGATATGCAAACATATCAGCACGCCAAGCATACTGCAGACTGTAGCAGAGCTTCGACACGGCTTACCGTCTCATGTCAGCCTTATTCTGGCTTAACATGAAAGCGTTGATGATTTTATTACTAAAAATGGGGGATCATTATACGCCAGTTGTAGCTGCTTTTGGTGGTGATGATGATGGTATTCTTCAAGAGCCAACAGTGCCTCTGATTAAGTATTTAAGAATTTCCAAGTTTTCTGAAGAGTATGCCAATCTGTGGGGCGGCCAACACCAAAATGTTTCTCATGATGAATACTCTGTGACACTCACATTAGATAGCTCATCCGGTAAGACACCATTAGGAGCCATCTATGTATGATGGAATTTTTTTTAAAACTGGTTATTCTTAAATATCATCTACTTCAATAATTAAAGGTCAGTTTTAGTTAATAAAAATAGGATAAATATTTATCTCTTTTTGTTGTGAATGAGGTGTAAAATTACTATTGACTATTGAACCATTGAAATGGATAATATTTAAATAGAGTAATTTTTTTTAATCTTTGAACAGCTTTTATATGAATTGAATTGAATTGAAAGGTGCCTAATTGCAGGTAGTGGATTCAAGTCAAAAGAGGCTTACATGTATGGCTTCTTCAATGCTGTGGTTAAACTCCAGGATGGTTATACTACAGGAATCATCACTTCATTCTATGTATGTACTGGTAAACTTAGATGGAATCATTGTTAAGCGGACTATTTACTTGTGGGGCATGTTCTTATTGTAGTCAACGCACCCACACTTTGAATTCTTCTGTTGTGATTAACATGCGAGCTTTTTATAGATATCATCCACTTCGCCAGTCAAAGGTTAATTTGGACCAATAAAAATAGGACGAATATTTACCACTTTTGTTGTGAATGAGGTGTAAAATTGCTATTGAGTGTTTGACCATTGAAGTGGATGATATTTAAGTAGAGTGACCCACCACCACTTGACTACCATAGAAACTCTTCCTACACAAACCACATATTATGATACACTGTAGAAACATACTTTTTGAAAATGCTTTTATTTTTTGGTTAAAATTTTTCATTAGTGTGGGCGAGTTCTTAATGCAAGTTGTGGGTGCATTGTAATGATCAACTATCGAACAACCAAGTTTATCAAGGATGGCACGATGAAATAGACATAGAGTTCTTGGGAACAATACTTGGAGAGCCTTACAAACTGCAGACCAATGTTTATGGCAATGGTACGGGAGATGGAAATCTCATTGGCAGAGAGCAACAATTTCATCTCTGGTTCGACCCAACTCAGGATTTCCACAACTACAGCATTCTCTGGACCCCTTCTCAAATCTTGTAATTTTTTTCTCTGGCTGAATATTTTATTGGGCTATTCTTAAACATTATCAATTTCAACAGTTAAAAGGTTAATTTTGTCCAATAAAAATAGAACATATATTTACCACTTTTTGTTGTAGGGGTAAGTGCAGGAAGATGGGGGGCCAAAAAGGGGTCTTAAGTGGCCACTTTTTTTCTGAAATTAGGAAATACTGGCCTTGGATGAGAAATTGAGTATAGTTACACTCAAAATTTGGAGATGCAACCAAAACAATGTTCGTAGTGCTCCGAGTCTACTTTCTAAACTACTATTTTGTTTTGAAAATGGCATAGATTAAGGGGTTCAAAAGAGGGAGCCACAAAAATTGGTGTTGTTTCTGTCAAAAAAACATAACATAGCATGTTTTGTGGCTCCCTCAAAAGGTCAACTTTTTTTTAGTATTTTTGAAATCGCTTCAGTGAGAAATTAGCTAATAGCATGTAGTTTATGCCTGATTTTTCTGATAATTTTTTGATGAATATTTGATTTTTTACTAATTTTCAAAGTGGACACATCCTAAAAAATAGAATTTTGGCCGTGCTACCCCTATAAATTTTGAAAACTAATTGAAGATTATTTTTTTATTTTTTTAATATTTGTAGAATGGAGTCTAGTTTCTAAATATGTAATTTTTTTGAAATTTGAATGAATAGTTAATTTACAATGAAAAAAAGACCAAACAGTGGTTTTTACCTAAAAACAGACACACAAACAAAAGAAATTAAAGATGAAAGGCTTAACATTGTTAAAATGTGAAAAAAATCACATCTCAAATAGCTAAGAGAAAGCCTAACATTACCCAAGTGTTCGATTTGTTCGACCATGAAACACGTACAAATCTGAGGGTTAGCACGAACGAAATTATGTGAAATTTTGAAGAATATGGAAAAACATGCCTGTGACTGTTCATAAGGCACTCCAAGCCTTTGGGTTGGAAATCCAAAGCAAATCCCAAGCCCAAGGCTTGGGATTCCCAAAGCAAGACATAATGCGAGCGTGTTATAACGTGCTCGCGTTATGTTTTGCTTTGCATTTTTCCTTTCCCGCAAGTCTGTTGTTTGTCATGTTTGACATAACGTGAGTGCATTATAACACGCTCGCGTTATGTTCCCCTTAAATTTTTTTACGTTCAAGGCTATTAATCATGAGGGTTAAGGGATAAGGGATAGGGTTGGAGGGTTTAGGGATAAGGGATTAGCATTTAAGGTATAGTATCGATCCCATTGAGGGTCTAGGAATAGGGATAGCGTTTAGGGTTTAGGGATGAGGGATTAGAGTTGAGGGATGACAGATTAGGGTTGAGGGTTTAGGGTTTAGGGTTTAGGGATAGGGTTGAGGGTCGAGGGATCAGAGTTAAGGGTTGAGGGATTAGGGTTTGACATTGAGGGTTGAGGTTCAAGGGTCAAGGGTTTAGGGATAGGGTTTAGGGTCGAGGGATTAGGGTTAAAGTAGAGTGTGGAGGGTGTAAGGATTAGGGATAGGGTTGGAGGGTTTAGGGATAAGGGATTAGAGTTTAAGGTATAGTATCGAGTCTGTTGAGGGTTTAGGAATAGGGATAGTATTTAGGGTTTAGGGATGAGGGATTAGAGTTGAGGGATGATGGATTAGGGTTGAGGGTTGAGGGATTAGGGTTTAGGGATAAGGTTTAGGGTTGAGGGTTGAGGGATTAGGGTTTAAGGTATAGTGTTGAGGGTTGAGGGTTTAGGATTAGGGTTTAGGGTTGACGGATTAGCATTTAATGTTGAGGTTAGGGTTAGAGTGTCGAGGGTAGAGGGATTAGGGATAGGGTTTAGGGTTGAAGGTTTAAGGATTGAGGGTTGAGGCTTTAGGGATGAGGGTTTAAGGCTTAAGATATAGTGTCAAGTGTTGAGGGTGTAGGGATAGGGTTTAAGTTTTAAGGGTTAAGGGTTGAGGGATAGGGATTAGGGTTTAAGGTATAGTGTTGAGGGTTGATGGTTTAGGGATAGGGTTTAGGTTTGATGGATTAGAGTTTAGGGTTGATGAATTAGGGTTTAATGTTGAGAGTTGAGGGTTGAGGGTTGAGGGTTGAGGTTGAGGGATAGGGTTAATGGTCAAGGGATTAGGGTTAAATAAGAGTGTCGAGGGTAGAGGGATTAGGGTTTAAGGTATAGTATCGATCCTATTGAGGGTCTAGGAATAGGGATAGTGTTTAGGGTTTAGGGATGAGGGATTAGAGTTGAGGGATGACAGATGATGGATTAGGGTTGAGGGTTGAGGGATCAGGGTTTAGGGACAAGGTTTAGGGTTAGGGTTGAGGGATTAGGGTTTAAGGTATAGTGTTGAGGGTTTAGGGATAGAGTTTAGGGTTGAGGGATTAGAGTGAAGGGTTGAGGGATTAGAATTTGACGTTGAGGGTTGAGGGTTTAGGGTTGAGGGTTTAGGGATAGGGTTGAGGGTCGAGGGATCAGAGTTAAGGGTTGAGGGATTAGGGTTTGACATTGATGGTTGAGGGCTGAGGTTCGAGGGTCAAGGGTTTAGGGATAGGGTTGAGGGTCGAGGAATTAGGGTTAAAGTAGAGTATGGAGGGTATAAGGATTAAGGATAGGGTTGGAGGGTTTAGGGATAAGGGATTAGGGTTTAAGGTATAGTATCAAGTCTGTTGAGGGTGTAGGAATAGGGATAGCATTTAGGGTTTAGGGATGAGGGATTAGAGTTGAGGGATGACAAATTAGGGTTGAGGGTTGAGGGATTAGGGTTTAGGGATAAGGATTAGGGTTGAGGGCTGAGCGATTAGGGTTTAAGGTATAGTGTTGAGGGTTTAGGGATAGGGTTTAGGGTTGAGGGATTAGAGTGAAGGGTTGAGGGATTAGGTTTTGACGTTGAGGGTTTAGGGTTTAGAGTTTAGGGTTTAGGGATAGGGTTGAGAGATGAGGGATCAAAGTTAAGGGTTGAGGGATTAGGGTTTGACGTCGAGGGTTGAGGGTTGAGGTTCGAGGGTCAAGGGTTTAGGGATAGGGTTTAGGTTCAAGGGATTAGGGTTAAAGTAGAGTGTGGAGGGTGTAAGGATTAGGGATAGGGTTGGAGGGTTTAGGGATAAGGGATTAGAGTTTAAGGTATAGTATCGAGTCTGTTGAGGGTTTAGGAATAGGGATAGCATTTAGGGTTTAGGGATGAGGGATTAGAGTTAAGGGATGATGGATTAGGGTTGAGGGTTGAGGGATTAGGATTTAGGGATAAGGTTTAGGGTTGAGGGTTGAGGGATTAGGGTTTAAGGTATAGTGTTGAGGGTTGAGGGTTTAGGATTATGGTTTAGGGTTGACAGATTAGCATTTAATGTCGAGGTTAGGGTTAGAGTGTCGAGGGTAGAGGGATTAGGGATAGGGTTTAGGGTTGAAGGTTTAAGGATTGAGGGTTGAGGCTTTAGGGATGAGGGTTTAAGGCTTAAAATATAGTGTCAAGTGTTGAGGGTGTAGGGATAGGGTTTAAGTTTTAAGGGTTAAGGGTTGAGGGATAGGGATTAGGGTTTAAGGTATAGTGTTGAGGGTTGATGGTTTACGGATAGGGTTTAGGTTTGAGGGATTAGGGTTTAGGGTTGATAAATTAGGGTTTAATGTTGAGAGTTGAGGGTTGAGGGTTGAGGGTTGAGGGTTGAGGTTGAGGGATAGGGTTAATGGTCAAGGGATTAGGGTTAAATAAGAGTGTTGAGGGTAGAGGAATTAGGGTTTAAGTTATAGTATCGAGCCTGTTGAGGGTCTAGGAATAGGGATAGTGTTTAGGGTTTAGGGATGAGGGATTAGAGTTGAGGGATGACAGATGACGGATTAGGGTTGAGGGTTGAGGGATTAGGGTTTAGGGACAAGGTTTAGGGTTAGGGTTGAGGGATTAGGGTTTAAGGTATAGTGTTGAGGGTTTCGGGATAGGGTTTAGGGTTGAGGGATTAGAGTGAAGGGTTGAGGGATTAGAATTTGACGTTGAGGGTTGAGGGTTTAGGGTTGAGGGTTTAGGGATAGGGTTGAGGGTCGAGGGATCAGAGTTAAGGGTTGAGGGATTAGGGTTTGACGTTGACAATTGAGGGTTGAGGTTCGAGGGTCAAGGGTTTAGGGATAGGGTTGAGGGTCAAAGAATTAGGGTTAAAGTAGAGTGCGGAGGGTATAAGGATTAGGGATAGGGTTGGAGGGTTTAGGGATAAGGGATTAGGGTTTAAGGTATAGTATCAAGTCTATTGAGGGTGTAGGAATAGAGATAGCATTTAGGGTTTAGGGATGAGGGATTAGAGTTGAGGGATGATGGATTAGGGTTGAGGGTTGAGGGATTAGGGTTTAGGGATAAGGTTTAGGGTTGAGGGCTGAGGGATTAGGGTTTAAGGTATAGTGTTGAGGGTTTAGGGATAGGGTTTAGGGTTGAGGGATTAGAGTGAAGGGTTGAGGGATTAGGATTTGACGTTGAGGGTTTAGGGTTTAGGGTTAGGGTTGAGAGATGAGGGATCAAAGTTAAGGGTTGAGGGATTAGGGTTTGACGTCGAGGGTTGAGGGGTGAGGTTCGAGGGTCAAGGGTTTAGGGATAGGGTTTAGGTTCAAGTGATTAGGGTTAAAGTAGAGTGTGGAGGGTGTAAGGATTAGGGATAGGGTTGGAGGGTTTAGGGATAAGGGATTAGAGTTTAAGGTATAATATCGAGTCTGTTGAGGGTTTAGGAATAGGGATAGCATTTAGGGTTTAGGGATGAGGGATTAGAGTTGAGGGATGATGGATTAGGGTTGAGGGTTGAGGGATTAGGGTTTAGGGATAAGGTTTAGGGTTGAGGGTTGAGGGATTAGGGTTTAAGGTATAGTGTTGAGGGTTGAGGGTTTAGGATTAGGGTTTAGGGTTGATGGATTAGCATTTAATGTTGAGGTTAGGGTTAGAGTGTCGAGGGTAGAGGGATTAGGGATAGGGTTTAGGGTTGAAGGTTTAAGGATTGAGGGTTGAGGCTTTAGGGATGAGGGTTTAAGGCTTAAGATATAGTGTCAAGTGTTGAGGGTGTAGGGATAGGGTTTAAGTTTTAAGGGTTAAGGGTTGAGGGATAGGGATTAGGGTTTAAGGTATAGTGTTGAGGGTTGATGGTTTAGGGATAGGGTTTAGGTTTGAGTGATTAGGGTTTAGGGTTGATGAATTAGGGTTTAATGTTGAGAGTTGAGGGTTGAGGGTTGAGGGTTGAGGTTGAGGGATAGGGTTAATGGTCAAGGGATTAGGGTTAAATAAGAGTGTCGAGGGTAGAGGGATTAGGGTTTAAGGTATAGTATCGGGCCTGTTAAGGGTCTAGGAATAGGGATAGCATTTAGGGTTTAGGGATGAGGGATTAGAGTTGAGGGATGACGGATGACAGATTAGGGTTGAGGGTTGAGGGATTAGGGTTTAGGGACAAGGTTTAGGGTTAGGGTTGAGGGATTAGGGTTTAAGGTATAGTGTTGAGGGTTTAGGGATAGGGTTTAGGGTTGAGGGATTAGAGTGAAGGGTTGAGGGATTAGGATTTGACGTTGAGGGTTGAGGGTTTAGGGATAGGGTTGAGGGTCGAGGGATCAGAGTTAAGGGTTGAGGGATTAGGGTTTGACATTGAGGGTTGAGGGCACTTTCTATCAAGAACTTGATTATGAGGGCTTGCCCCTTCATTGTTATGCCTATCATATGGCGGAGCATCTGGCAAGCCCTTGCAGGAAAGAGATGTGATGAATGCAAAGGATGTGATGAATCTATAGCAAGACAAAACGTGAGCGCATTATAATGCGCTCGCATTTTGTCTTTCTATTGAAACAGTAAAAAAGTGGTTACCCCTATGATCCAGGCCCACATGCTCTATTTTCTTACTGATTCTGTGCATGCTCTAACAAAAAGAAGTGCTTTCATGCTGTTGGGAAGTTCACATGCACATTTGACACATTGTACCACCTTTGCATGATCTTTCCACCACCTTTTCTGCTTTGCCAACTTGAGAAGGAGGAAATAACATAGTTTTCACACCAACTTTGATATATATCTATTTAAGTTTCAATTTTTGTAGTGTTGCAATGTTAATTATGATTCAATTTGAGGAATTTAACATTATAGATTGGTTAATAGTATTGTTGTTAGTAATGATATTTGAGTGTTATTCAATTTAACATTGAAAAGGAAGCAAGTGGTGAAAAACTCAAATTGTTGAGGAGTTTGATGCAAGAAGATAAAAACACTACATAATTGGGTACTCTCTACATTTAAATCTTCATTTTTTAGGTATGTCAAGTCTTTACATGCATGTTCTTTACATTTTCCTTATTTTGGATTGAATTACTTTATCATGCTTTATCATACATGTTTAAAATAGACACATTCCCAATCAAGAAAGCAGCCTACAATCTCACATGATGCCATGTATATTTTCTACACTTGGGCTCTTTAATAATTATGTGTAATAAACAAACTTTAACATACCATGATGTTAAACTATACAAGAATAAATCCTTACAACATAAAAAAAATACAATCCCACTATTATCTTGTATTCATTTCTTAGGAAATAATATTGGTCTCTTTATCATGCTATAGACAAATTCTCCGTCATGCCGAGGAAATGATCAAGAATTAAACCAACACAGGAAGAGATAGAAGCTAAGAATGCAAAGAAAGTAGTGGCTATGAGGGAACTTCGTGAGAAGAGGAAATTGGACACAATAAATGAAGACATACCAATTGAAGAGGAACCACAACCATCACAAAGAGATATGGTATTGGCGGCACAAAGAGAACAAATGCAAAAATTTCGTGGTACGAGAGATTTGAATACCATAGTTGGAGACACATCCTCTACCGCAAGTCAACATGTAGGGACACCATCTACCACATCTCAAGTTGAGAGTACATCATCACTCACATGTGATGAAGGAGGTATGCCATCGTTCCCACCTCAACCTCAAGGTATGTCATCTATTCCATCTTCAATCGAAGGTATGCCATCTAACCCATCTCATTTAAATATTGATGAAATTCCTAATGTTGAGATGAATTTACCTAACTTGACACCACCTAGAATTTTGCATAGAAAGCCAAAGTATTTGATTGATATTGATGAGAATATTTTGCAGCCAATGGAAGGTAAGATTCCAAAACGCACTTGTAGAAGATATGCTAATAAGATTTGGAGATTGTTCTTTGAAAAGTTAAATGAGACTGCAAGATGTCAACTATTCATTGAAATGATGCGAAGTATAAAGTATAGGTCTATCATGAAGATTCTTGGGTTGAGAACATCAGAGGCTTCAAGTGAAAAATCTATTGTCAAGAATCTAATGAGTACGTATGAGAGTGTGGGTAACACCTCACGTACAAAAGGCAGTAATGCAACATGGCGTGTGATTACATCGACTATAGTAAGTAGTCAAATGAGGAAAGCTCGTCTCATTAGAAAGACAAGTCAAGAATTGAGAATTAATAGGAAAACTTTATCAAGAGCTGTTGGAAGACGTCAAAGAATTGAGGACACTAATGCCAATGAATTATGGGCGTTCTCGGGGAGACTACCACGAAAAGATAAACCAATTGTTGAAGCATTGAGATCACTAATTGAAGACTTTTGGAAGAATTACACAAGGGTATCTTTGAATCAAAGGGATGTGGTAAGAAGGAGAATCAGTAGTCAGAACTGCGAGCCACATCCAAAGCTTTTTTTGGATGAGACTCAAACACAGTTTAATGGCAAATTTTTAGAGAAGTATCCTCAAATTAAAATTTGTCAAAGATATTTTGAATTGCTAAAACCTTTCTATGTTAAGATAAATCACACACGCACTACTTGTTGTTGTAGATTACGTATTGAATTTTCTAACCATTTTGATGCTTATAGGTCTATATGTTTAGATATGCATACTAACAATGATTTGCAAGGTTGTGTCATATGTGCCCCACCAACATCTTCAAGAGACTTCATATCAAGAATTTTATGTGAAAGAGAGGAAGGTCAAATATACTACAAGAAATTATGCTTGGATGGCACATGTCATCGTTGCGGTGGCTTGCAACATTTGCCAATATGTGAACATATGGAAATAACACATGCGGTTGGAAATGAACTAGTAGAGTTTGGCAAGTATAAAACAGTGGCATACAATACAAAAGATGGTAAACAAGTAAAGAGGTGTGAATTAGTTTTTGAAAAAATTTCAATGTATCAGTTTATGCCTATATTTCGTGATAGCATAGTGTATGAGTATGCAAGACATGCCCATAGAGCTCGATGGTTGGACTTGCAATTCAAGTTATGCAAGGACACATTTTCAGTTGGTAGCATTGTTTCAGTTGTCGACTTTGCAGATAACTACAGTCTACAGCCACAGCGTGAGGTGCAATCACAATATTACAACTCCACACAGGTTTCTATATTTGTGCACATCGCATTCATTCATGTGAATGATAGTATAGAGGATGATAGAAAGATCATAAGGGAGTATAATTTCTATATTAGTGATGATCGTACGCATTCTACGGAGTTCGTGCAAGGTTGCTTTCAGGTGTTCTACAATGATTTGGCTAGAAGGGGCATATCGTTCAATCATCATATCATATGGTCGGATAACTGTGCGTCACAATTCAAGAACTCACAAAATTTCTATTGGCTGAGTAGGAGGCATAATTTTACAGGTATTCAACATATGTGAAACTTTTGTGAGGCTGGGCATGGAAAGGGGGAGCATGATGGTGCAGGAGCATGTATCAAAAGAGCCATAGCATGAGAAGAGTTAAAGTATAAAGACAATGCAAAGTTGACAGATGCAAAATCGATTGTCGAGTGGTGTAATGCTTCCATGGGTCCAGGTAATGAAGGTAAGTCTTTAGTTTATAGATTTTTTTGGTTGATAGATGATACTAACATTGCACCATATGAGGATTGTTGTACACTGACAGGATCAAATGAGATGTACTCTTTCAGAAGCTCAATTGCAGGTTCATGGAGTATCCATACACGAAAGATGTCATGCTTTTGTTCTTCCTATACAATTCAAGTCTGGGATGAGTGCGAGTCAAAGGAGTGGGTTGACGAATGGCAGTTAAGTTATCTTAGCCCACTTGACACGTATCGACCCCCGACGGCACTAGAACTAACACAAATGGAATTGTCAGTTGACTTTGACCACATATCAGATTTAGTTCAACTAGGTAATATAGGGCACGTATATGCATCTAATTTCATCTAGTTCAACCAGGTAATGTCATCTTACTTTGTAGTGTTTTTGTAATGTTGACTAATTTCATCTAATTTGCTACACATATCAATGTAGGGCACGTATATGCAGTTATTGCAGATGAAGATAATGAAGAGGGAACAGATTATTACTTATGTCATTGTGTTGAGGCCAAAAAGAAATTGGAGGCCCCTGTTACAGATGGAGAAAACATCGAATACCCTACAGGCTCAGTGGTTATTACTGGAACATGGCTTAGAAGGTACCCACATAAGAGTTAATATTTGACTATTTCAGGACTTTGACACACATCGGAAGATTCTTCATTACTCGAACCTTGTCGTGGCATCCAATGTTCATTTGATAAAGTATCAGGGTAGACCTCTGAACAAAATATTGTGGAAGGTGCGTGAGTCTGACCATGAAGCAATACTTGACACAATAAAGAGTAGAGCAGACCCAGATGGTTCATTGGATTAATTTGTAAGTATTCCAATTGATTTTGTAAAGTTATGTTACATTGAGTTGTAAGTATGCACATTAATTTGTAAGGTTTGTCTTTTTTTTAATTTCCTCCTACATTTTTACACATATGTACACATTTTTACATCATCATGTTATGCATTTTTGGTGTCCTACTCCTAATGCGACCAAACTCATAACTCACCCTACTTCCTCTAGACACCATTTGATGATCTCTCCAACACTCTGGATCCAAGGTGCCCAATCATGATGATGACCCATATACCATTCTCCCAAGGCGCTCATAATGAGTGAAAAGAAGACCAAGGGTGCCCAAACTTAATAGACTTATTTCTTTCAATTTTGATGATCCAAACTCTTGCAATATGACATCCACTTTCATGCCTTTAGATCTTCCTTCACATACAGGGTGCCAAATCAAGTTGAAAAATCTACATAAGGGCGCCAAACTAGATGAAAGGAGACATGAAATGCACCTTAGGACTCTATGCTAAGGTTTGAGCCATTAAAGTCTCTTGATATTAGGCGCTCATGATGATGAAACTTAGAGCTTTTTCCTTTCCTATGCGCTCATCTAAGATGTTTGAATGATAAGGAGCACCTCGACCTCTATAATGTACATTGGGCACCAAAATCAAGGTGATTTTAAGTCACTTTGAGTCATTTGGGGTCAGTTTGAGTCTTTGAGTCATGTTGCAAAAAAGTGTCAATGTTGTCAAGTTGCACAAAGCTTTGCATTTTTAGTGTCCTGCTTGTGATGTGACCAAACTGACTGTTCCAACGCATCCATATGGGTACATTTACACTAGGCATGGTCCTATTTTTCACCCAAACATGTCAAAACAGTCTGAGCTACATTGTACCGATGACATCCCTGAAGAGTCCAAAGTGAAAAAAGGTAGCAATCTTTGACGAGATGTTACTCAAAAACCATGTCACTTAGAAACATTCTGTCTAAGGCAACGTGATCATGTAAAGTGCCTCTACAATAACCTCTCTCAATTTTTTATATCTCTGAGGCATTTGCCCGTGGTGAAAGGTTTTCTGCTGCCCCAAAAATCGTCAGAAGGAGGCAGTGTAAAGTTGCAAAGGGGTGTAACTTTTGTCCTGCTCCTGATGCGACCAAACTGACTATTCCAATGCGTCCAGATGGGTACATTTATGCTAGGTATTGTCTTTTTTTTCACCCAAACATGTCGAAACAGTCCGAGTTACATTGTACCCACGATATCTCTAAAGAGTCCAAAGTGCAAAAAGACAGCAATCTTTGACGAGATATTACTCAAAAACCGTGTCACTTAGAAACAATCTGTCTAAGGCAACATGATCACGTAGAGTGCCTCTACAATAACATCTCTCAGTTTTTTATATCTCTCAGGCATTTGCCCGTGGTGAAAGGTTTTCTGCTGCCCCAAAAATCGTCAGAAGGAGGCAGTGTAAAGTTGCAAAGGGGTGTAACTTTCGTCCTGCTCCTAATGCAACCAAACTGACTATTCCAATGCATCCGAATGGGTACATTTACGCTAGGCATGGTCCTATTTTTCACCCAAACATGTCGAAACAGTCTGAGCTACATTATACTGACGATATCCCCGAAGAGTCCAAAGTGCAAAAAGGCAGCAATATTTGATGAGATGTTACTCGAAAACTGTATCACTTACAAACATTCCATCTGAGGCAACGCGATCACGTAAAGTGCCTCTACAATAACCTCTCTCAGTTTTTTATATCTCTGAGGCATTTGCCCGTCATGAAAGGTTTTCTGCTGCCCCAAAAATTGTTAGAAGGAGGCAGTGTAAAGTTGCAAAGGGGTGTAACTTTTGTCTTGCTCCTAATGCAACCAAACTGACTATTTCAATGCATCTGGATGGGTACATTTACGCTAGGCATTGTCTTTTTTTTCACCCAAACATGTCGAAACAGTCCGAGCTACATTGTACCCACGATATCCCTAAAGAGTCCAAAGTGCAAAAAGGTAGCAATCTTTGACAAGATGTTACTCAAAAAATGTGTCACTTAGAAACATTCTGTCTAAGGTAACATGATCACGTAGAGTGCCTCTACAATAACCTCTCTCAGTTTTTTATATCTCTGAGGCATTTACCCGTGGTGAAAGGTTTTCTGCTGCCCCAAAAATCGTCAGAAGGAGGCAGTGTAAAGTTGCAAAGGGGTGTAACTTTCATTTTGCTCCTAATGCGACCAAACTGACTATTCCAACACATCTGAATGGGTACATTTACGCTAGGCATGGTCCTATTTTTCACCCAAACATGTCGAAACAGTCTGAGCTACATTGTACCGACGATATCCCTGAAGAGTCTAAAGTGCAAAAAGGCAGAAATATTTGATGAGATGTTACTTGAAAATTGTGTCACTTACAAACATTCCATCTGAGGCAACGTAATCACGTAAAGTGTCTCTACAATAAACTCTCTCAGTTTTTTATATCTCTGAGGCATTTGCCCATGGTGAAAGGTTTTCTGCTGCCCCAAAAATCGTCAGAAGGAGGCAGTGTAAAGTTGCAAAGGGGTGTAACTTTTGTCTTGCTCCTGATGCAACCAAACTGACTATTCCAACGTGTCTGAATGGGTACATTTACGCTAGGCATTGTCTTTTTTTTCACCCAAACATGTCGAAACAGTCTGAGCTACATTGTACCCACGATATCCCTAAAGAGTCCAAAGTGCAAAAAGGTAGCAATCTTTGACGAGATGTTACTCAAAAACCATGTCACTTAGAAACATTCTGTCTAAGGCAACATGATCACATAGAGTGCCTCTACAATAACCTCTCTTAGTTTTTTATATCTCTAAGGCATTTGCTTGTGGTGAAAGGTTTTCTGCTGCCCCAAAAATCATCAGAAGGAGGTAGTGTAAAGTTGCAAAGGGGTGTAACTTTCATCCTACTCCTGATGCGACCAAACTGACTATTCCAATGCATCTGAATGGGTACATTTATGCTAGGCATGGTCCTGTTTTTCACCCAAACATGTCGAAACAGTCTAAGCTACATTGTATCGATGATATCCCTAAAGAGTCCAAAGTGCAAAAAGGTAGCAATCTTTGACGAGATGTTACTTGAAAACTGTGTCACTTACAAACATTCCGTCTAAGGCAACGTGATCACGTAGAGTGCCTCTACAATAACCTCTCTCAATTTTTTATATCTCTGAGACATTTGCCCATGGTGAAAGGTTTTCTGCTACCCCAAAAATCGTCAGAAGGAGGCAGTGTATTAAGTCAGGATGAAAGCCTATTCACTCTAGGTGCCTGTTGTGACCAAATCACACATCACGCCAAAGAATCCCAAACATGTGCCTTGAACAAGTGATGCTACAAGTGGTGAACAAAATGGGCGCCTTGAAGAATTGAGCCCTCCAAGACATCTTGCAATTGCCTAAAAGTCCAAAATTTACATAAGTGAGTTAAGGTGCCATTTTCCATCTCCAGAGCCTCCTTTGAGCACCTTAACATGGAGTGAATGTTTTAGTCCATGAAAGATTGCGCCTAAAGAATATAACAACCCCTTGAGTCACTAGGATGAACTAAGTTAACAAAATGAACTTCATTGAGGGAGGCACACTTGTGCATCTAGACAACTCCAGTTTAGCACCTGAGAAAAAGCATGTTTAGAGACACCCCTCGAATGAACCCTCTAGAACCAATAACCATAGCTCAAGATCCATAACCATGAGAAGATAAAGCATTAAAAAAATTCATCTAAAGGATGGGAAATACCTCTTAGATGATAGTCTGTCGAGTAGACCAAGAGTGGGGAATGAGATTGCTCCTTGAAGATACACCAAGCCACAATGACTCTCTCCAATAAGAATCTTCTCTAGGTCCATAATTAACTCACGCCCATATCCAAGTGAAAGTCTCTTTAGTCTTCCTGCTAAAACCTCTAAAGGGTAGCCATCTCAACAAGTGTCTCTACTCCCAAGAGAACTCTAGCCTCACCCAAGTCTCGAAGTATGTATGAGAACCTACAACCAATCAATCCATGTTAAGCTACAAATGCAACACCACATTATCATGAAGCTCCCAAGCACATGACCAATGTACTCAATACCAAGAGAACCAACAAGACCACTGTCAAAACTCCAACTACAAAATTAGGTATCCAAACATGACATCATGATCTAACATCTCCTCCTAGAAGATCACATGCACCAATACAGACATCCTAGTCTCAAGAGAACTTGTATCATGCTAATACTCTAATCTAGAATCAAGAGTCCACCAAGACACACTACCAAACACCTCTAAACCAAGGATCAACATCTACAACCACATGAAGATAACCATCTCCTAAAAATAGTAGCCAAGATGTCAAAGCACTCTCACTACAAATAATAATCATAATCCAAGAGTTTGTCCATTACACCCAACCACTATATAAGATCATCCATCACTAGGTGACGAATACACATCACTATCAAAGCTCCCACTGAACCATGATATGAACTACACATGGCATTGTGATAACCATCTCCTAAATGAAGATCACCATGGTCCACACACACTCAACTATAATACTAATAACTCCAAAGTAGAACCAAGATCTCCAATCTAAGAAGATAAACCATCATTATTGTCAAAAGCTCACATTAAACTATGCAACTAAGATATCCATGACATCATGATAAACATGCTACAAGTCCCAATAACCAACCATCCAATCATTCTCATCATCCATCCTCTCATCCCAATGCAACATACCAATGCACAAATGAGCATAGACAAGGAAAAATAACAAAGTCTACATCAACACTGAATCAATCCCGTGGATATAAGCAATATGCATTCAAGTCATCCCACTACAATCAATGAGGTGTGCACCCCAAAAAAATGCATAACTTGTAGATCCCAACCATTAAAAACATGCAAAATCATCATCACATTAGTAACTTCCAAACTAAGATATCAAATAATATAACTTATAGACTTCACCAAATCAATCATAGATTCAACTTTCCAAACAAGTATACAAATGAGTAACCATAGTCAAGGAACTAATCAAGCATCTAAGAGATAAGAACAATGTGCTAAAAGTAAACCACAACACCACCTGTAATCATGAATCAAACATCATAACCCATACCTATCAACTACAAACATGGTCAAGTCTTGCCAATGCTCAAATGTACCTACATATCCATGACACCATAATTATCATCATTGCTATACCTATGCTCAAATCCCACTGAAACAAGACTCCTAGTCTCACCATGTATCAACCATGTCCTCAAACCAGAATATTGCTGAGCCCATGGAGATTGATACACCCACTTCAATAGAATAGGCAATTAATGTACCTGATGTGTCTTCATTTAATAAACTAGTAAACATCATTTGCATCCATACTTAAACCAATCTTATTGTTGTGTTTGATGTGTCCTCTTTCAAACAACCATTTAACAAAATTTGAGTCCAAACAATATACATTTACAACCATAAACATCTCAAAGTCCAAAATCCAAACATTCTATCATCCTTAATCATTTCCATCATGGACCCTTGGTTTGAAAAAAACATTATGCAAGATAAAAACCTTATGCCTATTACCTTGTGCAAGGCTCATGCAAAATCCAAAATCATAATAAAAATAGGTCCTCAAACCATGCATCCTTTAAATGAGATCTTTTATCCAAATCAATCAAAAAATCCCTTTGACAATGATGATGATGATAGTCTTGTAGATCAAGATGATATCAAGATGACAATAGCATTAGCTATGAGATCATTACATGCAAACTTTCCATAAACCTTCATCTCCCACTCATGAACATGCAAGAATATTTCAAACAAGAAATGACTAGCACTAGCTATCATGCCAATCCTAAATACACATCTAATGGTCATCCTTATCATACCTTTGGTAAGGGAAGAACCACTTTAGACCAAGGTCCTCGTATTCAATTCATATCTCCAATCCCAACCGCATGTGAGAACTGTTTATCCTATGTATCCTATTCAAATCCTCCATCTCATAATCCTTACATTCCAGCATATCCCATCAATCCAAACCCACTACATCCAAATCATCCTTTTTAGATTTCCTCCAAGGATTTCTAGTGGAGGAAAAATCTCAAACTAGAAATCACAAATTCAATTAGTGTACCTCTCCCAAGCCTATCCAAAAGTCACATAGTACCATGCCTATCCATCAAACACCACAATGCAATCAAAATCCTAACAACATGCCCATGATCCAAGATCAAGTGCAATCATGCAAAGATATTATCAATCACAAGCCTATTAAGAATGAACTAGAGTCTTCTAGTACCATACTTTTCCATCAAACACCATCATGTAATCCATGGCCTATCAAGCCTATCAAAGAAAATGCAAACATCCTATGTAATACAATCGGACTTTAAATATTTGAAGTAGCCATCTACAAATATCCATTCAAATGTGGATTTATAATGCAAGTATGGATGCCATCAATAAAAAAGATTTGTATTAACTAAATATCCATATAGGCATACATCAATATCTGTCAATATAAGTATAACATATATACAAAATAGCCATATAGGCTTACAAGAATGCCATATAGGCATACAATGTCAACTATGTACAATACAAAATATATGTCCACAAATGCCATATAGGCATACAACAAAGGAACACAATAAAAAGTCATTCCCCTCTGGCTGGTGAAGAGAATAAATCACAAGCAGCCTTTGATCTTCTAGGGGATGGAGACGCACATGTGGGTGGTCTACTATGAACCTAAGGGCTACTCCTCCTATTTAGGTCTTCCTACATCTTTACTTGTTACAATAAAAAGTATAGACATTAATATATAGAAATTACATGTTATAAAAATGAAACATTTAACAAAATAATCACTTACCTCTAACATATAATCTGTCTCCTCGCTTGCCTCAATAGCAGGAATAGGCACTGGTGATGTCATGTCCTATAGAAACCATCTAGATAGAAATTAAACTTCAAATCAACAATCTTTTGATTTTTCAAAAATAGACAACTATAACAATGAATGTAAATTGAAATTTACTAATCTGCCTCATACCCCTGTCAATGCCATGGAGCTATGAATCACAGAGGCCACACCCTACTCCATTGCCCTATGAACATGGGGAGGTGTCTCTGCAGCCTGCATCATCTGGAAATAAAACAACATTATTCAATTACGAAAACTATAATAGTGATGCAAATCATGGCTCCTAACATACACACACGTTCATCTAAACATGGAAGTACACACACTAAAGCACACAAATCACATACAAAAATTTAGTAAGTACAATTCATTCATTAAACTATTTATTTTATTACCTCCGTAAAGCTTTGAAGTCCACCACCACTGGCAGGTGTTGTCGTGAAATCTACAGTATTAACCTATTCAACATCCAAAATCAGATATTAGAATACCATTCATATAACGATGCTATTCACATGTAATATTTATAATTTTTTACTAGTTACATACCTCGACATAGATGATCTAGTGAAAAATGCAAGTGGAGAACCACTGAAAATTGCATCGACGCTATGACCCTGAAATTTCATTAAAATCATCAACTTATATTAGTTAATCTTGTATTTCAAAAATAAAATTTAATAAATTAAAATCAATAAACTTGCTAATATTTACCTGAGTATCAAGGCCGAAAGTCTCACTCAAAAGGGTATCTGTCATCACCATCTACTCAGCTACAGATGTAGCCTATGCACCTGCATCCTGACTGTCCATGGGGTCATAACCACAGGCTAACCCGCAAGCCTGGCAAGTATGAGGTGGGACCCTACTCCTCGCACTATCTCCCAACCCACTCTGTGTTGCAGGACCGGCATGCTCTATGATGCTCTGGGTCAAGGCACTAATCAACTGAAGTGTATCGACCTCAACACTCTCCTTCACAATGGAAGGGATAGAAACATGCTCGTGGGCTGGTCTACTGATTACTCGTCTCACTACCTGCTGTGGGTCAAGATGTGCCCCTGGTCTATCTTGTGTTGACCCCCCACCTCTACCCTGGAAGTCCCACATATCAAAATAGTTTGGCACTTTATTGAGGACAAACTCGCAGTAGAGTTTCCTCAAAAAGTATTGCAGGACCTCATTATTATTGCATGGAGGATGGTCAAAAACCATCCACCACCTCTACCCAAAATTGTCCCTTATCGCTTGGTTGTTGCACCAATGGATAGGGAACCTCTTGCATGTAATGGGTGGAGGCTGATTTGTTTGTGGGTTTGTGAAAATTGAACACAAGTCTAATTTTGTAATTTGTAATTTTTTCACATCTTGGTATGACAACTTGTTTGCATAGTAATCTCTAAACTCTCTCTGTTTATCCATCCAACTAGTTATTTGCTTGCTAATTGAATCTACATTTGATAACATAGACTCAAGAGATTTGGCAAGCGTGGACCTATGCAAGGTTGAAGTGGAAGGATCTTTCAACCTTGCAATTATATCTTCAATTTCCTTTTTGTTGTTTTCAATTTGCCCCATTATATTTTCTTCTGTTCCAGGGGCATGTTGAGGAATGAATGGAGGAGGTTGTTGTTCTGCAGGTATTTCCTCCTCAGGATTTTTTGGATTTTGAGGAGGAGGAGGAGGAGGTGCATTAACATTTCCTGACAATTAACGAAATATACATCAAAAATCAACAAAAACCTACCTATTTAGAAACAAATTCAAACAAAAAAATAAATATAACTCACCCCTTTGGCGTGCTCGACGTCGTGGTGGCATTTTGGTGACAAATCAATAAGCTTTTTGTGTTGAATGGTGTTTTGCAAAACGCGAGTGCACTTTCGAGGGTTTGCAAGCCGCAGGTAGAGAGGAGAAAATAGAAAGAAATGAAATTGGAAACCTTTTTATTTATTTATAGGAAGTCATAACACGAGCGCGTTATAACGCGCTCGTGTTATGGCTTGGTAATGACGAGCCTAAGCACGTTATAATGCGCTCGTGTTATGACTTAATTTTTTTTGAAATTAATTTGCCCACTTTTTGGCCCCCCATCTTCTTACACTTACCTGTAGATGAAATGTAAAATTACTATTGATTGTTTGACCATTGAAATGGATGATACTTAAATAGAGTGTTCACAACAGAGATGACAATAAACTTATGAATTTTTAACTTATTACTGTTTTGATTATAGATTTTTGGTGGATGGCATCCCCATAAGGAGGTTTCTGAAGAAGAAAAGCCTTGGAGTGATATATCCATTGAAGCCAATGTCTTTGTATGCAACCATTTGGGATGCATCTTCATGGGCCATAGATGGAGGGAAATACAAGGCCAATTATACCTACGAGCCCTTTCTCTCCACTTACACCAACTTCCAAATAATTGGATGCAATGGCAAGGATAACTACTGTTCTAAAGTGCTCTTAGATGGCTATTTGGTTTCCCCTCATCTCAGCAAGCAGCAGATCGTTGATCTGAAATATATGAGGAAGAATTTTATGACATATGACTATTGTCAAGATGTGCAGAGATACCCAAAGGGCTCCATGCCTGAATGCCCAGTATAACCAGTTATTCCTCCCTCAACTTACTCTACAATAAATAAATTTAAAAAAACAAAAGAAAAACTAAAAAAACTTACTCTACAATAAATTGTTAAGATGAAAGTTGAATTGGCCACCATTTCTTTTCAACTTAAATTCCAAATTGTTGGCAAATCATATTAGGTGAGCTAACCACTCTACACTTTGCCCCAGGCCTGACACTCTGATGATGTTGATCTAGAATGGAACAAATCTTGACTATTGAGGTATATTTTATTTAAATATCAATCATTTCAATGGTTGAACAATCAATAACAATTTTATATCTCATTCAAATAAAAAATGATAAATATTTGTCTTATTTTTATTGGCCAAAATTAATCTTTAACTGTTGAAGTGGATGATATTTAAGAACAGTGTACTAATATTTAACAAGATTAAATGATTATGTGATAAACTTAAAAATTACTTTGTGATAAGTTGCTTAAATGCATAATTACAGTATAATTAACTTGTTTAGTCCAGTAATTAACCAATATAAGCATTGACCAAAATAAAGCTCAGGGCCACATGTTGACATTGGGGCAATGTTGTTGGTAAATGACACACACCTTGATTCAAGTGTTGATCCTCTTGACTTTATAAAGAAAAACTTCGATAAAGTATTGCATTTTAGTTTTTAATCTATCTAGCAATTGTAAGAAATGAGAATCTGTTAATCATTTTCCACCGTATTGCATCAATTGATGTGAAGGAAAAAATAACACCTCAAATTTGAGAGCCAATCAACCTCTAAAATTAATAATATTTTTTTTTTTTTTTTTTAAAGGATGCACAGTAAGCTTAAGCTTCATTGATTTCCCTACCACAATAGAGAAGAATTTAATGGATCAATAACAATTACCATAAAGTAGAAGGTTTCTTTTATAGTGGTAACAATTATCATAAAGTAGAAGGTTTCTTTTATAGTGGGTCCCCTTCTATTAAGCTAAAATTAAATTATTTTCCTTTCATTGAGGTAGAAGAGTTAACTTTCAACTAACTTGTAATTATTTAAAAAGATTTGTAAAATAAAATGCATAGAAATAATATGTTTTTGAGTAAGTAAAATAGGCATATAAATGTATGTGCAATCTAATATAGAATTAGCTAGCAAAATTTTTATTAAAAAATACCATACTCACTTTAATCCAAGATATAAATCATTGACACAATAACAATTTACACATTTAATTTGGATCAAAGGTTGATTTCCCTATTAATAAAGAAACAATACAACTCTTGCAAGAGGCCCAGTGTATGCAAAAAAATTGAAAGCCTCTTACTAACATCAAAAGATAGATAAAATATTTACATGAATTTGTGTCCTTATCCACACTTCAAAAAAGGGCTCACAAGAATATCCCCTCTATAAATAATAAAGTAAATGGAAAATCACCATTGATTGAGAGAGGAAATACAAAATACCAGCAACACTAGAGGAAATTGAGACCACAATGGATAATACAAGGTTTGTGCCTCTTGTGGAAGGACAACATTGCTAGCAAAAACATGCTTTATGAAATCCATGCTATGCACTACAAAGAACCTAGTCTTCATCACTAAATAATCCCTAAAGTTCTTAAGATCCTTAAATAATGCCTCCAATTCAACATAGATTGCCCTAAAATCTATGTTTTGACCCTTACAATGAATGCTTAAAGCTTCAAAGTAAATGGATGGGTGGGTATGGTTGGTATAGAAGAAACAAAAACCACAAAATACCAACAAAATTTCCACTTGATTAAGAGAAAGTGCAATATTTAGCAAGACTCTAATGATGATAAGAAAATTGTCTTTTAAATTGCAAGGCAATCCACCCTATGGAATGTGGTGTGATCTATTCAGTGACATTAGTCTATGTCAAACACGGTTTTATGATTGCTTTTCTCTTCTTTATTTACTCTCACTTTTTGTGGGTTGGATGGTAGGGGAAAATGGAAGACATATTTCAAAGAATGAACATTTTAAACATGACCCAAATTGCTCCATGTATTTCCATTCATTACATGTTTTGGAATGGACATGCCATGTAACACACCATGTGCATCAAAACACAATCCCATAATAATTTCCAAATAGGGCATGTTTTTAAATTTAGTCTTATTGTGCTATGAAATTCAAGATCAAAAATATTTCATCCAATTAGAATGTAAGAAAATATTTTTTCATTGTTTTTCATTAAATTTTTGACATTTTCAAATTTCAAACATTGCAGTGGAATTTGATAAAAATAATAATAATGAATTATGATTGGTTGGAAATGAAAAATCAATCCCCCATTAAAAACTAAATAATTACTATAATTCTCCTTCAAGAACTATTGAAATTAAGAACCAAAGGGAGTTGCATTAGAAAGTGTAGGAGAATAAATTACACTACTTAGAAAATCTAAGTTAAACAAATGTGTTCAATTAATAAAAATTAACCTAGTTATCAAAGCTAGGACTGATCATTGTCATAAATATAAATGAATGAAAAAGTTAAAATAATTGAATATGATATTTAGCCTGAAAACCAATGATGTGAAATGATGTACTAGATGTCAATAATTGATTTGCCTTGGTTCTAAACTTTTAAGGGTCTATGTGATGAAGATCTCAAATTTTAAAAATTAATTATTTGTCATTCCAATTTACTTGGACATGCCTATAGACCTTACCTCTATGAGCATGGACATGATCTTCTATCTAAATTTGAATTGATGTGTGTGGATTTGATCAAACAAATTTTGGTCTAATTTTTTCACACCTTAACCTTGATATTTGTGCTGACGTAAGGACATACAATGTTTATAAACACCTTTGAGGAATCTATTAGATCACAAGGTTTATCTTCTCCCAAGTCAGAGCCCTAGATGGACTAACTTTAGATGGACCAACTTTACAACTCTAAGAAAAAGGATTCAGAATAACAAGAAAATATTTAATGTGCCTACGATGAAGTGATAACTAATTATGCACTAAATTCTTTTTATCCACTTTCATAAATTAAAATCTAGATATGGTCTTAGATCTTTTTTGAATGAGTGAATAAATGTCCTTAAATACAACAACCAAATACAAATCAAAACAACATGTGTTAAGATGCTTATAATGGCTAGTGAAGTGGATGACAACAAATAAATTTTAAATTTTAAAAGTGAAGGGCAATGATTATTTTAATAAATAAAAATATTCAAGTTAGTGCCATAATATCTGGCAAATCTAGTATTGAACCTAAGGATTGGCAATTCACCATGATTTACCAAAAATTAATCTAGTGGTTAAATCACCTCCCCATTGTTTATTAATCTTTTACATCAAAGTAATTTTGCCATGGTAATCTATACATGGTAGATAACTAATCATCTAGAATTTATGATACATGTTTCAATTATACACCATATTCACCATTACCATTAAAATCCACCTGCTGTTGGGGCCATATTCACCATGAAATCACCACCCATACTTTGGATCTTAGTCCTAATTGTCCAACATTTACATCCACCATTTTTAAAATCTGATAGGAGTTACCACATTTGAATTCATATAAAAACCATATAGACTCATAAATGATTCTTTTAAACATTTATATTTCTCTCAATTATTTTCATCATTTCTTTAGTTTCTTCTATGTCCAATGCATTTTGGCTACCTAAATTTATATTTTTAGTCGAATCCATTTTGGAATATATAGTATGGATATTATCCCAATCATCATACTTTTTTTTGTGGTCACTAGTGTGGGCTAGAGCCTGGAAGTATCTTAAATCTTGATAGTTGACTGGTGTGGCAAGCCTATAGCTACATATCATATGCCACAAGCTACAAACATTTGTGAGTTACTAACATGCAAATGATATATTTTTTTGTTCTATGATTCCTTTTGTTGATTTATCTATTTATTTTCATTGTTAAAGATGATATTGAATCTTTTGAGTCTTTAATAGTGAACTTAAAATTTCATAAAAAAATTACAATATTTTTTGGATTTAATCTTATGATGATATATATTTACCTAGGTTCATGTTTAAACTAATTTTTAACTTATTAACAGTAGTAATTTATAGACAAATTGTTTGTCAAATATCTCTTTTTTATAGTTTACAATTCATAAGAGATGTTGAACATAGTTCTTGGAAGTGGCAAGGGGTGCTCATCAAAACATAGAAACATAATTTGTCATATTTTGATAATATGTATAGTTAACTGGATCAAACTTTGGCATTAGTAGTTTCACCATCTATTGGCAAACAAGATATTATTATACAAAGAAAAATCAGAATGAGGTGCATGATAGTAGTAGAGGTGATGTTATTTTGAAAGAGTCCCAAGGTAGTGAGTAATAATATAAATAAATAAATATCATAAAGTATTCATGAAAATGAGCATCATGAACATAAGGGGAAAATAAAGGTAAAATAAAAGATTAGATGTGAGTGGGACATGTTTAAGGAATTTTCATATTGATTGGGTATCAAAGTACCCATTCATTGAACTAGTGGAAAATGAAAACAAAGATGAACCTTTGAAAGAATGTAAGTGTAAGATTTGTAATTAGAAATATAGTAGGGACAAGACAGTCTAGCTAAAATTTTGCACCATAGAAAAACATGTTGTAAAGTTTATGAAAAGTAAATAATAGATGGAGGAAAAATCACTAATAATATGGAAAACAAAAAAAAGAATGCCTTCATGTCAAGTATGTACAAGAATAGGATGGGTGTACATAGAAAACTAGGTGAAGCTTGTTGCATGTGGAGATGCAATTCAATCTCTATTTGAAAAAATGATGGAAGCAACACAAATGATAATAAATGTTCAATGAAATGTTGTTTTTAATATTTTGACTAGAGGGTGTCTTATGATAGGTTAACTATCAAATATAATTTTTTTATCTTTTCTTCACATTCACAAATTTAATAACAAAGATTGGTCAATAAATAATGGCTAGGAATAGGAAAGTCGCCTTGATAAGGTGGCAAAATGGGATGTAAAGGAAAAAATAAAATGATATTTTTTTATTGAATTATCTTTAGATGAATTTATAGTAGTTAATAATACTTCTTGGGTTTATGCATGTGTATACTATAGAAAACTATGTCCACCAACCTCATCTACTATCTATTCATAAAATGAAGGAGAATGTGACATTTCAAAATCTATAATTTGAACTATTTAAGAAATCTTTGAAAGAAATTGGAGGTATGGATGACTCTGTAATTGCAAAAAAGCTAGTGAACATAGGGGTAGACAAAGATTCAATGATGCAAGATTATATGAATAGTCTTTATGTAACTTGCTACAAATTTCTTATTCAGTATACATTATTTTCATTCACTACACATATCCCACATAATTAATTTAGCATTCAAAATTGTGAACAAGTTTTCTCTAGTATCAAAAGTTGAAGATCTAGTCTATGACCTACACTCATTTTTTTGTCAAAACCTCAAAGATTTTTTGAAATTTGAATAATTTACTGAGGCTATAACTACAAGAAACAAACTTAGATTAAGGTTGTTGATACCCAATGGATCTTCTTGCATGGACTACCACAAAAAGTTTTTGTTGAATTTATCAATCCTTATTAGAGCAATGTATGAACATTGAACCTCATAGTAGACAACCTTTAACCTTTATTTAGGCTAGATGACATAGACACTTTTAACTCTATTTGGTATCCTTCCCATGTTAAAAGAAATGATCACTCTTGTGAAAAAACCCAAGAAAGAACTATGTATATTTCAAAATATACAAAGCTACGTAAAATAATATTCATGACCCTTGATAATCTATATCTATCAAAGCAAGCATATATAAGTCTAAATTTTAATAGTTGGAAGTTAATGATATATGTGGACAATACTACTAAATTTTTATAGTTTATTGTAAGTGGTGAATTATGTGTCTTAGTGTGGGTATATGAGATAACAATACACCATTTTTTAAAGATTGGATGCACTACCAAACAAGTGGGTGGAAGCATAAAGGTATGTCCCACTATTTGGCCTAAGTGGGAAAATCAAATCAACACTTTTAGTGAAATATTTTTTTGTAAATTATAGCAAGGAAATTGTTAAGAATTTGAAGACAATGTAAATTAATGATTTATGAGATTTCCTATGTAGATTTTTTTGAATAATTTATCTCATTTTTTAAATAGTTGTTAATAAATTATTTTTTATACTTTATATTATTTATAATGAGTAATATTCCCCATAATACATAACTTGAGCTAGAAATAAGACATTTTTATAATTTATTAAGCATGGATCAATAACACTAATGTCTAGGGCATGCATTTTTTTGTTGTAGATTTTATTTATTATTGATTTTTAATTGATATTAATTATAGAAAAAATTAGACATATTTCCTCATACCACGTGATTTTTTTGTATATACCCAAATTATCGTTTTTGTTGAAACAAGGACATCAATATGGAAGGAATTCATTTTTTTAAAATTCTATTGTTATTTTTCCACATGTCAAATAAAGGTCTTTATGTTTAGTAAAAAGCCTATGTTAATTAGAAAATAGAAAATAAATATATAATAATTAAATAAAAATATTTAAAATTATACTTTTAAAAAACTTACTTTGAGGGCTACATTTATGTAAAATCTTGTGTTATGACACTTCATTTTATCATGGAAAATGTGGCCCAAATTAACATTTTTGTCCAACAAAAGGCTAACATGTGGAACAAGTGCCACTTAGGTGCCATATAAGCACCTTCCATTGAAGGAACTTCTAATGAAAGACCTTTGATTGAACGACCTTCAATAGGTGATATTCAATGAAAGGTCCTTCATTAAAGAAGTTTGCCTTAGAAAATGGGCTATAAAATGTTTTAATGTTATAAAAGTGCCTTTAATCGAAGGTTAATAACACATGGTGTGTCTATGACCTTTATTTAAAGGTTCTTCTAATGAATAAAAACCTTAATTTGAATGTCTACAAGTTTTCACCCTTGCAAAACATATTTTTAAAATGGCCCACAATGATATAGGGCTTTATGCTTCCACCCAAGTAGTAGTTACATGGGAATCATTTAATGATATTGTTTAATTTATAAAAACAACTTTAAAGGATATTGTGAGATATCTTGCCTTGGATATTAGAGACTGTGTTGTTTATAATCAAACCAAGAACAATGCAAGTGAGTTAGACTCTGGTATAGCACATTTAACCACACCCTTGCTAGAGGTACCCTCCCAGTCACTCCTACACTTGTGGAAAGAGCTAATAGAGTGATGGTGGGACCGGTTGTTCTGTTCGTGAGGAAGAAAAATGTCATGGATGGCAGTTGTGTTGTTTGTATGGTCTATTTGTGTGTAATGTTGATGGTTGTTTATATGTTTATAGACAATTTATTAAGTGTTTTATAATATAATGATGCTTTATGATGTCTCTTACCTAGAAGAGTTTTCCCCATGTATATATTGTGTAATGTGTTAAAATTGTACATCATGTAATTCTTATTTCATTTAGTTTATATTTTAATTCTAATGATTAATAACCTACGTGATCTTAATTTCTAACATGAACCAAACACTAAAACCAAAGTAAATAACAAAACAAAACTCATAGATCTCAAAATCAATGTGCAAGTTAGAACTATAAAAAACATGCATATTCAAAACTCCACTAACAAGAAAAAAACTAAGACATTGATGGAGATTGATTGTCATTGATGTCAAAAGGTTTTGTAGGTTCACAAGGTGTTGATATTGATAGGGGTTGTTCATCATGTTCATGGTTTGATATGATTGATATGATTGTCTCTTGTTTCAGTTCATATATGATGCAATGCATATATGATGTAGATATGATGCAATGCATATGTCTTGTGATACAAAGTTGATTGACAAAGTGTGTTTCATGAAGCCATGTTGTTCATAGGTTATCCTCCAATGCAGAGATCATTCTTTTGGGGTCATCAAGACTTTATAGTATGGTTTATTATGTTCAAGGTCTTCATAATTTATATCAGGACATAAGTTTGTCATGGTGACATGATGGTGTTGTTCATTCAATGCTATTGTTTGAAGGAGATCTTAGAGCTACCACACTTGTTTATTCTCCACTTGGTTGTAGAAGAGTTCATATGATGTTAAAGGTAAATGTGAAGGTTCATGCTTAGGATGATCAAGGTGTAATTCTTCATAATGTGTTACCAAGAGAACTCACAATTGGTCTTCATATGGTTGAGAAGAATTCAATGTGATTCAGTTAATGTTGATGTTGATTATGTATTCAATTAGGATCATTATGTTATGGATGTCAACATCATAAATAGTTCACATGTTTCTATAACAAGTCACATCTCAAGGATGCCTTCAATATGCCTTCATTATAATTGCAGAGATTAGTGCAAGTTGGCAGATGGTAGATAAGTTACAAGGAGGGTTTCATGCTTTTACCTCAGTGGTAGAAATTCAATATGTTGTCATAATTAAACTGATAAGAAACATGGTTGGAGATCAATGGAGATTAAATTCATGATATTCATGTTGAGGTTTGCTCAAGAGTTGTTTATTACACACAAATAGACCATACAAACAACACAACTACCATCCATGACATTTTGCTTCCTCACGCACAGAACAACTTGTCGGTCCCACTGTCACTCTATTAGCTCTTTCCACTAGAGTAGGAGGATTGGGAGGGTACCTCTAGCAAGGGTGTACAAAATAAGAATAAAAATCACAATAAGACAACAACCATAACTAAATCCCTATGCTAAACTTGGCTCTCCTCCATTGCTCTTCTTAACTTTTCTCTAAATTTGCTCTCAAATTTGTAGACGTGCAAGATTCATGAGAAGCTCAATGAGAAGTGCAGAAAAATCTTGAAGATAATGAATATGGTTGTAGCTGAAATGAGGCTAGAAGGCTTCTTTTATAGAAGGCTTGAGTTCAAATGAATGGTGAGGATTAAAAGTTTACTTTGAGTGATGTGGACAGTTGAGATTGAATAGGGTTTCCCATTCCACAAGGAGACAAAAGTGGGGTTTATTTTATTTTTTTAAATAGAGGAGGAAGTGGGTTTTTAATTAAATAAATTCATGATTTGTTTAATTAATTTGAAAGAGGGATGAGTGGGAAACTTAATTAAATAAATGTAATTTATTTAATTAAAGGGTGAGGGCTAATTTAATAAATGTTTTATTTATTTAAATTGGAGGAAATAGATAATGGAAATTAAATAATTAAAATAATTATTTAATTATAGATTGGAAAAATAGGAGAAGCAAATTAATTAAATAATTAAAGATTATTTAATTAATAGAAGAATGTGATATTATGTCTGAGCAATTGGCATGAAAATGTCATTCGCAGGCTTAGGACATTTTTAAGTGTCCACATTTTGCCCCTCTTTGATACAATGTCAATCTGGACGTTGTGTCAAAGAATAATTCAAAAAATTCTGCTTTGGACTTGCCCCAGCATGCCCCAGACAAAGGTGGGATAGCTTGATGCCCCCTCGAAAAATTTGACAAATTTTCAAAAAAAATTGAAAATTTTGGGAAATTTACCGAAAAGTTATTTTAGTAGGTGAAATTGCATTTTTAATGAAAAACTAGAGTCGAGGGGTGATTTGCATGCAAAAACGGGAGCTGACGCGACCAAATTTAAAGAGAAGGGGCCCACTTAGGTTAAAAAGGTCTATAAATAAGCCCTAGGGGGGTCAAAATAAGTCATTTGTGCACAGCCTTTAGAGATCTTAGAAGTCTTAGAGCTTTGAGCTAGGAGTCTGTCATGGAGTTGCAGAGATGTCGTCGATTCTAGCCCACCACCACTGAGGATACCGAGTCAAGACATATAGACGGCTAGCTAGTTCAGGCACAACGATGAGTACCCAAACCCTAGTTTGTAATTTTGTCAATTTTCAGTAGCTTTTAGGGCTAAAAAAAGAGCAACAAATGCGATGCAAGATTCTACACTACAACTGCTGTCACGAGTGATGCAGGTGTCAAATCCTTCCCTACAAGTGAAATCTTGCAATGCAATTGATTTATTATGACACATTCGTCAATTTTTGTGACACATCTACTTTAGGTGGCTTGCAATTGCTTCGAGTGACACATCTAACCAACAGGGTGATGTAATTGTAGTTTTATGACGCAATTGTAGGATCCTGTGACACATTTGGAAAAATGCGATGCAATTGTTGATTGTTGTGATGCAAGTGTCACAGTGCGACGTGACTGACTATCAAAAAAATTTGCCTAGGGTTTTGACAGAATTTGAGTCTGATAGGTCCGTTTAGGTACTTTGGATTCAACATGTTATGATGTTTTGTGAGTGTAGGTTACACTTTTGCTGATTTATACGCGAGAGAGTCAGTCGTCCTGCTATAGGTTGTGGGACCACCTGAGTTGGGAGCAGTGAGACACATTGCACACTCTAGGGTTGTATCATGTTTCCTTCATGCCCATAGTGAGGGAAAACTGGGGACTGTTGGTAGCGTTGGCCAAACGGTGGCACTCAAAGATGAGTTCATTTCATTTGCCCACTAGAGAGGGCACTGTGACCTTGGAGGATGTCTGGTGTATTATGCGGCTTCCTATCCATGGGGAGTGTGTTATTTATGACCCAGAGCAAGGATTGTTAGCCATCATGCATTTGTTTGAGACTGATAGTC
Organism: Cunninghamia lanceolata; assembly: GCA_027924645.1. NCBI lineage: Eukaryota > Viridiplantae > Streptophyta > Pinopsida > Cupressales > Cupressaceae > Cunninghamia > Cunninghamia lanceolata. The sequence continues at coordinate 50,880 of BSBN01001393.1, read as the reverse complement.
TTGTAGAGCTGGGTGTCAAGGATTATGAGATCTGATGGGACACTTTGGCTGATCAGTATGATAGATTAATTTTGGTTCTATGCACTTGTATCAGCGACATTGTTATTCCAGATCATTGCAGTCATGGCTTCCCTATCGGATGGGGAGAGATGCTCGAGGGGATGATGAAGTAGGCTATAGTGTATGTTTGGGGTCCCTGCTCACTTGCTATGCTATACTTTTAGCTGCACAATGTGGCATACCAAGAGTGTCACTCAATCAGCTGTAGGACCACTCTTCTTATGATTTGGGCATGGGAGTGCATTTCTATGTTTAGGCCTCCTATGACCAGGGAGATAGTTGAGGAGCTGCCATATGTGTATATATATAGAGGAGCCATTGTACAGGCACAGATCAATGATGTTGGCTTCTAGTAGCATGGGATCAATCACGTGGATGTGTTTATATGGAGGCCCTATAGAGATTGTGTAGGCTGGGGTGAAGATGGATATCACCTATTGTACTGTCGATAGACCAGATATCTGATTGGGCACATAGTACAGAGTAAGCACATCATTGAGCAACATTTACCAGAGCGGGTCCAGAGACAGTTTGGAGAGAGGCAGGGTGAGCCTGTCAAGATTTCTAAGTTTTCTCAGTCATCCCGAGAGGTACATGACTGGGGACCCATGATCACTATCTAGGTGGCAGAGCAGGAGATAGTAGGATTATAACTTGTGCAATGGGGAGTAGCCGCAAATGTTACAGATGTGGGCACCACACCTGAGTATGATGCCTAGTGGGCTTAGCATAGGCCAACACCATTTTTACATCCTGATGAGTCGGCACTGGTGGAGAGACTAGGCAGAGGTCTGTAAGGCAGATTGCGGGGCAGAGGCCAAGGGAGAGATGGGGGTCGGGGAGGTGGTGGCGGTGATGACAATGATGGCAGTGATGGTGGCAATGGTGGTCGAGGAGACAAAGGGAGAGGTGACAGGGGTATAGGGATGGATGACCAAGGTAGGGGTCCTAGACTCTCTCCTATCCATGAAGAGGGTGAGGCAGTAGTAGGACAGATGGTGGCAGAGATGGGGGAGATCAGAGTAGAGGAGGTGGAAGAGGATATAGCTATGGATGATGCAGGAGGAGAGGGAGGAGATGAGGAGAGGGTCCGTGAGGAGGTCTTGCAGGATATCCCTATTAGGGATGTGATTTTGGGAGAGGAGGAGGATACCGATGATGCTGAGGACAAAGGAGGTGACCTCCAGGCAGAGATTTAGGCACTACAGGCTCAGGTGTAGGGTTTACAAGGATAGTTGTAGAGTGCATAGGCTCATTTGTAGGGTGCCCAGGGGTAGGTAGCATAACTCACAACAAAGAATGATCTTGTGATCATCAGAGCACAAAGGGCCAAGTAGCAGAGCATTGATGGCTACTGCTAGTGGTCCCACAATGGACTTAGCACATGTGTTGTACAGGGCTAGCTAGGAGGGTGGATACTACAGGGCCTTATATGAGAGTGTCGTACCAGCAGATCAGAGGGCACCTAATTTTTGGAGTCAAAGAAGGACTTACACATGGAGGTCACAAAGCAGTGGTGGGGTCTCTCAGTCGAGGAGGCTAGCTCCTTATGACAGGCAATCTGGGTCCAGAGCAGGCTCAGAGCATAGAGGACCTCCCTCAAGATAGAGACCTTCTGAAGGTAGAAACAACACGTTTTAGGCATGTTTTTACATAGACGTGATATATTTTTTATTAGGTCTATGAGCTCCCTTTTTATATAGCTTGCAAGCTCCATTTTTTACTGTCATTTTGATATTGTACTATGACACATTTTTTGATATATATATATATGAGATTCAGTATTTTGGCAGCCACTACATTATGTGTTATGCTTCTATATGCATGTTATGTGATGGATCTATTTATATGATGTTATGGATTTATGTTATGCATTATGGATTCATGTTATGATCTATATGGTTTCTATGATTATGCAATGCTTTCTATATAATATGCATTATGAGATTATGATGTATGGTTTATGCATTATGAATTTATGATGTATGATTCATGTGTATACATGTTATGGATGCATATGATATATATTATGGATGCACATTATTTAATGAGATGGTGCTATGCTTATGATATGCCTATATTATGCTTATGCATATGACAATATGATGTAAATGTGTATGCAGATGATGATTTTTATATGATGTGATGTTATCTATGTTTTTGTATTTTTCTTATGCAGTATGGATGACCTATATGATGATGTTTATATGATGTTCTAACATGTTTATGTATGCAGGATGATGAAACTAATGCATTTGTTTTATTGTGTGTCATAGCATGCCATCAAGATGACTACAGAGATGGACAGAAGAAGTGGAGATGCAAGAGGGAAGATGGTTAGGAAGAGATGGAGAATGATCAGATGAGGGGAATAGAACAAGATTTTTCTTGATAGATCTTGAGCTTGTAATTTCCTTGTATGAATATCATCATAGAGCTTTATTATGACAATGGATAAAAAACACCATGGTATGACATAGGCCAAGGTGCAAAATGTGATCCCTTGTGGAACAGGCACATGACAGACAAGGAATGTCATGACGCAAACCAGTAACCATGGAACCCTGTCAGAATATGTGAGGAAATACCCATGAGGCATGTTAATCCTGATACAAGGAAGTGTTAGATGATCCTTCACTTGCATAGGATGTTTTGATTATGCTAAATGGAATCCCAATCACACACAAGGAACTTAGTTGCCCTAGTCATATTGCCAAGACAAACTGCAAACAAAACTCAAAGAGAGAAAGGTCATGATCCATCATCGCTCCTCTGATCACTTGTGGACTTCCTCAAGGCACATAAGAACAAGACCAAATATCAATCCAATGAAAAGATAAGACATACTAGACCAACAAAGTCAATAGCCATATAGATCTTTTTTGCCAAGTGATGAATGTTTGTTTGATATGATTGTTGAATAGTGCTTGGTTTCGAGGAAGAAAACATGTTGTATAAGGCGTCAAGTATGGTTTGAACAATGCAACCACATGTATAAGGCAAATGAGATGATTGAGTCTAGTTTCAAAAATGAGACACATCATATAAGATGTCTGGTCTGACCTTCGAGAGTGCAACAATCTATATAAGATTGATGATATGATTGATCATGTGAAATAATAGTGTCTGGTTTCAAGAAATGAAGCATGCCATATAAGACGTAGATCCTAGTTTCGACAATGCCCCATTCTGTAAAAGACCAGTGATAGCCAACAAGGGTAGTTGATAATGATGAATGGTCAAGATTTAGGTAATTGATTTGCTTTGATTGAAGGCTAATTGGATAGCTTGTCTTATTGTTACGAGATTGTTTAAGCTCAGTTGTCTTGTAGAAGACAACTAGTTCGTGTCTGATCCAAGTGTCATCCTTAGAAAGGGACAACTAATTGTGTGATACGAGCAATGAATACTTGACTCAACGGGCCCTAAGGGACTGACCTAGTGTCTCAGGGGCTCATCGAAGATGGTCTTGCCTATTTAAAGCGCAAAGACAATTTAGTTTGACCATGCAAACTTTTTGTGTGACCTAAGACCTAAGGGATTGATGCCTCAGGGGCTCATCGAAGATGGCCTTGCCTACATGAAGTCATAGAGGCAATGTAGTTTGACAAGGTTGACTGACACTATTTATTGCTTTGATGTTTTGGTTGGCTATTTGATTTTTTTGTGTTTGTGAGGGTATTTGATTTTTTTGGATTTCAGAATCTTTTGATTTTTTTTTTGGATTTTTGACATGTTTTGATTTTTTGGATTTTTGGACATGTTTTGATTTTTTTGGATTTTTGACATGTTTTGATTTTTTTTGGATTTTTGACATGTTTTGAAAGGTGTCCTCCAATATTGAGTCTAGAATCCCACATGAAAACCTAATTCAAAGATTTGCCCCCAGTCAGGTACAAGACAAAGTTATTAGGAAGGCAAAGGGATGGATGGATATGAAAAGTGAAGGATGCTAAATGTCAACTATTCTCAGGCCATGAGAAGGATAACAAAGTTTTTATTGCGGTAACTTATGATGTGGATTATGTAGGACTTATGCATAGGTCATGAAGGGCTTAAGTGAAAGACTGGATAAAATGATGGCAGATGATGGAGCAAAGACCAACTACGCATGGTTCCTGTTTGCCAGGTTTTCACCATGGTACTTATCCAAAGTGCCATTGAAGTGGTTTTCACTATTGGATGGTTTTGTTGATTTTTTGTTTTTTTCTGCTTTTTTGATCTTTTTTATTTTTTTTATTTTTTAGGTATTGAACTTGCAAAGGTGCATGCTATTGATTGGCTCTGGTAGCAATTCACCTTAAGGAGTAGCTAGTTGATAGGCACCATATCCATAAACTGCAGTGATGACGTAAGGACCCAACCAGTTAGGCTCAAATTTTCTCAGCTTCTCTCAGTCTAGGTTATTCTTAGGATTCTCCTTTAAGAACAAGTCTCCAATCTTGAAATGTCAAACCTTGACTTTCTTGTTGTAGCTGTGATAGAGATGATTTTGATAGGCTTGCAAATGAACCAATATATCTGTCTTCTCTCATCCATCAACTCTAACTCATGTGATCTGGATAGTCAATATTCTTCATCATTAGTGAATTATTGCATCGACACTCTCAAAGAGGGTAACTCAACCTCAATGGGTAGGATGGCTTCAAAACTAAAAACAAGGGAATATGGAGTGGCTCCAGTGGGTGTATGGATGCTAGTACGGTAAGCCCATAAGGCTAGGTTGAGTTGGATGTGCCAATCATGGCCAACATCATTGACAGTCTTTTTGAGGATCTTGATGATGGTTTTATTGGACGCCTCAGCTTGACCATTGCCTTCGGGGTAGTATGGAGTGGCAAAATGATGTTGGATGTGGAATCTCTCATATAGCTCACGGACATCCTAGTTTTTGATAGGACGGTCATTATCTATGACAATAGATTGGGGAACACCATATCAGCATATGATGTAGTTGAGAATAAACTTAGCTATTTGCTTGCTAGTGATGTAGGTCATGAGGATGGCTTCAATCCACTTGGTAAAGTATTTGATTACAATAATGATGAATTTATGGTCATTGGCAGAGGTGGGATGGATTTTGCCCACAAGGTCGAGTCCCCACTAAAAGAAGGGCCAAGGTGATGTGATTGGTTGAAGTTCCTATGTAGGTGTATGTACGAGATCTCCATGTATTTGACATTGCCGACATTTCTTGACAAAGTTATATGCATCATGTTGTATCATGGGCTAGTAGTATCTAGTTCTTATGTTGATCTTCAGGGGCTATTCTAATTTGATTGTATCCTAAAAATCCATTCATGAGTGAAAGCATTTCGTATCCCGTTGTTAGGTTGACTATGATATCTATATTAGGCAGTGGAAAGTCATCTTTGGGACAAGCCTTGTTCAAATATTTGAAGTCTTCACAAATTCTTATTCCACCATTTGGCTTAGTGATAGGTACAAGATTAGAGAGCCATTCTAGATAATCTATGGGTCAAATGAAACCAATGTCCAATAGCTTCTTCAGCTCTGCTTTGACCAAGAGTGTAATTTGTGGATGCATTTTCCATAACTTTTGATTAACTGGCTTGGCATTCAAAAGTAGTAGAAAATGATGTACAACCAACTATAGATCGAGTCTAGGAATGTTAGCGTATGACCAAGAAAAATTGATTTACCTTGCCAAGAAGAAGGTTGTAAACTCTAGTTTCTCTTGTTATGTCAATGACTCTACAAAGTGGACAATTCTAGGATTGCCCTCGGTGCCAATGTTTGTCTCTATTGATTTATCCACTAATAGTGGTGACCTCTCTTGAGTCATGGGGAGTAATTCCAACCCTCCATCATTAGGTGCCTCAAAAAGGTTTTTACCCTTGGATACATCCTTTATTTTTATTCTTTCATGGTCTAGAGGTGCCTTCTGGGTTTCATCTAGAGACTTATTTTTTATTCTTTTCATTTTCACTTTTGCAATTGAAGGGTGGAGTGGACTCCCCAAAATAGATTGTGCTATTAAGATCCATGATGTATCCAACTTTGTGATCCCCACTAGGTATGCCTTCTCTCAATCCCATAAACTCAGTAATTGCTTCGTCGTTCTTGAATAGATCCAAGCTTGGCGATGCTTGTTGGTCCTAGTCTATTAATTAGGGGTGGACTAAGCATAAGTCATCATTGGTGCTCATGTAGCTCAGTGAAAGTGGGGTTATGGTGCATACAGAGGTATCATCAAGGTCCCATATGCTAATCTAGATAGAGCCATCGGGTTGTTTGGTTTGAGTGGGGTTGGTCTCAATGTTTTCCTTTGATGTCTCAATGTCTTTGGAATCACTTGCGTCCTTACCCAATGGCAACTTAGTATGAGGAGAGTTTACCCTAACCCTTTGTTCTTAGGTAGCCTTCTTGGTTCTATGGGTTCTATCCTTCCATTTTTGTTTGGACCAAGTTCACTATGTCTTTCATATTCTTGTTTCTTTACAAACTCAAAACCTTTCCCATACTATTCAACCAGTAGTTACACAGGGTCAACCTCTTCTTCATCCTTATAGAACCATGTAGACACATTCTCATCTATGTATTCCTTTCTTAGTTCACCCCACTTAGTGAAAGTGGTGGGAGCAGTACAAATGGTATCCTTAGGTTTAATTGGGCTTGGTTTTCCATGAGACTTGGGTGATACAGATAGTTTACCAATACAATATGAGCTCTCCATTTTGTACTCTCCACATCCTTTGTCATGAATCTAGACCTTGGGCTTGGAAGGTGGAATGAATGTAGTCATGGATTTTGATAGCATGGAAGGATCAATATGATGAGATGAAACAGAGGGTGAAATTCCCTGCTAACGGGCACTTGATGTTTAGGTGTTTATCTCAAGTGGCTACAATATTGGAAAGCATTAGGATTGCCAGCTATGATGATTTTTGCACCATTGTAGGGAAATTTGATGCATTAATGGTAGGTGGATGGCATGGCCTTCATGGCATGAATCCATGGGCAACCGAGGATGAGATTGTAAGGAAGGTCCAGATCCAAGACTTGAAATATAGTATCTTTTAAGTGGTGGGCCCAACTCTCACCAGAAGTGAGATCAGACCCTTTAAAGAGCATTCCACATCATCATAGGCCTTTATGATAATTTTCTTAGTTGGGTGTACATAGGCCTCAGAGTATCCCAGTATCATGACCAATTTCAAAGGACATATGTTTAATCCAGCTCCACCGTCTACCAAGACTCATTGGATCTTATGCTTATTGATGAAGACTTCAAGGTGCAAGGGATCATTATGGTTGGGTCTATGCGAAGGCAAGTCACACTTAGTGAATGAAACATGATTAGTGGTAGCTAAGTGTCCTACCATGGCCTGGAATTGGTTAACATTGAGATTCGTAGGGACATAAGTTTCTAACAAAGCTTTGTCTAAGATGGCCATATGCTCAGGAGATAAGTGAAGCAACTTGAAGATAGATATTTATGCAGGGGTCTTTTTCAAATGATCTAAGAGATTGTATTGGGACTTTGGTTGTGAATCAGATGGAGTGATTCATAAGGTCAAATTAGGTCTACAGGTAGTAACAACACACTTGGGATGAGATTTGATGAAAATAATGGAGACATTATTATCATATACTCGAATTTTATTGATAGTGTATTCATAAGCAGCATGGTTGTAGTTGGGTTGTTCATTTGTCTTAGTCCCAGAACTAGAGGCATTTCTTGATCCATGGTCTTGTAGAGGATTTGTGAATATGGTATGATCAGCATTGGAGGACCATTGTGGATTATCTAAGACTATGTCACTTCATTCAATACGGTCTTGGATGGTGTTTTTTAATTTGTAACAGTTTCAGGTTTTGTGACCTTTTATCCAATGATATTTTCAAAATTCATTATCATTCCTTAAAGGAGGTTTGAAGGCTAGATCATATTGTTTGACCTCTGGAAGTTGAATAAGGTTTGATTGTAACAACTTCTATAGAATTGACTCAATGGGCTCTAACAATGGTGTATAATTCCATCTTGGGGGATTGTTTCTCAGGGGAGCTCATCTTTGGTTGTTTTGGATGGCATTGGTTGCTTGTTGTTGAATGGGCAGCTGATTGTTTGGCATTGGTGGTGCTTTGAGGGTGAGAATGGGGCCAACCTTATTTCTTTTGCATCAACTACCCCATAATTGGTAACATTCTTATTCCTAGACCAAAACTTGTTTTTTTCATAGGAAGTGTTTGGATTGCTTTGATTCTTGTTGAAAATCTTAATCGTGCCCTTGGCAATAAGGGATTTCTCAATTTCTATTCCCTTTTCAACAACATTTGCAAAGGTAGTACAACAATGTATTTGGAGTTGGTGTATTAATTCTATGTTTAGGTTCTCCACAAAGATTGGGACTAATTGATTTTCAGGTATGTGACATGGACATTTTCTAGCCAAGCTTCTCCATCTTTGAAAGAAAGAGAAGACCATTTCTCTGTCTTCTTGTTTTGTATGGCATAATGTTGTGAAATTTACATCCATCTCAATCTTATAGGAGAAGTAGGATATGAATTTGTCTACTAATTTGGTCCATGTTTTATCCCTATGGGAAGATGTGCAAACCACTCAAGTGCTTTACCCATGAGGCTTCATGGGAACAATCTCATTAGGTATGTTTGGTCGAATGCAAGTTCTAGACACGCAGTATGGAATTCTCGCACGTGTTTTATGGGACTTCCTTTTCCTCTATATTTGTTAAAGCTAGGCACATTGTAGTTTTGGGGAAAAGGAGGCATATAGATGCTCTTATCAAAAGGATAAGGACATAAATCTTCCATGGAGTATGCCTTCTTTTTAGTGGAGACTTGCATGTTTGAGAATTGTTGTTCTAATGAGAGAATCTTATGTGCTAGAATCTCTACAGTGGATAGTGATGTGCCTATAGCATTTGTAGGTGCATTGTGATAAGGATTACACATTTTTGAGGTAGTTACATTTTGAAATCCCATGTTTGCAACAAGAGGGTTGGTGTTTGTGTTGAGATAGTTGTTTTATGAAGACAAATTTTGATTTTGGATGGTGGGTATGTACGTGGTATTTGGAGTTGTGTTTGTGTATTGGAAATGAGATGAGGTATTCATATTTTTTTGGTATTGGAGGGGGTTGGAAGTTGTTTGAAGAGGAATGTTTGGGTCAACTTGTTGTTGTATGGGATTTGAATGGGTGTTTTGATGAGATGTACTAGCACCTTGGTTAATGTTTAGATGAGACACATTATTTTTTGGATGAAGTGGGTCTAAGCCTTGATGGTTCAAGTTGTTGTTTGGTTGAGACCCAAAACTTGCATTTGTATTTGGTGTCATATTAGTCCCTTGTGTTTGTGTTTGTGGAGTAACTATGTGTATTCTTCGTGTTCTTTTGTTTTAACCTATGGGGTTTGTGTTGGTTGACATTGAAGAAAATGGGTTTGTAAAGTTCATAGGTTGAGACATGACATTTGTATTATTTACTCCAAATGGTGGAGGTACATTGATGGTTGTGGTGTCATGTGAAGTTTCCCCAAAGGGTATGTTAGTGTGCTCTTGTGTTGGATTTGTGTGACTAGTTGAATATGTTTCTTGACCTTGACCTTGTGTGGCATTGTTTGGAGACGAACCTACAATCATGTTTACATCAACACCCATGGGGAGTTTGGTTCCATTTTGTAAAAGGTGCATGAGGTATGTTTGGGGATTTGCAGCTATCATCTCATCTCACATAGTAGCCTAGGATCTTGGGCGGCTTCCTCTATTTCTTGTTGTGTTACCCCTTGTTCTACCTCATGCAAAGTGAAGTTTTCAAAGGGATTTGCCATGTGGGAGTGTGACTTGTGTTGTTTGTTGGAAGAAGATCCAAATCCCATTGTGCTAGTGGAATTGTTGTGGGGATGATGTAAGGAATCCACTCCCTTTCTCTTCCTTTGTGACCTTGTTTCAACCATATAAGACTTGCTAGCTTTAGTATGCTAAGGATGACAATGCAACTATGCCTATGCACTCATGCTATGTTTTGGGATTTTTTGAGGTATTAAGGATGATTAGTGCAACTATGCTATATTTTGGGATTTTTTGGTCATAAGGATGACAAATGCAACTATGCTAAAGTATGGGATGAAAGGTGGAAATGAAACTATGACAATGCTTGAGGCTAATTTGTTATGCAACTTTGAGGATTTGAAAAAGAAGGTACTAAGGTAAACTTGTTGATAACTGAGAGGGGGGGGTGAATCAGTTATCCTAATTATTTCCCTTATTGAACTTTCTTTTTAATTGATGCAGCATAGAATCAAACACAAAAACATTAATCATGAAATAAGAAACACATGACATAGTATTTTTGACGTGGAAACCCTGTTAAGGGAGAAAACCACGGGGTGATTAACCCAAAATTATTCTCTGTTAGAAGAATAGGAAATTACAAAATGGCACTTGCCAATTAGGGCTCACTGCCCGAGCACACTGCTCACAAGAGGCCCACTGCCTACAAGAAGACACACTGTCTACAAAGTGATAAGAATCACAGTCTTGAACTGATTGGAAGCATCTGCATATGCTGGAGTTCAGTTCCGGTTAGGCTCAGTACACTGATCTGCTGCACTTCATCTTTCCTCTGTTCTTTATTCTGCTATCTTTCACATACCGGATCCTTTTTGCTACTTCTGCTCTGTTCTGGACTTCTTCGCATATATCTTCACACCTACACTCCCTTCACAACTAAATCCATCCTCTATATATATCCGCACAAGTAATTTCATCACCTTTCTAGTCGGCATCCGGAACAGTCTAGTTTCTTACAAACTCTTGTTCTGTCGGCTGAATCCTTCCTCACCAAGCAATGCGGATCAAGCATATACTTGTAGATATCATTAATCATGTCGGCCAAACATGATTCATGCCTTCACAACCTCTATCATCAATAGTAACACATCCGGAAAGTAGTCTGATACTCTGTCAGTCAGTTCTTCCTCTGTTTTCACTGTCTCTCAGGAATCCGGTACTCAACTATTCATATCTTTTTCCTTGTCCATCACCGGAGGCTAAATCCTTGGAATATACCACTCAAGGTAGTCCTCTTGACTTCCCCAAATCCGCACTGCACCAAGACACTTCCTCTGAGAGATCCGGATCAATCTGTCGGACCTTGCCACATGCTCTGTTCTTGTTCACCAGATCACAACATTCTTTATTCTGACTTCCGGTAGAGACACATCATGACTTCCAGATATGTGGGATGACATTGTTGCCATCAATGACAACAACCATGAATCCATATAGTGTCTCTTGCCAACAAAACTATGAATACCTAAGTAACTAATTGAAAATATCAAGACCTTGAAAGGATAATGCTAAATGAATGGTGATTGATTAAAGTGAGCCTAAACTAGACATATGAGTTTGAGACTCAACTTGTTGATTGATTAAGGGAAGTGGACCTAAACTAGACACATGATTTTGAGGTCCCACTTGTTGATTGATTGTTGAAAGAAATGACAAGGTCTAAGACACTTCAAGTTTGTAACAAAGGTATGATCAAGTGTGACAACTTTTCCTAATTCCCAATCTCAAAGATGGCTGATACTAAAGATGACTTAGAATGACAAATGCTATTTTGGACAATGTAAAGTGAGCTAGGTGAATGTAATGGATGGAGCAAGACTAACTAGGCAATGCAAGCTACCCTGAGCAAATGCAAATGGATGGACTAAATAATACTGACAAGTCTTAGGTTTCACTATATGGTCACTATTCAAAAAATTTAGGAATATGGATACTCAGATTTTCCCCTAAATTTTTTGTTTCTAGCAGATGTGTTTCTACAGGCCTCAATTGTAGTGCTAAACCTACAGATGCATTATAGAAATGGATAGTTGCGACTCAGAATGTTTCAGTTGCGGGGTTCTGGGTTCTATCTAACAATTGCATTGTAGAAGATGTCAATTGTGTAACAGAATGTCAGTTGCATTTTTAGAAACCTACAATTGTGTCCTACTATTGTTTATGACCTAAAATTAGGGTTTCTAAGTTTTTTTCTCAGTTTTGGGTAGTATGTTTTGTTGATCAGAAAACACAGAAAACACTTGGCATATAGATTTGGTTGTTTTTGACTCTTGACTTTTTTGGAGGTATGGTATTTTGCAAGCCTTCTTCCACAAATCTGACTTGGCCTTGGTTCACAAACAATAAAACAAGTACAACCTAGCTAGTAGTAAAGGTTGTTTACCAAAGTAGCTTACCTCACCTTTCGGTGATTTTAAATAGGAGTAATTGGAGTGGGTAACTAGAGTATGCCAAGATCATGGACCATCTTGACACCTCTCAAGTTGAAAGGATAAGACCCAATCAAGGAATCATGTCACCTCAACCAAAGACCCTACATGGTAAGTAAATTCAAGGTACCATCCATATTCCTTGCACCACAATGGTAAATGGCCAAAAAGTCCTAGGCTTCTACAACAATTGGTTCACAGTGGGGGAACTCCTAAGAACATCATGACATAGTAGCAATGGGAGATTGAAATCTCAAACCAACATCTGGAATCACCCAAGACTGCAAGTACCACCCCCTTTGTATAGCCCACTAGAGATACGTGCTTGTGGTTGAACCCTAGGGTGAACTCCCAAGCAAGCCACCTACTAAAAAGAAAAAGGAAAGCTTTTGTAAATTATTCTTTCTCTTACACCCAAGATTGTACGTAGCACAAGGGGAGAGGATACTCAAACAATATTGTGTTGCTATGTTCTCTAGGACCCAAGATCATAGTAAAGGGAAGTACTCAAGAGATCATGGTGTTGCTTTTTCTAATCACCCAAGACCACATATAGCATAGGGAGAGGATACTCAAGGCAAACACAATGTGCTATTTCCTAACCCAAGACTCATATACAAGAGAAGATGAACCATAGATGGACACACTTTCGGTAGACTCACAAATGTGCACATGCGCCAAACACAACAAACACTTGTTATTTTTAAAGCACCAAATTGAAATGTTCTATTGCAAACACAAGTTCATTTTAGAGCACCAAAACCAAGTGTTCCTACTTTAAAAAAATACAAACACACAAGGAACCCTACGACAAATGTGTTAGTAGTTTTTTATCAAATTCTCTTCGGGCAACAGTTTTTGTTGGCAAGAGACTGCTATTATGAATGACTGAATATTGTCATTGATGGAAACAAGACAAAGGGATTCCTCCTACAAGGCAAAGAGACTTTACTCTCATAGATCATTTTGGTCTGACAAAGGATTTTGGTCCGGAAGGCTCAAATGGCTAAGTATGGGTAGTATATAGAGAAAGTGACAATGACTGGGTCTATATGCCTCCGCAGTTGAAGATAATTATATGTGGTTCAGGTATGTCAGTCATAGATACTTTGTTGATCACATGCTCTAGTGATCAAGTTCTAACTTCCTTTGTAAGTCATATGATGAAGTAGCTAAGTCTAGGTAAATAGAGTAAAGATAGGAACAGTGCACAACACCAGAGTAAAAGGGTTTGCATTCCTCTGTTGTGGCATATTTTGGTTTGAGGTTCTTAAGGTATGCTAAGAGGACAATGATGAATGTTGCATATTATTTTTAGCGTCTCATATCATCTGTAGTAGAAGTTATGATGTGACAGTTGAATTGGTCAAGTGTGTTCTTAAGGGACAAGCTGACAAGCATGTTAGATCTTTATGTGGAGAAGATATATTGTTTGAATAATCAATCTAAGTGGCTAAATGATTGGTGGCAACCTATATGAAAACTATTAAATGATTGTTTGGGTCCGCATTGCAAATTTTGCACAAGTTCAAGCTGACAAGATAAAACATTTGTATACACGGTTCATATTTGGCTTGCCGACCTAATAATAAGATAAATCTTGTAGCGGATATATATACTCAATGGATTTTAGTGTTGAAGTGATGTATGAGAATGTGATGTGTGCGGATTCAATGTGTATGTGATCTAAAGCTGAGTTTTGACCAAAAAAAGATAGTGAGGGCAAAAGAGCAGAGTTTATGTAGAGCAGAGCATACATTATGAAGACTTTTGAGTCTGTATACTGATCTATAAATGTAACTGCACCTTAGAATTCTATAGATACATTTGTAGTAGCCATCTCCTGGCAGTGAGCCAATCCTTTTTCTATCTTCTATCTTTCTTTCTTTGTGGACAGTGAGTCCACCTGCAGTGAGCATTTCTTTGGGCAGTGAGCCCCATGTAATCCAGTATTATTTTCATAATATATTGTGAGCTAACACTCACCATGGTTTTTCCCTTTCTAGGTTTTCCACGTAAAAATCATGGTGTCTATGTGTTATGTCTTTATGGTTGTTGTTCTTATGTTTATTCTGCTTTCATGTTATTGAATTTGGTAATTGGATTAAGGAACAACAAAATAAGTGGTTTTGTAGAATATTGATTCACCCCCCCTCTCTGTATTCTTTGTGTTCAATAATTTGTATCAGACCAAGGTTCCTTGGATAAAGCTTAACAACTTGAGGAAGATCTGGGAAGGTGAACACATGGCAGCAAGAAGATATACCACTTCCGTAGAAACAAGTTATCCAAGTAGCATTAATGAACAACTACAAGCTTCCCTTGAAGATCTGGACAAGTCTGAGGAAAATATTAAAGATTTGGTGGAAAATATCAAAGAAGTTGATGATTGCATTCTAAAACTAAAGGAACAAGTCAAGAAGTCTCGGGATAGAAGGAAAGATCTAAGTGACCAATTAAAAACAACAAATGAATCCATAGATAGTCTATCTATGCTAGTTGAAGAAAAGACAAAGGCTAAAGAACATCTAAATCAGGTTGTAAAGGATAAGACTGAGGAATGTGAAAAGTTGGCAAAAGATGTATTACCTTTGAACTATGATCTAGAAGCAGCAAATAGCTATAAGGAAAAATTAAAAATAAGCTTTGCAAAGATTGAGGATTTGATTGAAAGCCAGAAGAGTTTAGATGACAAGAAAGGCTTAGGATTTGAGAAAGGAGAAAGTTTAAAATTGGGTCAAGCAAACACTGAGTTGAAGCAAAACAAAGGCAACCAGTTCAGGAATCAAAGAAGACCTAGAAGACCTCCGGTCAGGCAACCAAATGCTTAAAGTTACCCATCTTTCAATGACCATTGTTTTAATTGTAATAAGTTTAGCCATAAGGCTACCCAATGTAGGAGTAGAATAAATCAGAATGTTCCATCATTCTCTGGTCAATGTTTCTATTGCAAGAAAATTGGTCATAGATCAAATGAATGCAGAAGTCTGGTAAGGAATGGTTTTTACAATGCAAGGAATACTCAATCATTCAATGGAAAGTGTTTTGCATGCAATAGATTTGGACACATGGCTAATCAATGTAGATCAAGAACAAATCCAATCAATAGAAGGAATCAAGGACAAAGGAATGCGGTATGCTACAATTGCAATAAGTTTGGACATGTTGCAAGATTCTGCAAAAGTAAGAATGAGAAGAGAGACTATCCTATAGAGAAGAGGAAAACAAAGCAAAGAGAAGATAAAGGCAAGAACAAGATTCATCCAGTGGAAATCAAGAAGGAAATGAGCAAGGTCTAGATTAAGTAGGATATAAATAAGGTCGTGAATGAATCTGCACCAGTTTCTGGTGCAGATACTTCCTCAGGGAAGTAGATGGTGAGCTCAGGCTTATGGGGAGCTGCAATGTAAATCTTAATCTCCTAGCCAGATTATCAATATTGGGATCCGACATGCAGATATGTTGAAAAGATACATATGACAGATCTTTTAAAAGAAATTCCAGTGAAAAAGGTTCAAGTGTGGAGCATTGCGGAGCAATCCTAATAGACCGTATTCTATAGAAATGTGTTTCATAGATTTTTCAATAGGGGCATTTATGGCAATTAAGTCGAGACAAATAAAGGATTAAAAAGGTGCTCATTCGATGAAAAATTCATTCTACATTCAAACTTTCAAGTGTCTAAGGCAAACTGGAGCGAAATTCCAAGCGACTCAATGATTTCCAAAGAAAATCAAGACAAGATCAAAGAAAACCCTAATTCATAAAAAAAGAGGTATTTTTCATATTTGAAACCCTACTGTGAATTTTTCATTTGAATCTTTACAAAAAATGGCAACACCACATGTGATTGATATAACTGAAAGACCCTGGCCAAAATTTAAGAAGCACATATTCAAATCAACAGAGGTCAATCCAAATGGTGCATTTTTTAGAGATTACGTTTGGTGTGATGCATGCGGAAGATGTTAGGGCCTATATTCATGTTGCCCTAGAAGAACATGGAGATAGTCAGTTCTCAGATCTATATATAAAAAATTTAAGTGGAGATGAATTTGATTTGAAGGAAGAATATAAGGTATTGGAAAAGAAGAAATTTATTCAGTATTTAGATTTTCTAATATTTGCAAAAGATGAATGGGTCTGGTATGTCTTAAGTTGAATTCATGATGAGTTTATGTGGCTTAGTTCCACATTCAAGATCACCAAAGATGCCATAAGGGTGGTTACAGGTTTAAACCCTACCGGTATAGTACCTGTATTGAAAGCTATGAAAAATGACATAGTGATGAAATCCACCAGAGCAAAATTTGATAAAAGGGCATTGACAATCAGTGACATTGAAGATCATGCAGTTAGATTTGCATCCATGGTAATTGGATACAAAGTCTACTTTACAAACTAGGAGAACTCTGTCTCCGATACTGCCATATATACTAGCTATCAAATGGTTAAAGAAAATGTAGAGTATGACCTATGTGAACTGCTCCGACAGTAGTTAATGGAGAACATAAAGAAGACAAAATAAAACAAATATCCATTCAAATTTAGTACATTAATTATGTGTGTGTTCTTCTAATTTATGTAAGAGTTACCTGGCATGAAAAATCTATTTTGGACTGGAGATAAACCTGTTGCAGTACAGATTAGAAACCAGTTGAGCAGTATAGGAAACATTGATGCACAAACTACAGCCCTATGGGGCTATTTCAAGAACTTCCAAAAGATAATGCAATCTAGAGAAAGGATCCCTAAGACCATTGTGGAGAAATACAAAGATGATATATGCTTTATTGTAAATAAGGATTAATGTATGATGTAGGTTGTGGAGCCCAGAACTGTCTAGATTTTACCAATGGGATATGAAGTTGATGGAAAAATACTAGACAACTATGTACAACATATGCTGAGTAAACCCAAGGACACAAAGGAACCAAGATTTGGTACTTATGAAGAATTGTGTGTAAAAGGGCATGTTGAACTAAGGAAGCCTGAAACATAGAAAAAGATGAGGAAATTGGTGGAAGAATATGCCCAGAGCATAGGGGTCACAAAAGAAGAAATTACTAAAACAAGGACAAGAACATTTGAAAAACTAAAGGAAAGTGAACCTATGAAGGCTCCAGAAGAGCCCAAGAAGAAATCAAAGGAGCATACAACAACAAAAAGGAGAACAAGAGCCTCTGGTGAAACATCAGCCACTGCAAAAAAACCAACATGGAAAAGGAAGAAGACCAAAGGTTAGAGAGTATATGTCAGTGTTGATCCAGCTGATGATGAGGAAACATAAGTAGATGAAGAGGTTAAGAAAATGAAAACTAAGGCAACAAAAGACTCAAGGAGCAACAAGGAAAAGCCCTCTGGTAAGACTAAAACTAAGAAAAGGCCAAGACATGATGAGTCTCAGACAGGAGAAGCCACTATAAGTATTGAAGATGTCCTAAAGGCCATAACAGTTGATGGAAATTTGAAACCCATAGCCCAACTATATGATGAGTATGAGGATCTAAACAAGAGGATCATTGAGACTATTGTCATCAGATACTTGGACATCTACAACAAAGCCCTTATTGAGATAATTACTAATCTTCCAGAAACCTTGGGCAGTATTATGTTTGCAAGAAAAGAAGCAGCTATGGCAAAAGACATTGAACTCCGTGAGCATACACTGATAAAGTTATGTCTGGAGATCACCCCTGAAGACAAAATAGAAATCTCCAAAGCACTCAGCAAGGAGTTCATAACAAAGAAAAGGATGAATACTCTCATGTCAGATGACATTGAGAAAGTAGTGAAGGAGACCGAGGAAATCACTTAAAGAGTGTTAAACGAATTTCATCTTCCAACAATATATGACAATGAAGAAATAAGTGTTGGAGATGACACATCTATTCTAGATGTAAACATGGACCAAGGATCAGACAAAGAGCCAAAGGAGAAACAAGGTCAAGTTCCTACTATTGATACAGCTGTCAAGGACAAAATTGAGATAAATCTTCCTCCGGAACAACAAACTGATGATCAAACACTCAAAAAAAGTGAGGAACAGAACAAAGCAGATGAATAACAAGCTGAGTTAAGCCCTACTTTAGAGAAAAATGCTGATGAAATTAAAAATGTGGATTTAGATCCTCCAGAAAAAAATGAAGATGAAGTCTCTAATATAGCAAGAGACACTACGGAGTCTGTCAAGGAATTCTTGGAGAGAGAAAAAAAAGTCTTGGATGAGCTTGGGTTTCTGTAGGGACCAATAAACCTAGACTCAATGTCCCCAGTACATAAATTTAAATTGGTATCAATTATGTAAGAAAAAGCAAAGGAAGAAATTTTGAAGTCACGTATATAGGATAGTGAATTGATTGGTGAGGCATCCAACATTTTGGAGAAGTTGATGCCATCATATCAAAAGGACACTTCAATGTCTTTAATAAATCAACTCAAGCGACTCAAACTTTGTAAGTATACATTTTGAATCTTTTGAAAAGTCTGCTGAAACAAAAGTGAAGAAAGAGTTTGATGAGAAAATATTAGCTGAGTTGAAGTCCATGTTAGCAAATGATAAAACTCTGTTGGACATTGAAATAGAAAATATACAGAGTACCCTCAAAGAAGCTTATGACTTATACAAATTTTGTGTATCATGGCTGGAACTCACAAAGAAGTTAGGAGAAAAGATCAAGGATTTGGAATTGCAATTGACAAATATCTCTGTCATTTGACCCAACAGTTGAGTCAATAAGTTGCAAAGAGATGCAAGTTACCAAAATTCACAATGATTTAAGTGATTTAATGATTAAGAGGGACCAAATGAAAAATAGAATGTGTCAATTAAGAGGATTGATAAGTCCCCAAATAGATTAAATGAATAATTTGATAGAAGAAGCCTTGAAAGAAAAAGCATTAGTTGATACACCTTCAGACGTGCAAAAGGCAAAAAAAATAGTTTTTCTGGTAAATGATCACAGTCAAATTTTGGAAAGAGCTAAGTGTTGGAATAAGGTGCCATTAACCTTGTAAATTCCAATATTGTATTTTATTCCATTTATTATTTGTTATTTGTAATTACCCATAAGGGAATGAGGTAGTCTCATTGATAGTTGTAATTTCAGAGTAACTGGAGGTAATTATGGAGTGACTTTTACTATTGGCAAATGTAAAAACTCAAAGTAAATGAGGGTAGGCATGCTCCCTTGAAGAATCTACTATTTTTGGCATGAATGACAATTATCATAATGTTTGGAATAAGGTTCCATTAACCTTGTAAATTCCAATATTGTATTTTATTCCATTTATTATTTGTTATTTGTAATTACCCATAAGGGAATGAGGTAGTCTCATTGACAGTTGTAATTTTGGAGTAACCGGAGGTAATTACGAAGTGACTTTTACTGTTGGCAAATGTAAAAACTCAAAGTAAATGAGGGTAGGCATGCTCCCTTGAGGAATCTACTATTTTTGGCATGAATGACAATTATCATAATGTTTGGTAAGTGAATCTATGGTAGTTGTAAGTTGTCATAAGATTCTGAGGTTCTATGACGCATATGATGGATATGTGAGTTGTATATTTTCTATATTTAGCCCAAGGTTCCTATCTTGGAAAGATACTCTTTTGTGGAATCTATGATGGTTATGACGCATCATAAGATGCTGTAAGAGGCCAGATTTAGTCTTGGGCACCCAACCTTTGCATGGCTATTTCTGGACAAGTGTAAGATGCTTGTAAGATGGTAACTAATGTTTACAGGTTGGAGAATCTTAGGTGAGAGAAGGTGAACGGCCAGGATGAGTTGGAAAATGTTTCTATAAGTATTTTCCATATATTTGTTGCTGCAATATAGATTTTAGGCACTCAGGTGCTGCCAGAATGTTGTCAGATTGAAGACTTGTGGAGAGAGTTGTGTAGTTGATGTATTATACAATCTTGTTGAGATTAATACAAACTTGTGTCTCTTTCTTGGTGGAGTTTTTTACCCACAAGAGTTTTCTCCACATAAACACTATGTCATTGTGTTGAGTTCTTCATGTTTGACATCTTTTCTATAGTGGGTTTTATGTTTTGTTAGAATCTTCATTGGTAATGCACACTTAAGATTGCTGAAATTTATCTTGAATCAGATTTCCATTGAAGTAGTGTTGTTTTCATTTCTAACATTTGGTATCAGAGCCTGGCCAACTTTGAATCTTGGGTGGTAGTGTGGAAGCTATAGCTATAGTGGGAGATTTGGTTGTGTTTGTTTTGTAGATCTTGTGTTGTTATTATGGCTAAATCCACCATTGCATCAAGCTCTCGAATGGACATTGAGAAGTTCAATGGAACAGGGTATGAGTTGTGGAAGCTAAAAATGGAAGAATTGTTGGAATAAAGAAACCAATGGTTGGCTGTTCAAAAAGAGAAGAAACCCGATGATGTCTCTCAAGATGAGTGGGATAGACTGGATAAGAAGGCACAGGGAACCATCCGGTTGTGTCTTTCAAACTCTGTCTTGTTGAATGTCGCAAAGGAGGAGACCACACACAAGTTGTGGAATTGGTTGGGTGAGATCTATCAAGCCAAGAGTATGGTAAATAAACTTTATTTAAAAATAAAATTGTTTTCCATGAAAATACGACAAGGTGAATCAGTTGCAAAGCATTTAAATTCTTTTAATTTGTTATTGAGTCGGCTTGATTCAGTAGATGTTGAGGTTAGTGAGGAAGATAAATGTATCTTACTTCTTTGTTATTTACCTGAGTCTTGGGAGAATGTTATCCTTGCTATCACTACTAACCTCACGGATCTGAAGTTGGATGCTCTTGTTTCAGTGCTACTGTCACAGGAATTAAGGAAGAAGAGTTCAGATAGTTCAAGGGATGCTCTCAGTGTCAAGGGAAGGTCTAAGGAAAGGGCACCAAAAGGAGATCAGGAAGGGGCTAAGGACAAGTCCAAGGACTGGTCTAAGACTCCTGGTAAAAAGAACAAAGTTAAGTGTTGGAACTATGGTAAAAGGGGACATGTGAAGGAGTGTAGAAACCCCAAGAAATAGTGGGAGAGTGCTTCTGATAAGTCCTCTAATGCAAGTAAAGAAGTTTTACTTTCTGCATGTAATCTTGTTTCTAATTATCACTGGTTGATTGACTCAGGATGCTCATTTCATATGACCCCACATAAGGAATGGTTCTCCACATATGAAGAATATGATGGAGGTAATATCTACCTTGGTGACAACTCTACATATCTGATTGTTGGGAAAGGAAAGGTATTGTTGTGTTTCAGTGATGGGAGGATTAAAACCCTCCCTGGTGTTTTGCATGTTCTTGGATTAGCTAGAAATCTAATTTTAGTTTTGAAGTTGAATGATTTGGGAATGCATGTGACATTTGACAAGCATGGTTGCAGATTGGTGAGAGGGAACTTGGTGGTAGCAAAAGGGAAGAGATTCAGGAACTTGTTTAATCTTGAAGCCACTATAGTTTGTAATGCCTCTTATGTTTTTGAGGCTTTTGAAAACACTTGTATGTTGTGGCACCGCAGATTGGGCCACACAAGAAATAATGTAGTAAAAACTATTAAGAATAAAGAATTGTTGGATGGTTTCTCTTATTCTAGTGAGCACTTTGCTTTCTATGAGCATTGTGTGT
The DNA here is from genome assembly GCA_027924645.1 of Cunninghamia lanceolata. Taxonomy (NCBI): domain Eukaryota; kingdom Viridiplantae; phylum Streptophyta; class Pinopsida; order Cupressales; family Cupressaceae; genus Cunninghamia; species Cunninghamia lanceolata. Next base: position 28,936 of record BSBN01001393.1, on the reverse strand, counting down.
TTGGTAAACAAAACAGAAAGTCATTTCCTTCAAGAAGCATTAGAGTAAAATAAAACTTAGAAATTATTCATATGGATGTGTTTGGACCTGTGGATAATGAATCTATTAGAAAATCTCATTATTTTGTTACCTTCATTGATGATGTATCCAGATTTACATGGATTTATTTTATGAAGCACAAATCTAAAGTTTGCACTAAGTTTAAGGAATTTAAAGTCTTAGTAGAAAACCAATCAGGGTTGAAGATAAAAATATTAAGATCTGACAATGGAGGTGAATATTGCTCTAAGGAATTTGATGAGTTTTGTAAGCATGCAGGTATAATTAGACAAAAGACAACTATGTATACACCACAACAAAATGGTGTTGCAGAAAGGATGAACCAAACAATTATGGAAAGAGCCAGAAGTATGCTTAGTGATGCATAGTTGGATAAATGCTTTTGGGCAGAGGATGTGTGTACTGCTTACTACTTGATAAACAAATCTCCTTGTAAGGCTCTTGATTCGACACCTTATGAAGTGTGGACATGTAAGAAACCTTCTGTTTCACATTTAAGGGTTTTTGGCTATGAGGCCTTTGTTCATGTGCCTAAGGAAAAGCGATCTAAGTTGGATCCAAAGGCTGAAAAGTGTACATTTATTGGATATGGTGATAATGTCAAAGGTTATAAGCTTTGGAATCCACTAACCTGCAAGATTATCTTTTCTAGAGATGTTATTTTCAGGGAACTTAGAGCTATTTCTGAACCTGAGCAGCCAAAAGAAAAAGAAGAAAAGGTAAAGAAGGTGCACTTTGATTTAGAGCAGAAAGATGCACCTCAAGAAGAACAAAATGATGGATTGGGGGGTGAAGAAGAAGAAGAAGATTCGAGTAGTTCTGATGAAGATGAGTCTGTTGTTACAGAAGAAGTTAGTGCAAATGATCATGCAGAAGAATGAGTAGAGTCTCTTATTCCACCCTTGAGGAGATCCACAAGACAACAGAATCTAGTTGATGGGTATAGCCCACCAGATTTCTGTTGTGTATATGCTTTATTGAGTACTAACAATGAGCCTAGATCCTACAGGGAAGCTATTTCTGCAAATGATAGTGAGTCTTGGTAGTTAGCCATGTAGGAGGAGATGATGGCTTTAGAATCTTGTAACACCTAGGATCTTGTTTGTTTGCCCAAAGGAAGAAAGGTCATAGGATGTAAGTGGGTCTTCAAGAAGAAGTTTGGAGCAAACAGGTCATTGGAGAAGTACAAGGCTAGATTGGTAGCCAAGGGCTACTCCCAGAGAGAGGGAGTTGATTTTGGTGAGATATTCTCTCCTGTTCCTAAATTGACTTCTACTGAATTTCTTTTATCCATTGCTGCAACTTATGATTGGGAGATTGAGCAAATGGATGTTAAGACTGTGTTCTTGCATGGAGATCTTGAAGAAGAAATTTATATGCAATAGCCTATAGGTTTTGAGGTAAAAGGAAAAGAACATTGGGTTTGTAGGTTAAAGAGGTATCTTTATGGTCTGAAATAGTCCCCCAGAATGTGGTATCAAAAGTTTGACTCATTTGTTTTGAAATTGGGTTTTGTTAGAAGTGAGGAGGATCATTGTGTTTACATTCATTGTGTTGATGATTCTATACTGGTTATTGCTTTGTACGTTGATGACATGTTGTTTATCAGCAATACTAAGGGTATGATCAGTGAGCTTAAAGCCCAACTTTTAGGTGCATTTGAGATGAAGGATCTTGGTGCTGCAAGGTATATTTTGGGAATGGAGATCAAGAGGGATAGAGTTAACAAAAATCTTTGGTTGTCACAAAGTAATTATGTAAATACTAATTTGCAGAGGTTTAGTTTGTAGGACTGTAACCCAGTTAGAGTTCCTTTACCCATTGGTACTAAGCTTTCATTAGATATGTGTCCAAAGACTAAAGATGATTTTGAGGATATGTCTAATGTGCCATATGCTAGTGATGTAGGGAGTTTGATGTATACAATGGTTTGCACTAGACTAGATATTGCCCAAGCAGTGGGAGTTTTGAGAAGATTTATATCTAACTTGGTAGACAGCATTGGAATTATACGAAGATGGTGTTTAAATATCATGCAGGTACTCCTGATCATTGTTTGGTTTATTCTAGTATTGACAGTGCTGATAAATCTTTGGACATACAAGGTTTTGTTGATGCAGATTGGGTAGGTGACTTAGACAGTCGAAGGTCCACTAGTGGCTATGTGTTTACTCTGTTTGGAGGAGCAGTGAGTTGGATGAGTACGAGGCAGTCCACAGTTGCTTTGTCCACCACAAAAGAAGAGTATATGTCTGCTACTCATGTCTCTAAGGAGGCCAGTTGGTTGAGGAGACTGTGTACAAGTATTGGTTTTGATTGCAGGATCATTCAGATTGGTTGTGATAGTCAGAGTGCCATCTATTTGGCTAGGAATCCCATGTATCATGCTCGAACTAAGCATTTCGATGTTTAGTATGAATTTGTTCAAGATTTGGTTGCAAATGGAGAGATTGAGATAAAGAAGATAGACACTTAGGAGAATTTTGCAGATTCATTGACCAAGCATGTGAGAACAGAGAAGTTTGTATGGTGCAGAGAGGCCATGGACCTTGTTTCTAGTACTTGATTATTTCATATGATTTCCTATGGGTTGATTTACAATGTATAATGTCAAGTGGGAGAATGTTGGAATAAGGTTCCATTAACCTTGTAAATTCTAATATTGTATTTTATTCCATTTATTATTTGTTATTTGTAATTACCCATAAGGGAATGAGGTAGTCTCATTGATAGTTGCAATTTCAGAGTAACCGAAGGTAATTACAGAGTGACTTTTACTGCTGGCAAATGTAAAAACTTAAAGTAAATGAGGGTAGGCATGCTCCCTTGAGGAATCTACTATTTTTGCATGTATGACAAATGTCATAATGTTTGGTAAATGAATCTATGGCAGCTGCAAGTTGTCATAAGATTCTGAGATTCTATGATGCATATGACGGATATGTTAGTTGTATATTTGCTATATTTAGCCCAAGGTTCCTATCTTGGAAAGATACTCTTTTGTGGAATCTATGATGGTTATGACGTGTCATAAGATGCTATAAGAGGCCAGATTTAGTCTTGGGAACCCAACCTTTGCATGGCTATTTTTGGACAAGTGTAAGATGCTTGTAAGATGCTAATTAATGTTCACAAGTTGGAGAATCTTAGGTGAGAGAAGGTGAATGCCTAGGATGAGTTGGGAAACATTTCTATAAGTAGTTTCCATGTATTTGTTGCTGCAATATAGATTTTAGGTACTCAGGTGTTGTCAGAATGTTATCAGATTGAAGACTTGTGGAGAGAGTTGTGTAGTTGATGTATTGTACAATCTTGTTGAGATTAATACAAACTTGTGCCTCTTTCCTGGTGGAGTTTTTTACGTGCAAGAGTTTTCTCCACGTAAACATTGTGTCATTGTGTTAAGTTCTTCATGTTTGACATCTTATTTGTAGTGGGTTTTATGTTTTGTTACAATATCCATTGTTAATGCACACTTAAGATTGCTGAAATTTATCTTGAATCAGATTTCTACTGAAGTAGTATTGCTTTCATTTCTAACACTAAGAAACAATGGGATGAAGAGATTACACAATTAAATATTGTGTACAAGGATATTCTTTCACCTACAACTAATTAAGTTCAAGATTGTATGTGTACATATGTGACAGAGTATGACAGTTTTGCAGTTTTGACACAATCTTGACCCTTGTACATACACCTTTGCCATTGATGTCAAAGGGGGAGAAGAAGACTAGTGAAAAATGGGCAAACACCTAAGGAGGAGAAGAAAAATAGAGTGCATATAGTAAGGGGGAGCAGACAAGCAGTTTTCACTAAGTGTTGCCATCAATGCCAAAGGGGGAGATTATTGGCAAGAGACACAACTATGATGAATGACTAAATGTTGTCATTGATGGAAACAAGACAAAGGGATTCCACCTACAAGGCAAAGAGACTTTACTCTAGTAGATCATTTTGGTCTGACAAAGGATTTTGGTCCGGACGGCTCAAATGGCTAAGTATGGGTAGTATATAGAGCAAGTGACAATGTCTGGGTCTACATGCCTCCACAGTTGAAGATAATTATATGTAGTTCAGGTATGTCAGTCATAGATACTTTGTGATCACATGCTCCAGTGATCAAGTTCTGACTTCCTCTAAAATTCATATGATGAAGTAGCTAAGTCCAGGTAAACAGAGTAAAGACAGGAACAATGCACAACACTAGAGTAAAAGGGTGGATGCATTCATCCGCTGTGGCATATTTTGGTGTGCGGTTCTGAAGGTATGCTAAGAGGACAATGATAAATTTTGGATATGATTTTTAGCATCTCATATGGTCTGCAGTAGAAGTTATGATGTGACAGTTGAATTGGTCAAGTGTGTTCTTAATGGACAAGCTGACAAGCATGTTAGATCTTTATGCGGAGAAGATATATTGTTTGAACAATCAATCTAAGTGGCTAAATGATTGGTACCGACCTATATGAAGACTATTGAATGATTTTTTGGGTCCGCATTGTAGATTTTACACAAATTCAAGCCGACAAGATATAACATTTGTATATACGGTTCATATTTGGCTTACTAACCTAATTATGAGATAAATCTTTAGAAGATATATATACTCAATGGATTTTGGTGTTGAAGTGATGTATGAGCATGTGATGTGTGTGAATTCAATGTGTGTGCGATCTAAAGCTGAGTTGTGACTAGAAAAAGATAGTAAGGGCAAAAGAGCAGAGTTTATGTAGAGCAAAGTAGAAAAAGTAAAGCAGACATTATGAAGACTTTTGATTCTGTATACTGAGCTATAAATGGAACTGCACCTTAGCATTCTGTAGATGCATTTGTAACAGTAATCTCTTGGCTATGAGCCAATCCTTCTTCTATCTTCTATCTTTCTTTCTCTATGGACAGTGAGTCCACCTATAGTGAGCATTTCTTTGGGCAGTGAGCCCCATGGCAGCGAGCCTTATGTAATCTGGTATTGTTATCATAATATATTGTGAGCTAACACTCACCGTGGTTTTTCCCTTTTTGGGTTTTCCACGTAAAAATCCTGGTGTCTATGTGTTATGTCTTTATGGTTGTTGTCCTTATGTTTATTCTTCTTTCATGTTATTGAATTTGTTAATTGGATTAAGAAACAACAAAATAAGTAGTTTTGTAGAATACTAATTCACCCCCCCTCTCAGTATTATTTATGTTCAACAGTTTTTACATAGTTGCAAACCAAATGTCAGTAATAGAAAGCCTCTATCCTACTGCATGTAACAAAGAAGAATGAAAAATGACAAATTAAAAAACCCCCTTTCTGTATGACAGTCAGATGCAGTGGAGGATGGCTCGAATGCATCACAGGGACTGGTAGTTGTGTTGCATAATGATGTAGGTGCAGTGCACTATCGCATAGTTGTAGTGCAAAAATTGGCGACTGCGTTGTGGGATCTAACTGCGGCACAAAATCCAGTAATTATGTCATTCTATTCTTGGAAGTCAAAAACATAGTAAATCTAATAAAAATAGTTTGAACCAGAAACCCTAATGAAAAATGTGAAACCCTAATGTTGTAGAGTCATTGTCAGGATGTCAGAAAGATGTAAATCAATTAGATATCTGTAAACAAAACAACAATGATCCAAGGATTCTTGAAATCTGGCTAAAGACCATGAAAACATGAAACCCTAATGATGAGCCCAAAAAAACCTAATGATGTAAACTAATCATTAGAGGGTTAGACAAACAAATAAAGCATTATAACTAATCAGAAAAGAATTCAAACACACTACAAATAAGATTCAAACAAAAAATGTCTCAAAAGATTTAGAAAACCCTAATGAACAGTCAAATGTATTTTTGGAAGCCACAAGTGCATCGTAGAATACGGCAATTGCGGTGCAGAAGTTATCGATTGTGATGCTTTGTTCCTTAGATATCAAAGAACATGAAAACCTAATAAAATTCAACCCAGGCAGAAACCCTAATGATAAGCATGAAACCCTAATACTGTATAATCACTTTTAAGGTATCAAAAAACATAGAGAAACTAGAAGTTGATCAAAAAGAAAAAAATGAAACCCTACAAACAATGTTAAACATTAACATGATTTCTGTTAAACAACAAACAAATGCATCTTAGGATGTCACAATTATGGTGTAGAAGTTTGTAGTTGCAGTGCAAGATTCGTCAATTGCAGTTCTAGATTCAGCAGATGCGTTGCATTTCCTACAAAACTCTAATTTCATCAATTTACGCAAAACACGGTTAGTTCACATCAAGTTCACCAATGTAGACTACAGAAAAATGGAATAACAGACCTGAATCATTCATAGTAACCACAAACTATATTAATCCAAGCTACCATGTCCTAATCCAACAATGTCTAGTACAAAATAAGCATAAAAATCACAATAAGACAACAACCATAACTAAATCCCTATACTAAACTTGGCTCTCCTTGATTGCTCTTCTTAACTTTGCTCTAAATTTGCTCTCAAATTTGTAGACATACAAGATTTATGAGAAGCTCAATGAGAAGTGCAACAAAATCTTGAAGATAATGATTGTGGTTGTAGCTGAAATGAGGTTGGAAGGCTTCTTTTATAGAAGGCTTGAGTTCAAATGGAGGGTGAGGATTTAAAGTTGACTTTGAGTGATGTGGATGGTTGAGATTGAATAGGGTTTACCACTCCACAAGGAGACGAAAGTTAGATTTATTTTATTTTATTTTAAATAGAGGAGGAAGTGGGTTTTTAATTAAATAAATTCATGATTTATTTAATTAATTTGAAAGAGGGATGAGTGGTAAACTTAATTAAATAAATGTAATTTATTTAATTAAAGGGTGAGGGCTAATTTAAATAAATATTTTATTTATTTAAATTGGAGGAAATAGATAATGAGTAATTAAATAATTAAATAATTAAAATAATTATTTAATTATAGAAGAAAATAGAGGAAAATAGATGAATAATTAAATAAATAAAATTTATTTAATTATAGATTGGAGAAATAGGAGAAGTGAAGTAATTAAATAATTAAATATTAGTTAATTAATAGAAGAATACGATATTAGGGAGAAATTGGCATGAAAATGTTGTTCGCAGGCTTAGGACATTTTTAAGTGTCTACAATCTATAACCACGAGATTCACATTTTGAATGATGAAATATCATAAATTCGAAACATGCAAATCCAAACACACCATGAATCTACAACTTACAAGTATAGACATCTAAAGAGCCAAGGGGCTAAATAGGAGCTCCAAGTCACCATATGATAAAATCCACATCCTCCACATGACCAAGGACTTATCTCATACTACTAAATAGGAGCTTCAAACCACTATATGACCAACTCTTAAGCTTTCTAAGCTCAAAACTTAATCCATTGAATCTCTCCACCTCCATTCTAGAAGTGCTTTTCATAACTATATCTTGAAACAAGATCAACTACAAAAACATCCCACTCAAACAAGGGTTAATACCATAAAGAAGGCATCCCCTTCTATAATCTAAAACCAAGCTCTAATACCAAATGTAAAAATTACTAGTACCAAAACTCAAAACTAAGCTCTAATACCAATTGGAATGAAATACAAAATAATTTCTTACTTAGTCATACAAGGGAAGGCATCACAAGTTATCCAATCTATTTAAATTCTAATAACATCTATCATAGTAGCAACACTAAATAATGAAAGAAAGAATAGAAACCCACACAAGAGAGACACATCAATATAACTTGGGAAAATCCTTTTGGAAAAAATCCAAACTCCAAAGTACCAAAACCAATGTATTCTCAATAATAAGATATTTAAAATATAATATCAAGCTTTGAGCACTCATAGGAGATCAACACTCTAAATCAAGAAGGAAACCATGCAAGGTATGACCTTCTTCATTAGCAATGAGAAACTATTATTGTATTCCTCATGAAACCAATCCAAGAAAAAATGAGATCAACACATCCCACTCCATGATCCTTAATAACTCATCAACAAGCGACTCAAGTCTCTAGGTGCATAAACCAAGCTTCACTCATAAAGAACATATAAAAGATGATGATCAAATAAAATATGATGTCTAACCTTCATCCAAAGCCTTCTATTTATAGGCAAGAGAGAAATAAGAGTGTAAAAATTTGCTAAATTCTATAGCCACCTTTAATCAATGCACCCAAATACATCTACAAGGTGGGCACCCAAGTTTGACTCTAAGACCAAGAGTCATTATAACCTCCAAGGCAACTCCAATCCTATCTCCAATCCAAGAGCCCAAGATGACTTGTTTGATGTGATGTCATATTAAATATTTTTACAAAACACTTAATGATTAAATGTATTTCTCCAATGTACCTACCATATTAAATGTATTTTCCCAATATGCATTCCACATTAAATCATGATCCCATTAAGCCATGTGCTCACTAAACTATGAACCCCAATATTAAATGTGCTTATCAAATGTGCAACTCATATTAAATGTATTTCCAATGGTTTTACTATGGTAAGCTACAAAACTAGGGTGCAAATCCCTTTAACAAAAAGCCACAACTGACAGCAAAATAGGCCCCACAAGACACAAACAACAGAAAGACAACACACTAACAAAAGATAAACATAAAATAGTTTATACAAAATAACCAAAACTATAATAAAAACCCAAAAGAACAAAGGAAAAAAATTACTTGAGAAGTTGGTTCTAGTCCTCCTTGAGGAAACCAAACAACTCATCATTACTAACAACAGTCTTTGAAGCAGAGCCATGCATGCAACCTTTAACGTCTTGGAGCATAATCAAGGAAGTAATAGCCTGATGAGTGACCTTTGAGAACACAATGGCCATGATTCTCATCTTGTCCTCAAGAGTGTTCATCCTAGATTTCATCTCAGCCATCTCGCCTTTGACCTGACTGCAACTCCAACACCCATCCTGACTCACAACAACTTTGTCAAAAATCTCCACATCATTCTAATCTGATTTAGTTTCCTCATCCTCCATGTCATAAAATGAATTATTGAGTTCCTTGAATAAACTGGCCCCTTCCTGAAAATTAGGCTACTTCGGAGTGAGTTTAGCCTCTTTAATTTCCACCTCTTCTTCAAGTTTAGAAGTACTTGAATAATCTACTATTTTCACCATAGGGGTTTTTATTCCTGCCAACCTATTCAACCTATAGATATTGGGTCTTCTGGAGGCAGTGCCACTGCTAAACTTCTTACCCTCCTCACAGAACGTACCTTTCTCCTTCAAAATAGTTCTCTCCATCTTCTCACAATCCTCACCTTTATGGTTATTTTCAATAGAAGATTCCTCAACCACCACTTTTGCATACCGGGAAACATAACCCTTGTGCTTTTTGTTATTCACAGGCTTAGTAGCCCCAAACAGACTACCCTTCCTCGTATCCCACTTCTTGTCACCTGAGTGGGAAGGATTGTTTTTGAGATCACATAACCCTTTGGCAGCAGCCTATTGGGGAGAGTTTCTGGGGGTTCCAACCAAGGTGTTAACATCAAGAGGGGAGGATTTAGCAGAACATAAGGCAGGGTGTTTCCAATGTTACACACAACAACAACCTACGGAAAATATTAAACCCCCAAAGTGTGGTACCTCATTTTGAAATGGATAATAACTTTACAAAATATTCAATATTCCTATGTGTATGGTGTACAACATCCTTTTCAATAGAAATAAATGTTCAAGATAGAATTGATATGGAATTATGCTAAGGCAACAATGGTTTAAGTGTTGGAAAGCCACAAAGCATGTGAAATTGGAAGTTCAGTTGTGAGAAGTGTTGTGCTACCAATTTGTGTGGTTACTAATGGGAACTCGTTTAGGAATGGTAGCCCAAACCAAAATGGGTACCTGTTTTATTTTATCCTTGAGCACCCATTTCTAAATGGGCACCCATTATTTGCAAAATGGGCACCCATTTCTAGCGGGGCTTTTTTTGTCCACATGACTTCCAAGAAAAGTGGACTCATCTTCTTGCATTTACCCTAACTCTTATTTAAGTTATATAACCATTAATATAGTCTTACATAGGTATTTAGGTCAGACTAGGTTGCATCCATGGCATAAGTACTTGTTGGAATGTTTGTCATTGATGTCAAACGTGAGAAGACATATTGTCATTGATGTCAAATAAAGAAGCAAAGCCAAGTTTAAGAAGGGAAGTTTAAGATCAATCTTACAAGGCAATTTGAAGTAGATACATAAGATGAGTTAGAAGTTTAATAGTAGAGAAGAGATATATAAGAGTAGAGGTATAAGGCAAGGGAAGAGATATAAGGCAAGAGTAGAGATATAAGGCATACATTAATAAAGACAGATATATTAATGTATAGTCAATATGGTGGCCGACTCAAGTTACAAATGGTGAAGATGTAATGTATATAAATTAAAGATTTAATAGAGGCTAACCTTCTTTTGGTGCCTTTAGTAAAAATTGTTAAATCTTAGAGAAGCCGACTCCTTTAAGTATGAATAGGGTTGACTCACCTTAAATAAGCATCATTCTCATTAAGGAGATGTTGGGAGATACAAATAAATTTAAAATGAAGACTGACCTCCCTATACATGGAGCGCCATGTATTTATAAGAGACAAAAGAGTTAGTTAATAATATACAAAAAGTTGCAATCTTCTTTATAATGCAAGGTGATTAATATATGAAGGGTAGCGACTTTTAAGAGCAGCAATTTATTTAGTAAAGATAGGGATTTATATTAACTAAGGTGACGATTTAGGAAGAGGTATGATCTGCTATGAAGAGGTATGTTTTTTAAAGAGTTGTTTTCTTATTAAAAGACAACCATTTATGTTGAAGACACCTCCATTGGTATGGTATAAGAGATTATGAAGATATGTTTTGAAGGCAAGCATTCAATCAATATTATATGAATAAGAGTAGATTGAAAAAGAGTTAAAGGGTAGAAAAATAAAGTGCAATTCAGATTTATATTTTAAGTGTATATGTAGCCCATGTATGAGTAATAAATGCAAATATAAATGACAAATATATGTGAAGATTAGAAGCAAAAATCTATGTGAAAATATTGGCATGATAATGATCTATTTTTTGTGAAATGAATTAGTGCATGATTAGATCAGATTTATGAAAGAGAAGTGTGCATGATTTATAACAGATTTGTGAAGGAGTGGAAGTATATGAATGTGAACCTGATTTGAAAAGGAAATACTTACATGATACAAAATCAAAGGTAGTGATCAGACTTGTCATTGGATCGGATTTGAGATAGGTTCAGTTTTGTGGTTGGATCAGATTTTTGTTTGGATTAGGATTGTGAAAGGAAGTGTGTGATAAGATTTGTAAGGGAAGGTTTGTGATTAGATTTGGAAGAAGGATATTGTGTGAGTTGTAAAATATATGTGAGAGGAAGATCTTGTGGAGAAGTAATTGGGTAAGTGCACAAAGATGGGGGACCAAAAGGGGGTCTTAAGAAGCCATTTTTTTTTAAATCAAGAAAGATTGATGTTGGATAAGAAATTGAAGATAGTTACACTCAAAATTTGAAGATACAACAAAAACAAGAGTCGTAGTGCTCTAGATCTAGTTTCTAAACTACTAATTTTTATGAAAAATGGTTGAGATTAAGAGGTTCAAAAAGGGGGAGCACACAAATTGGTCCTATTTTTTTCAAAAAAACATAACATAGCGTATGGTGTGCTCCCCTTAAATGTTAACTTTTTTTTAGTATTTCAAAAATCACTTCAATGAGAAATTAGCTAACACAATGTAGTTTATCCCTAATTTTTCTAATAATTTTTTGATGAATAACTGATTTCTTACTAATTTTCAAAGTGGACACATCCTAAAAAATAGAAATTTGAGTGTACTCCCCCATAAAAGTTTTGAAAACTAATCGAAAATCCAATTTTTTTTTAATACGTGTAGAATGGAGTCTAGTTTCTAAAAATCTAATTATTTGGAATTTTGATGAACGGTTAAAAAAAAGTCAAAAATACCACACACTAGTTTTTGACAAAAAATGAATACACTAACAAAAGAAATTAAAGATGAAATCCTTAACATACTCAAAATGTGAAAAAAATTATATGGTTAAAAGCTAAGAGAGCTTAAGATTATGGTGGTATTTTTTCAACTTGTCATTGAAACACATTCTAACCTGATGCAAAGTACGCTCTAGATTATGTAATTTTTGTTACAATCTAGAAAAACACATCTTTGGACATCCAAAATATAGTCCAAGCCTTTGGTTTGGAAGCCCAAGACAAATCCAAGCCAAAGGCTCGGAAATTACCAAAGCAAAGCATTTAACACAAGCGCATTATAACGAGAGCATGTTATAATGTGCTCATGTTATGGTGAAATAAAATCATCTCTCCCTCCCTCCTTACCCCTCTCTATTATTCTCTTTCTCCCTCCCCTCCTCCCTCTCTCACTCTCTACTTCCCTCCCCTCTCTACTACCTACCCTCTCTCACTCTCTCACTCTCTACTTCCCCCCACTAGAGCTACCTCCTACCCTCTCTCTCACTCTCTACTTCCATCCCCTCTCTACCTCCTACCTGTTAGATTCAGGACAAACAACTAAGAGGGGGGGTGAATCAGTTGTCAAAAACTTTCTTCCAATTAAACACTTAAATCCTCTTGTGATTTAGTAGCATATTAATAAATTAATCATCAAAACATAATGCATTAAATCAAGAGCAGAAACACATCAACACATAAGACACCAAGATTTTGATGTGGAAAACCCGGTTAAGGGAAAAACCACGGGGTGATTAACCCAAGATTGTATTCTCTATTAGAAGAATAGAAAGAACAAAAATGGCACATGCCAATTAGGGTTCACTGCCTGAGCACACTACTCACAAGAGGCTCACTACCTACAAGAGACACACTATCTACAAAATAATAAGTATCAGATACTTGAACTAGAGAATAGCATCTTCACCATGCTTGAATCAATTCCATTTAAGCCCAAAAACTTCTACTTTACCTTTTGCTCTGTTCCTCACTACCACACTCACATCTCCACAAGACACACTGTGAAATGACTTTACAACTTCTTATTTATACAAGGCATCAACTTAGGAATAATCATCTAAGTTGGCAAACATCTACAAGAACATCCGCAAGATGTGTAATACATCCAGTCGGCCAAACTTAGAAGAACATCATCATCCGGAAGTTATTCTTCAATAGTGAGCTCAAACTCTAATGCGGACCACCAACATGAACTAGACATGATCCAAAGAGCTCCACAAGCTTGCCTAAATCACCAAGAATATCTACACTTCATCCGCTTATTGAAATCCTTATCTTCTTCATCCAGAACCTCAAGAACACAGTCTGTCATCACTGTCACATTGGAATAGATGCTTTCAGACCTCCAAAACATTAACCAATTGAGTTGTCACTTCGCATGGACTTCCTAAACACTCCACCAAATCTGCAGAATAGGATATTGTATTTCTAGATCCTACTGGACCTATCTGTGTCACTTTGTCACCTCTAAACACCTACCGGAACCAATTTTACTTGAGTGGCCACAACTTCTTCAAATCTTCATACGGACCTCTGAACTCTTTACTAGATCATCTTAAGACTCATATATACAAACCCTTTGAACCGCATCCTCTGGTAGTCATCTTATCTTGGATCTTTGCCTTATTATCTTCACTGTTCTTCTCTATTCTTGATTAGGACTAATTTTCTCAATATCCTTAGCACACAGCTCATCCAATCCTTTTCATTAATGCAATAGGAGTATGTTGACATCAATGACAACACCGATTAGGCCCATACTTTCAACAATCTCCCCCTTTGTCATTGATGGCAACATATGATGTGAAAAATTGTTTTGACCATCAAGACAAGAACTTTTCTTTACTAACACAACTCCCCCTATCACCAACAACCATTCACTTGCCTTCTCTTTCTTTATTGCTCCCCCTTTGATCAGCCACCACTTGTTTTTCACATGTCTTCTCTCCCCCTTTGACATCAATGGAAAAGGGCACATACTTGCAATTTTAGAATCATACTAGCTACTCCCCCTGAGTAGTAGCTCCCCATCATCAATCTGGACCACAAGATATGACTATGATATCTACCAGACTGATGCACATCAGTGCACCTTAGTTCATCACTAGAGGGGTAATAACCCCTAACTTCTCCCTGATATACTCAAAAGAGTCCTTAGGTAGAGGTTTAGTAAAGATATATGCAATCTGCTCCTTGGAAGGCACAAACTCCAATCTGACTTCATTCTTGTTCACTTGCTCTCTTAGAAAGTGAAACTTGATAGATATATGCTTAGTCTTTGAATGCAACACCAGATTCTTAGATATATTTATTGCACTTGAATTATCACAGAAGATTGTGATAGGTTCCTCATACTCCACTCTAATGTCTCTTAGCATTTGCTTCATCCACAAAACTTGAGTGCAACTACCTACTGCTGCAATATATTCCGCTTCTGTAGTGGACAGAGATATTGCCTCTTGTTTCTTGCTTAGCCAAGAAACCAATCTCTTCCCCAAATAGAATGCTCCACCATTGGTACTTTATCGGTCATCCATATCTCCTACCCAATCCGCATCTGTATAAGCATGAAGAGAGAAATTATGATCTCTAGGATACCACAAACCCTACTCAATTGTCCCTTTTAGATACCTAAAAATCCTCTTGATTGCCATGACATGAGATTCTCTAGGATCAACTTGGAATCTAGCAACAAGACCAACAACATTCATAATATCAGGTCTGGTTTGAGTGAGATACAACAATCCTCCAATCATTGACCTATACTTTTTCTGATCATTCTTAGGAGAGTCATCATCTTTGCTCAATTTACATCCGGTTGCCATGGGAGTACTCATTGGTTTTGACTCTTCCATCCCAAATTTCTTCAACAGTTCTTTCACATATTTTGTTTGAGAAATGAAGATTCCTTTCTTAGTTTGAGCAATTTGCAGACCCAAGAAGAAATTCATTTCCCCAAGCATGGACATCTCAAATTCACTTTTCATTTGATTTGCAAAGGTTTTGCACATACTATCTCTTCCTCCAAAAATGATATCATCAACAAATACTTCAACAATCAAGATATTTTCATGATCAATTTTGAAGTATAAATTACTGTCAGCAGTACCTTTGTTGAAACCAATCTTCAAAAGATGCTTATCCAATCTTTCATACCAGGCTCTTGGGGCTTGCTTAAGTCCATATAGTGCTTTCTTAAACTTGCAGACCATATCACCATGATTAGACAATTGAAATCCATCTGGTTGCTCAATGTACACTTCTTCTTCCAAGTCACCATTCAGGAAAGCAGACTTGACATGCATCTAACACAATTTGAAATCCTTGAAGGCAAAAAAAGCAAGAAATAATCTAACTGCTTTGATTCTTGCCACTGGAGCAAAGGTTTCTTCAAAATCAACTCCTTCTACTTAAGAGTAACCCTTGCAAACTAATCTGGCTTTATTTCTAATTACTTCACCAACTTCATTCAGTTTGTTCTAGAAGACCCATTTGGTTCCAATCACATTCTTATTTCTAGGTCTGGGGACAAGATCCCAAGTGTGATTTTTCTCAATTTGCATCAGCTCTTCCTCCATTGCTTTAGTCTAGTTTTCATCATTGCAAGCTTCATTCACTGTCTTAGGTTCAATCTTTGAAATCAGACAATATTTATTTAAATCTTGAGCAATCCTCCTTCTTGTTTGTACACCTTTGCTTTTATCACCTATGATCTGATCTTTAGAGTGGTTCAGTCTTACATACATGGGAATTTCAGGAGTTTCTTGCACTTCTAATTCTTGATCAAGCTTATTATAACTCATCTCTTCTTCCTGATTTACCAGATCAGTTTGAATCTGAATTTTAGAAGGGGCTTGGGCTCCTTGAATCAAAACACCATTCTGATCATCTTCATCATATTCATAAAACCTTGAAGGTTTTTCAATTCCTTCATCAACCTTCACATTTGTACTTTCTATAATCTTTCTTAGTCTCTTGTTATAACACTAGCATGCTTTGCCTTGAGTAGAGTAACCCAAGAATATTCCTTCATCACTTCTAGCATCAAACTTGCCTAGATCTTCATCTCTTTTAATGTAACATTTGCTACCAAAAACTTTGAAATACCTCACAGTAGGAGTGATGCCAAACCAAATTTCGTAAGGAGTCTTACCAGTATTGCTTCTTATTTGTACTCGATTGAGAGTATAGACTGTAGTACTGACAGCTTCTCTCCAATAGATCTGAGGAACATTTGCTTCCATCATCATTGTCCTAGATGCTTCCTGGATGGTCCAGTTCTTCCTCTCTACTACTTCATTTTGCTATGGAGTCATAGGAGCAGACAATTGTCTCCTTATTCCATGTTTCTCACAGAATTCTATGAACTCACCAGATGTGAATTCTCCACCTCTATCACACCTTAGACATTTTAATTTTAATCTAGTTTCATTCTCTACCATAGCCTTGAATATTTTGAATTTCTCAAGAGATTTTGATTTCTCTTTCAGAAAAGTTACCCACATCATCTGGGAGTGGTCATCAATTAGTATCATGAAGTATCTATCACCTTGCACACTTATGATTCTTGTTGGACCACATAAATCAGTATGAACTAAGTCCAATTATCTGGTAGAAGACTATTCCTTGCTTTTGAATGAGACTCTGCTTTGTTTCCCCAACTGACATTCTTTGCACAAACTATTTGTAGGTTTTACCAATTTTGGAAGATTTGTTACAGCCTGAGTATTTCTTATCTTGATGATATTATCAAAATTCACATGACACATCCTCCTATGCCATAACCAACTCTGATCAATTTGCACAACTAGACAACTTTTACCAGTACCAACTAAATGGAAGATATTACCTTTTGTTTGAGTACCAGATGCAATCTTTGTTCCAGAACTTTCAAAGATCTTGCATTTTCCATTCTTGAATCACAGATCATAGCCTCTGTCCACCAACTATCCAACACTGAGAAGATTGTGCTTCAATCCTTCAACATACAGTACATTACCAGTTTTGTTCCTTCCATCAAAAGAAATAGTTCCTCTACCTCTGATTCTACCAGCAGAATTATCACCAAACTTTACCACTCCTCCTTCATACCTTTCCAAATCTATGAACTTATTTTTGTCACCTGTCATATAGTGAGAGCATCCACTGTCAATGACCCAATCATCCTTTTCTTCAACTTGAGCAACCAAAGCTCTTTCTACAACTTTATGATTGATAGATTCAGAGGGCATTAGATCTTCTTCCTTGATAGCAATGAATACCCAGTCACTTCTGGATTTGTTTCCTATCTCTAATTCATCACCTGTTACTCCTTCATTATCATCTTCTTCATGAACATAGTAACAATTCTTTTGGAACCTTGATCTATTAGGATTTGGCCTTGAAAATCTTTCCGGACATCTTGAGGCAAAATGACCAATCTTATTGTAGTTAAAACACTTAAAAGGCAATTTTCCTTCATACTTACTAGATCCTCTTGGCAGTCTTTTTGTAATAAGAGCTTCAAGTTGAGCGTTTTTAGCTTCTTCTTCCAGATCTTTTCTTGCTTTTTCATACCATGATAGTTTCCTTGAAGAGTTCTCTCCTATATCAAACCTTTGTTTACCTTTTACAGAGGCACTAGCTTTGAATGCTGATTCAATCTTGGGGGGGCATCTCCAAACTCGGTCATTTCAAATACAACCAATTTACCAACCAATTGATCTCTTGTGACAGTTGTATGGGCTCTAAATTCTTCAATGGCAACAACCTTGATTTTATAAGAAGCAGGAATGGATCTAAGAATTTTTCCAACAATCTCATCTTCATCCAAGACTCCACCAGCACATCTAATTCCACAAACAAGCTCATATACTCTTGGCATAAAAGTAGTGATGTTTTCATCTTTAGATTTTTGAATTTTCCTTTTAGACTTTGTAGCCTTGCACATTTGACATACTTGTCTCCTTCATGCAGAGTTTCTAGTTTTTCCCAAATCTCAAAAGCAGTTTGTAGGTCAACAACATTTGTCAACTCTGAATCAGACAAAGCACTTAGAAGAGCTTCTATGGTCCGTAGATTGTTTTCAAGATCTGTGATGTCATTTGGGGCTTTCAGACCACCCTGTGGAGGTGTATACTTTGTTGTAGCCATGGTCTAGTACTGCATTCCCATACATTGCAAATGACATTTCATGCGACTTTTCCAAAGATTAAAATTGGTTCCATCAAACTTCGGACTATCCTTGTAAGATGACATCCTAGATCTCCTCAATTGGTTAAGCTCTTTTAGAGGAACTTAGCTCTAATACCAATTGTTAGATTCAAGATAGACAACTGAGAGGGAGGGTGAATCAGTTGTCAAAAACTTTCTTCTGATTAAACACTTAAATCCTCTTGTGATTTAGCAGTATATTAATAAATTAATCATCGAAACATAATGCATTAAATCAAGAGCAGAAACACATCAACACATAAGACACCAAGATTTTGACGTGGAAAACCTGGTTAAGGGAAAAACCACGGGGTGATTAACCCAAGATTGTATTCTCTATTAGAAGAATAGAAAGAACAAAAATGGCACATGCCAATTAGGGTCACTACCCGAGCACACTGCTCACAAGAGGCTCACTACCTACGAGAGACACATTGTCTAAAAAATAATAAGTATCACATACTTGAACTGGAGAATAGCATCTTCACCATGCTTGAATCAGTTCCATTTAAGCCCAAAAACTTCTGCTCTGCCTTTCACTCTCTTCCTCACTACCACACTCTCATCTCCACAAAACACACTGTGAAATGACTTTACAACTCCTTATTTATACAATGCATTGACTTAGGAATAGTCATCTAATTAAAGACATGATATTTCCATAGTCCATGATAAGTTAGAATGTGTGCTTTTGGATTAGACTGTGTATAGCTTTTTTTAGATCGACGTTTCAGATCACACTCCGTGATCCATCATCAGGATGAAGAGAAGAGAATAAGTAAGTTGCAATTGCAGATATGCTTGCTTATAAAGAGAGAGGGGAGTGTGTGCACGGAGTTTAACCTGAGGGGAGATAGACCAATAAAGGAAAAAGAAATAGAAAAAGGAGATTAAATGCAAAGTAAATAATAGATAAGTGAGATAAAGGAAAGTATGTTGACCACAGTGACTAAATAGATGAGAAAAAATGTAATGTAAATAAAAATAAACAATAAAAATTAAAACCTAAGATGTTTAGAAAAAGGTGAGTAGAGGTGTAACAAGAAACAGAGGATACATATGATAGAATTACTAAATGCAATTACAGAGATTAGAAGGATATATGTATATAGATAAGATATGGTTACAAGTCATACAATAAGTAGAACAGGAGAGAGAATGGGAGGAGTTCCATATAATTATGAGTAGATATAACAATAAATATAGGAAAATAACGAAAGAAAAGTATTTACTAACCAAATTCAATGAAAAGAATTAAGAGAGGAACAAAAAAAATTTAAATAATAAATCAATAGATGTGTCAAAAGAGAGAAATCTTACAATATAAGGGAATATATAATGGAAAGTAAGTAGATAGATAAAAAGAAGAAAGAAAAAAATAAGTAAATGCATAAGTAGAAATATTAGATCAAAATAAAATAAACACAAAAGCAATTAGAAATAAGAGAGTAATAAATTAAAAGCATGATACATAGAAAGAGAGAGTAGGAAGGATAGTAGAGAGGGATAAGATAGAAAAAAAGAACACAGCATGTATAAGAATGGATAAATCTATAAAATTACAAGAAAACCCTAAAAAGATATAGACACATAAATTGATTTACCTTATTGATCATAATAATAGATGTAATTAAAAAACACAATAGATCAATAGCTACAGATAAATAAAAATATAAAAATCCAAGCAAAGAAGTACCAAATAAGAAGAGACTAAGTAGATAGAAGGAAATAGGAATAGTAAGGTAAGGAGATACAAAGATGAAACATAGGAAATACATATAAGTAAAACAAAAAGATACAAAGAGAAAGATGAGGGGTAATGTGATTATGGCTAATAAATATAACAAAGTAATATATCACAATGTGTCTATGAACCATAACATCAGGGAACAAATAAAATGCCCATATATAAAAGTATATAAGAGTGACAAATTAATAGGCCTATGTAAATAATATGAGAGGGAATAAGCTATCCAAAAAGTAAGGCAAGGATAAGAATATCTAAATGGGAATGACCTAAATGTAACGAAGAAAAGGATGCACAAAGGAGAGAGAAAAAGAGAGAAGGGGAGAAATATGTTTACTATCATCTAAGAAGGAAACTAAACAATGTATACTATAAATAAACAAAGGAAAAACCCTAACAAAGAAGAAGAGAACAAGAAAAAAATAAAATGAACCAATCATAGTAATAACAACCACAAGGAATAGGTAAGTAACAAAAAGCCAAGAGAAAACAATAAGCATAGAAGATTACAAAAGGGGGGGAAAAAGAAGAAAGCTAAGGAGAAGAGAAACAATGGAAAGGTAGAGAGAGGTAGAGATTGGAGAAGGAGGAGGTTCACGGGAAAGATAGGGGGGGAAGGGAACGAGGGTTAGGGACGAGAATTGGGAAGGGAGGGCAGGAAGAGGGGGAAGGATGGGTGGCCAATGGCAAGGAAGAGGACCCAAGGGGAGAGAAGGAGAGGTACAAGGTAGGAAGAGATGATGTAGGGAGAGGAAAGGGGAGTAGGGAGAGAGGAGCGAGCGAGGTGCCAGATAAAGGATCAGAGAGAGGTAGGGAGGGGGGTTGGGAGAAGATGGGAAGGAAGGAAGAGTTTAGTTTCTTAGAGAATTTAATAGGGGGTTCCAAGTGTGGTGCAAGTTCTAACCATCATCTCAGTTAAGGTTGGAAGGGTTATTCCTAATGAAGATGGCCTCCTTAAGTTTCCTCTTGAAGAAGTTATCCTCTTTAGCTAAGACACGGGTATCTTCAAGGCGTATGTGGTGTTTGGTGCTAGAGTAGTGATCTGCAAGGGCGGATTTTGTGACTCTTTCATGTTTGATATCTACATAGTGCTCTTTGACTCTCATGCAAATAGATCTGCCTATTTCACCAATGTAAGGGGTACCACATGAGCAATCAATTTTATAGACGACTAGGTTTAGAAGAATGTTAGTAGAGTCTTTGGTGGATGGGATAAAGTTTTTGATGGTGGAGCATGGTTTGAAAGCACAATGGAGCCCTTTCTTGCAAAGGATTTTGACGATTTTATTAGAGATACCTTCGATAAAGGGTAGAGTGGCACCAAAAACAACCTCGGTGTCACACTTGTCCAATTTGGAGTTGAGGTGAGCATGGGCAAGCTTAAAGGCTCTTTTGATGTGTTTAGGGCGATACCCGTTAAGCTTGAAGACTAAGAACAAGTAGGACAACTCTTGGTTTAAGTTTTCATTATCACAAATGCGGAAGGCCCTCGTTGCTAGAGTTTTGAGGACACTAACCTTGTGGCCAGGGTGGTGGTGTGAGGAAGCATGAAGATTGAGGTCAGTGTGGGTGGATTTCTTGAAGACACGTCAGCTAAGGGTACCATCATCTTTTCTGATAAGAAGGACTTCGAGGAAGGGGAGTTGATTATTGGTTTCAAGTTCTTTGGTGAACTGGATACATGGGGCAATGTTGTTTAGGTGCTTGGGGAAAAGCTCAAGTTGTTCGTGGCCATGTGGCCAACATATGTTTGTGTCGTCCACATAGTGTTTCCACCAAGTTGGTTCAAGAGGGAAGGAATTGAGGGCAAGCTCTTCAAAGTACTCCATGTAAAGGTTGGCAATGACTGGGGACAAAGGTGACCCCATTGTAACCCCATCAGATTGCTCATACACCACTCCTTGGAAAGTGAAGAATGTGGATGTTAAGCACAATTCCACCAAGGATGCAATTTCAACATTGGTCTTTTGTCTGACAAGCTTGATGGAGTCTCGAAGAGGGACTTTGGTGAAGAGGGAGACTACATCAAAGCTAACCAGAATGTCATCCTCATTAACCTTTTTATCTTTAATGAAGTCAACAAAATGGGTGGAGTCCTTAATGTAGGAAGAGGACTTGCCATTTAGAGGAGAGACTAACTTGGCTAAGTAGGCAGCCAGTTTGTAAGTAGGGGAATAGGTCGTGTCCACAATCGGCCTCAAAGGGATGTTAGTTTTGTGAATTTTTGGAACACCATAGATGTGAGGTGTGATTTCTTTATTGGGCAAGAGATGCTTTTTTGTACAATTATCCAAGGTAGAATTGGAGATAGCATTTCTCACCTATTTCACGATTTTGGAAATGGGATTATGGGGAAGGATTCTGTAGCTGCCACCATGGTTAAGGTGGTCTAACATTTTGGTGATGTAGTCATGATTATACATAATCACAGTGGCATTCCCCTTGTCAGCTTTGATGATCACAACATCCTAGATGAGTCTCTTGAAAGTGAGAAACTCACCTTTAGGAATGTTTCACCTGGGGGGTTTGGCGTGTCTTAGAGCAACGGCGCAATCTTGCCTAATATCATCAGCTACCTCTTTGGGTAAGGAGTGGATGGAATTTTTAATTGCAATGAGGAAGTCGACTTTAGGAATGGAGGATGGGGATAAAGAAAAACAAAGGCCTCTTCTAAGGAATTTGAGAGCAAGAGGTTCAATGTTCAAATTAGTTAGATTAAGGACGAGTTTATCTTCCCAATCCTGAATGAAAGTTGACCGCTTGTGAAGGTGAAGGTGGGCGGATTTGGTTTTTTCAAAAGTCTCAGTCAACAAGGAGCCACAAGAGCTCAAAGAGCACATCCCATGAGTATGGAGGGCAGGCGGGTGTGGATCCCCAGTCGGTAGCAGGTTAGGATTAAGAAGAGCTAAGGGGAGCGTGTGAGGCTTCATGTGAGGAGAGGAGAATAGGGTGTTGACATGGTAGATGTTGACTGAGGGAGGAGTTTGAAAGTGGGTTGCGGGGTCCACTTGGTCGAGGGAAGAGCTAAGATGAGAGGTCGGAGTAGACTCCACGGGATTAATGATAGGGTTGACGTAGGTAGACGTAAAGTCTATGTTGGTAAAGGTGAGCAGAGAAATATTGTTAGCATTGGTAGTAGCTGGCCCACTGCTCGAGGGGTTGGATGGGGGAATGTAAGAGCATTTTAAGCAAGAAAGAAGATTTGGTGAATTAGAGCAATTAATGAATAAGTCATTTGTTGAAGAAGCTAAAGGAAGAAAAGACATACCTGGATCTGAAGGAGCTGAACATTGGACAATGGGAAGAAGCTTAGGGACTACCGCCAGAGAAGTTGCCGAAGGTCGGGAGCTGGTTGGAGCAGTGATGGACTGGAGGGACTACCTACTGATGCATGGGCAAATGAGGAAGAGCAACACCAGTTTGTTCGAGTATGAGTAGCAATGCCAAGGAGTCTAGAGGATGATGTATCTGTAGATGTTGAAGTTGCAATGTCCTCAAATCTTGTAGATAGATGCACAAAAGTGTGGCCGTCAGTATCTTCTGTGTGGCAAACCAAAGCATTTGCTGGAGGTAACACCAGTGACGTGCCAGTGGTGAAGTCCTTAGATCTTGTGGAGAGATCAATAGCAGCATGGTAGATAGCATATGAGGAAGGAGATGCAAATGAGGAGCTATAAGATGTTCCAGGCAAGCCGAGACAAGAAGGATCATTATCGTTGTGTGCCCGCCGAGTGTCTAGGCCTTCTGTATGGCGTTCCAGAGTGTTAGATGGATCTCTTTCCTTGTGCACCAGCCTAGTATCTAGACCTTCTATGTGGCATTCTAGAGTATTGGAATGAGGCAATGTATGTGACGAGCCCGATGAGTCAGGTGGGCCAAGAGAAGATGGGTCCTGGTCTATGCGTGCCTACCAGTCGTCACAACCTGCTGCAAGTCACTCCCAAGCTAGTCTGCTGCACTGGATGACATTTTGGTTAGCTTTGATGTAGTCTCCCTTTTCACCAAAGTCCCTCTTCGAGACTCCATCAAGCTTGTCAGACAAAAGACCAATGTTGAAATTGCATCCTTGGTGGAATTGTGCTTAACATCCACATTCTTCACTTTCCAAGGAGTGGTGTATGAGCAATCTGATGGGGTTGCAATGGGGTCACTTCTATCCCTAGTCATTACCAACCTTTACATGGAGTACTTTGAAGAGCTTGCCCTCAATTCCTTCCCTCTCAAACCAACCTGGTGGAAACGCTATGTGGACAACACAAACATATGTTGGCCACATGGCCACGAACAACTTGAGCTTTTCCACAAGCACCTAAACAAGATTGCCCCATGTATCCAGTTCACCAAAGAACTTGAAACCAATAATCAACTCCCCTTCCTTGACGTCCTTCTTATCATAAAAGATGATGGTACCCTTAGCTGACGTGTCTTCAGGAAATCCACCCACACTGACCTCTATCTTCATGCTTCCTTGCACCACCACCCTGCCCACAAGGTTAGTGTCCTCAAAACTCTAGCAACGAGGGCATTCTGCATTTGTGATAATGAAAACTTAAACCAAGAGTTGTCCCACCTGCCCTTAGTCTTCAAGCTTAATGGGTATCGCCCTAAACACATCAAAAGAGCCTTTAAGCTTGCCCATGCTCGCCTCAACTCCAAACTAGACAAGTGTGACACCGAGGTTGTTTTTGGTGCCACTCTACCCTTTATCGAAGGTATCTCTAATAAAATCACCAAAATCCTTCGCAAGAAAGGGCTCCATTGTGCTTTCAAACTGTGCTCCACCGTCAGAAACCTTATCCCATCCACCAAAGACTCTACTAACATTCTTCTAAACCTAGGCATCTATAAAATTGATTGCTCATGTGGTACCCCTTACATTGGTGAAACAGGCAGATCTATTTGCATGAGAGTCAAAAAGCACTATGCAGATATCAAACATGAAAGAGTCACAAAATCCGCCCTTGCAGATCACTACTCTAGCACCAAACACCACATACGCCTTGAAGATACCCGTGTCTTAGCTAAAGAAGATAGCTTCTTCAAGAGGAAACTTAAGGAGGTCATCTTCATTAGGAATAACCCTTCCAACCTTAACCGAGATGATGGTTGGAACTTGCACCACACTTGGAACCCCCTGTTAAATTCTCTAAGAAACTAAACTCTTCCTTCCTTCCCATCTTCTCCCAACCCCCCTCCCTACCTCTCTCTGATCCTTTATCTAGCACCCCGCTCGCTCCTCTCTCCCTACTCCCCTTTCCTCTCCCTACATCATCTCTTCCTACCTTGTACCTCTCCTTCTCTCCCCTGGGGTTCTCTTCCTTGCCATTGGCCACCCATCCTTCCCCCTCTTCCTACCCTCCCTTCCTAATTCTCATCCCTAACCCTCCTTCCCTTCCCCCCTATCTTTCCCGTGAACCTCCTCCTTCTCCAATCTCTGCCTCTCTATGCCTTTCCATTGTTTCTCTTCTCCTTAGCTTTGTTCTTTTTTCCCCCCTTTTTTAATCTTCTATGCTTATTGTTTTCTCTTGGCTTTTTGTTACTTATCTATTCCTTGTGGTTGTTATTACTATGATTGGTTCATTTTATTTTTTTCTTGTTCTCTTCTTCTTTGTTAGGGTTTTTCCTTTGTTTATTTATAGTATATATTGTTTAGTTTCCTTCTTAGATGATAGTAAACATATTTCTCCCCTTCTCTCTTTTTCTCTCTCCTTTGTGCATCCTTTTCTTCATTACATTTAGGTCATTCCCATTTAGATATTCTTATCCTTACCTTACTTTTTGGATAGCTTATTCCCTCTCATATTATTTGCATAGGCCTATTAATTTGTCACTCTTATATACTTTTATATATGGGCATGTTATTTGTTCCTTGATGTTATGGTTCATAGACACATTGTGATATATTACTTTGTTATATTTATTAGCCATAATCACATTACCCCTCATCTTTCTCTTTGTATCTTTTTGTTTTACTTATATGTATTTCCTATGTTTCATCTTTGTATCTCCTTACCTTACTATTCCTATTTCCTTCTATCTACTTACTCTCTTCTTATTTGGTACTTCTTTGCTCGGATTTTTATATTTTTATTTATCCGTAGCTATTGATCTATTGTGTTTTTTAATTACATCTATTATTATGATCAATAAGGTAAATCAATTTACGAGTTTATATCTTTTTAGGGTTTTCTTGTAATTTTATAGATTTATCCATTCTTATACTTGCTGTGTTCTTTTCTTCTATCTTATCCCTCTCTACTATCCTTCCTACTCTCTCTTTCTACGTATCATCCTTTTAATTCATTACTCTCTTATTTCTAATTGCTTTTGTGTTTATTTTATTTTGATCTAATATTTCTACTTATGCATTTACTTATTTTTTTCTTTCTTCTTTTTATCTATCTGCTTACTTTCCATTATATATTCCCTTATATTGTAAGATTTCTCTCTTTTGACACATCTATTGATTTATTATTTAAATTTTTTTTTGTTCCTCTCTTAATTCTTTTCATTGAATTTGGTTAGTAAATACTTTTCTTCCATTATTTTCCTATATTTATTGTTATATCTACTCATAAGTATACGGAACTCCTCCCATTCTCTCTCTTGTTCTACTTATTGTATGACTTCTAACCATATCTTATCTATATACATATATCCTTCTAATCTCTGTAATTGCATTTAGTAATTCTATCATATGTATCATCTATTTCTTGTTACACCTCTACTCGCCTTTTTCTAAACATCTTAGGTTTTACTTTTTATTGTTTATTTTTATTTACATTACATTTTTTTCTCATCTATTTAGTCACCATGGTCAACATACTTTCCTTTAGCTCGCTTATCTAATATTTACTTATGCATTTAATCTCCTTTTTCTATTTCTTTTTCCTTTATTGGTCTATCTCCCCTCATGTTAAACTTTGTGCACACACTCCCCTCTCTCTTTATAAGCAAACATATCTGCAATTGCAACTTACTTATTCTCTTCTCTTCATCCTGATGATGGATCACGGAGTGTGATCCAAAACGTCGATCTAAAAAAAGCTATACACAGTCTAATCCAGAAGCACACATTCTAAATAATCATCTAAGTTAGAAAACATCTATAAGAACATCCGCAAGTGTGTAATACATCCATTCAGCCAAACTTAGGAAGAACACCATCATCTGGAAGTTATTCTTCAATAACGAGCTCAAACTCTAATGCGGACCACCAACACAAATTGGACATGGTCCAAAGACCTCCACAAGCTTGCCTGAATCACCAAGAACATCCACACTTCATCTGCTTACTGAAATCCTTATCTTCTTCATTTGGAACCTCAAGAACACAGTCTGTCATCACTATCACAATGGAATAGATGCTGTTCAGACCTCCAAAACACTAACCAATTGAGTTGTCACTTCGCATGGACTTCCTAAACACTCGACCAAATCCGTAGAATAGGATATTGCATTATGGATCCCACCGGACCTATCTGTGTCACTCTGTCACCTCTGAACACCTGCTGAACTAGTTTTACTTGAGCAACCACAACTTCTTCAGATCTTCATGTAGACCTCTGAACTCTTTAGTGGATCATCTTAAGACTCATATCTACAACCCTTTGAACTGCATCCTCTGATAGTCATCTATCTTGGATCTTTGTCTACTGTCTTCACTATTCTTCTCTATGCCTGATTAGGACTAATTTCCTGCAATATCCTCAGCACACAGGCTCATCCAGATCCTTTTCATTAATGCAACAGGGATATGTTGAACATCAAATGAGCCAGACACCAGTTGGCCATACTTGCAACACTACCCCCCCCCTCTCTCTCCTCTCTCTCTCTCTCTCTCTCCTCTCTCTCTCTCTCTCTCTCTCTCTCTCTCTCTCTCTCTCTCTCTCTCTCTCTCTCTCTCTCTCTCTCTCTCTCTCTCTCTCTCTTCTCTCTCTCTCTCTCTCTCTCTCTCTCTCTCTCTCTCTCTCTCTCTCTCTCTCTCTCTCTCTCTCTCTCTCTCTCTCTCTCTCTCTCTCTCTCTCTCTCTCTCTCTCTCTCTCTCTCTCTCTCTCTCTCTCTCTCTCTCTCTCTCTCTCTCTCTCTCTCTCTCTCTCTCTCTCTCTCTCTCTCTCTCTCTCTCTACCCTCTCTCTTTGACCTATCTACCTCTAGTTTTCCTTTCCAATTTCCCTTTAGATCCTACCAAATTTTCCCTATTTTTACTATTTTCCACATCTCCTCTCATCATTCTTCCATCCAATGAACTTTTGTTTTATCTTGTTTCCATTTCATCCTCCCAATTTATATCCTCATCCCTCTTTGCATGTCCTAGTTTTCTTGTTTCCATTTTCTTTATTGATAAGGGAGAGGGAGAGAGGGTGGAGATGGATGGGAGAGAGAGGGGAGAGATAGTGTAATAGAGAGAGAGAGATAGAAAGGGAGTCATAGTTTTCTTATTTTCATTCCTTCATCACTAATGGAGAGGAAAGATAGGGAGATAGAGGAATCATAGGGCAGACAGAGGCAAGAGATAGGGGGATAGGGAAAGATAGATAGGTAGAAAGAGAGATAGAGAGGAGACATATAGGGAGAGATAGAGGAGATAGAGGGGAGAGATAGGGAGATAGAGAGTTAGCAAGATGTCCAGAGAGATAGGGAGAGAGATTGAGAGGTAGAGGGATGATATAGAGATAGGGAGATAAGGGAGAGATAGGGAGATAGAGGTTAGGGTTTCTAGGTTTAGGGTTTGGGGTATAGGGTTTAGGAGCATTATTTAAGGTTTAGGGGCTTTGGGAGAGAGAGAGAGAGGGGTTTAGGGGTTAGGGTTTAGGGGCATTATTCAGGGTTTTATGAGTTTAGGGATTCTCAAGTTTACCTAGTTTAGGGTTTAGGGTTAGGGGTTAGGGGAATTATTTAGGGTTTAGGGG